>JAUESR010000206.1:3666000-4277000 GCA_030914345.1 Drosophila koepferae | reverse complement strand
TTTCATTTATAAATATGATATGTGTGTGTGCGGGTATGTGTAGTTATGGAATGGTAAGAAAAAACAAGCACGAACCTTTTAATTTTACTTTAAATTAATGTTCGTGTGAATACACCATATGGGTATGGGCATCTGTGTGTGTGTGTGAGGTGTATGAGTTGAGGGTGTGCCTGGCCAGCAGCCTGACGGAAAAGAAACAAACTGGCAAGGCAGACCTCGTATTCAATTTGCATTGTTGTTTTTTACACCGAGCAGTTTTTCTCTGCGTTGCGAGTATGTGTGAATTTATTTCTTTTCAAAGTTGAAACTCACATGCATGCCCACATATACAGATACACGCGCTTAAACCTTTTTTTTTCAAGTTGTTGGCCAGGCAGAAGCCTTTAGCTAAGAGACCGGAAAAGTGGCTTGGGACTTTTATTCCAAATTGATTACGGCTCATTCTATGATGAGAATTAATTGAAGCATAACATTCTTTTTACACTTGATGGATTAGAGTGAAGTTCTTAATTAATTTATATAAATACGAGCATTTTAAATTAAGTTTAATGTATCTGGTTAACAATGAGCCAAATGCTCATGAAAAGGGTCAGTCGAAAGCGATTTTAACATCAGTTAATGGATAAGATACCTTTGGCGATATGAATGCCTTTAGTTTTCAAAGAGTAAGGCCAAAGGTTTTATATTTTTACTTTATAAATTTGAAATATGAAATAATTGTATTTTTTAAATATATACATATATTAGCTTTATATGCCCTATAATATATATAATTATTTTCGCATTTAAAAAAAAAAAGAGTTTTTTGTTAAATGTTTTGACATTTAAATGCTTTAACATTCCCTTAACATGTACGATTGTTTAATACACATAATCAGCTAAGATTCCCACCTCGCATCAATAATACAAGGTATTGCTCATACCATGACTAATTCGCATACACAAATGCCCAACAGCAATTTAACCCATCGCTCTCGAATAATTGTGTAATTTGCATACAGCTGAAAAATTATACACATAAATCAGTTTAAGCTTTAAATGTAATCAAAACCAAAACCAAATTAATTAGAATTGAACAACGATAGCTGCATGCCTGAACGAGTGGGAGATGTTGGCACGCCTCCTGCCAACAGCACCAACAGCGCCAACAGTGCTAAAGGATGACCACAAGAGCTACATATTGATATCAATATGAGGAGCTGCGTAACAGTCTACAAATGTTCATGTCCGTAAAATACACTCATTACACCGCCACAGTAACCGCCGCCGCAGCCACTGACAGAAACCACGAAGACATCGTATCCTTCGCATCTATCGACTTTGATGGAGCACCCAACGGATTGCACACGTTAGCTGATATTAGTTTACGCAATGACAGCTAAGTGTGGTCTGATGTTCTTGTTGATTTTCGTGTGGCAGCCAATGTTAGACAGCCAATAGCCTTAGTGCACAGGCTGTCGGTCAAAATTAACCATTTATTAAGCAGAAATGCATATTCGAATTAGTTGCATCCAGAACGCACATTAGACAGAGCTGAAATTGTCTTAACCAGAGCTACGAACAATATTCAGGCTAAAATTAATATTGCATTGTATATGCATGATAATTGAGATTACATTAAGTTTACCTAATGAGTAACTGTAACACGATATATTTGTGAGATATAAATAGATAGAGAGAAAAAGAGAGAGAGAGAGAGAGTGAGAGAAAATTCAATTTCACTATGAATACCTCCATTAAATTTCTATAATATTTGCAATTACCTAAATACAATTAGCATGGTAAAGAGTTATGATATCTAAATGAAACTCACTCTACAATTATCCAAATCGGTATTTATATGCAGACAATTAAAGCACACATGACTGTGAGGGCGTGTTGAGATTGTTATTGCTGCTGTTCGTTTAATTATATAGGGCAGAGTGCCTACAATTAATTAATGCTTAATTATGCATTAGAAACTAATATTTACGCAAATGAAGATTCAGGCGAACTGTGTGTATCATAGTCAATTGAAACACATCATTAAGTGTCGTAATTTCAGGTATCCAGAATAGAAGCTCAGAAGCATTAGCAGTCGATGTCAACTTGGGATGAGCTCGGTTGAGCTCGACAATTGTTGGCCAGCTGTGTGTAGCCGGCAGCAAATGAAAACGTTAACGATGGCAACTAAATTAAAACATAATTTGAACTGAAACAGACCGTCCCGGAGCACTCTACTTAACAGCAGACCCAGCAGTATGCTGAAAGAAATCTCAAATATTAAACAAACATAAAAACAAATTTGTTGTTGTTTTTATTATTTTTTTTTATATTTATGTTGTTGTCGTAGTTGTCGGCGCATGCAAAACAACACAAGTAAAACATGCGTATTAATAACGCATACAAAGCGATGGGAAATCAAGTAAGGCTGCTATAGTATGATAGTGCTTGACTTGCCCATACCCTGTATACAATATAAAGGTGAGATTATAGATATTTAATTTGAAATATATTCTCTATATACATATTTGTTAATCTATTGATAATATTAAATGAAATTGAAGTGAATAATCAAAATTAAAGCTGTCAGTCTCTAGATTACAGTCTGTCAGAGATAGGCCAATATAATGACTAGGCTAGCTCAGCTCTTGAGTAATACACTCACCCTTCGAGCACGGGAATGCCTATTCCTTTTGCATACAGAAAAAACACATATATATATATAATGCCATTCTTTACTCATTTTCTATGGGCACAGGGTATGCAAAAAAAAAAAAAATATAAAAATATTTAAATTCAAAAAAGAAAAGAAATAAAGAGAACTCAAATGGGAAAAGCAAAGCAAAATGCTGGTAGCAATATTTCTAATCTAATTTGGCCAAAGTCGACAAACGTAATGGGAGCAAAAAAAAAATTAAAAGAAAATACTCAGCACGCCCAGCACATATACAAACTGAAAAAAAAAAAATAATAATAAAAATAAAACGAATAATAACAACAATGCAGGCGAGCCAAAGATGAGGCAAAGAAATGTTTATCAAAGTTCGAGCTACCTGCACGGGCGACACGACGAGGGCGAATGTCGAATGTCGCTAAATGAAATTAGAAACGCATAAAAGAATAATACAATGCGCCGAGGGGTTGCCACAACTTTTCCTCTCTTCTCATTTCTTTTTTCAAAAATCTGCCTTATGCGGCAAACAGATTTGCTTAAGCGTTCGTCGTGGATGGCGAAGGAGGCAGCGCAGCAAAGTTGACAAGCATTTGCCATTCGGTTGCCCGCCCAGGGGCAACTGATTTGCGTAGCTGGCTGGCTGGCTGGCTGGCAAAGGTGCGACTCCTGCCAGCAATAAGTAAAATTCCAGTCGAGTTATATAAAATAATAAACATAATTTCGCCGGCCTTTTTCATCGCATTTTATTATTAACAGCCTAATGCGTTGTATTTCATTAAAAGTTATGCACGTTATGTTGTTTCATCTGTTTGCTGCAAGGCTCGTGCGTGGCCCGCTTTCATGTCATTGCCAAAAATGTGCTCAAATTGATTTAGCGTGCGCGTTGCTTTATATGTCGTTTATTCCAACTCAGCTAATGAAGATAGAAAGCGCGGCTGCAGTTGCCACTAAACGAAGTTAACATCGAACTACAAACCGGGACAGCAAAGTTGACAATTGACAGTTTTCCAATCACTGCAGTAGACCTGAAAGCGCTTCAATAGATTAATTAGCGCCGTAGCGGAAATCTGACTTTCAAAGCAAAAGACAACCTGCCAGTTGCAATATCCTACAGGCTACAGCAATAGATAAAGTCTAAGAGAGTAGTGCGAAAATTGATTTTATTTGATGTAAGTGTTTCATACAATTGGCAATAAAAATTTTTTTTTTTTATCATTATATGCCGTGCCATCAAATTAGAATTATTTATGAAATATTTTAATGAAAACATTAAAGAAATATTAAATTAGTTGGGATATTACAAATACAACATACATATGTAGTAAAAACATTATGAGTCGGAAATGCTTGACTTGTAGATACCCTGAACTTTGCAACGAAATGGCATTCCAATCACACTATCATTTTATTATTAATAAGTGTAATCACGCAGGTCTACATGATTTGATGACTCTGAATCTGAAACTTGAAATACCTTATTGCGAAAGATAGAGGCGAAGATGCAACTTAAAAATTAAAAAAAAACTGATTTTTAGATCAAGCAAAACACAAATTTGCTTAGAATACGAAACTTATATATTTAATAATGTTTAAATAGTAAAATATTTATTTTTTTATTACATTGTTATTATTTAAAATTTTTTATTTAAATCAATCTATATGATAAAAATATAAAATAGTTATTAAACATAAATTTTAATTTTTTTTTTTAAATTTATTATACAAATTGAAAATAAAAGTTCTGACTTAATTTTTATAATACAAATTGAAGAAAAAAAGTTTGAATTTATATTTTATAAAAAAAAAATAGAAAATAAAAGTTAAAACAAAAATTATTTGTTACTTTTTTCATATACATCAATTTTAATAATTAAAAAAAAAAAGTTAATTCTTTTTTGCGGTACTTTGTTATTTTTTATGTATCTACTTGATCTTGAAATATTTTTTACAATTTTACAATTTTTAAGAAAACCCCAAGGAGTCTATAATATATAAGAAAGCATGCTGCTTTCGTGCATACGTTTGCTAACGATACAGCGCTGGCTTTCAATTGACCTGACTCTCATTGTTTCAATCATTTCGAATAGCAAATTCAAATTGAAAATTCAATAAATCCCGCAACAGTGCACTGGCACAAACACACACACACACCTAAAGTATGCATTGTGGCAGCGGGGCGAGCAACACATTAAAATGCAACAATTTATTTTACTTGTTGGCAATCGCAACAGCAACTCCGACTACGGAGCCCACACGCTGGACAAGACTCTTTACCCATGCCGAGCATTTTTTGCTGCTGCTCAACCAGAACCAGCAGAGCAGTCGAAAAGTATTTTACGAGCGCATTTCAACTGTAACAAATGTCCTGGGGCCATATTGAGAGCACACGGCAATTGTAAAACAGCGCGCAGTGCATGAGCATAGGTGTAGGAGGGAGCCACGCTGGCGTACTCAATTGGCAACTGGCACTCGTGGACTCCCGTATAAGCAGTACGTATGCCATTTGCAAGCACATGGCCATCACAATGATGCCAGGCTAACAGCGAGCAGGCAGCTCAGACACACAAACTGACCTCATGTACCAAAGTCCAAAGCCAAACGTAAGAGCACCGACGACTGCATTCGTTCCGGACAAGGACGCCGCTTGGCGTTTGAAGTGAGGATTGGTTTGGGTTTGGCACATCATGCGCTTCGTTGGCTAACCAGCTCAGATCAGGCAGCCGCCACATGCGTGTGTGTGTGTGTGTCTATTTAGTATGGCTCTGGGTGCAATTACCAATGAACGTAACAGGTGATCAATTGTAATAAAACTCCCAGGGTGCTTTCGCTTTTCATTATTTCCATTGAACTGTCGCACAGACCTACGATGCAATGCGATTCGATAGCAATAGCTTTTGCCGCGAATTCGTGCTTTTCAATCCCTCGTCGCTGGTATATCAGTGAGTGTCGTTGATATTGTGTAGAATTATGTGGACAACGCGTATACTTGATTTCGCTGCTCTGACTGTAGCAATTGCAAATGTTCCCGCTGCCTCCCACCACCACCAGCAGCACCTATCAAACGGGCGATTAAGCGTGACCAATTGCTCCATCACCTTTCAGCTGCCATGTTTATGGCATCTCACTGCTCACATAAAACGAAAACGGCAACATTTAATCACAGCCCAGCTAAAGTACACACATCCCACTCGATCTCAGAGGGATTTACTTTGTTTAGTTCGCTGTTTGTATTGCAGCATCGACAACTTCATATATTACAGGTTGCTCTCTCTCTCTCGACAAGCCTTATACTCAGCCATAGATTATGTCTGCAACTTACAGCTGTGAAATAGTTTTCCAAGAATTTCTTATATAAAAAAATTCTTAATTTAGCCTTTCAAGAGAAGTTTAGTGCGAAGCTAGTTGGCCGAAGTTAGTATTGGTTTAAAACATGATTTCAATATTTTTATACTCTGAATCCATTGAAAATGGGAATTCAGACAGAAGGAGACGTCACAGACCCCACAAACTATATATATCAGCACAAGAAAATAAATTAATATAGCCCTGTCCGTCTGAAGAAGAGAATAAGTTTTTTTTTTTTCAGGGTTCAGGGTATCATGCAGGCGAGCAGTCTCGACTAGAACCACCTTACTTGTTTCTCTGTATTCATTGTGTGCACAAACATACTGTGTGTGTCCTGTCATCAAGTCAAAATATTTAGTTTGAAACTTGCGGCTCTTCGTTCGCAGCATCGCCAAAAAAGAGACAACAGCTCACTTTTGGCTTCTATTTAATAATGCCTTTATTCTTCATTTGCTCAGCTGTAGTAAGAGCTAAGGAAGCGAACACAGGGAAAGCAATCATAGGTAGAGCAAGCACAGAGAGAACGAACTCAGGGAGATCGAGCACAGGCACTTCGAACGCAATGGGCATGATATTCCCGCTTGTTCAAAACCAATTCCAAGTGGCATATATGTAATTACTTATTGCATTGCATCGGCTAGATCATCATTAAGTATACAAATCTCACCTCTAATAGTTCTTATTTGTCGACAGCTTACCTCAGAAATGTTTGTGAATAACTGTCCTAGTATTTCGGTAAACATAAAAAAAAAATCACAAATTCACTTAAACCCACTTCAGGGTTTTATTTTTGATTTAATTGTTTTTAATTTAATTTTTAGCCATGCACTCGAATTCTCAGCTTTGACATTTTAAATGCAGTAGCAACAAGAGCAACAATAATTACGTTTGCAAATGCTAATACATCAGCGTACGCGTAATTACTTCAAACACCTTGCCACACGGCAGCACAGGGCATGGCCACTCGTCTGTTTAATCCCAGTGCTGTGTAACCATGGCACACGGCCTCAAACCAGTGGATGCAGCGTAGCTCATTAGCAGCGCAAAAGCGTCCCCAAAAATACACACAGACACCCTTTCACACACACACACACACACGCACACACTCGCACACATACACAAATCAGACAGCAATGGCAGACAGACTAAAACCCTAGCCAAAGCTAACTCTTGTCTCAGAGTGCGCTTATTGGATCCATGTGTGTGTGTGTGTGTGCGTGTGTGTAGGTATGTGTCTGTGTGTGTGTGTGCGAGGGTGGGCAGCACTAATGTGTCATGTTAAATTAACACTTTAATTTATTCCGCGTTTTCCGTGCTGCAAAGTGCATATTTAATCAGTTTTGTATTTACGTATGTTGCCACCGCCGCATCCTGCTCCTGCTCCGGCTCCTGCACTCACAAGCGTCACCCAGGGGTGAGGCATTCAGCCTGTCGTCACTTTTGCCTGTATGAGGGCACACACACACACTTACAGATTCATATATATATATATTTATAAATATATATATGTATATACATATACGTATATGCATGGGTATTTGGGTGCTCTCTTCTCGTTTGGCTGTCTGTGAATTTTGTAAGCCATTTTAATTCCTGTTAGCGTTTTTTTTTTATGTTTTGTTCTTGCTGTTGTTTGTTTAATTGCAGCATTTAACACAATAAAGAGAATGTTTAATTACTTTTACTACTTTACAACAATTACATAGCTAGAAAATAATGCGAACATATTGAAAATTGCATATTAAATATATTAAACAGCTTCTGCCCGCCAATTAGCAGGCAGCACAAATTGTGAATTGAAAATAATTTTAAAAGCATTAAAAATTTATTGGCAACAATTTTAAAGCACACTAATTTACTGTATTCATTTGTGGCCAGCTCGCTAATTAAAATGCAACCAAGCTGCCACCATGAACTCAATTGTTGTCATAATGCTTGAAACATGTTGTCAATTCGGCCAGCTTTTCTTTACCCTGTAAGCACTAGGTATGACCAATGGGGTAGCATAGCACATGACAATGAATCTATTTGATGGGATTGAATTATACGAAATGGCCAAATATTAACAATCAACCAGTTCAAATTATCGTCTTGAGTTTAATGAGTTCGAAATTTATTTTTTTTTGTAATTATATTTAATTTTTAGCAAAATTTAAGTATACAAATATAAAAACCCTGTTTAATTGTTCGTTCAATTCAATTCTAAGGAGTATTAAAGAATAATCTCAGACTTAAATATGTAAATATATATATAAAACAAGTAAGAAGGCTCTAGTCGAGACGGCTCGACTACGAGATACCCTGAACCCAGCAAAAAAAGTGATACTCTGATAATCGCGCAGTTGCTGCCTTAATTGGCTTGGGGGTGGGTTGGGCTATACTTTGGACGCTTATAACCTTATTTCGAGATGGACTATCTTAATGAAACTTTTAGAATATATTAATAGCATCTAAATGTATCTATTTGCTGATCAAGAATATATATACTTTATGGGGTCTGTGACGTCTCCTTCGGCATGTTACATACATTTTCACAAAACCATTATATCCTGAATTCCAACTTGTAATGGGTTCAGGGTATAACAATAATATAATATAATAATATAAAATAATTTTCTGGAAACTAAATTAAGTTCTTCAATCTGAAATTTATATAGATATGCATCTATGCTTCAAATAAGAAGAGAATTAGCTAAATAGTATATTTAAATTTTTAATTCAGTGATATGCACTAAAAAAAAATTCTGCTATAGATATGCTAAGGATATGTTAATTTAATAATGATTTAAAAACTAACTTGCATATGCTTCAGGGTATCTATGGAAAAATATTATTCTGATGATAACGTTGATAATCTTATGACCTTTGTAGGGTATCAGCTGAACTCACTCACTCACTTTGATGACTGCAACGCATCTACCAAGAGGCAATCTAGTGAACAATGCAGCTAGTTCAAAGCAAACGCTGCCAAAAGGCTAGTGGCCAAAAGGCCAATATGTCAACCCCATTGTGATAGGGCTCGCCATCGCAGTAGCCCCAGGGTCGCCATCTAGAGTAAGAGCAACAGAGCAACAGCAGTTGCAGCAGTTGCTCGACTAATGCAATAATAAAGTAACCTTTGCCGCTTGCGTAGCAAAAGCCAACGGGAACACATGTTAGCCATCTTGATGCTAGTAAGCCTTTTCTAAATCCTGCACAATGAACATGCTGCACGTATCCAGACAAAAGTGAAGCTAATTGGGTGCATTCGGCCAAAGAGTGGCTATTCTTTCGACTGACAGCGAATTAAAAAGCGCTTACCGTATAGCTTTGATTAAATATACAATAAATTTAATTTTTGAGCATTTAATTTCAGTAAAATTGGCAAGCGCACTTTTGCGTTAAACAGACTGACGCTCCGGAATGCAAGGCATTTATCACAAAGGAATGAAGGCGACTTCCACATCTTTATTAAAATCACGAGCCATTCTTGCACCGTGAAATATGCCTTTGACAAAATCTGAGAACAAAGGCTATGGAATGCAATAAAACAAAACACCTGACAAAGGTATTGCATGCTATGTGCTAAGACGATTATTTAGACAAAGCTTCATTTGATGTCACAGAAATGCTTAATGAACATTACAATGAATGGATGCGAAATTAATTGACAAAGTACAATTTTTCATTTTATTTATTTTTTATACTCATTCACGAAGTTGAACAATAGTGTATTGCTTTTGTGCAATGCTCGTATTGCTATCCGTCTGAATACTGAATAGAATATAGCTAGAGATTTGAAATTTGAAATATATATAACTGAATATGTATACTTTGGCTACACAATATGTATACAAGGTTCAAAACTAATATAGCAAAAATCATAGCTCGCAAATAACAGTTATCTACGTCAATTCTCACATTCTAATCACAAAAGATACAGCAAGAGAGCATACACACACGCTCAGAAGAGCAGGAGAATTTTTGTTTTGTTCCGTTTCTGTCTTTGTCTAACAGTTTTGCGTTGAGCAATTCGCGTTTTACTCTTTTAAGGAGACTTATTTCGTGAGTAATACGATATACGATCGCCCATTGCGACGTAGTCGGAGGTGGAGATCTCAAAAGGGCAATGCAGGCCGACCTCAAATTCATATATCGTTGTCGATGCAGTTAGCAAAATCAACCACCTCAATAATTAAAATAATTTATAAGCCTCAACCTTTTAATTTCATTTTTTGGACATTACGTCACGCATATTTAGCTTTGATTAATATTGTTCCAGCATGAACATGTCATATACAGAAATATATTTAACTTAGACAATAGTCGATAAGCTGAACGTTATGTGACGACAAGTAATAAAATGTTATGTAATAAGCCTAGAAAGGACACTTGACTAATCATCTGTGAACTTGTGAGCATGGGAAATGTACCCTCCCAGTGACTGAAAGTTGTTTTAAGATTCTTTTGTTAAGTATATAAGAACTAGTGTTTTAAGAAAATAAAAATTTCCGATTTTTCGTCTGATGTAGAGTTGTTCATAACTCAACAACTCTATTGTTATTAACACTATAAGAAATATTAACTATCGGTTTGCTGCAAACTTATAAAATAATACCGATATAATTCAGAAATCATGTAGCTCTTTCCTAATAACACAAATCACAGCCATTTAAAGTTAAAACTCAATGGAAATAAAAAGCCTTTTAGCTGAAAAGGCTCAGGTGTTCCCAGGTCAAAGCTCTGCCCATTTTGTAGGACTTTAGTAAGAGAGGGAAATACCTTCACTTCTTTTCGAAACCACAAATCAAAAACACTCCTAGGACCGATGGAAGGGGAGACACAAGCCGGCTGGCAACAATTTCAATTAAGGCCTGACTTACACGCAGCCACACAATTTGGAACACTGTATGGGAGAGAGTATCTCAGTGGCAGTCACCTGAGGTAGCGCCAAGTAATTTACGCACTTGAATTAATTTGCCAGCGAAAAGAGGTTGGCCTCGAAACACGCCGCTTGCCGGGATTAAAATAACGAAATTTACTCCTGAATGTTGGGATATCAATCAGAAATATCGCCAAGGTACTTGCGAGCGGTTGCACTAATTAGAAAGTAAATTGTGTTCATTTATTAAGCTCTCGTTGATGTTACGAAACCTTTCTGCCCCCCCCACAGTATACCAACGGAGCCATAAGAGATGTGCCAATCAAACTGCAAGTTGTTGGCTGAAAGTTTTTAATTCTTTTGGCACTTGCTCGTTAATCAAGACTCTGAACAGCTGCGATTTAAGCAGCATTTATACGTGGCCCGAGCAGGTGCTAGGTATTTTATTTATTTGTTTTTATTTTTCTTTTTTTTTTTTTTTTTTTTTTTTGGGCCGCATCATTTACACGCAATCAAGGCAAACCATCGCCCGACAACCCCATACCACTTAAGACATGTGTCATAACTCAATTTCATGTGCAATTTCATGCACCTGCGACGACACGTAATCGGGCTGCTTGCCACACCTCATCTATATGCGCTGGCCATGGCCTGCACTTAGCGCCTTTGTGCTGTCTGCCGCATAACCAAGTAGCCTGGCGATGGCCACAATTTTGTAATCAGGCGGCTGTCCATTTTATAAAAACACTTCAAAAGTCAACTGCAATACAAAAACAACAGTCAAAGGGCTGTCATGCCCCTCACAAGTGAATTCGTCCCCCTTTCATTGACAAGTGTGTGGGTGTGTGTGTGTATGAGTGTGTGTGCGTCTGAGTGGATGCGTGTGTATTTACTAGTCGAGTGGTGGGAAAAAAAATGGGGTACGTGCGCTCAGTCATGTGCATGAAATGAGCAATTTTAAAACAACAAACGGCGTAAAAAGTCAATAACCAATACCCAAGCACTTAGCACTGAGCAAAGAAAAAATGATACAAGCAAACACAATATATATCCAGAGGGCGTGGCAAGAGTAGGCAACAATATTGACGATGACTAACACTAAGCCTGCCTAGCCGTTTTTTCCTACAGCTCATACCAGAGTCTGTGCAGCTTCTACGAGTTGTACTTGGCAAACACAAGCCTTTGAATGCGCTACTTTTCCTTGTGCCAGGATATAAAAAATGAAAGTTGCAAAATATTTAGAATAAGGAATATATAAAAAGTGACAAACTTTTCTTTGTCGATTTCATTAATATATACATATATGCAAATAAAACAATATTTCCAATTGTTGTTTCTCAAAAAAGTAAATGATTCAAAATCGAAATTAAAATTTCCTTTGACTTCTCTCAGCTTGACTTATCAGTCTAATCACTCAGTGCACTGTAAATATGAAGAAACCCTATCAAATTCTAATCAATTTCGATGCGCACGTTTGCACAGAATATAATCATTTCGCTGTAGCTTCGGCATTGGAGTGAGCGAATATAGCTGCATTCAAGCAGGCAATTATAAATGACAGCCACTCGAGCCGTTGGCATAAACAGCTTATCAACTCGTTCAGTGAAGTAAAAGTGTAGCAAAAGGCAAAAATGACAAGTTAATAAATGAGAAATAAAATTGATATTGAGTCATATATAAACATATGTATATATATTGAAGTTGAATATATGTGAACTCTATTAGGATGTCATTGTGGAAATGGCATGCAATTATTTTGCTCAATATACCTCTAATTTCCGGTGCATAAATGCACGAATACATTTCTATAAACAGACACACACTCACACACACACACACACACACACATGCATACATATATTTATATGTATATGCATATTCATAATACCTTGGGCAAAACATCGAACCAAACGGAAATTATTAATTCTTACGCATGAATTCGCTCGATTTAATTTTGATTTTTATCTGCCTACACACCAAATTGTGCAATTGATGAGGTTTTGTTATGGGTCGAAACATTCTGTGTCATGTGCACCATGTGGACAGATAATTGAAATGGACAAATGACTGACTGTGTGTCGTATGTGTGGAGCTCCACTCGAGTGTACTCTTGTGGGTTGTGCATTTTTATGATTGCCCGCAGGACATTCAAAAATAATATAATAGAATAGTTTATTTTGGTTACGCTGCTCAAATTGCATAAAATTAAACTACTACAAAAGCCAAAATATATGTTTACCTTTTTATGTGTATATATATATATGTATTCATATAAAAAGCTGCATAAAAATGTATTTTGCCTCTGGCCGTAAAACAGGGTTAATATTTAATGCGTGTGGCTGTAATGTGCACATAATTAAGATATGTCGAAATTCACATTTCAAATATGCACGAGCGCACAGAAGTATGCTATGAAATGAATACAATGAATACTAGACATGCTGCATGCATGCATGCAGCGTCCGAGTTGCGTCTGCGGTAATATCAGCTATGTAGTGGCTATGCACCGCCACCCCAGCTATACTATATATCTCTAACAGCAACACACACGGCAAGACACCCACCTACCCACTGGATGGTATTCCCTCATGATTAAATCACGTCAAATGCGGCTGCTGCTGGAATCATTAGAAATACAATCGCAGCTGTAACAAGCTCAAAAATGTACACACATATTACAGTTACTTGATCCATGACATGCGAAATTAATTAATCGCAAAATCATATTACGGCAGACATAGCTTCATGAACACTTTCCCCAAAAATTCCTCAATTTGCGTATCACTTACCGCGTGTGCAAAACGTTCATGAAGGCTTAAAGGCACAAATATACACATTACCAGCTTAACAAATTTGCATTAGATTGAGTTTTGCACAAATTATATTATTGAGCAATGCGCATTTAATTGAGTGTCTGACTGAGTGGAGTCAAAAGCTTGTTGTTGCTCTTACAAGTGGGAATAAACGTATTTATTTAATGGGAAAATAATATGTGAGCAGTTTAATGTAAAATTAAAAAATAACCTGATGGCCATATAAGCAACATAAACAAACAATAAACAATAACAACAATATACAACTATAGAAGAAGCGATACTTCTTTAAATTTTCATTTCAATATGGAAGTCATATAAAAACGTAATCATTTGTATCCAATTATCTGATAATGTAGTTGCGTCTCTGCATAGCAATAGTATCTGCGACAACTTAAAAAGCATTTACAAATTCAAATTATTTATAATATCTAAGTTTGAATTAATTAATGGACGTCTTTAGCCATCACCATTCCATTTAAGAGCTCAAAAGCTTTGAGAATAAAACTTTTTATTAAATTTTGCATTTAAAGAGATAAAACTAAATAAATTAATTTTATGAAAACGTAAAAAAAAAATTTGTTTTTTTTTAAATAATTAAGCACAAGTTACTCATACAATGAAGAGACATTTCATTTTTGGTAATCATTCATTCAATTTTATTATTCTGAAAATAATAATTTATATATTTAAAAAAAAAATATCTATTGAAATTGAAAAGGTCTTGTAAATAAGTTTGCAAAATATTTTGAATAATTTGAACTTATCGGAAATGTATTTCACAATGTAGTAAAACATATAATCTTATGATTTCTACGTTAACAGAAGCATATATGACATATTTTCTTCCAGTTTTTTAGCCTATTCTTTCACTTATATGCATGTATTGATGATACACTACAATTGGTATATTATATTTAATTCCATTTTAGTATTCCTCTCAAATGAATAAGCCAAAGCTAAAGCCAAGGGCTCTGAGTGGATGAATTACAAAGGGTGTGGCTGAAATGTTTTTTGAATGGAAAATGATTACGTGGCTAGGAAAGTGCAGGCAACACGTACAGCAATTAACATAATAGGCGTAATCAAGAGGGCGCTGCATTTGTTGCCAATTTACAGGCGCTGACGCCAGTGACAGTGTGTGCCCGGGCCAGTGTGTACATAATTGGCGTTAAAAATAATGCGTTTGAAAGTTAAGAAGAGCTCAAAAAAAATGAGGACATGAAATATGTGGGCGCTTAACAGCAAGCGCTGGCAATGGGCATGGCAATGGCGGCAATTGTGGGCACACAAATGGACGTCGATTGCACACACACACATGCACATATGCACAGCAGCTGAAATGGCCAGCATTAAAATTTAGAAAATCCCCCATTCGAATGGGCGGCACGTAGGAAAGAATGCGCTTTGTAACAGGTTAAACACTGCAACACGTTAATTGCGGCGCTTAATTGCGCGCAATTTGCAACTGTTGCATGTGTGACACTGTGTGCAATAAAGAGTGAGAGAGTCAAACAGAGAGAGAGAGAGAGAGAGAGAGAGAGAGTCAAAGGGAGAGAGAAAGAGAAAGAGTGAGCGAAAAAACGAGAGTCGCCATTTTTATGCAATAACAATAAGGCTGCATGACAATGCAATGGCGACTTTTGAAAAATTACTCTGCACGACCAAAACAGCAAAGGGCCATTTGTAGCTGCCACAAAATGCGACCAAATGAACAGCACAGAACGACACAGTCCCGGGATTGCTATCTAATAGTTTGCCCGGCTACAACTGCCACCCGCCCGTTGCCCCAATGCCTCGTGCTGCCTCATAGCAGCTAACGACTGGCCAACACACAATGGTCGCTCTAATTGCCATACATTTTCGGGCTTTCAATGGTTTAGGCCGTAGCGCTCAGAGACCGGTACAGAGGCACACTGGGAAAACTTCTGCTTGTGCCCACAGCCCCAACTCGAGGCCATAACGAAGTCATATGCTCGTACTCCTACGTACTCATATCCACACAAGATTCGTGTGCAATTGTGCATGCATAAAAAAGCAACATTTAAGTTAATTTTCGGCTGCCCAAATTGCACAATTTGCTACAGTGATTAAAAATATAGACAATTTTGTGGCTGTCCTTCGCAAAAGTGTTTTATTCTTATGGTAGTCCCAATTGTGTATGTGAGTTCGTGTGTCCATGAGCATTTGTACGTTGATTTCTGTGTACGGCTTCTGGAATATTTAATGGCGTTTACATAGATTTTTAGTGTTCGCTATGTAACAATGCAATGCAATGGAGAAATGGGAAATGGTATGCGAAATGTTTGAAAGAATTTATAGAATTATTATATTTGTAGAATTTACAAGATTTTTAATTTCTTTGCATTTACTACCTAAAATGAAGTAAGAGTCTATATATATTTATTAGTATTAGTATAGGATATATAACTATGTATTAATATTTATTATTATAATTTTTTTTTTTTAATTAATATTCGTAAAACGTTGTCATACTATAAAAAAAAGTGTATTATGCTATTTTATTACCATGTAAATAGCTATAGATGCTGACTTAAGTCAAAATAAACAGACTAAAATGTTACCATTTGAAGGGCCTAACTCTTAATGGCCTAGAGAATGTGAGACGAGTGAATGTTGAAAAGTCAGAAAGACTTCTTAGATGATTAACAAGGGATTTCCGAGAAAAACAGTTACACTTGGATTAAGATCTCTTAAGTCATCTAAGCCATTTACTATTCAAAGGCAAAAGTATACAAAGCATCATTCATTAATGCTTTTAGCATAGGCCGCAAAATCTCGAAACATGGCTCAAATAAAATTAATTAAATAATTTGTAGAAAGCTTCCTTCTTTTTTTTGTTGCTGCTAATTTTGTTTTCATTTAGGCAAAAATAAACATCGAACATTGCCGCTGGCGAGCAACGCACAAAAGCATGTTACCACAATGTAACAGCCACGACAACAGCAACATGCAACAACAGCAACAGAGGCAACAGCGGCAGCAGCAATTACGATAACAAGGCAATTTGGTTACCAAATGATAAAGTCAACTTTAATTAGCTAATGAAAAACGTAACATGAACATTCTGAGCATGTAAATTAATTTTGTTAACATTTCGCTCAGTGAAGCATTTGCCCAATTATGCGATGCGAAACAATCTGTCAGTGGGCGTAGCGCACACAACGCCACAGCCAGCTGCAGCCGCCGGGGGCAGCTGACTAATTTGTTCTTCTTTTTTCTCTGATAATGTAATTTGCCGTGTGTTCTGCCTATGGTGGGGGCAGCGTCCTGAACTAACTGAGGGCTAACTGCGTCCAAGCACAACACAATTCATTTTGGCATATGCAGAAACTGACGGTTGTTAAGAAAGGCTGCATAACTTGCATAGACTATAAATATTTTGACTGGCCTTGGGGCGCTGTTGATATTGATGCAATTGTCTAGCAGCAGCAGCAAATATGGTTGATACCATCTGTTGCTGACAGCTTCCAAAATTGCCAAGCCAGAGAAAAAATAATGAGCTTTTCGCATCGAAATATAATCGAAATGGGTTGGATCGAATGTCAGACGCCGCAAATATGTTTCACTATACAGTATGCCAGTACTCATGCATTATGTATGTGTATATCTATGGATAGAAGAAAGAAATCAATGCAAGTTACGTAACGAGCTTGTCAAATGATGCTAAAATAAAAAAATATATAAAAAAAAAGTGAGCCTTGATTTTTTACATTCTCTCTGGCAAATACCCCCTGCGGCAGCTACTTAAATTTAATAATGTGCATTCGAGCGTGCAAGCGCACATAAGATGGGAGCTAAATCGTTCTGTTAAGCTTAGAGGCCGCATCCTTCATTACTTGTGCTTCGATGACCCAGAGGCTAAATCAATGTGACCCCCAAACGCAAACTCAACTTGGCTGCCCTTTTCGACCACTCTCTCCCTTTATTCCACCCCCCACACACATACATATGCTTGTGCGTGTATGTGGCTTAAAAATTAATAATTCAAAGGTTTACAGTTCAAGAGCTAACTGGCCCTTCAGAAGCAAGGAATTTAACTCTGGCCAGACTCAAAAGCATCGGCAAATAATTTTCCATTGATTACTTCAATTGAAATATCAAATATGACTAGTTCATAACGAATTTAATTAGTTTGCTGCTTGCAAATACATTTTAATTAAATTCAATTTGCACAAACTACACAAAGACAGACATCAGAGCATACATAAACATGCATATATATATACATATATACACATATATATTAATAGGCAGAGGTGTGTACAGGTGCACAATGTGAATCGGTTGAGATTTGCATATTTCATATGCCACAATCTCACAGCAAGAGCAGCTTCGACGAAAGGCAACTTTTGGCAGCACTGACAACTTTGACGTTTGCCTAACTTGTCATAAAAGCTATTATTCATACGTGGCAGCCACTAGAATTCCGTAGTATTTGTGGTGGGCGTGGCACACACACTGACTCATGTAAATCGTAATCATTACACAGTAATTAGAAGTTTTCAACAAACTACTCTACGCAACAGTCAGCAGCTGTGCGGCTGCTGGCAGGGGGCACCTTGTGCTGCAAACACCCTGTGCTCATGGCATTTCTGAATTTCTAACAATTTGATTGTTCCGAGGCGGTTTAATTTATTTATGAAGCCGAGACACATCAATCTTGTGCAGCTTCTTAGACTTACCATATGCCAGCCATGAATGAGTGTGTCGCTGTGTGCGTGTGTGAGTTTGTTTGTTTGCCTGTGTGTGTGTGTGTGTGTGTGTCGTCCCTAGATGCTGTAACATGCGATGCCATGGTTTGCTGAATTTGAGTTTAATGACGTGTAAAAATGTTTTTCACGGCTTTTGATTATATTTTACCTTGAGCGGCGCTTAAGTTTTTCGTGTATATATACACCCACACACACACACACATACAGCCGTTTAGTCCTGGCTATAGATGATCCCTTCCGTTTGCCATTTGCAATGAATAATATCGTCGGCGTCCTCCATCGCGCGACTCTTTTGCATATGAATACCTTTTAGCTGCGGCGCTGATTAGCAACGCCAGCTGACAATGGCAGTATCCCAGCGTCGGAAACATTTTAATGACATGCGACCGGCACGCCCCATACACACCACACACACACACACACATGCACCCACCCGCACACCCCTTTTGAATTGGTCTGACAGTTATCGTTTTCAAAATATTGTTATTTGCTTTTTTGGGGTCGCTGCGTTCACGCTACGTTAAGCATATTGTTTTGTAAATGCTTCGATTTAAGTTGCGAATTAACTTTAACATTAATTTTGATTGTCGCGCAATGAAAACTTATGTTTATGACAATTTATTGTATAGCTCCAAAGGTGCACAAATAACGGAAGTAATTGGCATGCATAAAGTTTTTAGAAAGCCCAAATCAGGGCAATTTAAGTTGAAAGTAAAGTTGATTTAGTGCAATCGAAAACATAGTAGAGGTAACAAAGTTATTTGAAACTATCGGTAGAACTATAATTTGTGTGCTTAAGTATTTTAGTTTAAAAATGTCCAGAAAATCTTAATCATTCCTCCTATTTAGACTTAAGATTATTGAGCATGTTAAACTTGTAAATCGTAGCTAACTGCCGATCCACTACTGTGACCTTAAACTCGATGAGGGCACTCAGAATTAATTTGTTTGCCAGGCACAAGCTATTTATAAAACGTGTCGTGTGGACTAGAGAGGTTCTCATATTTTGTTTATCGCTGAATACCATAGCACGCAAATAACTGTTGATCGTTCATGAATTTCTGCGCTCTCGATATTTCACTTACAGTTTGAAAAAAAAAAATAAAAATAAAAAATCGGAGAGCAATCGATTCCATCGGCTCTTTAACGAGTTTGTTTGGAATCGAACAGAAACAATTTGTTTAAAGGATTTTTTTTTTCCGCTCTAGGTTTTCACTAATCGTTTCACTGAATTTATGTGATGGAAAAAAGACTTTTGGGTATGTATTGGTGTGAAGACAGTTGCTTTGAGTTATTTTTTGTTATTCGCTCAGTTACTGAGTATTTTTGCACGAGCGTCAATCATATCACTACCTAAACGGTGTTCGTTAAAAGAGCACCATACGAATAAAATGAAAGGTACCGAGGTCTCTCGCTCAGAGCGAGATCAAATAAGCATGACTTTTTTCGATTGGTATCGCAGAGAGAGTATATAATCCACAGCTATTCGCCAGCTATGCTCAATACTCGACTCTCTCTGGTAATACTCGACTTGATGAATAGAAATTATGATAGAAAATTAATAGCTTGATTATTTAGGCTGTTGGAACTGGTAAAAAGCGGATTCTAAATCTGTCTTTATATCCTGAACCCATTGAAAATGAGAAATCAGTGAGGTCAGTGTAAACTAGAGCATTCTTACTTCTTTTATTTGTTCTCTGTTTTCCAAATAATAAGAAAAAAAAAAGATTAAAAATAAAAAATAAAATAATAATAAAACTAATACAAATAAATATATACAGGAAAAATAATAAAAAAAATTTTATAGATGCTAAACAAATTCTATGCATATATTATCTTTCATCTTATGTTATAGAAATAAAATTTTAAATAAAATATACAATTTAAAAAAAATAAAATTTAAATAAAAAAAATCATTGAAGTTTTCATACGGCTCAGGAACATTTTTGAAAATATTCTATTGCCTATGCTCATCAGATATATGTAATATAAAATTTTACTGATAAAGTAAATCGGTCAAATCACTTTGAAGACATTACAATTAAACTAAACTATTATATTTTCCCTCTTAATAAATTAAAATTGATAACTAAAAATGAATACAAGAATGGAATTTTTAAGTTTAGAAAGAATAGTGTTTCTTTCGATTACAATTTCAATTTAAATTTTTCAATTGCGTGCGAGGTTGCTCAGTTGAGTTACAAAAGTAAGTTTATCAATTTCTTTAACATATTTTGGCATGTCAATCAAAGTGCAGAGAAACCGCATGCAATTAAACTTTGGCTTTCGATGACATTTCAATTAGAAACTTCCAGCTGAAACATTGAAATAATCAACTATTAAAAGCAAACCCTGTTTACATGAATCAACTGACCAAGAAAATTGTTTGAAATGTGCATTGCCAAGTTTAAAAAAGTAAAGAATAAAAAAAATGAAAATGAAAAGTTTCCCGTTGTTAACAACAATGCCCACTGTTGACAATTGTTCCAAGCGCGTCGAGCAGCTGGCTATTGTTGCGTCTGCCCTCCTCTTGGAGAGGCCAATGCTCAGTCCTCAATCCTCACCTTTGCGCCTTGCCCACTGTGCACGCTTTGACTTATTTAATGCTCGAGTAAATCTCTAAAAAGCCCCAACAGCTGCAGAAACAATCCCACAAAGTCATACTTAGTAAATAGCAAATACGCTTTTACTTGTTGCTGCCTAGCGCTCATTGTTGGCCCTCATTGTTGGCCCATTGTCTGTGCAGTCAGTGCAAAACGAAAGCTAAATGCAGCTTAGTTTAGCTGTTGGCTGCCTGGCGACGCAGGTGATATTATTGGCCAAAGTTAAACAATCGTAAACAGTTACAAGTCACAGCAACTGCAATAGTTTTTTGCTTTCCAACTCGCTGCCTTTCCATTTCTATCTGCTCCTCCTGCTGCTGTGCCTATGTATATATAAATAAATATGTTTTGCGCTTCAGCTTTTTGTGTACTTGAGTCTGGTTGCACAGCATGAAAATACAATTTATTTAACTGCTGGCTGAATAAATATTGCTTATAGCCAAACACAAAAATTAATAGTCCTGCGAGGTTACAGAGATGAGGCTAAAGATAAGTAAATTACATTTTACTTCTGCTGCATAGATATTAATACTTAAGCGCATTGAGCTTATTGCTACTCAAGCCATAAATGTAACTAAAATTAGACCAATCCATATCGGATTATCGGCATAGCATCTATTGAGAATACAAATTTCATTACGGGCGTGCAATTTCTTTAGTTCACACACACACACAGAGCGAACAATATACAGTGAATGAATTTCTACAATTGTAACAATGAAATACACGACAACCACAATAATCAACTGCAGGCACTAAAGCCTCATAAAGGCTATGACCAAATGAAACCTAAGCACGCACAATTCGAACGTACAGCCCCAGCCCCAACCCGCAAATGAGAGAAATGTCTGAATGCAATTGCCGTGGCAAGAGAAATCCTGTGCATTGGTCGCAATTCTGGCCTTTTTTGCCTCGGCTACAACTTATTGTGGTTACAAATTGTGGCAAAAGCTATCAATGATATTATCAGTGCGAGCACGGGCGGAACGGGCGGAACGGACGGCCGACTGCCCGGCGGTCCGACCATATGCAACCCCAATTACATCCGGTTGCAGTTTCAATTTCAATTTGCCATGGCCGTGGTGCACAAAGGAACGAAGCGTGGGGCCAAAGGGCACTGCACATGCCATGTACTATATTCCGCATTCCGTATTCCGTATTCTATATGCTGTATGCCGTATGCCGTATGCTGTACGCCGTATTCCATATGCCGTCTGCATGGGGCTGCAGCTTGCAGCATAATATTAATTTAAATTAGACAGATGCTGGCGAAAGCGGCCCAAGCAGCAACATGAACGAATCATCATCAATTTGCATGTGCGCTGGCAGATTGTAGCCCGGCAGCCAGCTTATGGCCAAGCTTACGGTGGCCAACAGTAATGCCATAATGGCTCATACGCTTGGCCTCACCTGTGTGCTAATCATTTTAGAATCGGTTTAGCGATTGCATTGCCCATTGTCAGACGATCCGTGAAAATTGCAAATTCGGCAGCCGAAGCACATCGACAGGAAATTCCAACTAACTAAGCTAATTAACCATAAAATGCAGTTAATAATACAACATGTTTTGCCCCAACAAACAATAAAATTGGATTATTTTCGTATTGGTCTTTTTGGCATGTTTATGCATTAAACGCTTCATGTAATTGCATTAATATACATTGCTTTAACCTGTCGCTACATATGCAAATTTCGGGTATTTTCCGACTGTCCGCGCAGAGCACTATTAGCTAAAAAAAAAAATATATATATATATATATAATATTCGCTTGCAGCGTTTATGCTAAATTTGAAAAGCAACATTTTTAGACGCATCAATAAATTGTTCAGTTTGGGTTCAGCCAATTAACACATAAATGCAAACACGCTCGCACACACATAAATCAATGCATATATATATACTATTTTACACACACATGTATATATAGCATACATCTAGATACAACTATGCACCGTTAAAGCTTTCAGTCATGGCGGCCACACATATTTCCGCTTCCGTTGTGCATTAGTCGCTTCATGCAACATTTTGCGGCGCAGTCGCCAATGTCGCCGCACATAAATTATAGCAAATTGTTTGCATTTAATTGCATGGTTTGCTTCCCATTATTGTTGTTGCATCTCAGGCAGATACAGACAGACACAGATGTGTCCGCTGATCTATGCGGCTATATATACTCGCTGTAAGGTCATCCGGACATTTTGCGGTTTTGATAAAGTCGCGCTAATTAACTGCTACGCCTCGGCTCGTTTATCTTATGTCGCAGCTGTCGGTCAGCTATTTATCGAGTTGAAGACACTCGGCACCGCACTCAGTTAGAATCCGTTGCTCAGCAAAGATGACAAACGTTGACAGCATTGTCATGCTAGAATGCATAGTATAAAGGACTTATGCATGTATTTGCTCGATAGGAGCAGGAGTGCTCAAAACGGAATTGTCTATCTGATTAGATGCTACCCCCAAACACTTTTTCTGTCATTCTGAACTTCCTGAATAGACAGATGCATACACATAAATAGAGAGTAATGAAGGCGGCCGTCCTATTTATGAATCACAACCATACAATTTTATTATCTCCAATTATTCATTTACTCGTTTACGAAATGGTCTGACTATATGTACTTCATTTTAAGCACTATTAGTGCTGGACACATGAATTTTAAAAATATATAAAATAAAGTAAAATAAATATCTTCTAAAATTGTATATCTGAAAGTTAAAAAGTTCGATAATCGAGTTACTGTGCATCTCTTCTAATAATACATTGGATATATTGAAATAGAATTCATAATTTGGTTCAATAAAATGTTCGACTTTATGCCAATTCCGCCCAGTATGCAATGAATTGATTTTATAATAAAGAACACTGAAGTACAAATAAATAGAAATATAGTATATATTATATAGCAAATCGCAAACAAATTAATCTACCAATTATAACAAGAAAACCAAAATTAAACGACTAAGTTACTCGACTATCAATTTCCTGTTGGACTCCTCTAATAATTTACAAAACTTAAATACTGTTATGTAAATCTTAAAATGTCATTGCATAATTTATTAAATAAATATTATACTTTTATATTATATTTTATGCAAATATACATATCTAAAATTTTGGGTCTCTAGCTTTTAATGCTTACGAGATCGATACTTTCCGATCCGTTCGAACTAATGAACAGAGAAGCAGATGGAGCAGCTCTTCACGTTGAGCACTGCTCCTTCCTCTTCTTATATGTATATAACTACAAGAGCATTATATACTGAATTTCTTCTTCAATAAAATAATTGGTAAATATTTTAATTATTTTGTTAATTTGTGTAATTTGTTAAAAAAGAAACTTATTCTAATACTAATAATCTACATTAGGTGAACTAAACTATATTTATGCTCTTGGTGCTGACTATAGGGGAATATCATAAAATGTAGCACAATTATCTGAGAATGTATTATAGATAGTCTGTGCTGAACGAGAGCAGCAAGAGCTTACCTAATTGAGGTATTTGTGCAATTTACACTTCAGCAAATCATCTCGCTGCTATTTGTCTTTTCATACATATGTATAAGCGTGCTTGGGATGATACACCATTTGCGATATACATACGTAATCGGGCTGCCGCATCAGCATGTAAATTGCATTACCTTTGGGTGCGTGGGCCCCGAGCATCAACTTGCGTAATGCAATAAACAGCTCGTAAATATTTTGATACCAATTTTCCAGCGTAATTGACTCAACGGTACTTTGAATGTCAAACAATAAATTCAATTACCAATACACATGCGTTCAGGGGCACTGAGCCCCGCCCACAACCATGCCCCATGCCCCATGCCGCAAGCCTCATGCCCCATGCTGGATGGCCCCACATGTCAGTGTCAGAGATGCTTAACCCTACCGTGCACGTGCTACGGCTATGGCTACAGCCACGGCCAGAGCAATGGATACCCCAAAAATCTCGTAAGGAGCGGGCTCTGTTAAACCAAAGCAAGCGGAAAATCAACGCACAAGTCGATAAACATTCGTATGAACAAAATGCCGTGGTTGGAGTAAGAAAAACCCAAAGAAAATGAAATAAAGGCAGAAAAAAATAAGTTTGTAGTTGGTAAGACGAAGGCGGTGGCAGTCGTCCAGCCTTAAGCCAAAACAGCCAAAGGGATGCACGAGTAAAAGGCGTAAAACAATTTCATATAAAACCAAATAATGTTCGGGTCGCAGACCGAGCACCTTGTGCCACGGAAATCATTTATGGCTGAAAAGAGTTGAGTAGAATTTAAACGTCGGCATAAATGAGCAGATGATAAAACGGAAGCCTGGAAAATAAAACTATATTGTCTTAAAATAAAGCCCAAGATATTAAAAAAAATCGAGCATTTTCATTTTTATTTGGCAGCTTTAAGCAACAAATCGTGTTATTATCGTAAATAGATCATAGCATTTATTTTGGGGTAGCACATTTTATAACAATTGCAATACTATTATCATATTTCAATATATATGTATTATACGATATTATTTCGCACATGTACTAGGAGACTTAAACGGTACCACACCCAAGAACTGCTGGAATATGCCTTTACTGGAAAAATATCAATGTAATAATGATATGGTTATGGATAAGACTTATCCATATTTTCGACTCCCTGAAATCTATATTGTAGAATTAATATAGTTTTTTTGTAAGTTTCCTAAAGGGTTAAACGTAAAAAGATAATTGAAAGATATTTTTTATTTATTATTATGTAGTCTTTATTATTTATTTATAAATTGCCATTTCATTGACTTTCATATTTATAGACTTTCTACATATTAAGATCGCTGTGAAACTGATCTACAATTAGCTTCTATATGCATATGTCTTGCTCCCGAGGTGTCCACTAGGACATGATTAGAATGCTAAAGCTACTCATTCCATTCTCAGCTTTGCCCGCATTTATAGCGTACAAATTGAAATTTATAAGAATATTGCGTATGTGCGGGACGTTGTTTATCAGGACCGCAAAATAAAAAAAAAACAGAAAAAAAAACCGGTGTATAAAAATAAAGCGAAACAACCCCGAGGACGAGGCCAACAAAAAAGCAACAACAATGATAGTCAAACAATGCAAAATCAATTTAAAATTTCATCTCACACTCTAGCATACAGACACACACACACACACACACACACACACACATACATGGCAAAATAAAAAACACGAAATGGGTGAGAAAATCAGTAAAGCAACCGCAATCTTTTACCAAATTGTTGTGCTGCATGTGTATGTATGTATGTATGTGTGTGTGAGTGTATGGGCGTGTGTGTGTGTGTGTGTGTGTTAGGGTGTCACTAGCGCTACCGCCACGCAACTCAATCATAAGTAAATATTACACAGGCACACACGCATGCTATTCCAGAAATAAAAGGGAGTGCAAGAAGCGAAAAGAGCATGAGGAGCGCGAAGCGCGCAAGGAACAACATAGGATCACAAGGAGCAGTCAGTGGCAAGCTTATTATGCCCTCGGGTAAAATATAAACAGGCATGCAGGAGCGGCTGGCAAGCAGCAATCGGGTTGGCAGGCGAAACACGTTCTAATAGACTTCCAGCCTCTCGCCTTTTGATGGCTACGTAGACGTTGGCAGCCCGTACAAGTTACACATGTTGCCTTTGTTTGGCTTCCTGTCAGACGCTCGCACACACACACATGCACGCATTTGACATGACATTTGCTGGGCGCTGCCTCAATTGAAGACCGTAAATCCTTTATTCAATTTGATCCGTGAACGCCTAAAAGTATGCAGCGCGATAAGCGCGTCACAAACAAAGCCAAAGGATTTTAAGCATAAATGCGCCTTGATTAAGTTGAACGACGCGTTGCTGCCAATGGGCATATGTATAATAAATCAGACAGAACCGACATATATATATTTGTGAGCCCCGCTATGCAAATCGTTGGCAATTTGACGATCCACGCAAATATGAAAATTATGCCATTGGCATTCCAAAAATGGTTACAAAAGAGCTATTGGGCCCGCCAGCCGGCACGTAATGAATAGGGCAAAAAAAAAAATCGAGCCGAACTGCAATTGACAGGCAAACGATACGCATTGATGGAAAAACGCGGCAGCGGCTGCCGGAAGCTGGCACACAACTAATTGGACATCCGTTTTCCGTGCGATTATCGGCCCCGGCCCGATCCAGCCCTGTCCCTGGCCGGCTCGACGTGGGCCCCAAGGTAAGCTAAGTATTTCTATTTAACTGCTGTAAATTTGTGCCACGTTATTAACGCCACTTTGAGTGCTGGGCACGGCGCTGTGTGGGCGCCAGGAAGCGACGCTAAAAGGTCGCCCGGGCGGAGCATAAAGAAATAAAGACCCAAGCTACAATTCAAGCAATGGATTCATCTACAATTTGTTGCTTTCTCTCTCTCTCTCTCTTGCGATTTCTTTCTCTCTTTCTCCCTAGGCACGTCTGGCGCATTAGATCTTACTCTGGCTTTGGCTTAAGCTGTGCCAGCGCACTTCCATTACTTGCGCGCGCCCGGCCCGGCTACGGCACAAAGGCAACGTGCAATTGTCGGTGTCGTTGGCTTTATTTAATTGAAGTCAATTACACAGCTGGATATGCCGGGCCAGACAGCGTCTTCAGCCAGCTGGCGGCCTCATTAGATCAATGTGATGTCAATGTCGTCATGTCCAGCAAAATAAACGTTGCCCGTAGCGATGGGAATGGCTCAGATTTTGTTATTTCCTTTACGGCACAAATCGCATGTGTTAAACTTTTAAGTGCCCGGCACTGATGGGGCTGCCCGTTAAGCCGCTTAGGACGGGGGCTTAAGCAGCAATGACAACAAAGACTCGGCAAGATCAATGGGCTTTAAGGAACAGTCAAAAGTTTCGCAACCACTTCAAAAGCTGCCTTTAAGTGGTGTGCACTGATTGTTTGCCACCTGATTCCAAGTTATCCATTCAGACATTCATTAACAGAAGCACCGCACGTGTACCTGCCCCAAACCCCAAACCCATGCCACCCAGTCTCTTTCATCCTTGCCCACCACACCGAGCAGCAACCCGCATCTCGCTCAACTGTAGCGTCTTTCATGAGGAATCTGAAGAGGACTGGGCTTAAGCTAAATTAAGTTTTGATAATTCCTAATAATCTATTCAAGTAAGTTTTCCAAAAATGTTTGTTCACTTCTCTTGCAAATCAGGTGTCGAACTGGAACTGGAGCCGAGCTTGGCCGCAATGCAGCTTTGGAGGCATGGTCGAGTTTCCTTTGGCCTGCGCCCTGCGGTCTTGGCGTCTAGGGGGCATCAGCTTTTGTTGTTCTTCAACAGCAAATTGAATTTCAAATTTTCTAAGATTTGAATGTCAGATAGCTTGCTACTTATTAGAAGGGGGCAACCCCCCTCAAGGAGCCGCTCACACATACACACGCACACCCACAAACGGTGCTTCATTTACGGAATGCTGAAAAGTTTTGCGGTGTCACCGCAAAACACTGTAAACAATTTGAGTATTCATTTAACTATATTAGAGCTAACGATAGAACTGAATAAATAGATCATATCGATATAGAAATAAATATTGATGAATATATACATTTTTTTTATAGTTTAATAAAGTTTTTTAAAGTTTTTTTTTTTTATTTGTTTTATTTAATTATTTCAGTGTAAACGTATATTCAGAAAAATATTCTTAAATGTACATGAATAATATGTAATTCATAAAATGTTTATCAACTCAATTTATTCAACTTAGAAGAATTGCTGTTAATGTAATTTTATTAAATACTATTATTTATGTATGCATAAAATATTTTGTATATTATATAATATTTTAGTATTATATTCAAGTATATAGTCTTGAGGTATATTTTTAATAAGTAATAAAGTAAGTCGAATTAAGATTAATTTGAAGTGGAAATTATATTTATAGTATAATATTTAAGTAGAATTAATTAATTAATTAGGTTAATCTAAATGATATTAAACACTACTAATTATGGAAACATAAATTATGTTACATATTACACAATATATAATAGTATATAGTAGAAAAATTGACAAATCTACACGCAGTTCACATGAATTGAAAAGAATAATTTTTTGGTAAAACTTTAAATTAATTGCGATATGAAAATTTCTTAAATATTCACTTTTTCTTAAGGAATATCTACATATGCAAATAGCAATATGTGGGTTCTTATATAATTATACTCTTATACAGGTATCTTTATTATAAGTCTTGGAAAATTTAAAACTAATTAATCAAGTACTGACTGTTAGGATTCTAATGAAATCATGTCAAACTAACGAATTGATCAACTGTCAAAAATGATTGCACGAATGCGCAATTGTATTTAAGATAGAGAACTATAAACTTATAGCAAGACAATTCTGACTGCTGTCATGTCAGACTATAGAGTTTATTTATTGCCCAATCTGTACGATCAGCTGTTGTTATTTAGATACATAATAATAATAATATATATAATAATAATAATAATAATAATAATAATAATAATAATAATATAACATATAATAACATAATGTTTATCTTCCGACTTGTTATTATTAAAGATAGAAATACAAAATTGCATTTTTAATGTAATCTAACATTTTAAATATGTTTATTTATTTATTTTTTTTTATTTGAAATCTGTCTTATAGTAAACAAAAAGCATATTTAATAATAATAACTAACAGTAACCAGATGGTTTAAGCTCCAATCCACATATTTGGCAAATCCAAAACATCGTATGGTAAGCCTCTTGTACATACTTAATATACTTCACATACATATGTAATTACTTTAAGGTAAATAAGTTATATAAAAACCAAATTAAAAGATTCTTGGTTTCCCTCATTTTCGTCTTTTACACTTTGCAGACACTAAAAGCCATTAAAAATAAAACCTCTTCAAAATTCTTTTAGTTGCTGATTAGTTTTTGGATCAGGAGGTAAACCTGATCTATATAAACTTGTTCAGCTGCTCGACAGTTTCTCGCTGTGTAATAGCTTTGAAAAACTTTCATCGCCAACTATTGTTGAAAAGTTTTCAATTGAGAATATTAATTTAGTCAATACATGTGGGCGAAATGCGCAAAGACGAAGTGGCAGCCACAACAAAACCCAAACAAACGTTAAAAACTTTTGCGGCAACACAGAGCGCAAATCCAAAGAGGCCAAGCGCCAGCAGCAGCAGCGACAGCAGCTTAACAGCTCAGGTACTGGGCCAGGAGTTTAAAGCGACAACGCGCCGGCATAATGTGGCTTTTGTGGCGTAATTTCTATTTGGCAAGTTGTTGTTGCACGTATAATCAAGAGGTCGAGGGCTGACCCCAAGACTTGCCAGCCACCCATACACAAACCCTTGGCCCAATTAGCATTGTCTCTAACGCAATTGGCTGTGGGCAATGCTTTGTTGTGGCCACATTCCGTGGAATGGAATCAAGTACCTGGCCGCTGTGGCAGCACACAGCAGACACACTTACGTGTGCAGCTACTTTGTGTTTGTATACAAAATAATTCGGTCAGTTGTCACTTTGATGTACCCGAAAAATGTTGGCAACACTTGTTTGGCCGCGGGCGCACTTTCCACTCATGCTCATCCGCATCCACATTCACAGTACCACACTCACAAACATACACACACATTGTGCATTTGTATGTACATAGATAAGCGAGGTCTTCCTGCTGGGAATTAGCATACAGACTGCATCATTCCAGACTCGCAGCGTCCGGCGCACAACATCATCAACGGCCTCGGGCCAGCAGCAGCGACAGCAGAAACAGCAGCAGAAGCAGGAGTGGCAGGAGCAGAAGGAACAGCAGCAGCAGCTGTTGTAGTCCAACTACCAATCCTCGTCCGATTCGTGACGCACACATCATCCCCTGGTCGCAACCACCTTCAGATTTGTGTATGAAAAATGTTTTTTTTTTTTCATTTGCATGGAAAAACGAACGGCAAGCGTCGTCACGGTCATCGTCGTGCTGAGTGCTGCCTAAAATTCAAAGTCCATTCAATCACACACATGCAAAGCACAAAGGAGACAGCAGGTAGATCCTGCTGAGCGTCCAGCCAGTCGGCCAGCTGGCCGGCCAGCCAACCAGCTATACATTCTTGATGTGGACGTCTTTGCCCAGCGGTAACAACTGTCCGCTGCAGAAGCTTCTGTTGCTTTGTTTCATTTGTGTTCGTGAGAGATTGTATATGTGTGTGGGTGTGCGTGTGTTTGCGTGGGAGTATGTGAATAGAGGGAGGTAGGAACACAGCTTGTTTCCGGCACGGCACGTAAAACAACACGACTAAGGAAAGCAAAATGGCGCCTGCAGTGAATTGAACTTTTGCATTTCAAGTGAAAAGCTCATACAAAGCAAGAACATGCTCTAACAATAGCCAAACATGCAGAATGAACAGCCAGAGCCCAACCAAATGAAAATTTTGAAACAAAAGCAGCCAACTAATACAATCTCTAACCTGCCAACAAACACACAAAAACAACCAAAAAATTCCTAAAACCCAAAGAATTCCTTCTGCAAAAAAGCGAATGAGCTCCTGATTTCCACTGACAATAGGTAAGCATTTCCCAGCTAAGAAGAATATCTATCCAATGGCTAACATACACACACAGACAAACAGGCTTCGGTATGCAAAGAAAACATTTGCAAGTTGCAACTGATAATTGTGAAACTTCATTGTGCTTAGACAAAATCAACAAAAACTTTTCAATAGTTATTAAACAAGTTCCCAAGTTTTATTTCTAAATAGTAAAATAGATCTAATACTACGAGACCTTATCGGTGCCAACTAAGCACCAATAAATAATAATCGAGCCAACCTGAGCACTTCATTTTTTAAATACTTCATTCAAATCAAAGTGGCTCTTGTCGATGAATCACTCTAAAGATCCCCAGCAAACACAATTTAAACGAGTTGAACTTTCTGAGTCACATAATGAAAGATAATTTTAAATAGATAAGACATATTTGACCCAATGAATTGCAATACGATCAATCACAGCCGTGTATTAATAAGCCATTGATAACAATTCGATTATAAAAGACAACGCGTGCGGCCCATTCCTCACAGAGTTCTTTCAACCATTAACCAAGCAAAATGATTGCAAAGTGTTTTCTTCTAGCGCTCCTGGTTACCTTCGCCAGTGCCTCACCACTCCAGGACAATGGCCTAGTCAACTATCGTGAAGCCTTGGACATGTTCCTCGATGCCTGGAAGAAGATGTTGCCCTGTGGCTATCCTGCCGACAATATCCCAGTCATGGCCCCACTGACAACTGATTTCTACTCCTTCGACTACGTCAATGGACAGACTAACCTGGTGGGCAATGTGAGCAACATCCGTATTTCTGGACTCAACAACTTCCAGGTGCTGAGTGGTAGCTTTGACAATAACACTCTCAGAGCCACCTTTGACGTTATGTTCCCCGCCCTTCAAATTTTGGGATCGTATGCTGTGGAGGGTATTCTAAGCATTGGAGGTCTTCCAATGCCCATTCGCCAGGCAGTTCTGATCAACAAGAAAATCACAGACTGGCGCTTCGTGGGCGAATACACCTTTGGCCAGAGCTTGACCAGCCCGAATGGACTGCGCATCAAAGACTTCAACCTTCAATACTTTGTTGCTGGAGTGAAGGCCGATAATTGGGATCAGTATATGGACATTGCCGCAAACAACTATTTCAACAGCTTCATCAACTCTTTCTCTCTGTTGTTCACTGAAGAGATTCAGCCTTATGTCAACCCGATGTTTGCAAAATATGTGCTGCCTTCCATCAACAGTCTGCTCTCCAACTTGGATATGACCAAGCTGAGCAACTACTTCGTTATGCAAGCCCAGATATGGAACAATGCTGTTTGTAATGTTCAGGCTTAAATATTTACCTGAAAAGAAAATTAAATAAATAAAGTTTGCAATTTAAATAAACAAAATATAATGTTAGGATCTTTCATGCTCCAAAATTAGACAATGCATTAAGCTCATATTAGTCATATTATTAAGAGATTATTGTTGACAAGATGTTGATCAAAAGTATTCAGAGACTTAACTAAAAGTAAAGATTTACTTAGCCATTGAAAACTAAATTAACCATAATCGAAGTGGATGTCATGGATTGTCTTGTATGTATCAACTCTTCAATGCTTCTAGTCCGTAGTCGTTGGTTTCATTATTGCTGTCAACGAATTGTATTAAAAGCTTCTACATTTTTAGATCATGCGAAATTATTAAAGTCTAATTACTAATACTAGCAAGAAAGAGTATGCCTACGTACAAGACAAGCATACAAAGCAATATTCAAATGCATTTCTTGGGATCAGCAGAAGACGATCAGAAAGGCATAAAGCTTCAAGGCTCTGGTCGAGACGGCTCGACTACGAGATACCCTGAACCCTGCAAAAAAGTGACACTCTTCTTCTTTATGCACTTATGAGCGCGCGCTCTGCTAACTACGCAGTTGCTGCCGTGGCTTGGGGGTGGGATGGTCTGAACTTTGGACGATTGGATCTTCATGAAACTTTCGGAATATATTAAGAGCATCCAAGTGTATCTATTTGCCAATCGCAAGTCTCTAGTATTTGATATGTGTTTTTTTTTTCAAATTGTGGGCGAAGGGGCGTGACACCCAAAATCTGAAAATTACAAAATCTGCGTATCCATAATATCTATCTAAATATATAAATTTGTAGTCTCTAGCTAAAACGGTGTAGAAGATATGCCCAAAAAACCTTAAAAATGTAAACAAATTTTCGGTTTTTTTTATCGATAATTGTGAAATAAGATGACTTATCGACAAAACAAAATAAGCAATTTCAGCTCTCTAGCTTTTGTAGTTTCCGAAATCTCGACGTTCATACGGACGGACAGACGGACGGACGGACGGACAGACGGACGGACGGACAGACGAACAGGGCTAGATCAACTTTTCTCATCACCCTGATCAAGAACATATATACTTTATGGGGTCTGCCACGCCTCCTTCTGCCTGTTACATACACTTAACAAAACCATTATACCCTGAATTCCCATTTTCAATGGGTTCAGGGTATAATAAAAACAAGCTCGATTTCGAAATCCCCGAGATGTTCCAAGACTTCTACTTTTTTTCTGAATGAATAAGAAACCTACTCATACACTCTGCTCTGCATATGTTATGGGAATTTATATAACGAATTAATCTTCTCGTAATTAAACTTTCAGATCTTTCAGCCAAACCGTTTGTCTCTAGTATTTGATATAAATTTCTTTAAAATATGGAGGGATAGGCGTGAATTTGGGGACGAAGTACAATATATAAATAAAATCTAAATTGTATTGAATTCATATATTTATATAAGAAAAGACTTATGGACTCTAGCTCTAAGGATAAACGAACTATAATTTTTGTATAACTGATTCCCGATAAGGTTTCAAACGGAAATAGTTATCAGTTTCCCGCGGCAAATTCGATATTCGCGTGCATTTCTCTAACTCTTATTAATGAGTCGGATGAACAGGATAACCATATTGCATTCAGTTTATCTTTTCTTCGATATTACGCCTTCATCAACTTCTTACATAAAGTTGCACAAAGACATTACTGTTTTTGTCAGTTATCAAAAAGTTTAGATTAGTTCTTACTCTCTTTATGAACATTTTCTTTGAGAATTCATGAATCCATATGAAATAACACTAACTTAATTGCATTCAACAATAATTTTATTAAGAGCACAATTCAACCCGCCCTAATTAAATAGTTTTAAGCATGAGCATTACAAACAGCATTATTCCATACGCCGGCTTGCATAACTAAGTAGTTGCTCAGCTCGGTCATATCCAAGTTGGAGAGCAGATTATTGATGGAAGGCAGCACGTATTTTGCAAACATCGGGTTGACATAAGGCTGAATCTCTTCAGTGAACAACAGAGAGAAGGAATTAATGAAATCGTTGAAATAGTTGTTTGCGGCAATGTCCATATACTGATCCCAATTATCGGCCTTCACACCAGCAACAAAGTATTGAAGGTTGAAGTCTTTGATGCGCAGTCCATTCGGATTGGTCAAGCTTTGGCCAAAGGTGTATTCGCCCACGAAGCGCCAGTCTGTGATTTTCTTGTTGATCAGAACTGCCTGGCGAATGGGCATTGGTAGACCTCCAATGCTCAGAACACCTTCTACTGCATATGATCCCACAATTTGAAGGGCGGGGAACATAACGTCAAAGGTGGCTCTGAGAGTGTTATTGTCAAAGCTGCCACTCAGCACCTGGAAGTTGTTGAGACCAGAAATACGGATGTTGCTCACATTGCCCACCAGGTTAGTCTGTCCATTGACGTAGTCGAAGGAGTAGAAATCAGTTGTCAGTGGGGCCATGACTGGGATATTGTCGGCAGGAAAGCCACAGGGCAACATCTTCTTCCAGGCATCCAGGAACATGTCCAAGGCTTCACGATAGTTGACTAGGCCATTGTCCTGGAGTGGTGAGGCACTGGCGAAGGTAACCAGGAGCGCTAGAAGAAAACACTTTGCAATCATTTTGCTTGCTTAATGGTTGGAAGAACTCTGTGAGGACTGAGTCGCACGCGTTGTCTTTTATATCGAATTTTATCATTATCTATAAATTGTTGATAGGGGCTTTGATCGATCGTATTATAATAGGCTGTTTTGGCACTTAGTCGCGTTGTACCACGAAGTCTTATCGTATTAAACTAAACGATCTATTGTATGAGTCAACAACGTAAGTCAATTTGATTTAGAGGAATTAACATCAAGATGTCTGGAATGAAAATGAGTCAGAGCTGCCAAATATCCAGCTTTCTACTAAGACTTAATATATCTTTCCAATTTTAATATAAGAGCAGGAATATCGGCCTTCCTTTACTCAGTCTTCAGATATTCGCTCTCCATGAGCTCGTTATCCTTGTAGTCGTCCTCCCTATCCTCAATTTCGATGCCTAGCTCTGATCTCTGCCCTCTGCTTGCGCTCTCTAGCTGAAGCTGAGCCAATCAAATATAAAAACATTTTTAAATTTAACTTAAAATCGAGCAGTCGTGCTTTTCTTTGTGATTCCACGAACGAAAAAGACTCAAGCTAGAAATAAAATATTTTAATCATTATTACTTGTCAAATATTTTCAAATATAATGAGAGACACTAATTATTTTTCCTTTCTAATGTAAATTAGGAAATCAAAACAAATTTTCAATTCAATTCAATTCAATTTATTTCACTCTTTGTTATAATTACAGTTTTGTGAATAGTATCTTACAATAATTAAAGAGTTTAGACTAAGGATATTTAAATATTTTAAAATTAATAATTTAAAATTTTATTAATTGATTGATTTTGGTCAAATATTCTGGTCTTCGAATACTTAGATATTTAGTTATCAAGCACGACTGATTGCCATAATAACAAGCTATACAAATGTATAGTAAAATATTGTTTTTAAACAAACATTTAATTATTATAAATTCAAATATAATATTTTGAAAAATTTAGAAGTACATAGGATTTACATGAAAATTATAATAATAAACCAGTGTGGCGCCACTTTTCTAGTAATTCGAAGCAAAGTCAGTCTACTCCATTACTCAAAAAATAATAGATCAATTACGACCACCCATTATGCAACAATCATAATTCGATCAATCAAAATGCGCTACAAATAATTCACAGATAATGAATAGACTATAAAAGACAACGCGTGCGGCCCATTCCTCACAGAGTTCTTTCAACCATTAACCAAGCAAAATGATTGCAAAGTGTTTTCTTCTAGCGCTCCTGGTTACCTTCGCCAGTGCCTCACCACTCCAGGACAATGGCCTAGTCAACTATCGTGAAGCCTTGGACATGTTCCTGGATGCCTGGAAGAAGATGTTGCCCTGTGGCTTTCCTGCCGACAATATCCCAGTAATGGCCCCACTGACAGCCGATTTCTACTCCTTTGACTACGTCAACGGACAGACTAACCTGGTGGGCAATGTGAGCAACATCCGTATTTCTGGTCTCAACAACTTCCAGGTGCTGAGTGGCAGCTACAACCAAAGCACTCTGACCGCTACCTTTGACGTTATGTTCCCCGCCCTTCAAATTTTGGGATCGTATGCTGTGGAGGGTATTCTAAGCATTGGAGGTCTTCCAATGCCCATTCGCCAGGCAGTTCTGATCAACAAGAAAATCACAGACTGGCGCTTCGTGGGCGAATACACCTTTGGCCAGAGCTTGACCAACCCGAATGGACTGCGCATCAAAGACTTCAACCTTCAATACTTTGTTGCTGGTGTGAAGGCCGATAATTGGGATCAGTATATGGACATTGCCGCAAACAACTATTTCAACAGCTTCATCAACTCTTTCTCTCTGTTGTTCACTGAAGAGATTCAGCCTTATGTCAACCCAATGTTTGCAAAATACGTGTTGCCTTCCATCAATAATCTGCTCTCCAACTTAGATATGACTGAATTGACCAACTATTTGTCCTCCCAAGCCGAGCTGTGGAACTCTGCTGCCTGCCCAGTTCAGGCTTAGGACGAAATTTATTTTTGTATATTCTTAATATCATGATAAAATAATAAAATTATTATGCAAAATTATAAATTTGCCTATGAAATTAGGATATCTTTTACGCTCTGAAAATTCGAATTCTGGGTATAAAGCTATTTATATGTATGAATAAAAGAAGAGTAGCCTGCATGAAGTACGATCGCAGTTCAGTTCAGGCTAGACTGGTAAACCATAATAAAGAAATGCACATTTCATGAAGAGTGATGAATATACATATTTATAAAAACATATATATTTTTTATAAACCATGTATTTCTAATAATATCCATGAATTTTATCAGGAACATATATACTAACATTATCTTACTTCTGACCGAATTCGTAAGAATTAAAACATAGTAATAGACCTACGTATTGGATATTGAACCCATTGAAAATGGGAATTCAGGGTATAATGGTTTTGTGAAAATGTATGTAACAGGCAGAAGGAGACGTCGCAGACCCCATAAAGTATATATATTCTTGATCAGCATCGAAAAATAAGTTGATCTAGCCCTGTCCGTCTGTCCGTCCGTCCGTCCGTCTGTCCGTCCGTCCGTCCGTCCGTCCGTCCGTCCGTCCGTCTGTCCGTCTGTATGAACGTCGAGATTTCGGAAACTACAGAAGCTAGAGAGCTGAAATTTTACATGAATACTCGTATGTTAGCTACGCAGTACGAGTTTGTTTTGTTTTTTCGATAACTCATCACATTTCCAAATTATCGATAAAAAATCGAAAATTCGTTTAAATTTTTTTGGTTTTTTGGGCGTAACTTCTACACCGTTTTAGCTAGAGACAATAAATTAATATATTTAGATAGATAATATGAATACGCAGATTATGTAAGTTTCAGATTTTGGATGCCACGCCCCCTTCGCCCTCAATTTGAAAAAAACGCATTTCAAATACTAGAGACTTGCAATTTGGAAAATAGGTACATTTAGATGCTCTTATTATATTCCGAAAGTTTTGTGAAGATCGTCTTTCTAGAAATGGAGTTATAAGCATCCAAAGTTCAGCCCAGCCCACCCCCAAGCCACGGCACCAACTGCGCAGTTAGCAGAGCGCGCGCTCATAAGTGCGTAAATAAGAAGAGTATCACTTCTTTTGCAGGGTTCAGGGGATCTCGTAGTCGAGCCGTCTCGACTAGAGCCTTCTTACTTGTTTAAATATATGTGTAAGGTATTTAATATTTTATAAATATGTAATATAATATCTTGAATTAACTTTGAAGAACTTTTAAAACTAAACTTCAAAATGAACTACAAATAATATTCATTGAATAACATGCAAACAGCGGAAGATACTATATATAAGTGATCTATATAGAAATAAAATATATTAATATAATTGAAGCAAAGTATAAGTAAAGTGATGGGAATAGTTCGATTCCTTCAGCCCCTCACTCTAAGCAGTGATGTATTTAATGTATTGTTCTATATTTGTATATATGGAAGATATGTACACTTATTTATTACCAACAGAAACAAAATTGTATATACTATTATTTTAGTGAAAGTCACACATTTTCGAAAGATTTAAATATATTTATTTCTAATTTTATTTTATTACTTAAGCTTGAACAGTGCAGGCGGCATTATTCCACAGTTCGGCTTGCATAACGAAGTAGTTAGTCAGCTCGGTCATATCCAAGTTGGAGAGCAGATTATTGATGGAAGGCAACACGTATTTTGCAAACATCGGGTTGACATAGGGCTGAATCTCTTCAGTGAACAACAGAGAGAAGGAATTAATGAAATCGTTGAAATAGTTGTTTGCGGCAATGTCCATATACTGATCCCAATTATCGGCCTTCACACCAGCAACAAAGTATTGAAGGTTGAAGTCTTTGATGCGCAGTCCATTCGGGTTGGTCAAGCTCTGGCCAAAGGTGTATTCGCCCACGAAGCGCCAGTCTGTGATTTTCTTGTTGATCAGAACTGCCTGGCGAATGGGCATTGGAAGACCTCCAATGCTTAGAATACCCTCCACAGCATACGATCCCAAAATTTGAAGGGCGGGGAACATAACGTCAAAGGTTGCGGTCAGAGTGCTTTGGTTGTAGCTGCCACTCAGCACCTGGAAGTTGTTGAGACCAGAAATACGGATGTTGCTCACATTGCCCACCAGGTTAGTCTGTCCGTTGACGTAGTCAAAGGAGTAGAAATCGGCTGTCAGTGGGGCCATGACTGGGATATTGTCGGCAGGAAAGCCACAGGGCAACATCTTCTTCCAGGCATCCAGGAACATGTCCAAGGCTTCACGATAGTTGACTAGGCCATTGTCCTGGAGTGGTGAGGCACTGGCGAAGGTAACCAGGAGCGCTAGAAGAAAACACTTTGCAATCATTTTGCTTGCTTAATGGTTGGAAGAACTCTGTGAGGACTGAGTCGCACGCGTTGTCTTTTATATCGAATTTTATCATTATCTATAAATTGTTGATAGGGGCTTTGATCGATCGTATTATAATAGGCTGTTTTGGCACTTAGTCGCGTTGTACCACGAAGTCTTATCGTATTAAACTAAACGATCTATTGTATGAGTCAACAACGTAAGTCAATTTGATTTAGAGGAATTAACATCAAGATGTCTGGAATGAAAATGAGTCAGAGCTGCCAGATATCCAGCTTTCTACTAAGACTTAATATATCTTTCCAATTTTAATATAAGAGCGGGAATATCGGCCTTCCTTTTCACAGTCTTCAGATGCTCGCTCTCCCTGTGCTCGTTATCCTTGTAGTCATCCTCCTTATCCTCAATTTCGATGCCTAGCTCTGATCTCTGCCCTCTGCTTGCGCTCGAGTCGTGCTTTTGCTTGTGATTTTACGAACGAAAAAGACTCAAGCTGGAAATAAAATATTTTAATCATTATTACTTATCAAATATTTCAAATAGTATAATGAGAAAAAATTAATTATTTTGCCTTTCTAATGTAAATTAGGAAATCAAAACAAATTTATACATATTTTAAATTTTTAAATTTATAATATTTTAAAATTAATAATTTAAAATTTTATTAATTGATTGATTTTGGTCAATGATTGCCATAATAAAAAACTATACAAATTTATTTTAAAATATTGTTTTTAAACAAACATTTAATTATTATAAATTCAAATATAATATTTTGAAAAATTTAGAAGTACATAGAATTTACATGAAAATTATAATAATAAACCAGTGTGGCGCCACTTTCCTAGTATTTTGCAAACATCGGGTTGACATAAGGCTGACTCTCTTCAGTGAACAACAGAGAAGGTATTGATGAAATCGTTGAAGTAGTTGTTGATGGCAATGTTTTATACTGGTTACAGTTGGCGGCCTTCACACCAGCAACAAAGTATTGAAGGTTGAAGTCTTTGATGCGCAGTCCATTCGGGTTGGTCAAGCTCTGGCCAAAGGTGTATTCGCCCACGAAGCGACAGTCTGTGAATTTCTTGTTGATCAGAACTGCCTGGCGAATGGGCATTGGAAGACCTCCAATGCTTAGAATACCCTCCACAGCATACGATCCCAAAATTTGAAGGGCGGGGAACATAACGTCAAAGGTGGCTCTGAGAGTGTTATTGTCAAATCAGTTGTCAGTGGGGCCATGACTGGGATATTGTCGGCAGGAAAGCCACAGGGCAACATCTTCTTCCAGGCATCGAGGAACATGTCCAAGGCTTCACGATAGTTGACTAGGCCATTGTCCTGGAGTGGTGAGGCACTGGCGAAGGTAACCAGGAGCGCTAGAAGAAAACACTTTGCAATTATTTTGCTTGGTTAATGGTTGAAAGAATTCTGTGAGGTAAGGGTCGCACGAGTTATCGTCCCGGGAGTATGGGCGATGCTACCGTGCCCGGGGTTATGTGTAATAGAACATTGCTGTAAATAAAACATTCAAATTTCAATTTGATGTGCTCGCAGTTCTCTGGCAGTCGTAGGTTTTGGTTTGCTCGCGCCGAACCTCACTCGACGCCAGACGCTAAAACGGGACTCCTTCCAAGCTACAGCGCTAGATAGGCTGAAGCAATATTTGTCTCTTGTTGAGAAAAATAATATTATGATGAAATGCCCGAAAGCGCATCAGCTCACACGATTGAGTCTTTTAACAGTGATCAGCTCAATGTAGCTGCGCACATACTACATATATTCTCAGCATGCACCGTCGCACAGTGGGGCCTTTGCTCATTTTGCGTTGCAAAAATCATAACTTTTGATCCAAGTAAAATATTTTAAAAATTTAAAAGGCATTCGATAGGGAATTCTTCAAGCTTTAAAATGAATCTACAAACAGGGTGATGCGATAACGGAGTGCTTCACAGTTATAGGTCAAACATGAGAAATGTGAACTTCGGCAAAAATGACTTGTTTTTCTATGAAAAAAAGGAAATTTTTTTGTTTCAATAAATTATTTGAATTATTTTCAGAGAGTATGTTTAAATAAATAAATTTAAAAAATTAAAAAAATTTTTGGTAATTTATTTTTATTTTTATTTTTTTTATTTAGTTTTCCTTAAAGTTGTCATCCGTAGAAGGCGTAGCAATATCTAAAAGGCTTAAAGTTTCTGAACAATAATTATTAATTAATGAGGAATCTGTTTTCTTCCACTCTAAAAAATATTTGCTTACAAAATGCAGCATTAGGTAGACAAAACAAATAAATAATGCAAATTGCAACGACCAATTTACCAAAAAACCCAAACCCATCCCAAACCGTTTTGCCGTCGGCATTTCTACCTACAGCATGCAGCGACACGCAACAACACCATTTTTTGCGCATTTCGTGCGTTTTTTTGCCTGTTTTTTGGTAGTTTTTTGGCATAGAAACCCGGAGGGGCGGGTAGGGGCAGGCAAAGTTTTATTAATATGAAAGAGGACATCTTCCTTAACACGTGGGTATAAGTCGCTGCCTGGGACTCGGCGGGACTCAGAAGATGCAGTCCATCAAAGATGAAAAATAGTGTAAAATTAAGAGGTTCGCTAAATTTAACTTAGCTCTTTAATGACAAATCGTAGCATTATAATTTTTTTTTATAATTTTAGAAATGCATTAATCTTTAAATCGCAACCAACATGTAAACAATCGGTTCTGTATTTGTCTTGCAACTTGATTCACAAGTTGAGCATTTTTCACAAAAATGCGGTGTTGTGCAAAACTTCGCAAGTTTACCCAACTTTGAAGGGGCATAACTACCTTAAAAATTGGTCTAATTTCAAAAATCTTTTGGATACTGTCCCTTTGGAAAATTTCCAATCATATGAGATCAACTTTTTGAAAATCGCTTTTCATCACTTTTCTGATTTTTGCCACGCGACGCCGGCAGAGGCCCCACTGTGCGTCGTGGCGCCATCGTCTTCAGCTACTCATGATCCCTTATGTAGAATGTGTGCAAGTTGGCACTCATGACCGTGGTTAGCTTTATGTGCGAAGGGGCTTAGGTGGGGAATAGCGTATTATTATGCGATGTTAACCCACGCGTTCTTTTATAGTCATATCGCTATCTATTTTTTATACCCTGAACCCATTGAAAATGGGAATTCAGGGTATAATGGTTTTGTGAAAATGTATGTAACAGGCAGAAGGAGACGTCACAGACCCCATAAAGTATATATATTCTTGATCAATATAAAAAAAAAATTGATCTAGCCCTGTCCGTCTGTTTTTTGAGCATTACTTCTACACCGTTTTAGCTAGAGACTTCAAATTTTGGAAACCACGCCCCCTTCGCCCCTAATTTAAAAAAACACATTTCAAGTACTAGAGACTTGCAGTTTGGCAAATACACACATTTGTATGCTATTAGTATATTCTGTTTCATAGGGATCGTCTATCTAGAAATGAAGTTATAAGCGTCCGAAGTTCAGCCCAACCCACCCCCAAGCCACGCAAGCAACTACGCGGTTAGCAGAAGATGAGTAAAGAGTATTGTGTAGATACTTTGTATTATTATATCGATAATAGATATATTGTGAATGGTCTGTATGATTTACAAGCAAATTTCAAATATATGAAGTGTTAAAATATTCATACAATTTTAATTTGTTTAATATTTTACAAAAGTAATATATTGCAGAATTTTAGTTTAAATTATTATTATTATCAAAAGTTACACTAGATAATTTTACTTCGTCTGCTTACTTTTTATTTTAATAATTATTCCTATGTAAAGTGCACACCCTCGATTGTAAAATATATAAAGGATATTTATCTCAAAAAATATCTCTCATCGTTCTATATTTTACGTGAATTGTTCACCAAATTAATTATATATTGTTAGAACCTGAACATGCTAATTAATAATAAGATATAGTCATAGAGATACAGTCATAGAAACTGATTTAGTTCTCTTAACTTGTAATGGAAACCCATTCGATTAAAAATTCAGTTTTTTTTTTTTTTTTTTTTTTTTTTTTTTGTCATCGTTTTTATAATATATAAATATTAATGAATAAATATTGAGTAGATCATTGTAGGTTTACTCGTCTCTGTGGCATTCTTAAAAGGCCAATATTTGAACAATAAATATTTATTTGAATTTAACATCAAAGAAATTGACTTCAACCCACAGTAATAGTTGAGTCATATTCCAACCGTCCTTCTTTAAACTAAGCCATCTAAGTCCTCTAAGTCGAATGAGTTTATCGCGTTGAGTCACACCATAAATTGGCCAGTTTAATATGATAAGGGTATATGCAACGTGGTATCTAATTGCCAAAACGGCCAATTCTAATGCGATCAATCAAAGTGCCGCAAAACTCATGCAAAAAGATAGCCGACTATAAAAGGCAGCGAACAAAAGCAATTCCCACCACAGTTCTTTCTGCCGTTAACAAATCAAAATGATTGCAAAGTGTGTTCTTCTAGCGCTCCTGATCGCCTTCGCCAGTGGCTCACCACTCCAGGACAATGGCCTAGTCAACTATCGTGAAGCCTTAGACATGTTCCTCGATGCCTGGAAGAAGATGTTGCCCTGCGGCTTTCCTGCCGACAATATCCCAGTCATGGCCCCACTGACAGCCGATTTCTACTCCTTCGACTACGTCAACGGACAGACTAACCTGGTGGGCAATGTGAGCAACATCCGTATTTCTGGTCTCAACAACTTCCAGGTGCTGAGTGGCAGCTACAACCAAAGCACTCTGACCGCTACCTTCGACGTTATGTTCCCTGCACTTCAAATTTTGGGATCGTATGCTGTGGAGGGTATTCTAAGCATTGGAGGTCTTCCAATGCCCATTCGCCAGGCAGTTCTGATCAACAAGAAAATCACAGACTGGCGCTTCGTGGGCGAATACACCTTTGGCCAGAGCTTGACCAACCCGAATGGACTGCGCATCAAAGACTTCAACCTTCAATACTTTGTTGCTGGTGTGAAGGCCGATAATTGGGATCAGTATATGGACATTGCCGCAAACAACTATTTCAACAGCTTCATCAACTCTTTCTCTCTGTTGTTCACTGAAGAGATTCAGCCTTATGTCAACCCGATGTTTGCGAAATACGTGTTGCCTTCCATCAACAATCTGCTCTCCAAGCTGGATATGACCGAGCTGACTAACTACTTTGCTATGCAAGCCGAACTGTGGAACAATGCCGCCTGCACTGTTAAGGCTTAATAATTTGTACAACAAATAAGAATAAATCAATGAAGCACATTATTTATTTTTTTTTTTTTTTTAAAGAGACATAGTGGTATATAGTGCTCACTGTAGTCTAATCAAATTTAGATTTGAATGAAAATTATTATTTATTGCTTTTACCAAGAAACATTGAAAGCGAATCAATATATAAAAATATTTCCTATTATAAGTAAGTTTACTTAACTGAAATTATTATTTATTTAAAAATATGATATACTGCATCAATAAAGGAAACAAGTAAGAAGGCTCGAGTCGAGACGGCTCGACTACGAGATACCCTGAACCCTGCAAAAAACTAATACCCTTCCTCTTTACGAACGTATGAGTCCGCTCAGTTGCTGCTTATAACTCCATTCCTAGATGGATGATCTTCATGAAACTTTAAGAATATACTAATAGCATCCAAATGTGTGTATTTGCCAAATTTCAAGTCTCTAGTATTTTAAATGCGTTTTTTGCATATTGGTGGCGAAAATAAATAAATAAAAATAATATATATATATATATATATATATATATATATATATATATATACCGTCGGCCTTTCGTGTTTTAGTTATTGAATGAACAACAAAATGACAGTGTATAAGCAATACTAGCGCCAATTTGGAAACATGGCTGCCAAATCTATGGCCTGGCTAGCGACAGCCAGATCAAACGAATACAGGTTGCCCAAAATAAAATCTTCAGATTGATTACCGGCTGTAAATGGTATGTGGAAAACTTTATATTGCACCGAGATCTCAAAATAGCCACAATCATTGATGCAATCAACCAGCACTCGAGTCGGTACCATGACAGACTCTTGAGACACAGGAACCGGCTAGCAAATATGCTTAACACACACCGAACTCCAAGGAGGCTCAACCTCAGGCAACCACGAGACCTACCAAATAGATTTCATTATTAGCAATCTAATTAATTTTTTTTTGTTTTTATATATATATATATATTTTTTTTTCTGTTTATTTATAAGACATACGGGACTACAACTATCCCTTTGTGGACTTTGTCTAATTAATGTTAAAAGTTATAAATATTGTAAATATTTATAGTAGTACTAGTACTGTTACTAGTGAAAGTAACAGCAACAGCACACTTTAAAAGTCAGTCGGCGAGCCCAAAGGGTTTAATTTATAGATGTCAAAGTTCACAAAGTGGTAATTATCTCGGATGACTTAAAAATAAATTATATAATAATAAAAAGTTATTGAATAAATGTTTTTTTTTTTTTTAATTTGATTATGAAATGTTACAAATGGTTATAGCTTTAAATCATTAACGAATTCTTAAAATTAAGAATTACCGTTTTCCAATAAACTAATACGCCTTCAAAGATATTGTATTCTGTAGACAACCTGAGATCCAGAAACAAAGACCTACTCAACTTAATAGTGGATAACGTTTAAGAATTAAGCCATACTGATTGGCTCACAATTATACAATAATAAATTAAAACACATCATTTAGGTTTACTCAATATATTTCTTTTAAAACAAGTTCATGCTTTCAGGCAGAAGCATTGCAGTTTGCGCTGCTCCATTTCTTGGCGGTGTCCACCATGGACGTGGTCAACTGAGTCATGCTTAGGCCGGAGAGCATTTTGTTGAGTGGAGGAACTATATACTCGGCCACCAGTTTATCCATGCTGGGCTGAATCTGCTCAGCAAAGAATGCAATCATATTGCCAGAAATACGATCATAGAAGTTGTTGCCCGAAATACTCCATAGAGTGTCCCAGTTGTCGATTCTCACTTCATCAACGTAAAAGTGCATCTTGAAATCTTTAATGCGCAGTCCATTGGGATTGGTTAGGCTCTGGGCTAATGTGTATTCGCCCACAATGCGCAATTGCTCCAGTCGTTCGTTTAGCAGCGAGTTTTGCTTCGTTGGGAAAGAAAAACCAAGAACATTGAAAATACCTTCCATTATGGTGGATCCCAAAATTTGAATCTCCGGGAACAGGATGTCGAAATTGACATGGAACGTGCTAGGATCGAATTGGCCATTTAGGACAATCACATTGCTAAGGCCAGAGATGCGGATGTTGCTCGCGTTGCCCACAATGCTCGTCTCTCCTCTGGTGTAGTTGAAGGTGGAGAATTCGTTGGTTAACGGGTCGAGGACGGGAATACCTTCGGCAGCACAGCCCTTGGGTGCCATCGCCTTGAAGGCCTCGATCATCATGTCGAAGGCGTCAGTATAGTTGATCGTGCTCGTCAAGGGCGAGGCACAAGTGGCGGCCACTAGTAGACCCAACAGGAATACCTTTGCTATCATTTTGCTCGATTGTTTCGGAAACTATGAAAATGTACTGTCTCAGCTGGCCTTTTATATTTGTATTTTTATCTATGTATCGCCTAATTGGGGATTTGATTGATTGCATGTCGCTTAGTTTAGACTTTTCCGTCTCTAAAGAGAATTTTACCTCGAGTTCGCTTGTAATTAAATGAATCATAGTCATGGTATTGATATTCATTGGAATTCACTTCTTCGTTTATAGTTCGTACCAAATCAAATTTTTCTTCATAGACTGTACAGAAATAATAAAGTCTTTTTTTTCATTATACCCATTCTCGGTGAAAACATGTGTTTTTTATTTTTAAATTTTATTTTATTGCAGCTTTTGTCTTTGACTCTATAGCGCATGTTTAAATTTACCTTAGCTAAGGAGATGGCTTAAAGCCTTTAATTTCTATTATATTCTACTTAATTATTTACTTACTTGTTTATTTATGCATTTGTTATTGTATTTGCGTTGAATGTAAATTTACATGTGTATTAAAAAAAAAATATTTACAATATTTACATGAATAAACCTATTACTAGGTCCATAAGGGCAAAAAAAATATATATATATATTTTAATTCTATAATATGCCTGAAAGTATACAATGAAATTTCGTATACCATTCTTAAATGTATTAATCTTTCTCTGAAAAAATGAAGATAGGTAAAATTCAAGAGTTGATTTCCAAAGAAAACAAACAAGCCTAAATAATACTACTCGACGATCAATAAAAATGGAATTTTTATTTAAAAAAAAAGAAGAGTATATTTTTTACCACAAAACAAATCCATCTACCATACCATATACCTAGAGACATGCGATAGAGTGTTAAAATTTATAATATATACTTTTTTATAGGTCGTGGCAAAGTGGTAAGCATTAGATCGAGTACATACAGAAAACTCTACTATTTAAAGTTAGATACTTGAGATTTGAAGTATGTATTTGAATATAGTATATGTACGATGAATACACGCTTAATCCGTTCAAAATATAATCGTTAACCCCATGTACCATAACACTTAAATATAAAATTATTGCTACTTCGTCCAATAACCATAGATATTCATATCTTCTATCTTATATCTTGTATCTTTAAGTCGGAGTTTCTATACTATCAAAATCAAAATTTATAATCCAAATAACAGCTATTTAACTAGTATATAGACAGTCGATCAAACCTAGCAGACAAACAAATGTTATACAAAAGCGAATGTTCTTGTCAATATGTCATCGAATATAACAAATTGACTTAACTTTTGAGGAATATATGAATATAATAAGTAGGTGTTCGTGTAATATTCTTTTAAACTATGTATTAACTATCAGTTAAACCCGATGAATATCAATAGCATGACTATGACTCATTTATTCACTTATTCAATTGGTAGCAATCAGTCTTATAAATATTTCTAAAAAAACAAAAGCCCGTGACGGCCAAACTAACATGCAATCAATCAAATGCCCAATTAGGCGATACATAGATAAAAATACAAAATATAAAAGGCCAGCTGAGACAGTACATTTTCATAGTTTCCGAAACAATCGAGCAAAATGATAGCAAAGGTATTCCTGTTGGGTCTACTAGTGGCCGCCACTTGTGCCTCGCCCTTGACGAGCACGATCAACTATACTGACGCCTTCGACATGATGATCGAGGCCTTCAAGGCGATGGCACCCAAGGGCTGTGCTGCCGAAGGTATTCCCGTCCTCGACCCGTTAACCAACGAATTCTCCACCTTCAACTACACCAGAGGAGAGACGAGCATTGTGGGCAACGCGAGCAACATCCGCATCTCTGGACTTAGCAATGTGATTGTCCTGAATGGCCAATTCGATCCTAGCACGTTCCACGCCAGTTTCGACATCCTGTTCCCGGAGATTCAAATTTTGGGATCCACCATAATGGAAGGTATTTTCAATGTTCTTGGTTTTTCTTTCCCAACGAAGCAAAACTCGCTGCTAAACGAACGACTGGAGCAATTGCGCATTGTGGGCGAATACACATTAGCCCAGAGCCTAACCAATCCCAATGGACTGCGCATTAAAGATTTCAAGATGCACTTTTACGTTGATGAAGTGAGAATCGACAACTGGGACACTCTATGGAGTATTTCGGGCAACAACTTCTATGATCGTATTTCTGGCAATATGATTGCATTCTTTGCTGAGCAGATTCAGCCCAGCATGGATAAACTGGTGGCCGAGTATATAGTTCCTCCACTCAACAAAATGCTCTCCGGCCTAAGCATGACTCAGTTGACCACGTCCATGGTGGACACCGCCAAGAAATGGAGCAGCGAAAACTGCAATGCCTCTGCCTGAAAGCATGAAATTGTTTTAAAAGAAATATATTGAGGAAATCTATATAACGTGTTTCGATTAATTATAGTATAATTGGGTGGCCATTTCAATCACTTGTAAATATTAATCAGGAGCTGTTGGGCAATCTATGTGGAACAGAGGTCCTGTCCTCAAAAGCTACTTAAGTAGAGGAACTGGACCTCGTTGTTTTTTAGTCACTTGCTTTACTGTTGCTGCGGCTACTTCTGCTGATGCTGATGCTGTAATCCGCTTAAGTAACTCAGCAACAACGGAAACCGGAAATGAAAACCATACAGTGTGTAAAGCACATGGTGTGTAGAATGGGGTACAGGCGGCTTCGGTTCGTTCGTTCGGCTGGGCTGGCGGACAGCTTCCGCTCTGTGGAGCTAGCGAAACTGGTTGACTTTTTGCTTGAACCAAGCGATTGCAGCCATATGCTCGTCGTCCTTGTAGATTGTCGACGCGTCCACGTGCAGCGGTACATGGGGTTGTGAGAAAGCGAAGGGGGGCAATAGGAAGGAAGCATGGCTCTTAAGCTTCACCGGAAATGAAGAATTGTTCGAGTTGCTCGACTCCCTGTGACAGTTACAGTGGTCGCTACCTGACATAGCCTCCAAGACAAAGACGCCATGAATCAACCGAAATGTTACGTGCCCCACCAAAGCCCTTTATTGTTATTGCTGCAGCCAGTTTTAAGTGCTCATAATAGCGCGGACTAAACAAACAGCAAACAGTAAATGGCTTTTTCGTATTGTGGTTTTCCGTTCTCTGGTTTATACGCCCACACGCCTACGAGCCCACGTGCCCATGAGAATGACGGGTTCATCATCAGTCACCCAGTTTCGTCTCCGTCTGTCTGCTTCCGGTGCACAGTCTAAGCCGCAAGGCCGCTTTTCAGGTCCATTGTGCATTAATAAATTATTAGGTAATGTGAAGTGCATAAATTATAATTCCACTCTTCTGCCCAAAATACACACATTGTGGTCTGAAACAGTTTTCTGAATTTTTTGGGGTAACTCCATTCCATTCCATTTGAATGCCTGACGAATGGCTCTAAATTTACATTTCAATTAACTTGCGTTAGCAATTTAAATACAATATAATATACATTCTTAATGCGTTTTAATTAGTGCAGTTCGATTAGTGACTGCTCGCTTACCGCCTGACCAGACCATTTGGCTGTCTATTCACTGAGCACTCAGAAAAAACTGAATTTTGTTTTATGTATTTTATTTAATCAGCTTGCATTTCGTTCGTTTTGTTCACAATTAGCAATATTTTGTTTATATGCTGTAGTATTTATTTATAATTTCATTCAATTCATTTGACCCACATTTAATCGCACAATAATCTTTTTGCTGCAATTCTTTTTTTTTTTTGCTACTACTCGCACATATGGCTAGTTTATAAGCAAAAACAAAATGCAAATTATTATTATTATTCAATTTGCAAATCGTAGCAGCGCTGTGCTCTCTGTCCGAAATACATCATAAATATTTCATAATTCATTACATATTCTAAAAGGTGCAACAACAATGACAGATTAAATATATAAAAACTATAGATAGATAATGGCATTTATAGATTAGTGTTAGCCGAGCCGAGCCATAATAAATATGTTCCATGATGTTTAAAACTTTCTCATGTTCTCTTTGTTCAATTGTTGTTATAGAAATTACATAAATGTATTAATTAGTCGCATCAATTAAACACACGTTGCCAACAGATACAGAAAATAGATAACAAGTTTTACATAAATTATGATGACATTTGTTTTTTTTTTTTTTTTTTTTTTTTCGTATGACAGATTTAATAGGTTTTCGCACTTGTGCCTGGCTAAGGCTAAGCGGCCACAGCTTCTCTGTATAATTTATTCATTTCTCTTAACATTTACGCACACAACATTTAATGTCCTCTTGTTAGGGAGTATTCATTCGACCACATTCACATATTCGATATCATATTTATGATATTTTATTTCTTTACCATTCTACATATTGAGTATATAAACTGTATGTTTCATGACACGCGTGGGTTAGTTTAGTAATATATTCAACCAATTTTTCGATTCCTTCATTTATGATATTGTACATTGAGAGTGTTTATTTATGTGTGTAAGCATGTACACGTGTATTTATGAATGTATGCAAATAGTTTTAGTTTCTGGTTAGTCAAATATTCACATATATATGTATATGTATATGTATATATAAACGTGGGGGCTTCTGTGTGGGCTAGGTAACAGCTCATAATACTCTTCACTTCACATACATACATATATCTAATAGCTAATATTTATATGCGCTTTGATGCACATTGTGTACTTAGACATTAAACATTAACAATTATCAAATTGAATGCATTTTGGTACCAGACAAAAATGTACTTAAAAAATACAATTAATTTCCTTATTTTGTGCAGCTACAAACAGGTTTTGCTTTGCGTTTTTTTATGCTTTTTTTCTCATTCATTTTGTATAAATATAAAATGTATTATAAAAAGGTTTAAAAATAATTATGAAAAATTCTTGATAAGCTGATTTAGTGGGACACTCATTTAAATATATTATTTCATAATATTTTAGACATACATACATAAATGCTTTATATTTGCGCTAAATATGTTGGGACATACGTATTCATATTTAAAACATATCCATATACATTTACTAAAGCTATGTGTGTGTATATATATATATATTTATTTATTTATATATGTATAATTTATTTTTGTTCACATTTATAGACTTATCTACTTCATTTTTTTTTTTTTTTAATTGTTCTATATTGTTTCCATTTTACCAGTTTGTAATGCACATTTATGTTAATATATTATAAGTTTGTATTTGTTGTATAATTTTTTGTTGTATTTCAAATGTTGCTGTTTCTTTTGCCTTGTGATAAAAAACGTTCTAACAAACTTATACTATGTATGTATGTATGTATATCTAAATATACGCGTTACAAAAATGCAATTTAAAATATATTTTCAATTGGATTTTCACTGTTATCGTTACAACGCTTCGGCTGCCTTTGGGGCACTGAAAACAAATTCGAGCTAATTTCACAATCGCGAATATTATTTAAAAGCCTTATGCGAACTCATGTTTTGGAAAAACAGATATCATAATTTAATCAATCTTACAAATACATTAATAGTATTTATAACTAGGGCAATACAAGAATTCCCTCATTGCTAAGCGCCAAACAATACAAAAGGAACTAAATTGTACACTGCCTTGTATTAATATTCACATGATATATATGAAATAATGTCAAAAATATATATTTTCTGTTTTTTTTTTTGTTTTTTTTACAATTTAATATTATTAAAATTATTTAATAGTGCGCCTCTGATAGATAGCTAATTTTATTTTAATATAGTTTATGTATATATATAAATTTTCTAGTTAAAAATTGCTTTTCGTATTCGAGTTCAATTTCGTTTCCTCAATTTCGATTCACTAAGCCATTCTGTTACACATTGACATTTATTCGAGTACACAATCATACGTGATATCATATAGGGTTCTGATCCCTGCTCCTCGTCAACTTCCCTCCTCTATACCTCAGCCCATCGTCCAACATTCTAAATAAAAAAAATCGCGTGCTGGAATGTTCAATAATTAAAAATAATCGGCTCGCCGAGCAATACACACATTTTCCACATAACTAACCGGCAAATACAGATACGATGTCTGTGTGTGATAAGCTTTCCAGTTATCTAATAATACGATTTGCCTGATAACTCTAATTCCCTTATCTATGGCTGGGTGCAGTTTACATTGTTATTACGAAACTGATACAGTATGGAATCAAACCAAATCTTAATCAATTTATTGCCAGATATCAATAGATGAACAAAAACCACTAACGTATTATATAATTTACTTAATATGTGCTTGAAGAGCAGTGTGACAAGTTTTTCAGTGAGTTTCAGTCTCAGTTAAACGAAATTAATAAATTATTAATTTGTAAGTTAACTTAATGCATTTAACTAGCCGGCATTGTATACAGCATTCATCATTCAAAATCAATTTACACATTCGTATTTATTTTTGGATTTATGTCAATTATTTGGAAAACCTTGAACACGTTATGTCAGTTGCAGTTGGATTCATTGGTGTTTATGTGGATTGCAATACAAATTGTAATTATTTTATTATTAAATTATATAAACATATTTAGATTATCATTTGATGTAAGCATGTATATTTTGGCATATTGTTAAACTGTTCTCATTCATTCTCTGCAAAACTAAATACAAAATGACTTCATTTCAGTTTATACAACTTTCGGAAATCAAATACCGAAATAATCAAACTAAATACATTTTCTTTATACTCTCATTGCTGTATGGCCTTTAACAAAGATTTGCGCGCGTTTTCGCATTTTTGCTATTTTTAATAAGCATTAGCGTAAATAATTACAATAATAAGATTTAAAATTTTTGTGCATCATTTGCCATTTCTAGAGGCGTCTTAGTTGGTCGGTGTATTTGAAGGGTTTGCGTGTGTGTGTGTGTGTGTGTATATATATATGTGTATTTGTTAAACAATTTCACATTTTCAAAAAATTCGTACACTTTCAGCTTAAATACTATAGATACTAGAACGTATGGCCTACACATACCAATAGCAATATAAAACTATGTACCGTGGCTATGTATTCAAAGTTTACAATCATCAGAGGCTGCGCATACACATCGTATGATACAAATGCCATATTTTTGTATATATATCTATATATATATACATGCATATACATATAGTTGGACAATAAATATTGCGCGTACGCATGTCTACGGGTCTAAACCACAATCAACTAACGGCCAGACATTGACTGGCAATGTCTAGGCCTCTGTTTCGGCACCCTTTAGGCGAAGGCGCGCGAAATCTTCGAAGATAATATCATCATCTTGGGCCTCATCGTCATCCAGTTGTATGAGGTTTGTGGTGGGCACATCTGTTGCCGTCTGGCCCGAAGATGCCCCGGCACCGGCATCAACTGAATCGCCCAGGCTAAGCAACGGCGCTGCTAGACTTGTACGCGGTGACCGATCTCCCAGCACCGGATGTTCCTCCTCCTCGGGCTTGGGATGCATCAGCGTAAACGGTAGCTCGGCAACCAAGTCTCCGCCCAACAGGGGCGAACCAATGAGTAGCTTCACCTTAACCTTGTAATGCACCAAAATACCCAAACTTTCGCGCTGTGCGGGATTGGTGATTAGCGTACTTGACGCCAGATTGGTATCCTCATGCTTTAGCTGACCATCCAGCGCCAGTCCCCATTTATCCTTGTTATTCGCGAGCAGGGGACACAGCTCGAACACCTTGGAGAGCGTAAAGCCCGGCGCCACAGTGCAGCCATCCTCTGACTCTGTTTCGGCCACCACGGACTTGTATTGGGCCGTCGAAAAGAGACAAATATCGGCAAACTGGCGTACACAGACCTTAATTTTTTTGACTGTGCGATTGGAATTGTTAGCCACGTGAACATTGACTGATATCTTCTCGCCATGATGGTACAGCTCCTTATCCAAGCTCGCTTCCAAGTGGATTTTATTCGGCTTCATCATGAACTCCTTGCTCACCTCAATCGAGGGCTGCTCTCCGGCCTTGGAAGGTGCATACATCACCTTCCGAATCGTCAAACGTACCGAATTGCGTTTGTGTGGCTTATCCTCAATGTGCTCACCTATTGTTAGATAAATATACAAATAACATTAGCTTTGACTTGACTTGTTTTCATGACGTATTTACATATTATATTTATCAAACACACACTCACTAACACATTCGCATACCAGCTCGTACATTTATGCATATTTTTGTTGGGGGTGTGTCAAACTCTATTTCGTGTGCGTCACAGTTTGAACACAGCTTAGCAACCAGATGATTCATGGGCTAAACTATCAGCATATGGGGATTATACCCGAGAATATGCGTAAAGAGAGAAATGACGCACCATTATCTCGGTACTGGGATGCTGCTTTAAAATGTTGAATGCTTTGCCTCGATGTTAAATGAAATTTAAATAATTATTGAAAATACTTTCAATTTTGAGATCATAAATATCGGCATCTGTCGGGGGAGCCAGGGGCAAGGCTGGATGAGGCAGGGTTTATTGTTTATGCCAAAAACGTGGCAGCTTTTGCCCAGAGGAAAGCACAATAAATAAACAAATCAACAGATGCCAAGTAAATAAAAATATATAGTACTCATGCCAGCATCATAGATGCCCTTACAATCGATCGAGAAATTAAATCCACAACTGTTATATGACAGCGAAATCTACATTTGAGGCGAATTGAGTAACAACGATAGCAATTATTCAAATTTTTTTGCATTTCTCAGATATCAAATGTAAATAACAAATGTGCCTGATGTTTATATGTACATACATACAAAGTTGTTATTAAAATGAATGCAATTGGATACTTCAATTTCTGCTTATCATCAATAATAATAATAAAATAAATTCAATTGAAAATTATTTCAATTGCATTCAGAGTGAACTTTACTGAACTGTGAACTGTACACGCCAGCGAATAATTTGACTTCGATCAGAAACTAGAGAATTATAAGTTGTTAAGATATGGGAGTGCATAAAATATTGATTTACTTCAAATGCGGATTACTGACAGCTGGTTTTGTTAGGAAAAAATTTTTGTTTTGTATTAACAGCTGAGCCGCCCATGCCGATTATCACTAAAAGGCTGTGAGTCCAATTCTCATACTCATACTCGAGGCGATCGTGAAAGTCGTTCTGCTGATGCTCTGGCAATCTTTGGAGCACATTCAAAAACTGTTTATTTATAGTTTTAATTAGTTGATTTTTATGGAAATATCAATGTACATACATATGCATGTACATATACAGAAAGTATACACATATGTATGTACATATGCCTTTATGTATATTCTACTCAGAAATCGTTAATGTCTGGGGCGTGCTACAAATTCTCATACATTGTGCGCTAGGGGGTGGCCCATTCAAGCCCACCCAATTGGCTTTTGGCTCAAGTTTGCTTTCGATAATCTCTTTATGGTTACAGTACAATTGGCAATGACACAGACAGCAGCGGGGGCAGAGACGCCGCCAGAGACAGCATTACTGGTAGATAAGAATGTCGACGCCGGGCAATAAAACCACCAAAAATTAGCGGACAAAGCAAAGTGGCCACAGTACTAAGCAAACACACACACGCGCACACACACACTCACATATGTACATAGATAGCAATTTGTGCGCAATAAGAACAACAAAATTGAAAGGCAAGAGGCGCTAGAGCGAGACAGCCTGCGTTTGGAGCGCATTGAGGAGATCCCAATGAGAAATGAGAATGCGCGTGCGAAACGCAAACATGCGCGCGTAACTCCCAATAAATCGCTGCTAAATACGCTGTATACGCTCCTTCTTCTTCTCTCTGTTTTCGTTGTTGTCAATTTTATTTTTTTTATTGCAAAATGAGAATAAGAGAGGCGCAAGACGCCAAATGAGCATGAAGTAGGAGAGTGTATGCGCGGTAGAGCGCGATTCGCAATTACGCTTTTGGGTCATTGCTGCTGTAGTTTTTTTTTTTTTTTTTTTTTTAGCTTACTTAAGCACTAAAAAAACAAAGATACCCAACAGCGTAGAGTTTCCAAGAAGCATTTATGTAAGTGCTGAATGTAGAAAAAAAAACGCTGAACGTCAGCGGAAAGACGCCTAATTAAAGCAACAACGACTGCGGCTGCGACTGCGAGAGCAATAGAGTCGAATTCCAATTAGAAGCGTCGAATTCCAATTAGGTGGCTGCGCTGCGTCATCAACGTACGGCATACACAATGACATTTTGCGCAGTCAACGCAGTTGGATTAATTAACCCCGCGCGTGACACATGCGCCAACTAACAAAGGCTTTTTTGTAATGAAAATATTTACTATGTATGTTAATAAACATACAAACATACATAGGTAAAGAATTTATATGGATTTCACCTTACACACAAGCGCATAGAAATGTCACCAAAAACTTACCAACAAAAGCTTTTAGTTCGTAGTCCACACCACAGGATTTGCCAACATCGCCTGGTGCTGGCTGCAGGGACACCGAGGCCGGACAGTAAGGCGGTACTTCAAAGTAAAATGGATGCGCATTGGGTCCCAGCTTTTTGATGAGCCGCTCCTGCAATCTGGTCATTGGCCGTTCCAATTGCATGGGCGGATAGATTTGTTCGTGAGCCAAATACAAATCCTTGCGAAACGTTAGGCCCAACACGTCTAGATCCTCACGACCATAACGAAAGGCAGCCAGCACCTGGCCAAACACTTTGCGATCCTTCACATATTCCGGATCAATAAAGACCACACCATCAATGGGATCCACATGCGTAACATGATCCACAAAGTCGCGCTTGCCCAAATAGACTGTGATTTTTCCATTAGATGAGCTCTTCTTGAACACTCGCGTCGCCTGCCTGCGCGAACTCGCATCGCCACCAAGTTCATCAAGGTTACCTACTCCGCCACCGACGCTACCAGCACTGCCGGCTGTAGTGGCATTGGCAGTAGTGGAACTCCCTCCATTGCCGTTACCGCTGCCATTGCCATTTCCGTTGCCATTCCCCGTTGACCCAGCTCCGCTTCCGTTCGTGTTTGCGCTCAGTGTGTTCATTGTCGTCGTCGCCGTCACCGTCAACGTCGTTCTGGACGTTGTGATACTACTGCTGTTACTGCTGCTGCTGCCTCTGTCTCTGCTTCGGTATTGGTGTTCGTAAACTCTGCTGCTCACTGTGTGCCGCCACTGCTGCTATTGCTGGCTCTGCTACTGCTGCTGTTAGTGTGTGCTAACGCGCTCTCTTTGTTTTCAAGCACTTTCAATAACAAAATATGTGTGTAATTTAATTTTTTTTATGTATACTTAATGAGCAACAGCGCCACACAACTTCTTCTATCGCCATCTAGCGTTTACAGTGCTGCACAATGCATGAATGAACTAGTTCATATTGCCGTTAATCAACACTCACACAGTGTTGCCACTTGCGTGTAATTAACATTTTTCTCTTTAGTCAGGGCGGTCACACTGTTTATCAATTCTTTTCCACGTGCATTTGAGCATACCGAAGCACGCGTTTTTCTAAGGTTTTGTGTTATATTAAAAAAATTATCCTCAAAAAATGGCGCAAAAGAAACTTGCTACCAAGACGGCTGCAGGCAACAACAAGCGTGGCCCAAAGGCCAAGAAGATTGAAGAGGAGAAGCCCGAAATGAAAGTAGAGGCCAACGAAGAGGATTCGGATGCCGAAGAGGAGCAAAATGGAGAACAGATTTCTGATGATGGTAGCGGTGCTGAGGTGTGTATTTGAATCAAAATAAAATTAAAACAATCCGAAGGCATAACGACATCTTCGTGTAACACTTACTAGGATGACGATGCAGCAGACTTAATAGACTCTGAAGCTGAGGAAGCAGACGACGATGATAACGACGATGATGATGATGATGAGGATGAGGACGATGAGGAAAATGAGGATGATGACGAGGATGAGGACGATGAGAATGAAGTTGAGCCTGGCGAGATATCAAAGATCTCAAAATCAGCTGCCGAATCTGATAATGAGGATCAGGAAGCCGATTCTGACGATGAACCGAATGAAGTGCCAATCGACAAGAAGATAAATGCAGCTGCAGCCAAGAAGACGGGCATTCCACATGTCTTCGTTGGTCGTATTCCACCTGAAACACCCAAGGATCAAATTCTCTTTGTCACCGGAGTCCCAATTGGTAGGTGAAATAGAAGCCTGGTGCTTATAGCTAATAGCAAAATGATATACATTTATGAATATTATAATTTTTTACGTTTATCAGGATACAAGCACATACAACTGGTTGAATTGTTTACCAAATTCGGTCCGATTGCCGTTGTCAACCGAATCAAGAGTAAAGCTGGAGTAAACAATGTCATCATTGCTTTTGAGTCTGCCGAAGCTGTAGATGCTGCGCTGGCTGCCAAAGAGAAGTCATTGGTTCTCAATGGCAATGTCTTGACTGTGTCTCGGCCGCTCAACAAGAGCGAATGCAATGAGCGCACTGTTGTCGTAGGATTGATTGGTACCAATGTCACTAAGGAACAAATTACTGAACACTTCGAGGGTTGCGGTGCCATTGAATCTGTTAACTTCTCCAACAATCGTATGCTGCCAACCGCTTATGTGCGTTTCACTTCGGTTAGCTCTGTGCCTAATGCCCTGAAATTGAACGGCAGCAGTTTCAACAGTCGCTTCATAACAGTTCGTGAAGAGTCGTACAAAAAAAAACAATTCAAGTCCCCATCATGCACATTGACCGTTCTAAACACTGGAAATCATGAATCCTTCAAACCTGATACCATTGAGAAGATCTTCAAGAAACACGGCGAAATTGTAGATATTGACACCGTATGCACCCGATCGGTTCTGGCCTTTGTTACATACAAGACGGCTGAGCAGGCCGAACAGGCAATGAAGCAGCTAAATGGCAAAACCGTGAACGACCTGGAGATTAAATTGGAGCCCTACCATTACAGTTCTTCGCCCCGTATGGTTCTTGTGACCAATTTGGCTCCAGGTACGTGTGGGATCATTTTTTCTATTATTTGTCTCTAATTAATTATTTTGATATTTTTAGGCGTTGAAGAGCAGCATATAAAAGAGGTTTTCTCAGAGGCTGGAGAAATTGCGAAAATCAAAATGCTGCCTCATAAGGCTATTATTAAATTCAGCACTGATGATGCTTATTGCAAATCCTTCTTGCTTAATGAGCGAGTTGTGCAGGGTCAACCAATTTTCTTGGAGCCCAATTCAATGCTCAAGCGCAAACTGCTTTTGAAGAAAGGTGGAGCCAAACCCAAAAGAAAGCCTGCTGTACCAGCTGGAGGTCCGGGCAAATTCCAAAATTTGTCCAGGAAATTCAACATGAATCCACACCAGAAGAATCCACACCAAAAGAATCCACACCAGAAGAATCCACACCAGCCTTTCAACAAACGTAAAGCGCAGGACAGTGGTTCCGCGCCGAAACATTTTAAGAAGGCCAAGAAGTTCTGATGTGTGTTTGGTTAAGCCGTGTAACACCCTTAGTCTTAAGTCCATAAAAGTAATCAACGCTACAATGCCCAATGCAACATCAGACAGTGCATTAATATTAGTTTTATAAGCTGGCTGGCAATACTTGGTGTCCGCGTTTCCTATTCAAGATTTGTGTTTTTGAATATTTTATGACTTCTAATAAAGTCGAGTATCGCTAATTGTTAACAATTGCCGGTAACAATTTCGCTGCCTTTACAGGCGGCGACTCGGCCCAAAAATAATAAATAAAAACCTGTAAGACCCAACGACAAATAAATTGCAAATTTCCAACACGTACAGCAAAACAAAAACCTGAATGTCAATGTGAGTGTGTGAATGTCTTTCAAGTGTTTGTGTTTAACCACTTTGAGTGCCTGCTGGTTGCCGCCTGCTGCCGGCTCCCATTGGCACATGATTCATTACACTTTGCGCACGCTGTCGTCGCTCGAGAGGCGGGTGATTCATGCTAGAGCCCAACTTAGCCAAGTTTCACACGCAACTACGCTTCATTTCTCTCTTTCTCCAATATGCTTGGCGGCGCTCCCATTGCACCACAGTCGTTGTCCTCGTTCTTGTCCACGTCATCGTGCTCGCATCTTAGCTCATTGCGATCCCATCCTCCACTTGGCTAAATGCAAATTAAACAAAGGGGTCAGCAGTTGGGGCGTGGCTGAGTCACATAGAGCGAACGAGCGCAGTTCAGGGCGCCGCTCCTTGCAGTCAGCTGTGGCGATGATAACAAAAATGCGCCACTGGCCGTCTGAGCTAATTGCAGAAACTTATTTAGTTAATTATTTATAATTCTTGCGTGTGCAGTCAGCTGAGGGAATGGACAACTATTTGTCATTTCATTCTAATTTTTTAATTCTGCTCAGCTTTTAAGCATGATATCTTTATGGAGGCACCCATAAAACAGGGTATAAGATCTAATCCGACAAATTTTTCTGATTAAAATGTTTCATGCTTGTTATAGATATATCTTTATGTTAGAAATTGAATTTTTGGGAGATTAAAGTTCAAATATTTTTCGACGGACACAGTGCCGTGTAAAAAATCTTTGCACAGTTCTATTTTATCTCATAAAAATGAATAATCTTATAAAATTCAACATCAAATATAAGCAATAATTAATAATCAGTAATTGATAATCAGTATTTATCATGTTTCGAAATCATATTCTCATCAACTTCAGACATTATAATTACACTTCACTTTGAGTTGATTAATATTAATATTAATATTCTATTAATCTAAATCCAACAACTATAATTTATGGTTTCATTAACATTGAGAGCTTGATCATATGTAGCATTTAGAAATGCTAATAAAAATATTAATTGATTTCAATTAACCGCATCCTACTTAGAGCCTACTCTACAAAGTTGTACGTAAGATTTAATGATTCACTAAATAAATATGCTGACAAGCAATAAAAAAATATATATTAATATTTATAAAATATATACATTTTATTTTATAACAGTATAAATATATTACTCTATTTAAAGAAACCATTCACTTTCGATGAACGAAAATTATATTTAAAATCAAATGATATGGTATATATTTATACATGCTTGAAAAATTTTAGTATACACATATTAATTTTTAAATATTCAGCGTATTATTTTAATAGATATTTTTGATCCAAAACAGAAATATATGTCAATCGTAAGGAACTTAGCTTTTAAGCAGATATAATTAAAAATATAAATTGGATTTTCAGCACTTAAACAATATTCACATTTTAATTCAGAATAGCTGAATCGAGTCAAAGCTACTTGGAGTTTGGTAATGATTACTTCTCCAAAATAAAAATCTTTATATATCCTATCTATAATGGATCAAAAACTCAACCGGTTCAGGGTAGATTTAATGGTTTCAGGTAAGATTTAATTTGGATTATAAGGAGCTGTCTTCGCAAATTCTATTCTATTCTATTCCATTTGAGAATGGATTTTCTAAAAATTTGCACCTGACGGAGATTTATTGGTTTCAGCTTTAAAATCAACACAATTATTAATAACAAATAAATAGAATTGTATTACTTACCTCCAACCGTAGATACCCCAAGAAAATAACATTTGCAATCATTTAGTTGACTTTGTATATTTAACATTTATTAGTAATAAATTGTTGTTTGCAATATTCGGTTTCATTTCAAATTGGTTTATCCATTTTTGCTGCTACACGTTCACAATATGTACTTGTTGACTTGATATTTGATGTACGAGTATGTATGTATATATCTATGTATGTATGTATGCATGTGATGTACCATAGTTATAGGTATACGATGTATCAGTGTAGGTGAATTGTATCAGTTAATGCGCTTCTCTTGTATATTTTCGATAATATGTATCTGTGTGTATTGATAATAATAGTATTTCTGTTTTTATCAACTTGTTAATAATACATTTATATATATATTTATTTATTTATTTTAATGGATAATATTTAGAGCTACGTATATAAGTCGTTATGTTTTTGGATATACCATATATAGTACTTTCAGTTTGTCTGTAGACCAGATAGTATAAATGCTTCAAAAATGTTGATTCGATATCGTCTAGAAATCAGACAGCTAACGGTAAACGGACCCAGAGACAGCGACCCTGCCCCAAAAGCCCGATACAAAGCCGCAACGGTAACTGTTGGCCCAGTGAATGAATCACTTGGATCAGTCTCTCTCTCTGAACTTGATGGAACTTGACTCAGTGCCAAGTCAAGCTTAACAAATTACGGCCGTGAATGTTGGTTGGTTGGTTTTTTGTCTCGTGGGGGTTGCTACTGGAGAGTGGGCGGGGCGGGGCAGGGCAGTGCAGGGCGTTTGGTCTACAACTCATTTTATTTTTTCAATTTTCCTTTCGACTTATTTGTTGTCCATATTTGTATTTAGCAATAAATGTAATTATAATTTAGCTTACGCTTTAGACTTAGCAATTTAGTTATAATAAGGCAAACGAAAGTGAAGGGCACTGGGGCGGGACTATGCAAACCATAACGCAAATTGAATAAATACGATTATTAACTATATAAGAAGGTGCATGTTTGTTTGCATATGTAGCAATCGGAGCGTCAGGCAATGTAAATTTCATTTAAATGTATATCTATATATAAAGGCATATAGACCAACTTTCAAATCTAGCAACTTAACGTCTAATAATCTTTTACAAAAAAGCAGGCAAAATTGGTATCTCAATGCATATAAGTATAAGTACGTACAATAAATTCGAATCGTTGACGCTTTTTGGTAACTCTCTCCTCTCTATCTATCTCTTTCTCTTCCTCTCTCTCTCTCTCTGTCTCTGCCTCTATTAATAATACTCAAAGCTAACAAATCTATAAGGGACTTTAAGCACTTTGCAAATAAATAAAATAATAATAATAATAATAGTAAATAAAACAAAATAAAAAAGTTGCATAATGTTTTTGTTTGAGATTTTTTTGCTGTTTTTTTTTTTTAATTTTTAATTGGTAATATCGTTTTAAACATAAAGTATAGAGTGTGCAAAAGTTACATTAAATGTTCAGCTTGTGCTTGATCTTTTCGCTGCATGATTAACAAATTAAAAATTAATAATACAATACAAAATCAAATTCTGTGTGTGTGTGTTTGCTCGGAACAGATTGGATTAGGTCTAAAATTATATAAAATTTCGCTCTGTCCTGGCTTTCTTCTGTTCAGATTTCCTCTTGGCTTAACACTGGGGGCTAAAGAGCTCTGCAAACACTACACTACAAACTTTAAGTTTTAAGTAAATTGGAGGAACGTATAAATGTATGTATGCTGCGTATACAGTGTGTGTATGTGTGTGTGTGTGTATTTTGGGGAGTGCACTTAAAGGAAGCACCCTAAAAATGTTGCCAGTAAAAAACACATCAAAATTCTATCATCAAAATTTTTTTATAGCGCACAGTGGTTCAGTCCAGTATTCTGTCGAACAAATATTCTTGACATCTGCGCTTTCTTTTTTTATCATTTTATGTTTTTTTTTCTAATTTGCTTTTTTTTTTTTTTGATTAGTTTTGATATTTGAAATATTACGTGTTAGAACGCCAACTACGAGCTACATTTATAACTTTTCCTTTCTTTTCTGTCACATTACACTCTCATACAAGTGTGATAATATATATATATATATTTTTGTTCGTTATTTTCTTTCTTTTTTTTTAATTTTTTTGTATGGTTCTTATAAAACTCTTTTACTTTTTTGTGTTTTTTTTTCGTTTCGTTTTTTTTTGCGCTCCAAAGATTCTTTCTCGTTTTTAAACTTAAATAGACACATTAAAATTGTTCGTCATTTAATACATGAGCAAACAAAAGAAAAAAAATAGGAAAAAAACAGAGCGTGAGGAACAATTATAATATTTAAAACAAAAAGAAAAAAAAAAACGTAAAAAAACGGAGCAAAAGTAGCGAGCACACACAATAGGAAAAACCTTAACAAAATAGCACAAAACCCTAATCGACTTTGGGGCTTGGAAAAATCGTAATTGTGCCACAGAAATTATTGTTGGAGCGCCGTTTGCCATTTGGAAAGGGAGGCATATATGCTCACATATATATATGTATATATATATATGTATATATATATATGAATATATGTATATATATATAAGTGTGTAGGTATTTATAAAAATGAATGGACGCTCCACTGAGCCACAACTTGGAAATGGAAGAGGAGGGCAGAGGGATCGCAAAATTTCGCAGTTCGCAGTTTCATGCGCAAAATACTTTTTCATAATATGTTTATAATATTAGTAAAGTAGTTTCTTTTTTTTTATTATTATTGAACTCCATTAGTGATCAACTCATCCTAGAAATCCAGCAGTGCCACCTCTGGGTTCTGCTGCTGTGGCTCCAATGCTTCCTGCGCCTCCTCCAGAGCATCGTGCAAGCCATTGCCGTTGCCATTCTGTTCCAGTTTGACTTCCGCCTCCTTCAGGCCATTGGCAGCGACAGGAGTTGGCTCTGGATCAACTGATGCTGCTGCTGCTGCTGCTGCTGTTGTTGCTTCTGGTGCTGCTGCTCCCACAGCTGTCTTGGCTGGTGTGGTGCCCGTTGGACGCTTGATTTTCATGCCAGCACCTGGTGACGTTTTAGCGATTTCTTTGGCTTTCGGCTTCAGCGGCGAGCTGGATGAGTTCTTCAACGGCGATGACTTGCGCTGCTGTGCTGCAGCAGTGGTGGCGCCGCTGCCAACGGTCAGCAGGGGGCGACGCGCACTGCTCGCTCCACCGGTCGGCGCCGAGTGTGTGAATTTGGGCGCTGGACGCGCCGTGAAAGTCTTAGTAATGGTCGTGGTTGTTGTGGTGCTGCTGGCAGTGCTGCCATTGGCTGTGGCCGACTTGATGCGGGTGGTGCTGGTGGTGGAAGCGGCGGCGCTGCTGGGCTTGGCCACGCCATTTGCCAACGGTTTCGAGGGACTACGCGCACCAGACAAAGAACTGCCAGTAGTGCTGGTGGTCGACGGCGGCTTACGCAGCGTCGAGGACAGTGTGCTGCGTGGTGAGAGAGTCTTCGGCTTGGCAGCGACGCCAGTGGTGCTGGGAGTGGTGGCAGGCTTGTTAGCCGTCACCTGCAGCCGCGACTTGGTGGCGGCGGTTGCAGTGCCATTGCTGCATGTGGTCGAGCTGGGTGTTTTGCGGGCTGTAGTGGTGCTCGTGGTGCTAGTGGTGGAGCGTGCCGAAGTTGCAGCTGTGGCTGGCTTGGCCGCAGTCTTGTTCAAGCTGCCAGCGGTCTTGCTGGCCGGGGCAGTGGCCGGGCGAGCGCTGCTCAGGCTGCTGCTAGTGGTGCGCGGTGCCGGTTTGCCAGCCGTATTGCTGGCAGTCAAAGGCTTGCGTGCGGTTGTGCTGCTCGTCTTGGCTGCTGTTGCTGTTGTTGTTGTTGTGGAAGCACTCGATTTAACTGCACCAGTTGCGGGTGCTGTGCGAGGGCGCGCAGCTGTGGTCCGCTTTGTGATGGGCACTGGCGATGGCTTCTTGGCCGCTGCACTCGTTGCTGCAGGTATAGGTCCAGTCTTGCCGGCAGCTGCCTTTTTCTGTGCATCACTGGGGCTAGCCTTGACCTTGGCCTTGGCAGCAGTAGCAGCTGCGACGGTAGCTCCAGCCGCAACTGCCACTGCTGCTGAGGCAGCCACTGCAGCAACGGCGACATCTGTCACAGGAGTCGACTCGGTTGGCTGTGCTGTCGACTCGACTGGCTGCTCAACGGGTGTCTCTTCCTTTAAGGGCTCCACAGGCTGCTCAACAGGCTGCTCAACAGGCTGCTCCACAGTCTTCTCCACAAACTCTTCCACAGGCTGTTCCTCAGGTGCAGCTGCTGGAATCGACTGCTCCACAATTGGCTCTGGTTCAGCCACTGGCTTTAACTGCTCCTCCTCCTCCTCCTTCCTTGCTTCAAGTGTTGGCTCTGGTGTCTCAACGCCAGTGAGACCATTCGTATAGGGTGCAGTTTCGGCGTTAAGCTGCTGCGCTACTGACACCTCCTCCTCGATCAGTTCCTCTTGCAGTTGTAATTCGTTGTAGTTTGATTGGGTCTCTTGTTTGAAAGCTGGTTCAGCCACCTGTTGCAGCAGCTCCTCCTGGAAATGTGGCTCTTGTTGTTCGTGTTGCACAGTCGAGAAGTCGTCGTGATGCTCTTGCAACTGCTGCTCCTGGAAAAGTGGCTGCGAGTCCTGCAGTTGATGCTGCTGCTCCTCCTGCAAGTGCTGCTGTTGCTCCTCCTGCAAGTACTGCAGCTGCTCTTCCTGCAAAAGCTGCTGCTGCGGCTTCTCATCCTGGAAGTCATGTTGTTGCTCCTCCTGGAAGTGCTGTTGTTGTTGGGCCGGGAAGTCCTGTTGCTTTTGCTCTTGGAAGGTCGTTTGCTGCTCTTCTTGGAATTGCTGTTGCTGCTCCTCCTGGAAGTTCTGTTGCTGCTCTTCCTGGAAGTTCAGCTTCTCTTCTTCTTGGAAGTGTACCTTAGACTCCTCCTCGAAATGCTGTTGCTGCTGTTGTGTCTCCTCCTGGAAGTGCTGCTCCTGTTGCTCCTCCTCCTGAACAGGTTGCTCTTGCTGTTGCTGCTTAAATTGCTCCTCGAAGTTGTTTAAAAAGTTCGTTTCGACCTTTGGCTGCTGCGGCTCCACCTTCAAGCCATCGTCGAAGCCAAATGGATCACTAGCCGGTACAGATTCCTTTTCACTGTGAACGCCATAATCGGTAGCTGTATTCAATTCAGCATACTCCACCTGCAACATACAAAAGAGGGAGGAAATTATGGATTAATAACTTGAGAACTATAAATACAAATGAGCAAATCTCTTAAAGCACCACTTGGAATGCATCATGCACAATAAATTTGTAATGTTAATACCCTTAGCAGATGATGATGATAATGATGACTAACAACAACAAGCTGCCCAAAAACAAAAGGCACTAAGCAATTATAATAACAACAAAAGCAACAGCATTTGGCCTCTGTCTGGCTGGCTGCCGTCTTCTTCACGCACAGACAATGTCGACATCGACATAGACATAGACATCGGCATCGTCATCGTCATCTGGCATCCCCCTGCTCATAATGCTACGGTTGACGCCCCGCTGTCCTCTGTTAAATCGATAAATGCAATGAGCCGGCACATGAAGCCAAAATCCCTGGAAATTTCTTCGTTTTTCGTTCTTTGCGTTGGAAAAATATGGTGAAGATTTGTTATTTCAATTTTTTTTCTTGGTTTTTGGTTTTTCAGCTTGTTTGCAATTGTGCGTCAAGAAAATGTTACTTCTGGTGTTATATGTTATATGTTATATCTTATGGCCTGTGTTCGGCCCCCTCCTACCCATCCCAGCCTGTCAGTTTGTCGTCTTACCAAGTGAACTCTGAGTGCAAGCTGTAAAAATAGCAGCGACCACAAAGTACAAACGGTTTTATATATTATATATATATATATATATATATACTCATGTATACCCCCATATATATATACTATATATATATAAGTACAAGTATTTATGGACGTGGCAAATAACAGCGAAAATAAGGCAGCCAACCGAATGCTTTTCCAGCAAAATAAACGAAAGATTTCCCCTTTTACCCCAAATGTCTGATGAGTATAAATATATATGGGATAAATACAAGTTCGATGCATGAGCCACACGCTTTTATATATGTACATTATACAAAGTGTTTCGGGAAATTCAATTATCAACAACATTTTTACAAAGAAGTCAATCTCTAAGTTATATTAAACTCATCTTATTTATTACAAATATATGAATCTAATTGTAAACTCTCTTTAACAATTATGTTAAAGTGAGTTTCATAGGTTTTCCTAATAAATATGAATTAATTCAAATTAATTAAGTTAATTAAAAATTAACTTTTCACAAATAATTAACTACCTCATTGTGAGCTTTAAGTAATTATATCATATTATATTAAAATCCACTTATTTCTTAAAATTAAAATTACTTGAATTGAAAGAGAACTTTGAATGTTATAATGTCCAGAGAGTGTTGCAACTTCATAAGATTATGAAAAGAATATTCAGATAAAGATACATATATTAATTTTAATTTATATATTGATATTGAGTTTACTAGTAAGCCCTTTTGTCCAATATTCGCACTACCGTTTCATATATTGCTAACAAATTGCGGACGACCCCAAGAAGCGTGCTATAAAATAAAAGCAAGTATTGCTGGAAATGTAATTCCAGGAGGCAGACAGAGATATATGAAGTGGTAAATACGGGAGAGAGCGAGACAACGAGAGAAAGAGAGAGTGAAAAATAGAGAACGTGTGCAAGGCACAGTGCAACATCCCTCGAATGAAACACGACGAGCCACAGAAAAAGCAGCAAATAGCAGATTCTGCTAGCTGTTCGTCAGCTGTGTCTGCATATATGTACATTCATATGTATGTGAGGGTTGTGTACACGAACATACTCACACACATGTAGAACAACTCGAATTACTAATGCATACAAATTATAATAATGACATCAGCCGTGCTGGGGCGAACTTGTGAAAGTGCGAAAGCAGCGTGTAGCAGCAGCGGTTGGCAATGTCATGACAATTGCCGCCATTGCCAGCAGTCGCAGTCGCAGCCGCAGCAGCAGCAGCAATAACAACAACAACATCAGCGAAAAGAAACTACAGCAAAGAGTGATGACATAGCGCGACTAACGCACGCACACACTTAAAACAGAAAGCAAAAAGTCAGATGGCAGGAAGCATCGTGTAGTGTGACTCGGCATTAGGTTTGGCGGCGCTGTCCAACAGGCTGCAAATGTAGCGTTAACATTTTTTCCGGCACTTTTCTTCTAGCAAGCTACGCAACACCACAGCAATCGCAGTGGCAGCGCCAGCAGCAGCAGCAACAATCGCTGCCGACGTCACCATCGCAGTCGCAGTCACAGCCGCTGCTGCTGTCGCATTTGTGGCCGCTTTAAAATGTCATTGACCAGCAAATGCCACTAGTTGGGGCCGCTGTAGCCGCTGTTGTTGCCGGTGTTTTGTCGGTTTCGCTGCCCACTTTTGGCCCACTCGCTCAATTGCTGGCTTTCTTTTGTTGCTCAAGCGTAATGGGGCTAAAAGTGAGCTGAAGCCGAAAAAGTTGAAATCAAAATGAAAATAAAGTAAAGAAACAAAGAAAAGTGAGCCGGTTAAATCGCAGCTTAGTCAACGTTTCTGCGTTCAGATGACTCATTCAGCAACAGGCCACAGAATTAATTATTTCATTTATCAGTGGTAGCATTAAATTATGCAATGCCAATTGCCATTTATAAATAACCTGCATTTCACACAATCTCTTTCTCTCCCTCTCATTCCTCTCTAGAGTCTAGACCAAGCATTTTGGCTGTTTGGCATTTTATCAGTCCAATAATGCGTCAGCCTCGAACGGGCTGGCAACGCTAAGTCGTTGCGTCGCTGCCAACTTTGCCGGCCGGCCGGTCTGTTGTGTTTGCTAAACGTTCAGACTTGTTTTGCTTTTGTGCAAAAAATAAGCAATTTTTGCTAACTTTTATTGTGTATGTAGGTAGCATATGTGTGAAAGTATATACATATGTATGAGTGTTTTCATTTAGGTTTCATAGTTAGTACATGATTTCTTCTATTATTGACAAATGATTTTGACACTCCAGACGAACAAACGGCGCCGGGCACATCTAGTCAGCAGGCACTATAACAATGGACGATACTTATTCATTGAAGGGGGCATCGTTGTTGGTGGGTGAATTATGTGTGTGCGCACACACACATATGTATGTATGTATGTACATATTTATGTGTTTGCTTCAGCTTGTCTCTCTTCTTTCTTGGTTGCTTTTGCACACACACAAAAAAAAAAAAAAACAATAACAAAGTAAAACAAAACGCAACGATGACATCAACATTTTCAGTCTCCACTTCTCACATACACATCACACGCATACCTACATACATATGCACACACACGGCGAATTTTAATACTGATGATAATTGTGAAAAGTGCGCAGCAAAAGAAGAAATTGCACGAGCGTTGCTGCCAGGCGTTGACGTCAACTATAGCCAGCGCGAAAGAGGGCAGAAGAGCATTGAATGAGAAGAGTAGAAGAGTGAGGCAAGGTGAACAAGATCAGCAGCACGCTGTGGGGAGAGTCGTGCTTGCTCTTGTTCTTGTTTTGTGTGTGGCCGTGCAAATTAATGAAAGTCAGAAACAAAATTGTGCCATAAACAACAACAATAACAGCAAAAATAATAATAACAACAATAACAGCACATACAAATCAAGTTCAACAGATGGCGCACATTTGCAATTCGGCTGCCCATGGGGCGAAGTGGTAAGTCATGGCTAGGGGCAGGTGGCATTTGGGGTGGCCTATAAATTTTCAACGTATCCAAAATGACACACAGAGCAGACAACATGCAAAGACAATTTATAGAGTCGCAAATTTTGCGCAAATCCAACAAATCACTTGTATTGAGTCGTTCGTCGGTGTTGTGTTGTCGTCTCCGTCTCTCATAGCTCGTTAGAAACCCAAACTGGGCAACCAACAGACGACAGTGGCCATTAAGCGCATACAAATATGGTATGCAGTTAGTTGGCAGCAGCAGAGGGTCTAACTGTTTTTGGCCATACGCACACTTACATTATGCACATTATAATAACAATCAAATAGCTAAATGCTCAATAATGCGTAGAGAATACGCAAGAGAGAAAGAGATGACTGCGAGGCAGGCAGCGCAATGACTAAGCACGCGCTTGGGCGGCGGCAAAAGACGGCGACCACAAACTACAAAAGCAATGCCAAATTAAGCGGCAGCAAAAGACAGACACACAATCACACAAACGCACACATACCAAAAGACTCAATAAACATGCAAATAAAATAATGTGCGTCTATGTAATTTCTATTTATATCTCTCTTTAGGCACACATTCAATGTAGTTGACACAGCCAAAGGAGCCAAAAACTATTCAATGAGCATATGCAAACTGCACTCTCTCTCTCCCTCACTCTCTTTCATTGCTCTCATTTTAGCTGCCGCTGCTTGTGTGTTGCGGCTACTTAACTGTGCAATAATAATAAGCACTGTGCGCTGCTCTGTTACTGTTACTGTAACTGTTACTCTTGGTACATAATGCTAATGATGTTGAAATCGCTGTATGTGTATGAGTGTGTGTGGCAAGCAACAGCAGCAGAGGTAGTGCACTGACTGCGCGCCACATGCAACTGCAGCACGCAACATGTTGCCAATGTTAGCAGTCTAACAATATGGTTTTTTGTTTCTTTCTTTCATCTTCGTCTTTTTGTTTTTTTTTTTTTTTGGTAGCAGCTCATGCTGCACATCATTAATCTTCCAATGTTGATTAATGCACAATTTTATGCTATTTTCATTATTTTTCTACAAAAAAATAAAAAAAGGTGCTGCAGCTGAGGCATGAAACCAACGCCAGGGGGCGCCCTTTGTGTGTGTTTTATTTCTTTGCATTATTATTTCTTCTTATTTATAATTGATTTTTTCTTTAAACTTTTGTTCGCAGAGCGGAAATGATGCAAGTCTAGAAAAATGCAGCTCTATATTATTTATTTGTTTTTATTTTTATTATTATCTTCTTTTTTCTTTTTGCCTTCACTACAAATAATATATAGATTGCTTAGTCAGCGACGAATTCCTATCAATTGGGCACAGTTGGCCAACAGACCGGGAAAGCCAGAAACATACGTAGTATGGGCAATTAGTGAATAGAGCTGCGACAGTTACGCCAACTCACTCAACTCAAGTCGACTCAATGAATTATGGCGACGCCATTAATGAAAGAATTAATAAGTAATAAAAATAAAAAAACAGATACAGCGCGAATTGTGTAGGAAAACCGGCAAATGGCCATGGTAACAGATTTTCGCAAACAAGACGAGGCAAAATAATAAAAATGGAGCAGACCCAACAGCGACAACCAGAAATTTTGCGAAACCACGTTATATAGATGATATTTATTATGGTGCGAAGATTATGAAGTAGCCCGACTAAAGTAATTCACTGGGGCCAAAGTCACCAACGGCAGCGCACAGCTAACGTGGCACGCAATCAAATGTTGCAAGCCACGAAAAAGTACAGTGTAACAAAGAGGCAAAACCCCTTTTTTCTTATAACACAGACTGAATACTCTTACAATCAAATGCATTGTATTTTAAGTTAGCCTAAATTTAGATAGATTCTTATAAAATCTTCATGACCGATTATATACATGTACATAAATATTTTGCTAAAGATAAATAACTTATTACTTCGTCCATTCCTTGAATATCTGATATAGTTTCTACTTTTATATTTTGATTGGTTAGAAGTTTGGTAGTCGTAATACTCCGTTCAACCACATCTTGGATACACTTTACATTGATTCAGATTTACCCCAAGTAAAAATATTCTTAGACTATACACTACAGCTTACAACCAACAATTATTTCAATATACCGAAACAAGAGCGCAAACTTCAAACTTTAAATAATTTGTAACTTTGTGTTCTTTAAAGTTATTATACCCTTTGCAAGGGTATATAACAAACCAAAAGAATAGAAAGTTAATTAAGTTTTATTTCGCGCCGCTGCTTTTGGGCTCTTGAGAGTTTATTTTTCAGACTTTTCGCAGGTTTCTAAAGAAAAGCCCAACGCGAAGTTGTCGTCGGCTGCTTGTAAAGATGATGATGATGATGATGTTGCTGATGATAATGATGATGATAATGAACGAGCCGGGCCACGTCGTTTGTTCTGCGGTTGGGTTTTGGGGGCCTTTTCTCGTTATATGCAGATTGACTGTTTGTCTGCTCGGGGAAAATTTGTGAAAGGCTTGTCCAAAATAAATATGAGAAAATACCTATTGTAATTTGCTACAGAAACCGCAAGACAAAAGTTGTAACATACAAATATTTGCTTCAGACTTTAGATTAAAGCTGAACGTTGCTCAGCAAGATCTTATTATGGTCTTATATAGCAATGGATTAAACCACAAAGATACATTTCTAGCATTTTGTGATTTATTAGGATTTTTAATTGGATAATTTTGATGAATACCAACAAAATATTTAGACTTCAGACTTTGATTTTAAGCTAAGCCAAAGTCGTAAAATTGAAATTTCAACGATTTATAACATGTAAATAAATCCATTGAAAGGTCATAAAAGTAATTATAAAAGAACTTGCCTGTTCTCTCCAGAAACAATTCCTCATTTCTGTCATAGAGAGACAGCATAGTTGCGCCTTATTCATGTACTCGCCCCTCGTCATAAGACCCAAAGGGGGCGGGGCATCACTTAATTTAAAATGTTTAAGAGTTTCATTCAATTAATATGACTGGGGCAATCTATAGGAGGAAGTTGCTGTTTGGTCTGTTAAATTTATTATTTAAACGACTAGCAGATAATTGGGAATTGGGAAGCGCTTCAATGTGCCAGGCCCATGAACAAGAGTTAAAGGCGTTATTTGCTCGAGTGAAAGGCCTACGCTTTTAAGGGGCTACGAATTGTGCCGTTCCGATATCGATGTGCGCTCATAAATCCATTGGCAATGGTGATAAAGATGCGGCCACAATATCAAAGCCTCGTTCGTTTGCTGAGGCTGCAGAGGCAAATGCATTGAAAGGTTCATTACGTAGATATATGTACATATATAAAAATATATATCTATATATATTTATATGGAGAGTAGAAATGCAACAACGAAAAAGACAAAAGCATATTAGCGCGCCAACATGAAGCAGATTCAGCTGCGCTTTTGTGAAAGTATCCAACGGATACGTAGCGCACGAAAGAACCAAAAGATACAATTACAATATGACTTGGCCACGAGTGGCTAGTCCAGACCACTAGACCACATTGCAAGTGAGCGACATGAATGGTTAGATATATATATATATATATATACATAGATACATTAGAATGGCGGCGGCCGTTGCCATGAAATTGACTGCTTTTGTTGGCCAAGTTAGCTGATTGTTGGCTGACTCACGCGGCGGCAAAGTGAATTAGCCAAACCAAGATGGATCGACTAAGACGTAAGAGACGCATGTGGAAAAACTTCATAATAGTGCAGAATGTGATATACACAGACTTCAATAGTTAGTATAGGGGCTGGCCACGGCTGTTTTACAGGCCAAAAGAAATTGTTAATAGCGCAAATGGTAATGGTAATAATAAAAAAAAAAAAAGAAAACAGAAAAACAAAAACACCTGGCCAAGTTAGATACTGCTGCTGCTGCTGCACACGAACATTGTTTCAGTTTGGCAACACGACTTAGTCTTGAGACGGGCCCCTCTCGAAAGGCCTTCCCATAGAGCCACGATTACCACCACTTCATCGTCTTCTTCTTCTTACTCTTCCTCTTGCTTTATGAGTTCTTTAACATTGGCCGTGCCCCGCGGCAGACAAAGGCTGGGCAAATGCCTGACGGCTAATGGCTAGCCTCTCTCTTTCTCTTTCTCTCTCTCTCTCTCGCTTACCCGCGGCCGTTGTGTTTCGGGCAAGTGCTTTACACACTCTTGGCCAAATCCAGCAATTGCAGCAAACCAAATGCAATCAGCTCTGGACAATTTGAAAGGCAGTTAGTTTGATGCCACAAAAACTCTCTCAACACTGTCAATGCCTTGCCTATATTTTTCACAGCCTGCCAATAGGCGAGACACCCATTATATTATTTAACGAACGATTATTTCTCTTTAGTTTTGAATAACTTCGAGGATATTACGAATTGGTACCAATATGTGCAACGTATAACAGAAAGCATAAAGCATAAAGCATTTAAAAGAAGTGGAAATTTTGAATGGAACTAGATTTTTGTTTTCATCTACTATGTTAGTTATATCTTGAAGTATTGGAATTATATATCAATGAACTGGTATACTAAAAATAAGTTCATTGGCTATTAATGGTAATGAAATGCACTCCAAGATTCTAAAGTAAAACAAGATATAAAGCATTAAGATAAATATTGCATCGAACAAGATTTGTTGCAAGAATTTGTCTTTTTATTACATATATTCAGATATATCTGAATTATTAATAATCTCTCTAAAGCTGAGTATATGAAAATCCTCAAAATTAAATAGTTAGAAGTTAGAAATATAAAAAGTCATAAGAAATCGGATTAGCATAGATATTAGCTAGCAAAAAAAAAAAAAAAAAATCAGAATAGAATAGATTACATCTATTATCTAGTATATCAGTACAGAATAGTTAGATCTATAATCTTTCAGAATATAGATCTTTTATCTTTTCTATTTAAATAGATACATTTAGAATAGATGCTATCTAATTATTCCGATTCATTTATATGGTTTATAATCTCTACATCTACTTTTTAAGATTTATATATATTCGGATTTATTAATATAGTTTGTAAGCTACCATCTATTCTATTCTGATTTCGTAAGAAATCTGATATATTTTACATTATATTTCTATTGCGCTTATCCTACCACTGTTAAACTTGGCTTATATTTTCAAGGGTATTTGATCTTCGGCTCTACGTAGTTGTGCCTTTTAGTTTTCGTTTGTTTGTTACGTTTCGTTTTACGTTTTTTTACGATTAATTAAACTAAATTGACCTGCAGGTTGAGCTGTGCGACAGACACAACCGGTTCCACGTCATATTCATCATTCCTAGAAATTTTTGCACATTTCTTCATGGTGTGTGTGTGTGTGTGATTTTTTATGGCCAACATGAGCCGAGCTTTAAAGCCTAAAAGAACCTCGGGCTGGACGGAAGTCAACAGTTCGCCATATTTATGGCGAATATTTCACAACTAATAGATACTCGCCTTTCCCCACTTGCTGCAATCAACCTGTCCGTGTCTGTGTGTGTGGCTTTCGCAAGGTATTTCGCTAGATAAGTCGACTAAAATTAGAGCTGCTTTCTTTCCATTCCCATTATATCACAGTTCAATTTTATCAAGGAATGTTGTTCGCTGGCCCGACTATGATTAATTGAATTTTAACTGCTGGCCAAACACTAAATTCCCAAGAGCTTATTTTTCTTATTCTTTTTCTTCTTTTTTTCGCAGATATGAAAATTCAGTTCTTAGCGATCCATATCTGGTGATTAAATGCTTGAAATTGTTGCTGGCATGAGCTCATTATGGTGCTGTCATCTGAGTTAGTCATATTATTATGAGAATATCTAAATTGCCAAATGAAGCGAATACGTCATATTAGATAAGTATCTGAACAAATATTAATATCGAACAGCTTTGATTTACTAGCTCCAAAATTTGATACTGATATTCTCAATATTCCAAGATATTATTGTTTAAATAATTATGAACTGAATATTTGAAACTAATATGAATAGCTCCAAAATTTGATGTTGACATTCTTGAAATATTATTATTATTATTAACAGAATGGCATTATTTAATATTTTTAATATTACAAAATATTAATAGGGGGTAAAAAAGTCAATCTCAACAATCTTTCTAAGTACCCCACTCAATATTAACTAATCTTAATAGAAATTATTATTTTCAGTATTCCAAGATATTATAAATATTAACTTACTATTCACACAAGTCTTATCAACTATAATTTTTTGTTATTTATGTGCTTAGTTTAAAAGAAATTAAATTAGTAATAAATTATAATCAAATTCCAAGATGGAATCTTAAAGCTCTCTTTCCAAGCTTTCTAAGCAATCCAACTCACGTTATCTTCTTTAAGTTGACTGCTCTAGATGAATCGCTGGAAGCTAAATGGCTGTCCGTGACGTACAATTTCTATTAAATATACAAATAGCCTAACGTTAAGCAAATTATTGAACATCGTCTTGGTTTAGCTCCTGCGGCACATCCATCCAGCTTGAGAGCGAGCGACAGCAACGACAGCGGCAAGACAACGAGAGAGCTGCTGGAGCAAAACCCGTTGGTTGGGACCCTGACGATGGATCACCTACCAACTGGAAGCCGCTTGAGATTGTCGTGCAATGTGCAAATCTGGCCAGCACCAAAATGACTTTCAATTAAAAAAACACTTTTGGAGCACTTGGCTGTGACACCCCAGCAGCAGCAGCGATTAAAGCCTATTTATATGACTAGGGGCCGGATCGTCGGCTGTCTGTTCCAGGCAAGGGGGCAGAGCGATAGTGAGAGAGAGAAGGATAGCCGTCAACGCTGCAGGGGCCACAAAATGCATTGCGGCATTTTGTCGCCCATTTTAGTAATTATTTTTACATATTTTTTTCAGTTTTTCAGTTTTTTTTTCTTTGTGAGAGAAGCTATTGAACTTGGCACAGGGTTTGAATTTTAAAAATAAATTTGAACTCGTAAATGCGGAGAACATGCATAAATTGCAAATGAAGATGCAGGAAGCAAAAGCAAAAAAATATATATATAAAAAGCATCTACAAGTGCGAGAGAAACAAGCGAAAGTGTCGCCTACAAATGCAAATATATGTCTTATAGATGGCAAGCATGTGTAGATATACATATACATACATATTATATATATCCTACATATATATATGTATATGCCCATATGGCAAATGTAAATTTAGATAACGCATATAACAAGACAGAGATAAAAACACAGAACGAGAAAGAGAGAGAGAGAGAGAGGATGAAAGGCCATGCGATTGCAGCAAAGGCAGCCGCATGCAAAATGAGATATTGTATCTGCAAGATAAAAAGTACTTCAGCTGATGCGGCTGCTGCTGCTGCTGCTGCTGCTGCTGCGCCAGCGAGCCTCGTTTCTTTTGAACTGCAAAATGTAAAATGGTGCAATTAGACGCCGCCAAACGGCTTCAAGTGGCATGACTCCAGCCACAGCAACAACAACAGCTACAACAGCCACTGCCACATCTTCTTCAGCTTCTGCAACATCTTCAGACGTGTGCTCTTACCATTTTGGCAATCAGACTTCAGTCAACCCACACAATGGCAATAGCAATCATATTGCAGCAAGATTTCTGGCCTTCGCTGTCGTCTCGCAATTGTTCTGCTTTTGGCTTTTGGGGCCTCCTCCTTGTTGAGAGACCGCAAAATGAAACTCGTTTTGCACACACACACACACACACGCTACACACACACTTATGCACAGTTGGCCAACTCTTGTACATTATTTACCAAGTCTGTCTGACGCCTGAATTTTTTTTTTGTTTTACTTTTTTTTTTTTTTTTTGTTTTTTTTTTTTTGCTTTTAGGCTGATTTTGGGCGTAAGTCGAGCCACATATATAACTCGTACTTTCGTACTTAGGTGGGCAGACAAGATATGTATAAAAGCACACTCCTTACACACACACACACATACTGAGAGAAAGAGTAAAAGAGACAGCGATGGCTAGTCGTATCTGTATCTCTCTAAGCACTTGTCCGTGTGGGCAGACGAGGCTGGGCGTAGGATTGGCATAGACGCCAAATGCGCTTACATTGAGCTCGAATTGGACCACCCGTTGCCCAAACTGCATGCAACGCCAACAACAACAACAACAGCAGCAACACGAGTGGCGCTTACAGAAAAAAAAAAAAAAACAACAACAAAGAGTTTGTCAGTTTGTGAACTAAATTTAAAAAAAAATACAAAAAAAAAAGGCGAAGAAGCAAGCAATTTTAATTGAGTTAATAATCTTAATGGATTTTCAGACTTAATTACAAGCTGCTGCGCCTATATTTACTTATTGCTTCTGTTGTTATTGTTGTTGTTTCTATCGTTACTTTTATCTTTAATGTGCAATTTGTGTAGCCAATTTTTGTTGGCACAATTTTTCGTTGCAACGAAAGCAGCCTAACATTCCACTGTTAAACTCATGTTAAATATTTTAACATAGATTTAGCCAACAGCTACATTTACATCTGCATAAAACTTTCTTTTTAGTTAGATGAATGCATATAACTTATCTTATAATTAACATTAGCTTGCATTTAAAAACTTCAATAAATACAACAATAATTTATAACAATGTTATCTAAAATCTGTAGCTATAACTGAGTTTGACTTTTTTTTTACTAAAATGCTTAAAAAAAAAAAAAAAATATATATATATATATATATATATATATATATATACAAAAAGTATAAATTATAGATGCATTTTATATTTTTTAAAGATGCTATAAAATATATAAAAAATTGATATTAGTTATATATGCATTCATTTGTAGTTTCACTTGAGTATATATGGTGGGCAAAAGTTCGTTAAACTGATAATTGAGTTTTGAACTCAATCTGATAATAGAACAAAAGTAATATTAATACATAATATATAAAGAGCTAATAAATAAATAATATAAAAATTAATATTATAATTAAATAATATTAATATAATAGAATCGGTTAAATCAAGTTCTGGTTTTATATTATTAATTTTAACTCAGTTCAATACTAAGTAATTCATAGTTTTTTATTATATATAAGATACATACTACCCTTCCATATATACTTTTGAAAATCAACCTTCATTTGGACAATATTTTAAAATATTTTTTGCTGTTGACATATTCGCGCTCAGACATATGATGCGCTGCTTTAAATATTTGAATGGGTGCTCAATTACAACTATAAAAAATTCTGTTTTAGTTTTTTTGTTTTTGTTTTGCTGGCATCCATCAATTGTCAGAAAAATCGTAATAATAAAAGGAATTTGCATTGTTATGGCGATGCTGGCGATGCTAATTTATGCAAATTGCATAAATTTTAATTAAACACACAAATTTAAACAAATGTCATGCGAATTGTGGCGAAAGTTTCATACGAAAAGCAGAAGCAAAGCCAGCCGGCAAACAAAACAAAAGTAGAAACAATAAAACGTATCGTTTTTTCAATAGTTTTATGAATAATGGTGGGAAACTGGCCAGCACAGGCCTCATCTGTGACTGAGTCATACTACAGACGCGTGAATTTTATTATCAGCTTGTTTTCGTCTGTGCTCTAGAATCGAAATGCACCTAGAGAACAGAAATATATACACACATATACCTATAATGTAGGTATTTTGTCGCCTGAATAGCGCCGTTAAAAATTATAATTAGAATTGGCGATAAGAGCGTGCAAACTTAAATGCGCTTAGAAAAAATCATTTTCTTTATTTGATTAGTCAACAAAATTGATCACTCGTTTAACCCTGTTAATTAACAGTGGGAATAATTAACAGCGCCTTGTTTGCGCTAATCGGCACTTTATGCGATAAAAACCTAGCCCTTCTCTGTTACTAAATTCGCCGTGATTCCAATTGGAGACAGGCTGTCTGCAACGTTAATTGGTTTTTGTATTCTGATAGCTCGACTTTATGTTGGAAACGGCAAATAAACAATATAAATTTGTGTCAGACACGATAAGACTAAATTTTCACTATGTAAATGAATGAATATAGCTTGCGTGTTCAATGTATTTGTTTGGCTAAAATACAGCAAAATATGTAAAAACAAATAAGAAACAGACACAAATCATGTTGATAAAAAAACGGCGAAAACGAAAACGTCAACGGGGCTAGGGTAGAGTGGGAAGAGTTGGAAGAGTGGGGAGCTTGGTGGAAGCATGAAGAAAGCGTTTTGTTACAGGCGTAAATTATACACACAACGAAACTCCCACAGGAAGTTCGATAGCAGCCCAAACAATGCCCAGCAGCAGCAGTTGCGCCGACTGCAACAGCAGCAGTGATGGCGGTGGCGGTAGCGGCAGCGGCGGCGGTGCAAGACAAAGCAATATACAAAAATCATAAAAAATTGTTCGTGTGTGTGTGTGCCATGCAAGCGAAAACCGTATATGACCCAATTAAGTGAACCCAAGCGCTTGTGTAATTATGAAAGCTGTGTCTGTGTGTTTGTGCTTGCATACATGCATGAATGTATGTTTGTGTGCGTGCGTGTTTGTGTGCATTCGAGCTGGAATTTGCAACGAAGCGAAAAGGTTGCCACTCTTGCCGAAGTTTTTGTTGTCTGTTATTGCTGCTGCTGTTGTTGTTGCTGTTAGTGCTGGTCATGCAGATTGCAGACTGTGGGGAGAGAGCGACACGGCGAGAGAGCGAGCTCAAGTTTTGGGACCTGTGCCAGACGCTCTCCCTGGTGGCACAGACACTTAGACAAGAAATGCATAAAAGCGAATCGTTGACCGCAAGCTGTTCTGCGCCAGCAGCACAATATATCCAATTGGAACGGAAATTCAAATGCCAACAGACAACATAAATAAGGCAAAGCAAAACATACACATATACATATAACACGGTGGCAACGGTGGCAACAATAATACCAAAGCAGCCAGCCAAGTGGCCAACAAATGGTGACAATAATATTTTATCTTAGAGCCAAGAGGTCAACAGCATAAAGTGTTGCTGCCATACAAAAGCAATAAAGAGAGGAAGTGACATAAGCAAAAAGACACTAAAAATAGCAACAACAAACAACAACCCTTGGTTTTGCCCTTAATTATATAAAAATGGAGTTTAAAGTACATACACGCATACATATATATATGTATAGCATAGCAGCATAGTAAAAATGAGAACCCCACCCAAGAGCCGCTTAAACTTTGCCTCCAAACACCTCATTCACACACAAACGTTCGCAGAGTATATGAAAAGCACTTGCGTGTCCTGTTGAGTGTTCCAGAACGGAAATGTGTAGAAAGTAAGAAAAAGGGAGATAGAAAAAAGGAGTGCAGTGAGAGAGAAATAAAAAAGGAGCGTAGCATATCGAGCGAGCGAGCGAGTTAACGGAACACACCCCAGCGATGATGTTGTAAAATTGCATTAGCACTTGAAGAGAGCGAGAGAGCCAGAGAGGGAGGGACCGACGGCAAGAGAGCGCAAACGAGAAAAATCAAGAGAGGAGAGAATCGCCGAAATGCATGCAGACAGACAGCTGTATGTGCACATAGAAACAATGAAGTATACCAACAAATTTAATGATTTCTCGTGGGCCAGGTGAACAGTTATACACATGGTCAGGCAAGGACATGCATATGAAACGGCCGACAGCAATCAGGAAACACTTCGGAAACGGAGTAGGGCGGACAACAGACAGACACACTTACAAAAGCCAAACACACACACACAGGATACAGGGCACAGGGCACCGTGCCAGGACTCAGGACTCAGGACTCAGGGTGCAGGACAAATGACGAGTGCATTAAGACATATTTTTGACAAATACGAAATGTTCGAGAATGAGTCATGCAATTGGGATTGCTGGATGGGCGCGGTTCGACGTCATTTTATGCGTTGACACGAAATACAAATTTCACGAATGCACTAGAAATGTTAACAGGAGTCTCTAATATACGATACGATTTCACTAATGCTTTAAACAATTTCATTAGAAAACCATATAAGATAGGTTAAAAAATATATCTGTAAGAATCAGTGAATCCTTTTGTTAAAGTGTGTTAAAAGAAATATATCAAGAAATGGTATCAATTAAAATAAAAAATTATAATGTATTCTCATTGAATTGGGCAAATGGCTGGGAATTACATTGATTTCTTGGGTAATTCTTATTGGAAATTATTCTTATTTTTAAAGCACACATTATTGTATTTCCTAAGCAAACATAATAACAATGAATGAGAATGATAATGAGATTCAGTAATGATATTTTATATTAGAAGCAATTCTTATTTAAAAATAAAACTTAATAATCAATCTTCAGGGAATTTGTTCTTATATTAGAAGCAATTCTTATTTGAAAAGATAACTTAGTTATATTTGCTAACCAAACAACGATTAATGAGAATTATATTCAGTGAATAATATTTTGTATAGTGTTCCAATATTAATATTATATATATTAATTAAATTATTAAATATCTAGTTTTGCTGTGCTCTTACCTGACGCGGAGCACCGACATTGAATTCGTTCTCTATGTTGTCCGACAGTTGGAAAGACTCGGGTTGCTGGTGCTGCTCCTTGGTTTCTTCAACAAGATGCTTCTCTTCGGTTGAAGAGGAGAGCGGAGATGGGGTAATGTCAACAATGTCGGCCTGTTCAGGCTGGAGCTCAAGGGTTGTAGCTGTCACTGCCGGTTCGTCTGCCAGGGGACTGAACAGAGGCGCACTCGTGTCCAACAACAGACTTTGGTCGTGATCGGTGGCCTGTTGAGCGAATGCATCGCTGGAGGTGTGCTCTAGATAGAATGAGGCCTGCATGGGATCAATAAGTGGATTTTGATGCTGATTTAGTTCCTCAATGGATGGGGATTGCGAGACAAGCTCCTTCTCCTCCACATTGAGAAGCTCCTTCTCCTTGAGAGGCTCGTCGCCGAGCGTGTGCTGAGGCAGCGGTTGCACCGAATTGAGAATGTCCTCAATGCAAGCACTTGAGTTGGATTCTCCATAAATAGACTGCTTCATGATGTCGTCCTGCAGCTGGGGAGCCACAAAATCTGTTTCTGTTCCTGTCTGTGACTCCAGCAGATCCAAATCGGCATCCAAGTCAACGCTAGTTTCAGGTCCGTGATCGATACGCTGCTGCTCCACTGGCTGGTAGATTTCACTGCCAATCTGAAGTTCAGCTTCGGCGGGGAACGTGTCATCCTCCTGCTCCAGCTCGTGCGGACGCCGATCGGCTCCAGTGTCGAACTCACACTCGTCGGGCAACGCAATGGTATCCATGTTGCAGTCCCGTCCACCCTTGCGTGGGCTCTCTGCGACCAGATCATCTCCAACCACCAACAGCTGGCGTCCCAACGCCTGAAGTGCCGGCTCATTGGGTGGCGGCGAGGCGGGCTGGGAGCCAAAGTGTGGCACAAACTCAACAGCATTGGGATTTAGCTGCGAGTGCGCCTCCGGCTCGAGATCTAGATCGGCCTGATCGTGGCCTGAAGGATGAACATTCTCTTTATTGTCAAACTGTTCGACTGAGGCATCGTTAACCAGTTGCTCTGGCTCCTGTTGTTGTTCGCTCAGGCTGCTCGTACCATAGGTGGTTGCCACTGAGCTGGGCTCATCCTCCTCATCCACATCTACATCCACATCAGCATCGTCTTGTTTTGGAAGTGGCGTCTCTTTCTGAGGCTGTGCCTCCACTTCGCCCGTGGTCGAGGTCGTGGTCGTATTCGAGTTGCTTGAAAAGTCGCCATCATGTTTAATCACCTCGACGTCCTCTTCCTCTTCTTCAACTGCTGCTGCTGCCCTGAAGCCGGCTGCGCTGCCAACGCCATTACCCAGGCTCAAGTCCATGCCAAGCGACATGTACGCGTCGTTGTTGCTGCCGACTGCGCTGCCAATGCCATTGCCGTTGCCGTTGCCAACACCAATACTAATGCCATTGCCGACGCCAACACCAAAAGCGACGTCAACGTCAGCGTCAGCGTCGTTAAACTTTTCGCCGTAGAATTGGTGTTGCTGTTGTTGCTGTTGCTTTTCGCTCTGCTGCACTTCTTTTATGTACTTCCATTCTTCGTCGTCATCGTGCTCACCAGACTTGGAGCCAATGTTGGGTACCAGCTCAGCAGCAGCAACGACGTCTGCGGCGTTGCCGGCGCTGCCAGCGTTTTGCAGACTCTCTGCGAGGCGATTTTGCAAGAAATCGAAGTGCGCGTTATCCTCGTGTTCCATTCTGATGCAAAGCAGCTGCTTCTCAATTGCTTTTTCTATATTTTGTATTTTTCTTATATATTTATATTTTGTGTGTGTGTGCTTTTGGGTTTTCGGCTTCTTTTTTTCTTTTTTGTATCTTTCTAAAGATGCCAACAATAAAATCTGATGTGATTCAGTTTGTGCTCTCTCACTCACTCGTGATTCACACGCCGCTTCTTGGCTCTTCTATCTTGCGAATTCTCCTTTTGCTCTCACGCCGCACAACCGCTGACATACACATACACTCTGATACACACAGTCACAAAGAGAGAAACACGCACACACTCAAACGACCAGCCGCCAATCACGAAATGCTTCTTCTTTTTTTGCGCAGTCCTGCTTCCCAAATGTGCTCAAAAATTAACTGACTTTTAACACGCACGCAAACAGATTAATTTTAATTTTAACAAACAGTTCGATGTCGTGTAAAGTTTAAACAAATCGCAGTTCAAACTTTTCTGTATTTTCAGTTACTTTTGAAAATTACTATGCCCACCGATTTTTGCGCACATACGACCTTCCAGCTTTAAAACAGAATTCACAATGTTGTGCGCGATTCAAGAATTCGATATTTCAGAGATGGTAGAAAGCTATCGAGGTGGTGTCAGCGTGGTGAATATATATTCTATGTTGAATAAGCAACGAATAGTCGTGAAAATATACAAAATATCGATTTCTTACTCGATTATCTCGACGGTTGTAAATTTCACATGAAAATTCAGCACGTCGCCAACTTCACTTTGTTTTGAATATGAGCAAATTAAATATCTCTAGGGCGGCATTTTTTATATCTAGTCAAATATATATTACATAAATTAAGAATAATGCTACAATTCATAAAATTAAACAGTCACGAGGCAGCATTATGTGTGAGATGTAGTTGATACTTTAGCTCTTGATAATTCAACATTGTGGCGCGTAGCCAGGAGTCTTTTACGCAAAACCGCTGAAACGGTTTGCTGTTGCTTAAATGATTACTATAATACTTATCGTAAATCAATTTAATAACAGCATTTTGTACAGTTAAAAAAGGTAGATTCATATCTTTCCACCATGGGCACAAAACTTTGCCCTCGGATGCATGAGACAAATCATCGCTGATCATATCGCCGTCGTCCCACCAAGGCGGCACGCCCGGCACAATTTGGCATTCCTGTAAGCGTTCTTCCTCTTTTTTCTCGAATTCGAATAACACCTCCATATACTTGACACCAACATTGCAGCCCGAACCAGGAGGCAGGCTCAGTGCTGCCGCCACATCATCCCATTCGTCCACATCAAGAGCACCGCCACGCGCTTGAACCAATGCGTATAATCTAAAGATTTATATTAACTATTAGTTATTTACTTATATGAATATCTTGTATATTCGAACATACTTGAACAGATTGACGTTACGCTCTAATATCTTGCATTCGCCTTTGAGGCCACTGCGCCTTATAAAATTCTTTTCCTGTTGCTGAGGCGTGGTCCATAGCCAAATCGACGGATCCACATCCAGTTGATCCGCTGACTGTTTCACAGCCTGTTTTGGCTCGGGATTTGGTGCCACAGTTAATATGGGCTTCTGTGTGGTAGGCTGTTCATTCTGTCGTTCAAGTGGTGCTGGTACTGGTAGTTCGGGCGGTGGTGCTGATTGACTGGTTATCACCTGTTGCTGTGTCTTGGCCTTAGATCCTGTGTGCTTCTTACTGATATGACGCATTAAATTGTGCAGAGATCCAGCGGCATATGTACAATGTGGACATGGCTGGCATTGTGATATGGGCACCTTGCCCTTATCATGGTTCCGTTCGTGGCGTTCCAAGTTGTACGCTCGGTTCGTTGTGTAGGTGCAGCCCCTTCTGCTGCAGTGGAGATGATCCCGCGGATTGTTCATTTGGAGCAAGTGCTTACAAATTAATTCAGCTCGCCATAATTTTGTCCCGTTTGTTAGCGAACAATCGCCAAGAAAACAAACTACATATCGATAAAATTCCGTGACGAATTGTGTTTAATTTGAAGGATTCAAAGAATGGAAGTAAAGCAACATATACATCTTTCGTTTTTATAATAAAAATTGAAAAACATGAAAATAGAACATGCAAATTTTTAACAAAATATTAAACTAACAAAAAAGAAAACAATTAGTTGATAAAATTTGATTGAAAACTAAGTAAACAATTTTTAAAAATTACTTGTTGATTGAATTATTCGCATACAAGTGTGACTATCGATGATTCTGATTCAGATTCTGATTCGATTATTCACTGTGGCCAAATGCGACAAGTGAGAATTATTGTTTTGAGTTTGAAGCGCAGCCAACACACCCTGCCGTCATTTATAATTGACCACTTAATTGCTACGGAGGTATGATTACGCACCTGCGAGCAAAGTACATTTTCAGAAGTCTATCAATAAAGTAAGGTCTGGTACTTTCGCTGCTGCATGCTCAAACAATTTAAAGACAGTGATAATAGTTCAAAGTTCTTACTTTTAGCAACATCCGAGTGCAGAGAATTCTGATAACAAACTATTCCTGTTAACAAACGCATTCCACATTATTTTTGACCTTGAGAAAAGAAAATGGCAGCTGAGCGTTTAGATGTGATTATATTTGGAGCGTCTGGCTTCACGGGCAAATACACGGTCTACGAGGCTGTATCCGTGCTGAAGGATCTGAAATGGGGCATAGCCGGACGCAGTCGGGAGAAGCTTCAGGCGGTGCTTAAGGAGATGGGCGCCAAGGCCAAAAAGGATCTGTCGCAGACGCCTATCATCATTGCTGACGTCAACGATGAGGCCTCCCTGCTAAATATGGCCAAGTCCTGCCGCATCGTTGTCAATACCACGGGTCCATACCGCTTCTACGGTGAGAATGTGGTCCGAGCCTGCATCAATGCGGGCACCCATCACGTCGACGTCAGTGGAGAGCCGCAGTATATGGAAACGATGCAGCTGAAGTACAACGAGCTGGCCAAGGAGCGCGGCGTTTATGTGATCAGTGCATGCGGCTTCGATTCCATACCCGCCGATATGGGCATTGTGTTTGTGGAAAAGAATTTTGATGGTGTTGTCAATTCCGTGGAGACGTTTCTGGTTAGCGGAGCCAAAGGAGAAAAGGATGCAATCGATGGCAAGGCGGGCATCAACACTGGCACCTGGCAAAGCGCTGTCTATGGACTGGCCCATGCGAATGAGCTGCGTGGCATCCGGCAAAAACTCTACCCAGAACGTCTACCGAAGTTCTTTCCCATACTGAAGCATCGTCCGTTGATATTCCGTTCCAAAGAGGTGAACAAAGTATGCCTGCCATTTCCGGGATCGGATCGCTCAGTGGTGATGCGCTCGCAGCGCTTTCTCTACGAGCACGACAAGAAGCGTCCGGTGCAAATGCACGCCTACATCGGGTTCTCTTCATGGGTGGCAGCCATTTTCGTGGCTCTCTTCGCGACCTTCTTTGCTCTGATGTGCAAATTTGAGTTTGGCCGTAAATTATTACTCAAGTATCCGAGCTTCTTTTCCGGCGGTTTCGTCTCACCGGACGGTCCCAGTGAGTCACGCATGGAACGCAGCTACTTTAAAATGACAATGAAAGCGACAGGGTGGCCCAGCTCTCAGCGCCTGGCCGAGGGCACGGATCAGTACACTGATCCGCCAACTAAAACTCTTATGGTCAGAGTTTCGGGTCCGAATCCTGGTTATGGCTCCACCTGTGTTGCCTTGCTCTCCACGGCGGTTACCATTCTCAAGGAAAGCAACAAAATGCCCGGTACTGGTGGTGTACTTCCACCAGGAGCTGCATTTGCGAAGACCAGCTTAATTAGTGAGCTGGAGAAGCACGAGCATGGCATTAAATTTGAGATTCTGGCCAACAAATAAATTTTGCGAATTGAATCGAATTGAAAATGCTCGAAGCACATTTAAAAATGTATGTAGCTCTTAGCTTTTAACACACTGTTACATTTTATTGTATATAACAATATTAATTGCAAATTAAAATGAAAAATTAATGGTGCATGGGAAATACTTCAGAAAAAATTAAATTGAAAAGTTTAGCAGTCAGTTGTAGCTATCGATAGTATCGATGAGTAGCTGTAAAATAACTTGCCATTTGACTAAGTGGCAACGCTGTCGCTGTTTTTGTTTACTTGCTCGCTTGTAGAGCTCGTCGTCTTATTTCCATTCTGACCGTCAACATAAAATCTATAATTAAATCATGAGCGCCGAAATTTCGGGATTTCGACGCTTTCTACACTGGGGTCCAATAACCGCACTGAGTAAGTATAAAAATACATATAAACATTGCAATTTGTGTGCATTCAAATCGGCAAATTGTCGAAGTCATTGCTTATCAGACCCCAATCAGGATAATCATATTACCAGTTAGAAATTAGTATGTGTACGCAAATGGAAGTGAATGAACTGCTGCAAAAGAGAACCAACAATTGGCCAATAACAAGTGTAAAACGCTAAGAGCCACCCACGCCCACCCTAACAGCCACTTGAGCAAAGAATTTGTGTGTGTTTTGTCTGCAGTGAAATATCGTGTTTCATATTTCGAGACGGTCGACGGCGACGTCGATGGCGCCATTGAACCACCCACCGACTATCGCCCACCACCCACAGACGCCCCCATCGTTAAGTGATGAACGCTGTGCTTAAGGAGTGGCTCGTCATTTAATTCGCGTCAAATGCTGCGCTAATTGCATTTTAGTGCCCGCTTCAATGGAAATATCCCTTGCGAACTTTATACCCATCGTTTTCAGTCGAAAATGGCGTGCGATTTGACTATTTTGGCCATCTGGGCTGGCAGACGGTAATATGGCCATAAAGCATCCGGTGCACGGAAAGGGCAACCTTGATATTGAACTGCGATATAATTGTACATAGCTTAATTGCTAAATTTCGCGTCGCTTGTTGCTGCTCAGGAGCTGGAGCTGGGGTGGATATGCCTCTGAAGGAGGTCTGGCCAACTACACATTGGCTTACTCGGTTAAAATACAATTGCCACCCTTGTGTTAACTCTTAATCAAGTCGGGATATAAAAAATAGGAATGTATACAAATAAACGTACTTAATTTCCTTGGCACGCAAGCAGTGAAACCCAAGTGAATGTTTATATATAATCTATGTATATACATATATATATATATAAGTATGTATGTTTGTGCGTATGTTTATATATTAATATATGCAATTAGCAATCTCTTATTACCCGTAAATGTTTAACCATGCATAAGATATTTAATGTGACATTCTTTTATCTCTCCTTCTCCCACTCCCTCTCTATCTCTCCATCCATTTCAGGCATCATTAAATGCGTAACTCTGACAACGCTCTACATGAACTCGATGTGGTGGCCACCAAATGCATCGTTTGCCGCGTTCGCCCATCAGGCTCTGTTCCTGCTGCTCTCCACGCTGGCCACATTCAATTACATCATGGCCACGCTGACAGGTCCGGGTCTGTTGCCCAAACAATGGCACCCAAAGGTAACAAGAACAAAAAACGACAAGCCCTCAGAACCCCACCCGTCGCCCCACCTGATCCGCGCTCCATTTTCTAGAAGGGGGACAAAGCAAAAACAAGCGAACAATAAAACATTTTGTCGTGACATTGGCATGCATGGAAAATGTTTGTCAACTATGGCTCGGTCGGTCGGTCGGCCGCATGTGCCCCACCATGCCAACAGTTAGGGCGTGCCAGCTGCATAGTGTAATATACTAGACTAGAGTGAACAAACTAGTAGGAAATGCTTAGCTTACCATAGTATATTAAATTAATTTTCTTATAATTATATTAGACTTAAATATTTAATGATAATTAATCTTTTGTGATTCCATGTTTGCCTGATTGATATATTTAATGATAATTAATCTTTTTGTGATTCCATGTTTGCCTGATGATACCAGCCTTCTAATTCATGGATACTTCAGAGCTACTTCTCTAAACAGGAAGACTTTTTCAGCTGATAGCTAGCTAGCTAAAGTATACATTCAGAATACTTTTTATCCTTTCTAGTCCATGGATCCTTTATAACTGACCCCTGTAAATGACTATAGGAAATAACTGAAAAAGGAAAACTTCTTAGCTAGTTAATCCATGGATCCTTAAGAATTGACTCTGTAAATAGGAAAACTTCTTCTTCTTCTTCCAACTGATAGCTATCTAATGGATCCAACTTCTTATTCCATTTAAATGCCAGCTAATCCACGGAACCTTTACAACTACTTTGGTGAATAGTAATACGTCTTCTGCTAGCCGTTGACATGCTTTCTCTCGCCATGCCGTCCATTTGTGCCGCGTCACTTCTGTATCGGAAATAATTGTTTAGCGCAACAAAAAGAAGTCCGTGACAGCCACTTGTTCGCATGTCCTCACTGGCCTGGCAAATCTTTGACTGACTGCGGGCAACTGCAATCGGTCGAGTCATTCTTGTTTGAATGCCAGCACTGTTGCTGTGTTGCCAAACAAATGGGTCAGCAAAAGTTGACGGCATCGCGTGCTCAACCTTTTATCGCCAAGTGCCGCGTATTGCAGCAATTAAACGCTGCAATTTGCTTCAAATACGTCGTTCAGAAAAGGACGATAAGCCGGCCAGACAAATACTAAGACTGATTGCTGACTGTTGACTGTTTGACTGTTTGACTGGCTGACTAGTTGACCGGCTAGTCGTTCACTGTTTCGGGGCGTTGGCAGTTTTTCGACACTAATAATTTAAGGGCCGTTGCGCCGCTTTAGCCCCCATCAAATAATTTATGGCTTAAAAGGTTCTCACGCAAACTGAAACGCAGCCGCTATGGAGTCGAGCTCGTAATGCAATTACCAGAATTTGCATAAATGTTTTGAACAGACTTGGTTTGGTTCACCCTAATGAGCTGCGCGCTTTGTGGCGCATACTATATATAATATTTTATATTTTAATTTCGCCAGGACCCCAAGGACACAGAATTTCTGCAGTACTGCAAGGAGTGTGAGGGCTACAAGGCGCCACGGTCCCATCACTGTCGCAAATGTGTGTGAAACCCAATTCAATACTATTCAAAATGTTAAATAATTCATATATTCTATGCAGGCAATCGATGCGTGAAGAAAATGGATCATCACTGCCCATGGATCAATCATTGTGTTGGCTGGGCCAATCACGCCTACTTCAGTTACTTTCTGCTCTTCTCCATACTGGGCAGTCTGCACGGCTCGGTGGTGCTGAGCTGTTCCTTTTATCGCGGCATCCACCGCTACTACTACCTGACCCACGGGCAGGCACACCTGGCCAGCGTCCAATTCACAGTGACCAGCATTGTCATGTGCATTCTAGGTATGGGCCTGGCCATTGGCGTTGTAATTGGACTGAGCATGTTGCTCTACATCCAACTAAAGACAATTGTCACAAATCAGACGGGCATCGAGATTTGGATAGTGGAGAAGGCAATATATCGCCGCTACAAGTCGGACAGCTGTGAACCCTTTGTCTATCCCTACGATCTGGGCTGGCGGCTGAATCTGCGACAGGTGTTCAACGAGGAGTGCCAAAAGTACGGCGACGGCATCGAATGGCCCGTCGTGAAGGGCTGCGATCAATATACGCTGACCGTAAGTGCTTAACCAGTTTCTCTCTTCAATTAAATCTTATCTAACACAAACTTCCTCGACAGCGTGAACAACTGGCACAAAAGGAGGAGAAACGCGCACGGACACGCGTCTATAAATGCATTAGCCCGGTCACGGGTCGCTGGCTCCCGATCTTCTCACAGGGCTGGCGCGTCTGCGTCAATGCGCCCTGCACAGACGAACCACGCATCCGCCTGCGGCCCGGCGACATCATCAAGGTGACGCGCTTCCGACGGCACTGGCTGTTTGGCGAGCGTGTGCCCAGCGAGCAAGAGCAAGCGGACGGCAAACAAAAGAAGCCCCAGCGCAAGGGCGCCATACGTGGTTGGTTTCCGCGTCGCAGTGTCGTTGCCATTACCGAAGTACCAGATTCCGAGAGCAGCGAAGACCTAAAGAATGTTAAATCAACGACTAGCAATGGGCACACTCATGGCAAGCAACAGCAACGCAATGGACACACCAAGAAGTACATGTAGTTCCCAGTTCCAAGTAAATCAACTTCAATTACAATATACGAAGTACGAAGTGATCGATCCACTTGCGACCGGGCTTGTGAATAGCAATAGAAAATCATTCGAATGACTCGAATTCGTCATGTACTAACTTCAGGTTTACATTGTTAGCTTAAAGCCAATAAATTAAATATAATATATATATATATATATATATATATAAATGTATAAGCCGTGTGAGTTTCATAAGAAATACAAACGTTATATATTTATCTATATAATTATAATGTAATTTTATAATTCTTGAATTGAGCTCGAGTTTCGTGGCAGTTGCTTCGTTGTAAAAATGATTTAATTAAACAACTCATTCGCCTAGGATTATATTTAAATGAATACGTTTACTGTATTCAACCTATTTTGGCTAACTCACTCGGCAAATGTTTATGCTGGGCTCTTCCAAATCTGTAATTTTAAGGATCCAAAGTGTTAATGGTAAGTGAATGTGCTGAGCATTATGTTTGATTGAGGGGCCTTGGATGGTAATATTAATGTATTTAACTTTTAACTCATTCATAGAACAAATTGATTAAAGATACAACTTTCCTGGATATGACATGGCTGGAGGGCGGAGCATAACATTCACAGCTCGATCAGTAGGAGAGATAAATAGAGATTATAACGCGGAGTTTAACTCAACTCGTCTATAATGTACACTGAGAGGAGTCATACGATAGTTCATTATTGCTTAATTTTGTGTGATCTCAGTTCTCAAAGTGTAAAGGAAATAGTTTTTCCCAATGTGTATCGTCTAATGGAGTATTACAAATATTTGAAGATTAAAAGAAAGGGAACAATTCTCTTAGTCAAAAATATAAAAAATTAAACAATTATACACTGATATTTACATTTTAATGGCTTCAGTGTGTAATAATAATATACATAATGTAAGTGTATTAATTATTATTATATTTGACGATATATTTCATAACATAAAGTGTATGAAATATATAGCATATATATATTATCTGTTCTTTTAGGATATGCAATTTAATATATTCAATATCCATATCCATATATATATATATGATATCATATTCACATTATTTAACAATTTATTTGGCTGCCATTGTTGCTTCGATTTCCTCCACAGTGCGTGGCACAATGGCAAAGTTCTCGGTGCCCGTCTTAGTGATCAACACGTCATCCTCAATGCGTACTCCGCCAAAGTTGCGGAAACGTTCAAGCATTTCTACATTTATGTATTTACGAATTTCCGGATCAGCAATGGCTTTATCGATAAGTTGCCTGATGAAATAACATCCAGGCTCAATGGTCACGTACATGCCCGCTTTGAGTATGCGGGCAAAACGTAGCTTGCTCAGCCAGGTTTCGCTGGGACGATGTGGCTCTGTAGGCAAATAGCCGCCCACGTCGTGCACATCCAAGCCAATCAGATGGCCCAAGCCGTGCGGCTGGAATATGCCCGAGACACCAGCCTCAAGCATTTCATCCACATCACCGGTGAGCATGCCGCCGGCCTTGAGGCGCTCCAGCAGCACTTTGCCCGCCAGTCTATGCATATCCACCCAGGAGACGCCGTCACGAGCTGTCTCCATCACAGCGTTGCGTGCGGCTAGCACAGCATTGTAGATAAATTTCTGATCCTCTGTAAATTTGCCGTTGGCTGGAAAGCTGCAAGTAATGTCCGCAGCATAGCCACAGTAGTTGGCGCCCATGTCGAAGAGACACATTTCGCCGTCCTGAATGGGTCGATTGTTGGGGGCACCAGCGTGCCCATAGTGCAATATGGCCGAATTGATGCCACTGCCGCAGATGCAGGTGTACGAGGCGTGGCGGCAGCCGCCCACGGCATAGGCATGATGCAGGAACACAGATTCACCCTCGTATTCCATGCGGCCAGGTCGAATGAATTGCATCACTTTGATGTGCGCATCCGATGAAACTTTGGCCACGTAGCGCAAGACTTCGATCTCCTCTTTCGACTTGATGACGCGACACTCTGAGATTATGGGATAGAGCAGATCACAGTTCGTCACGTATTTTTCCTTGCCCGCAAACTCCGGCGGTTGCATCGTGAGGCCACTATCGCTATTGGTGCCGCTCAGCGTCAATATCAACTTGGGTGCGGCCTTCTCTAGATAAGCTTCTAGTTCATCGACATAATATACCTCATCCACTTCGTACATGGCCTTGAACTGCTCTGGTTTGAGAAGTTGACCCATCCAGGTCTCATACTCCTCTGGCAAACGTGGCACAAACAGAACCGAAGTGGCTTGACCCGTCTTAACATCGATGCTAACGATGCCGTAGCACCCCGGTTCCTTGGCACCGAACATATACTGGAAGTAGGACTCCTGCCGGAACACATAGTCCACATCGGTATTGTACAGGCTCTGATCCTTACCACCCTCGAGTAAGATTATTAATTGACCACAGCTCAGCTTCAGGCTCTCCTGTGAATTTTCCAGAATGGCCTTACAGACTTTGTTTCTATTATTCTTAAACAATGTCATCGGCACCGCATGACAGGATCCCATTTGAAAGCAAGCCATTGTTGAATGTTACGATAATCACAGTCGGAGAGCAACTGGTGTGTGTGTTTTTTTCTCCCTGATTAGCTAGCCAATATCTATAGCAAATACTTGAGTGCAGCAATAAATAAGAGCTTTATTATCGCAGTTTTACTTGTATTATTATTTTCTGCTTTGCTGTTTGGTGTGTAGTAATCCCCACAGCAACCGGACTGTATGTACTATCAAATCTTTCAGTTTAATGGCACTAGTTATATCTGTTTGTATTTTTGTTTATTTTTATTGTTCTTTGTTTACTCCGCTGTTAACTCAACAGTTTGTTACAATGTTATGTTTAGAAGTCACGGTACAGCGTAAAGGTAAAGGTGTCAGTGTTCCATTAAATTTTCATTCATATAAAATGGGTTCAATGAAAGAAATAAGAAAATTAGTATAACTTATAGTCGTAGTAAAAACAAAAAATTGTTTAACATATGCTTTTCCATAGCAGTCTAAAGCCTAGAATCGATACATTATAATCGATATTGTGGCAAAAGAGATAGAAAGAGTTAATCATAATTATGGTGTTGATTTTTGGCAATATATCGATATTTAAAACTAAGATGCCACGAATACTTGAGGTTTATAATTTCATCCGATTTGTTATATTAGTCTACTTATAATTAAAAAAGAAGTATTAAATACACAATAGAGTTTTGTGCTGGTTAACTGTTTAAGAATTACAAAATTGTTTACAAAACGAACAAGTGAACTAAGACGCTATTCGCTGAAACTGGTTCATGTTCACATTGTGATAGAACTAACGCATCGCTCTTGGTCGTAGTTGGGCACACTTCTTTTGTCAAAGTAAATTTTTTTGCAAATTCTATTTTCATATTTTTTTAATAAAGCATTTTTAAAGTGAAATAGAGCGACTTTTCATTGTTGGTGTGAAGCAGACAAATTCACTGTAGTCAAACTCTATTTTTAGGTATTTGGAACTGAATTGCTCTTCGAAAAAAGTCCCGCTACTTCCAATGTCGGCGTCACAACGCGACCGCGGCATGAGCAAACCAATTAATTGCAACGCTCACAAGTTGAATTAGAGCACGCAAAACAATTGGAATAATAGGGATTGGATCTGGACTCAATGTACAGTAGCTGATCCATGAGGGATTGTTACTGTCATGTCCTGTTCAGTATTTAGTGAAACGCCCAGTGCCCGACCAAAAGGCGCCGATGGAGATTCCAATCTGGTCGTGGTATATGGCAAAAATGGCATTTCATTTGACGAGCGTGCCATTGAAAATATTATGGGTAAGCCTGTTTGAAATCTCTATTTCAAATGTATATAAATCATAATATAATTTCAGAGGAAAAATCAATTGCGAGCATTAGTGTCGTGCGGCTTACATCACCGACGCCAAGCATGGCCGATCAAGAGGAAACCGAACGCCTAGAAGAGCTGGAGCGCTTTATGCAAATGACATCGGATGGCGAAGAATCAGATAAAGAGACTGACAACGAGAGCGGCTTAAGCGGCTGTGATGAACTGATAAGCGAAAAAGATCATGTTACCGGCGATGACAATGACAACACCGGAGGCGAAAACAATAGCGACTCCACGGAAGCCGAAGCCGAAGTGCCGAAAGTTAAAAAGCGCCCCGGTCGCAAACCTAAGCCGCCAAAAAAGCAGAAAAAGCGCCGAAAACCAAAAGAACGCCCACAAATTGTTGGGCTGAGTGTCGAGCAATTCTACGCGGAAAACACAGCCGATTTGGTGGTAAAAAATGCTCTGAGTATGTATATAAACATGCAAGTACTCGTAAAACGGATGAATATTTTTTATTAATCATTGCAGAATTGGCTGGGCTATCGATATTCAAGCGCACAGCCGAATCAGATGCTCTGTTGGAGATTATTCGCAACGACCATAACTACACGCCATTCACCTCGCCTGACCAAATGAAGGCGAAGAAGATGGCGGAGAAGGTGATTGTAGAACGGCAAGGACGTAAATTTATCGTTCAGGCCCAATCCAACCTCAGACTGTTAAACGCCAAGAAGCGACTCCAAGTAGTGCCTTTGAACCATCTGCCAACCACAACGCAACAACCACCAATCAGGCAACAAATGCCTAAACAACAGCTGCAGTCGCAGCCGCAGCAACAACAACAAAGGCAAACGCAACCGTTACCCAAGCAACCAACGAATTTGCACAGGCAGCAGTTACCTAATCAACAGCAGCAGCCCCTAGTAGCATCAGCGTCGAAACAACAGCAGATAACGGTGACGACGGGCCCACGAATCATTCGGAGCATTGCGAAAATAATAAGGCCTATCGAAGACTTTGTCGAGGATGATGAAGATGCACATAGCTCAGCTTCGGCGGATGAGGAGAATGGTGATACAGAGGAGCTGAGCGAACCAAGCGATGCTTCTCGTGAAACGGACAATGATCGAGATAGTGATATTGATTTCAAGATGAACAATAGCCGCAACTCGAACAAACGCAAACGCATTAAAAAGTTCTCCAGACGACGATCCAATACCCAATTAGCACGTGGACAAACACTAAATTCACCGAAGGGGCCTCAACAACAACCAGCACAGTCGCAGGTTCCTTATGTCAAGCGACGAAAGGAGCCGACCGATGGCAATATGAGTGCACCTACAATTGGCCAGAATGTTCATCTCAATACAAAAGCGCCACCGTCAGTGATTCCATTGGGTCGTGGAATTTTTAATACATCCTTTCTCAAAATGCGCCCTATACATAAATCCCTGCCTAAACCCAGTGCATTATCACCTGAGATAAATAGAATAAGTGGCTCTGCCGTCGCTGGAAAGCTGCGCAGAACACCACTTGTCCAGGTGGGTCGTGTGGTGAGTGGTCCACCAGTTGGATTTATGACGCCACCCCAAGAGGTTAAAGAGATTGTCATAAATAAGAATCTGTCAAGCCCCAAAGGTGTGTTCACAAATTTGAACAGTTTACTGGCTGATAATAACAATTCGACACCGATGACATCAGCATCAGATAACAGTAAACAAGCTTTAGTAAATTCGCCGCATACGCCCAAGTCCAGTCTAAAAACGCTTTCAACATTGGCATCGACATCAACATCGGCATCGACTACGACATCGCCATCTTGTAAGGGATTTATGCCCATCGGCGTGGATACAGCTTCCTCACATAAATTACCCGCCCAGATTGTCATCGAAACGCATCAGAGCTCCTCTGAGCTGGCAGCTGAAAACGACAAACAGCTTGATCTCATTAATTCCATTGTGCAGGACGAACTGTCGAAGTCATCATTGATCGAGAAGCCGCCAGTCACAGCAGATGAGACCATACCTAAACTGGTTAAAATGCTAGAGAGCAGCGCCGCGGGCCTGAATCAAGTATCCGAAGCAGCGATGAATCCTCTTAGTGTTCCACAACAACAACAGCAGAATTTCGATGACGCTCTGGTATCGAATGCTGCTGTGGATAACCTTGACCTAGACAGCGCACGATTGTTGGAAACTGCAGACGATGAAATCACAGCGGATTTTCTGCAACATGTAGTCGGTCTCATCGAGGAGGACAAACAATTCGAGGCGGAGGTAGTCAAGCATATGCTGGCCAGCACAGAAACTGGTGACCTAGATGAAATTGCAAATGCTGTGGCACAGCCAATCTTCGATCTGGGCAACCAATTACCAACAGTTTCTCAAGTAAGCTCAATTATTATCAACTGACAACGATGATGTACTAATATTTGATCCTTCACAGCCGCTATCCAATGATTTTCCTGATCAAAGTTTGCTCAATTTGCCCATGGCATCCAGTACTCCATCGCGTACAACGGGCACGTTAACAATGGCATCACGGACGCCAGAGACGAAAGTTGTGCGAGGCAATGGGCGTGTCATTTATCTGCCACCAATTGAAGCGCCTACAACCCGTGCGAAGCGTCGAGCTCAGAACTTTCCTGCGACAGCCACAACCTTGTCAGATGTCAGCATCTCATCGCTTACAGAACCAACTCTTGATGGGAGCCATTTAACCAGCAGTAGCTTGGATAGTGACAGCTATTCATCGCCATATGCCGGACCAGACAGGAAACAGTTAAGCAGAGATCCAAGTGACAGTGTTAGGAGGCCAAGAAGATCAAACAAGCTAAATATGAGTAGCGAAGCCAATGATCAGGAAGCCTCTGAATCCCAAGAGGACGATGATGATCCGAATAAGTTAGTTATAAGCTTTGGTTATGGCTGATATATAAATTACTAAACTTACACTTGTTTCAGACTATGGTGTATATGTCGGCAGCCGCACAATAATAGATTCATGATATGCTGCGATCTATGCGAGGATTGGTATCACGGCACGTGTGTTAGCGTCACAAAGGCCATGGGCCTGGAAATGGAACAGAAGGGCATTGACTGGAAGTGTCCCAAATGCGTTAAAAAGCAGGAGGAGAAGGTAACAAATAACTGTTGAAAGATTTATACATTTCTCTAAGTTTATTTCATCTTATTCTAATTGTATTCATGTCTTTACAGAGTCAACCACGAATTACAGACATGTTGTTGCCCAAGCAAACCACGGAGCCACCGGGAATTGTGACAATAACTAAGCAACCAAGCGAAACCAAAACAATTGTCGAGCAACAGCCGCTTCCGGCTAAGCGCATCCTGCCCGTTGGCGCTTCACTGGGGACATCGTTACCATCGCCAACCTCAAATAGTCCACTTGTAAAGCAACAGAATCGGCCGCTGCCCCCACGACCACAGCCAAAAATGCAACAGCAGCAGCTTAATTTTATCAAGCTTGGGGCCAGCAGCGTCATCTCGGCAACAGAGGCAAGCTGTGTGGTATGCAAGCGTCCAGCACGCGCCAATTCGGTTTATTGCAGTGACGAATGCATTCGAAGGTATGCACACACAGCAATTCAGGCTCAAACAGTGCCTAAGACTCCTGAGCCTGTACAGCAAACAGCATTACCAGCTTCCCAACAAGGAAGTACGCTTGAAGCCAAAAAGAACAAAAAGAAAGATCTGTTTGAGGATATGCTGCGACAGGCTGACTCTTTGTCGAAGGTTGAGCGGGTATGTATACTAATTTATTAGATTTCTATAATTAATACTATCTACTTTTACTAGATTAACGTCTTCGAGCGCCGAAGCGGACGTGCTATCACAGGACATTTCGCGCCCACTGCTCATCAGCTAAAGAAATGGCTGCAGGAGAATCCAACCTTTGAAGTAGTGCAGCCCGGCAGTCAACAAGCGCTGGAAATCGAGGTATGTGTACATATATAGAATGTGTACTACAATATAAATGCTAAACCAATTCATCACAGAAACGACAAAACAAACGACTGTCGGAACCAACCACGCCAGAAGCAACCGCAGCAAAACAGTCACAATCTTTGCCATTGCAAAAGTCATCAGAATCTGTTAACAAATCTACACAGCTACTGCCAGTCGCGCCGAACGCAGCCAAAAAGGAGAAACCTGCGGTTAAAGCACCGACTACAATCAGTCGCTCACCCGAAAAGGGCTCGACGGAAAAAGCTGTGAATAAATCCCAGCCTGAACCAATACGGTTCAATGTGCGGCGGACACTTAAGGAACAATTGTTATTACGAATAAAAGAAGCCCAGGCAGCCGAGAAGCCAACAGAAAAGAGCGAATGGCTGACGGCGGCGGAGGTGGAACACTTTGTGAAGCGAGTGGAGTCGGAAATGTATAATTCATTTGGGCAGGATGTGAGCGCTAAGTACAAGTCAAAGTATCGGTCGCTAATGTTTAACATAAAGGATCGTAAGAATAAGACACTGTTTGAAAAGATATGTGCTAAGCAAGTGGATCCCAAGCAGCTGGTGCGGATGACACCTGCTGAATTAGCCAGTCAGGAGTTGGCCAAGTGGCGTGAGGAGGAAAATCGCCATCAGTTGGATATGATTAAGAAATCGGAGCTGGATTTATTGTCATGCACACAGAACTATGTGGTAAAGACGCACAAAGGTGAGGAACTAATCGAATCCAAGATGGATGTAACGCTACCAGAGGAGGAAGAAGCACAAACAGTAGGAGAAAGATGCTCAAGCAAAGAAAAGATTAACAGCATCGACAGCAAAAAAGGATCCCAATCTGTTGACAGCTCAAACACTACAGACGTTTCCAATAAAGACCATGACCACGACCACGACCGACCGTCAACGGTTAAAGAGAAGCATTCAAAGTCGCGGGAAAAGGATCACAGTCGAGAACGTGACAGAGAGAAGCGGCATAAGAGTCACAAGTCGCATAATAATCAAAGTAGCACCAAAAGAAGTCGCAGCCGATCGAGTAGTCGCGGCCGTAGCCAGGAGAAGCGCAGTCACAAGAGGCACCACTATGAGCATGATGTGGACAAAGAAAGAGAGCAGCCATCACGCGATAAGCAACTAAACAAAGATCATGCAGACAAAATTCAACCGTCAGCGCAGAAAAAACCAACGGAAAAGAAAACTGAAACTCCCTTAGTCGCCTTTAATTTAATTGATCAAATTCTAGAGTCGGAAAAAACGGTGGAAGAAGCCGCAAACCTGACAGTGCCCGTTAGGCCAACATTGAAGCCATCGCCTGTGGTTCCCAAGACAACTGGGAAAGCTGAAGTGCCCGCGCCTCCTTTGGATAGATATGCGCGCTATTTGCAGAGTTTGTCGAGCCTACCCATTTGGACTGGCAATTTGAACATGGTTGATGTGACGAATTTCGATGTAGTTATTCATGGTGTACACGGCAATACAAGCCAACTGGATAAGTTACTGCCCCTCAATTTGGATGTAATTGGTCGCATAACGCGTGTGAATGTCTGGGATTATCTGAAGAAGATCAAGAAGAGTCCAACCAAGGAAATCGTTATTGTCACTTTGTTTCCTGCTAGCCCCTCGAACACCATTAAGTTTGACAGCTTTTTTGAATACCTTGATACACGTCAGCGTCTTGGTGTTTTGGGTGCAGATTCAGACCAGATTCGAGATTTTTATATATTTCCTCTAGGCACCAACGATAAGTTGCCCTCTGTGCTGCGTACGTTGGACGATGTGCCTTTTTACGAGGACAGCCAGCGACCAAACACACTGCTTGGCATCATTGTGCGCTGCCTGAGCAAACGATCAGTTAATTTAAGCCATTCGTTGCCTCTACCAATACCCACTGCCAGTAACAAGACTGTAAGTGAGGACGTAAGCTCTATATTTAGCTAGATATCTATATTTTTCCATTTGCTTTGCAGGTATCAAGCAAAACACGCGTTCGAACAACGTTTACGCCACCGAGCAGTCCGAAGCGAAAGCCTAGCACGCACTCGGGTAGCTCGAGGGATGATGAGTTCGATATTGATGCCATTATCAAAGCGCCCATTGCAAAGCTGCAGAACAGTGAGTTTAAGCTGGCTAAATAATCTCTAGCTGTACAAAAAATATTAATGATAACTGCCTCATTCCAGAAAACGTTTCGGTAGAACCGTTGGCTAACATAGACGATCCGAATGCACCCTATTCGCCCGGTGGCAGTTCGAACGACAATGATGATTTGTCCGCATCAGTTACAGAACACAAGGATTTTGATCTGGAGCGGAAAGTGGACGAAATAAATAAACAAATCGCTGCTCAGCGCATGGAAATCGCTGGCCTGCTAAATGTAGAGCCCTCGGTTAGTGTATAAAGAGTATTCCACTTTCTGGTTATACTAACTTCACCCTGTCTATCTCTACAGGTTTTGGACGAACCCTCATCATCATCAAATGTGCTGGCCAGCATTTCTATACCTCCCAATCTGACAAAGATTTTGGCCAGCATAAAGGAGAAAGAGTCGAATGTGAGACCAACATTGAACGATGATGAGGAGTACAATCCTGAGGATGCAATCTCGAGCTGCTCTTATGACATGGGTAAAATACAATTTTGAACTATTTTCTAGTCATATATCCAGTTATAAATTTTCAACATATTTCAGGAAGTAAAAACGCAGAGGGTGCGACAAAGGCTAAAAGTCGCTTGGCGCAGCTAAGTGAAGCAGAGCTTCTTAGTATGGTGCCGGACAATCTGGTGGATCTGACGCTGACGAAATCTACTAGACATGAGGAGCCCCCACCGCCCGGTGTTTAGATTAAGGCTAAGGCTAAACGCAGTACGATCATAATAATCATAATGTAGAACTTACATGTGTACTTGACTAGCTTTGATCTACCTAATAATGTTAGCTTTGAATGGAATTCAATTTATAATTTTCGCCTTTCATTATGTACATTCACGTTCAACGAATTGAATACCATTTCTGTATTATATCCAACAATCGAAACAATTGAAATGATCATGATATCGTTTGGATCTAGTTGGTTTATCTCTTTATTCAAAAAACGAATTCAAAAATTGTAGGGTTCTCTTAAGGCATACCAACTAACCCCCCAAGTTCTTGTACATTTTTCTTAAATACAAATAAAAATCGCTACGTAACACTTCTAATAGGGAATACTATATATTATATATTGTCGTATGTATTTGATTGCATATTCAGTTGATCTCGCAGGGATCAAACTTGCTGTCGAAGTGGGCGCAAGATATCTTGGGTCCGTTGTGCACGCGAGGAATGGCTATGCGAAAGAGTATCCCAATTGGCATGCATACGCAAATCTTGTACTGCACGCTTCCTGTACGAAGGCCCAGTTCCGAGCTCACAACAGGTATGCGATCCATGTCTAGAAAAATTCCTTTACCTGCCTCCAGCACTGTGGCACCCTGACTTGAGTTGAGAGAGACGTGATGTTCGACTTGCACCTCTATGGTGGCCCCATCGAAGAACACACCCTCGGATCCCTTGATGGCTAAGTGACCGTCGCTATCCATAATTAAAGGCACGTCAATTGGACTGGATACTCGGCTCGCACTGGCCACCTTCGTCTGCAGCACACCCTCCACTCCATCAGGTATGTTGTATTGCGGGCGGTGGGTCGTAAAAAGCGTCGATTGATCAGTTGGATCTTTTATTTCAAACATGTTGGCTTCAATGGCAATGCCCCCCTTGTCGAGCACAACCAGATCACGTTCGTTTAAGGCACTGGCGCTATTCAAATTACGAAACACTCGCAAATGTACTCCACTATAGTCTCCTTCACTGCTGATCGACACAGGTACATCTGAGAAGCCATGTATTCCCATAGCATTGGTTTGGATGCGATCCAAATCTGTTTCATCATAGAACTTAATTAGGTCCACTTCTGGAATCAGTTCCATGCCCTTCACACCCTTTCCCAATCTTAACACACTCATAATTGTTAGTGTCAAGATCAGATTGCCAATAGTCACCATTAGTAGCAAGACGACCGCGGTCCAGAATGCATAACTATTTTGATTCTTGCGGCCGGGATGCAAATGCGAATAGCTATCATTATCGTAATCCGAATTAAATTTCTCATCGAAGAAATTCACAGTATCCGATTTCGAATCAACGCGTCCCAAGTCCATTTCGGCACCTCCAATTGGTAGTGTTACCGATAAAGCAGTTTCCGAATTAGCTTCGTCAGAGTATGATGGCGAGGGTCCTCTTACAAAAGTATTTTCAAAAATGTCCATTTTTCGTTTTAGAATTTTGCGGAACTGATTTTCGCCAACTTTACTGCTGTGTGTATGCAGTATAATAAGCCGATATATACATATGTATCTCTTTTTTATATACAGACATGCGCATTGCACAAAAGAAGCTCATTTAGCGCCAAAATTTGTTTTTGACGCCAGGAAAGAGAAATATCTATGTAATCACATAAATGATTTATTTAAATTGTATCATCATTTTTTGAATGCAAGTTATCCAATTTTAAAATAAGAGCCAAATAATAATCACACATATTAATTAACCGTTAGAACTTTTCAGTCGATACAATTATCGATTCGTATTGTTTTATTTGCTGGTCACACTGCCTCGATACTTAGATAACTAATCAATTAATTATGAAAATATATTTTATTTGAAATATAGAGAAATATAGATAATAAGAAAACAATATATTAGTAATAAAAATTATTTATATTTTTTGTGCACTCGGAGTTGCGATTATTAATATTAATAAACTCTTGCGGGAGAAGACTTTAAAATACCTGTGACAAGTAACTCATTGTAACTTAGAAAAAGCGATCGAATAAAGTCGATGAACGAAATTCAACGCTCGCTCATTCATTTACAAAGTTGTTCGATTGAACTTATTCCGAACGATTTTCAACAAATTTAATTTTTCTTTCATTTTTGCAACATGTCTTTTAAGGTACGATTGAAATATTACTAATATTTGTATATTCTTTGACAGAAATTTATTTTAATTTGATGCAGCCGATTGATCCGAAGCGCGATGAGATTCGTCGCTATCTAGAGCGCGGAAGCGTTCTTGATTCGCTTACGAAAATATTTATTCGCGTAATTAAAGAGAGGCCGGAAAACCCAATGGAGTATATAAGAAATAACATTGGCGTGGTGCGACATCAGCATGATAAATACGAACGTCTCTCGCAGGATCTGCAGGAGGCAAACGAAGAGATTCAACGTTTACGTGCCATAATAAACAGTATTAACCCTGATGTACTGCGTAGTCACAATGCGCAATTTGCCGGCGACTCTGATTCTGAGCCAGTGACAGCTGCCGAACCAGCTGAAAACTCAGTCCAGTCAGAGAATAATCAAGATGTCCATGAGAAAGTGCCTGAAGCTAACGGATTCGAAAATGCAGCAGCTGCTGACGATGCAGAATTGAGTGCTACTCTCGACAATTGTCACATTGAAGAAAAAAACATGGCCGCTGCTGAAGCCACAAATGACAATATAACGCACACCCCATCCGTCCAAGCTGAACCCAGCCGCACTGACAGTGCCGAGTGAATGTTCGTTTGCTCAGATAGCTATTATTACATCCAATTAGAATGCATTCTCATAGACATGTTATCAGTTTGTAGGGCTAAATATACATATAAAGTATTTTCTTAAATGTTAATAAAAGGTGCGCGAAGGTACGCGCATGCAAAGTAAATTGCATTTAATTTATTTCATTTTAGTTTCTTAGAGGGGTTTCAAATATTTATTTAAATTAGTTTTTAATTTCATACACGTGGTATATCGTTTGTTTATTAATACAAAGGATTATTGATAATACATATTAATTATAGTAATTTGTTTGTATTTTTTCTTTTATTAAATTTTTATTGTTTTTTATTTAAACACTTCTTAAAAATGATAAAGATGATGAAATAAAATTGTACATATTAGTGTGGATCGAATAATAAGAGTTGATCATAATTGGGGAAAATGATACGTACATGCGAAAGATAAAAGACATGGAACAACGTACCAATTTTTTGGGCTGGCTGCAATGTGGACGAACATAAACTGATTTTTATTTCCAAGGTCAAAACTTAGTATTTACTTTTACTTTCTTGGCAAGCGTGTGTACTCTTTGTTTTCCTTCTCTTCCACTTTTTCAATTTGTGTGTGTTGTGTTTTAAGGCCAAATCGATTTTTGTTTTTATATTTTTATTTTTTTTTTACAAGACCCTTCTACACTTGTTATTTGCTCTTGTACTAACACTTTAGTCTCCTGCTTAACTTGGACAAAACATATATGTACACTCATACGCGTGTGTGTGGGAATAGTGTTTGTGTGTGTGTGTGTGTGGTAGGACTTTAATATTATCAAAATAAATGGATTCTACATAAGTTATGCCTGTTTTTAATGCATGCGAATTTTTTGTAATTAATGCAAATCGCTCTTTATTTCTTTAAAGATCATATGTTTGTCCAGGATTAGGTTAAATTACTTTGTTTTTGCTTAAAGATTGTTTTAACTCGACGCAGAGCGTTCAGTTCATCCCTCTGGCCGCATAGTCGGTGCTAGGTTTGTTAAATTAGATTTGCCCCTGCTGACAATAGATATAGAATGTCGATAAGAGCTTGCGATAGTTAATATAGCTATACTTTCAATACTCACGTTGAATCATATAATTTCTTATTGGTTTTTGTTGCATGCTTTGTTTCTTGTATAGAAAATTGTTTTTATGTGTTGCGTGAGTCTGTGTGTGTTGTGTGTGTACGAAGATTATTAGTGATATTACTTTTTACGCTTGTCTGCCGGTTTCAATATCTGGAATGAGCACATTAACGAGTCATCCACAGACATCATTGCGCCAGCATTGTCAAATTCGCCACAGTAATTCGGTGCCGAGAAGAGTGTAACAAGTTGGCGCTTTGCGAAGAACTCATAGCCGTCCTCGACGACCTGATGGGCGCGGCAAATGAGATCGAACTCGTGCTTCTCTAGAAATTTTGCCACCACCTCGGCGCCAAAGGTGAAACTGACGCCACGATCATTCTCTCCCCAGCCCATGGTATCCTTGTCCGGATCGGACCACAGCAGATCGCAAAGTAGGCCCTGATCTGGTACATCGGTGGGACGCATAATGCGTCGAATTTGCTCCATCGACGATAGGTCCGGACTGAGACCACCATGGCAACAGAATATCTTTTCATCCACAATGGCTGCCACTGGCAAGCAGTTGAAACAGTCGGTGAATGTCTTCCACAATTTGATGGTGTACCGGCGCTTGCACTCGTCGTAAAAGCCATAGATGCGGTTTATGCTGGCACATTCATGGTTGCCGCGTAGCAAAAAGAAGTTCTCAGAGTATTTGATCTTATAGGCGAGCAACAAGCAGATAGTTTCCAGCGATTGTTTGCCACGATCGACATAGTCGCCCAGAAATAGGTAATTTGATTCCGGCGGAAAGCCACCGTACTCGAATAGGCGCAACAAATCATAATATTGGCCATGTATGTCGCCGCAAATCTTTAATGGTGCTTCTAGCTCCAAGAGTATGGGCTGCGACAAAAAAATCTCTCGCGACTTCAGACAGAGGCCCCGAATTTCGCTCTCGGAGAGCTGAACATTTTTGCCAGGCCGTGCCCCACGCACTTCCAGAAGTCTTGATATGATGCTGTCGATATTCATAACATCGCCCATGTTTTTGTATTTGTTTTTCTTTTTCTTTTTACTGCGCAATTACTGTGCTAAATTTTCCCACTGAAGAATGGCAAGTAGCTTTGATGTATATTTTTCACTATAAATATTTTTCACAGCACAGCTACTACAAGAAAATTTCTCCAGTGTGCCCACATCTCACAGAAAAAAACAGGAGGAAGTGAAATGGGCAGTTAGTCACACTTATGGTACGCCGTTTGTCTCGTTTACACGCCCAGCGTTTCGCTGCTACTCGCCTTGGCATCGCTTGGCTTGTATTTAGTTGGTGTAAGTAGGACAAAAATAGCTTTAATTACTATGGCTATGCCAACTCGATTTAATATCTCTTTAAAGCAGTATTTTATGATTTAGTGCGTTATCTTAATATGCATTTGCAATATTTGACGGTTAAAAAATACTGTCGTAATATATGGTCACACACAATTTCTTGCACAATTGGTAACAATTCGCTTAATTGAATTCAATTGAATTTATGTCTGCAAAAATGTTATTTGATATAATACAGAAAAACAAACGCAACGATGTATATTTAATAGCGGAAATCGGTCAAAATCATCAGGGCTGTGTAGAAACAGCCAAAAAGATGATACTGACAGCAAAGAAAGCTGGATGCCATTGTGTAAAATTTCAAAAATCCGATTTGAAAGCAAAGTTTACGCGCACTGCTTTAGATCGAAGATATATAAGCGATCACTCCTGGGGTCAGACCTACGGAGAACATAAAGAATATCTTGAGTTTTCAAAGGAACAGTATCGCCATCTGCAAGCATATTGTTATGAAATTCTAATTGATTTCACAGCATCAGCAATGGATGAGGTATACATAGTATATTTTAGGGTGGTTTCGTATGAATTTAATAAAAGTATTTTTTTTTGCAGCCATCTCTGGACTTTCTGGTCGAGTTAAAGGTGCCTTTTATAAAGATTGGGTCTGGCGATGCAAATAATTTCCCACTTCTTAAAAAAGCGGCTGGTCTAAACTTACCTCTAGTAATATCAACTGGAATGCAAACTATGTCGACGATTGACCGAATTGTGGAAATTATGGAGCAGGCAGGCAACAATAAGTATGCTCTAATGCATTGCGTCTCAGCTTATCCAACACCATCCAAGGACTGCAACTTAAGTCTGATCACAACCTTAATGCAACGTTTTCCCAATGTTTGCATCGGGTACTCTGGGCATGAACTGGGCGTGGTCATCACCCAAGCTGCGATTTTAACTGGCGCGAGAATAATTGAGCGACATTTTACATTGGACAAGGATCAAAAAGGGTCTGATCACCGTTGCTCTCTTGATCCCAACGAAATGCAAACGCTGGCACGAAGCATAGATGAATTTAAATCTAAGCATTTTCTTTCCTCTCCCGCTCTTACTTCCACAGAAGTGCTTTCAATCTTAGGCAGTGAAAAGGAATTGCAGCAAGCACTCTGTGAACCTAAACCAAATGGGAAATATATTTTAGATAGTGAAATGCCTTGTCGCCTCAAGTTGGGCAAATCGATCGTTGCATCTCGGAACCTGCCCAAGGGACACATAATTCAAGCATCTGATATTGCAATAAAGGTCAGCGAGCCATCGGGCATTTTTGCAGAGAAATATTTTGAAATTATCAATAAACAACTGGCGGAGAATGTTCGTGAAGATGAGCCCATCACTGAGGACGTGTTGAGCATTTAAATGTATTGATTTCTGTTGTATTTGATAATTAAATGTAATGAAATCCTTACTGTCTAGATTATTCGGCTGCATCGTCACTTCCAACATCCTCATTTTCATTCTCAATCATCTCAATGTCTTCCTCGAGATCGCCCTCCTTTTTGTCTGTCGGCTTTTCATATACGGGTTTGAGCGGCGACACAACGACTCCATTCCAAACGGACATTTCACGCACAATGCTCGTATTACCCTCCAACCCGAGGATGTGCTTGTATCCGCCGTGCGCTAAGACTCGCAGCAATGTCTGCGCCGTTAAACAGCAAACATCTTGTTGTTCCAGCGTCATTGCTGTGTGGACGCGTATGTGGCCAGGTTCAGTTGGATCGGTTATACCAGCTGAGCCTGGTAGAAATAATCCAGCAGACAGCAGTTGGAATACGCGACGAAATGCCAAATTGATTGGCAATGCTTGGCGCGATGGATTGTTCATAATTGCTAGATGGGCAATCAAATCAAGCATCCACGCAGAAAGAGGTGTAAAAGCTTCGAATCGCTTTGTTAAATCCTTTAAAATGCGGATAAGGACTTTTATTGATGAATGGTGTGCATTCTCCTCGAACCAGCGAGTGTGTCGTATTGCAGCTAAATGACCTTGCATCAGTTTATGGTCCATATGAATTTCAGGCTCCAGCTTGCGTAAGTTCTGCGGCAAGGTGGCAATAAGAATACGAACTTTGGCTTGTGAATTGGATACATCGAAGCCTCTTTCGTGTATTTCTAGGGTGTGTTGTTCACCCTTTGCTAGCACTTCAGTTTTCATGTTAGCTTTTAAATCCGTCTCAACCTTCTTGGCCAGTGCCTCACAAGCCTCCTTAGTGGGCAGTGTTTTAAGAATAACCACAACATCGGCCACATTGTTGCCACTGAGAATGGTCCCTTTTTTGAACGATCCAACTTGGCGCACCTCTTCTAATTGCTGTATATACGTGTGTTAGTATTTGAGAAGTGGATGTAATAGGAAATATGTTGCTGTGACAACTTACACAAGTATTGAAGTCACCGGGCGCAACGACTAAATTATCCAAGACGACCTGAACCTTAGTAACCAAGTTACCAATGGCCGCCTGCTCTGTGGGACTAGGACTTAGGTCTTGGTTGCGTTTCAATAGAGCCTTTTTTAATCAAAAAATGTTCATAGTTATTATTGATGATTTATTTTGTTGTTTTACTTATTGATTTTACCGCTGTCAACGCAGAATCATCCACAACCGGCGAGACTTTGGGGAACACAACTTCGGTCAATGTTAAATCAAATGGATGACGGGGTACAAAAGTTTTCTTAAATGGCGGACGAATGCCGCCGCGCATAGGCCTGCTACCTCGAAGCACTCCACGTACCATAGTTTTATTATAATGAATAATTTTGGTGAATTGTAATTTGTAAGTTAACCACCAAACCCCCTACAGCTATGAAATTTTTCGATTATTATGCTATACGGTTGCAAATTTGATAGACCGATTTCTTAATAAAATTTGTTTTAACTGTTCTTCAAGAATTCATTATCGATACGTAACGTATCGTATGATTACGAATTTCTTAAATTAAAAATTTTGTGAAAACTTTAACTTCTCAATAAGAATTAAAAGAAAAAAAATAATATAATGGTTTGGTGTTATTAGACTTACGACTTAATTATGATATCGATTTCGATACATTATTTGTAAAAACACTTATAATACTAGATTAGTATTTTTTATATCGATACTATTGGGCACATTACCGATAGCTCTAGTTTCTGCTTGTCATCTTGTCATTTTGGTGAGGATTGTCGGCATTTATTTAAAAATTTTTGTACCAAAAATTTAAGCCAACAACAATGGCAACTGAACGTTACAGTTTTTCCCTCACAACATTTAGGTAAGTGAGACCAACGGTTGGCCACTAAGTATTTTGAAGGCTTCATTTTCGCAAAATTCACGTACATATGTATGTACATGACTGGCATAAACATTAATTTTTTCGTTCATTTCCAGTCCTTCAGGAAAGCTTGTCCAGCTGGAATATGCCTTGGCAGCCGTATCTGGAGGCGCATCTTCTGTTGGTATAATGGGTAAGTGAACACCACTTATTGTTTTGATTCAGGCACTTACAATTTTTCGGTCATTTTAGCTTCCAATGGCGTCGTCATTGCGACAGAAAATAAATACAGATCGCCGCTCTATGAGGAACATAGTGTGCACCGCGTGGAAATGGTAAACAAGCACATTGGCATGGTCTACTCTGGAATGGGCCCCGATTATCGTCTGCTGGTGAAGCAAGCACGCAAAATCGCTCAATCATACTATCTGACCTACAAGGAGCCCATACCGGTGTCACAGCTCGTGCAACGTGTTGCAACGTTAATGCAGGAATACACTCAGTCGGGGTATATAATATATATTACAGATAAAAAAAAATATAGGTCAATAAGTAATGTTTTTAATATTTTAGTGGCGTGCGTCCATTCGGTGTGTCGCTGTTGATATGCGGTTGGGACAATGACCGTCCATATCTTTATCAATCGGATCCCTCTGGTGCATATTTCGCCTGGAAGGCAACTGCTATGGGTAAAAATGCCGTCAATGGCAAAACCTTTTTGGAAAAACGGTTAGTTTGGAATAAGTGAGCGTTATAGAAATATGAAAACTTACGTTTCCATTTGCAATTTTAGTTATAGCGAAGATCTTGAGCTTGAGGATGCTGTGCATACTGCCATTCTGACTCTAAAGGAAGGTTTTGAGGGAAAAATGACTGCGGATAATATTGAAGTTGGAATTTGCGATCAAAACGGATTCAAGCGTTTGGACCCTGCAACAATTAAGGACTATCTAGCCAGCATCCCTTAAATTTAGATTCAACTTCGAGTGTCTCAAGCTAAGCTTTTATATGCGTAAATAAAGGATGAAAATAAAATTCGGGATTGTTGAGGGTTTCCAAATTAATATTGATTTGTTGATTCTGCAGTAAAAAAGGCTTTGGTGTTATATATAAATGTTTTAGATTGTGTTTTCTTTATTTCTTTTGCTTTTTTTTTTCTTTTCTTGTTGGACTATTCCTCATATATTTGGGCACTTTCTGTATATAAATGTAAATGTGTGCGTTGTGGACGCGACTTATGCACTACGAGAACTTAGATAGGGCTTAAAATACTATTATCAGATCAGTTATCGAGAGTAGTTGCTGCTTACAATTAAGGCTATGAATATTTACAATTTAAAGAATACATAGATAGAAGTCATAGACTCTCGTTTCTTATGCTGGTTACTGATATTGATATATTGGGTAGCTTCACGTGTATATGCTTTGTGGCCCAGACGACCAATGCCACAATCAAATATTTAGGCAACGCAGCTTTGTGTCCGGTATTCGCGATGTGAACTCGAACGTTGGTGGTCGGCGTACGTCCTCGTGAGAGTCGCGACGTATGCGGTCAGGATTGCGACCCATTACAGATGACAGAGGTATTTCTCTGCGGTAAATTTCCTCGAGCAGCAGGCGTTCCAGCTCAAATAAGTGTTCATCCCGCACTCCTGGTATTTCCTCGTGCATGAAAAGTGCCAATCGCAGTAAATATTCCGCATTGTGTCCACTCGGGCCGCGACAATTGGCGATCTGTTGTGCTATGACCTCCAGTGGCGCATCACCCAGCCAATGGCTGTTCTCCGGCGTGGCCACATAGACCAACACCTCGAGGGCCTCGCCACTGAAGGGCGTGTCATGAGAGGCGACGCGGGGAAAGAATTTAGTTTCGAGCGTTGCATAGCCACCTAATCAGAGATAATACAAACATAATATATTGAAAGTAAAAGTTTAATTTCTATCAAACTTTTTAATATTTCTTACCCAAAGTGCATTCACGCTGCTTGAGATACTCCAGCGCCGTTGAACCTGTTATTCTATACGCACAGCCCCATGTAATGCCCTAAAATTACAAAGACATTGCAAATTGAGTTTAAAAAAATATAAAACAAATTTTAAAATAAAAAAGTAATATTAAAAAAAAAAAACATTTATTTAATTATAGATTTGGTTGCTTGCTTGCGTATTTCGTATCGTTCGAGTTTGTTCGAGCATTTTTATGATTAGAATTCCCAACTCATTTTTCGGCGTGACACACACTTAAATAGCGCCAAGCGATAATCGCATCAGGGCGCTTTGAGTTTTCCTTGCTTGTCTCTCGGGGTCACAAACGAGCTCCTGGTAGCTCTCATATTGTTGATCACCCTGGGTAAAGTCCCCGGGCCTAGGATAGAAAGTATCAAGGCGTAAAAATTTGTAGTTTGTGGCTGGGATTTTTCCCGCGACAGTGCCTGCAAATTCGCCTATATTTCGCGGTATTTCGCCTTGCGTATTCCAATGAAGAGGGACCCGCTCAAAGGGTCTCGAATTGTTGCGCTCGGTTGACTGCGGAAATGTGCCAGAGATTGCTAAGATATAGACGAGTAGTGGGCGTGTCTCTGTGCACGCCTATTACACGGAATGGGGCTTACTTAGGGAAATTCAAACGCAGCGACTAACTTTTTGCTCTCACATGCTAAAATAATAAGTAAAAACAGTAAAATGTATGTATCTCTTACCTCTTTGTCCTCAACAAGCGTAGCGACGCGTCCGGGCTGTAAAATATGAATAAAGAAAACAGATTAAATATACAATATATACATATTTCATATTGAAGAACACTAAAGGAATGAATGTTAATTCACAGTCTGCACGATTTGTTTTTATATTATATACATATATATATATATGTATATATAGACCTTGACTTATTTTTACATTGTTCGTTAATACATAATGAAATAAATAAAATTCTTCGCCCGTTCATAAACGGATTGTTAAAGTATATTGTCCCCAACTTAATATGCACGTTCATATAATTGCAAGCGAAGGCATTGTGTTATTGTGACAAGTGTCTCACAAAGGCTTTCAGAAGTCTGTTTATTCTCTATATCTACATATCTTTATATGTCTATACGTAAATAGTTGTAGAACCAGTTGGCTACGCTGACGAGGTTGACAAATGTATTTAAATTTTAAAATTCACTTTGTCTAGCCGTTCGACGTCCACGTCTGCTCGCTACTGATAAGAGACTTGCCAATTAGATAATGAAATAAGCAGAGAATTCCCAATTAACAAATGTCGCCATGTAGGTAAAGTAGTAACAACGTTGTTTAGATTAACAGAGTGCAGGCTGTAGTAGTAGTTCGGGTGTAGTTCTAGACGATTAAGTAATACTCACCGCTTCCTCGGTGCCGCGATGGGTTACGTTGCCTTGCCAAAAGCGACGCACGTAGCCACGAATGTAGCCCGTAATGCATTTGGTATAGGTGAAACCTGGATACCAGCAAAGCGAGCCGTAGCCAAAGACCCAGCAGACGACTTGGCAGTCACTGTTTGCATTCTCGGGTCGATTCTCCTGGTCATTGTTGTTGTTGTTGTTATTATTATTAGCATTGTTATTGCTGTCAACACTGTCATCGTCGTCGCCGAGCTTGCCATCCGTGAACAGATTTTTAAAGTGCGCCGGTACCTCGGAGGGTGCCCGATGACCGCTGTAGTGCGCCATAATGTGTCCGAAAGAAATTGCTATCACACAGTTGATTTGAGCCCCAAGCCGAACGAGTTTTTTTTGCTGTTGATTTTATTTTGATATGACCTGTGTGTGTGTGTGTGTGTGTGTGTGTGTGTGTGCGAATGTGCGTGTATTTGTTGCTGTTTAGCTCGGGCGGCTATATCAGATTGGCATGCTGGAGGTATATAGATGGGGTTGCCTGCAACGTATTGCCGCGTTATCTCACGTTTCTCATCTTACGTCCTCCTAACTGTTGACTCGCTCCTCTGCATCTGAAAACGAAAAATTTTGAAACTATGTTTTTGTTACACAGTACACAACACGAAAATGTGAAAATAGATTTGTATTTTAAACTCAGGGGCTCACTTGATCGATCAACGAACGCTCCGGGCCACGCGGCCAATTGCTCTCAATAACTATAGTATTAAATGTATTTATATATATTTATATTGATGTGTTATTGTAATTGTTTTGTTTTGCTTGCCAGTTCACTTGCTAAGTTTCGCGAAAATATTTCCGCTTGTGGCCGGCAAGTAACAATCCTAAGTTCAAATTAAACAGCCCAACGGCCACAACGAAAAAACGAAAACATTTCTGAGCGAGCAAAAGTAAAAAATTTGTGGGAGAATAAATATTTATGACGCTCCGTCTAAGTCGTCTACGACGTTGGCGCAATAGACTTATCTGCGAATCTACTCACAACTTATACAAAAGTAAACACTCACACACACATACACTCACTCACACTGTGTGTGTGTGTGTGTGTGTGCGTGTGCGCGTGAGAGTATTCAAATTTTTTTTGTTTGGCACCCTCACTCTCACTCACATCTGCTCCTCTCTCCTTCTCTTTCCACGCTGATAGTGAAACCGAATCGAACAAATTCTTAGGGTAGAGTTGACTTGCTTTAAACACGATCTATAAAAAAAAGTCTCCCGTCGAGTATTGACAATTATTTATATGCATACTCAATAAATCTTAAGTCAAATGACACGGCAAAAATGTTATTAAGCCAATTGATTAACTACTCGGCACTCTCTTCAAATTAATAAAATCTTAAGTGTTTTTCGTCTTGGCAATTATTTATAAAATTAATACCTTGTTAATATGATTTGATTAAAATCTGATTGCAAAAAGTGCTAATCATGCAATTGATTTCTATATAGATTCTGAGAATATATATGTAATATTTTATTTAGCTTACCCTATTGTAATTACGTAACTATTAAGTGTATTTATTCAATAGAAAAATGTTTATATACAAAATTTAATATAGTTAATTTGATTTAAATTTCTCATAATGCTTAATGGATGTCCGCAATAGGTATTGGCAACCTGCTTTTGCGGTATACAAAATAATTTGGCACGTCTGCACATACAAGCACGCTCACACATATACAGAGCTGCGGGTAAATAAACCTCTATTGAGGCAAATATAGAAACATTCAAGTTTTTATATCATGAGCCCCTTCTGAAATTTAGAACTGGGGGTATACTGAATTTTCTATACTCTATGGTAGCGTCGGTCGGTCCGTCTAAGCACGTCAGTCTATATTGGACTTGAATATTTTAAGACGTTAAGTTTTCCCTTATTTTTAATGATCAATAACTTAATTAAGTTCTCGTCAACATGATTAAAAGTAATATTAAGCTACCATTGTATATACATTCTAATTAAATGCAATATAGAATATAGAATTTCCATTCCTGTAAATTTCAAATATATACATTTTTGGCTTTGCTTGGCTTTTGAAGGTTATAAAATGAGAATTGAATAGTTCTACATATACAAAAATCTGTGCAGTTAACAGAACTGTTAAACAATAGTGTTTATTAGCTGAGCTTAACAGCATAGTTTAACAGCAGAAGACATTCTACTGTAAGAGTTGTTGGTGTTGGCAAGGTATTCTCCACGTGAATTTGCTTCTTGGCAGCATGCCAAGTTTAGCATTTAGCAAGTTTAGCTTCTCAATCCGCGATATAGAATGAAATTGATGAAAATGTGACACTACAGAGTATCTGCTGTTCTGATAAGACTACTTTTATTTTATTTATTATTTTTTTTTCTAAAGCAAACAATTAGAAATTATGGTTTGTTCCTGGGATTTTGGAGGCTTTTCTAACTACGCAGCTGTTAAGTAATAATTGGAACGGCGGGCAGACAAAAGCGTACAGTGTCGTGTTTTGCTATTCAGTTCATGTATCGTCGTTGTCTGGGTGTCGCCGTCACAAAGTCTTTCCCATATCGACATACATTTGTATGCGTGTGTGTGTATGTGTGAGTGATATTTTTAGCGCTTTATAGTGTGTTCATGCATATTGGCTTCCTTAAGTATTGGTGCATGAATATTTAAACATTATTTTGCACACTTTGTTTTGATTATCGTCTATTCCACGCAGCGGCCATTATGAATGTGTGCGATTTCTGTTTTATACACGCTCTTTCTAAATATTAGCGTATTTCCATTTGTATTTTTCGCTTTTATATATTTTGTTGTTGCTATTTTTTGCTTATAAATTTAAGGCATAAATTCGCTGACCCAAAAAAAAAAAAAAATAATGCTCATGGAAAATAACCAACAGATTTATGTACATGTATGTATATGTATATCTTAGGACGCATGGCCACACGCACTGCTCACAAATGACATACACATATATATGTATATCTGTAGGTACAAATTTTTATTTGCGAGCTTCTTTCTTCTCTGTGTCCCTCCATTCATACGTTACGTATACGCAACGTTGATGCCTTGCGTGCAAAGCGAATAAAGCAAACATTTTGTTTATACCTATACAGACACACACATGTAAATCAGTGTGTGTGTGTGTGTGTGTGTGTGTGTGTGATTGCTTGCAAGTATCTACGAGATACACACTGTTCACTTCTGGGTCCTTGATACTGAACTTTTTTCATTGTGAAAGTTTTTTGCAAGCGGTTCAAGGTTGTCATTTTCTCAGTGCACTGCGGCATAGATAAGGGGCGGTGGTGGCACTTGTGTGTGTGAGCTACGAGGAGGGAGTGGGCTAATTGCCTGCTCGTGTGGCACAATTCTAAACATATTTTCAGTTTTGCTTCTTATTTTTGGGTAACAGGCGCCACAGCAACAGCCCAGGCGTAAACAAAACGTTTGCAATTTACAAGAATACTGAATGAATGTGTATAGGCAAGTGTGTATGTGTGTGTGTACGTGTGTGAGTGAGTGTAGGTGTTTATGTGTGCGCATATGTGTTCAGTGTGTTGCTTAAATTCGTCAACAATAATAAAATTATATAAAAGCAGAAAATAGCCATGTGACAGGCACATGAACGGCTCGTGTGCCAGACTCTATCCCCATTACGTGCATTTGCATCTGATGTGTACAATTGTATCTTATAGTTTGTCACTTGTTGAGCACAATATATTTATCAATTAGGATTGACGTTGCTTAATGAAGTGTTTGACCCAAGTGTCCAATTGTAACGTGTCGCAATGCGAAAAGTCCCTTGCCCATCCGGACGTACTCGTACGTACGAGCATATTATGTAGGCAGCTCAATGCATTTTTAAAGTGTTATGAAGGCACTCGAGGCATGAGAATAATATGTATTACCACTTGAAAAATAAACAATTAAATATATATTTATTTTATTACACGTAATTCAAATGACTTGACTAAAAATATACAATAAAGTTTTATTTTTAATGCCAATTCAATTGCATCCGCGCTTAAGTCGTTAATAAGTTAATAAATGCACAGCCAACACTTTCAACTATCAATTGAAATGTTTCTCGCTAATCACCTATGCAGATTAGATTAAGCTATAAGACTCGACGTCGTGGCGCTGATTTATTTTCATGTGCTCCCGTGGGCTACATGCAAACATCGGCCCAGATTCAATTTTCTATTTAGAAACTGAATTCATTTGCATTAGATAATGTGTGTAGAATGTTTTATGCAAGTGTATGCCACTGACTAAAGGGGGTGTGGCTGATCACCTTGAAGTATATTTACTCTTGGTCTGTAAGTAGAAGTATATACAAATTTGAAATTCTAAATATATATTCTCGTATACCGTACTTTTGCTTACTTTTGATAGTAACTCATTCGAACCTTTTTAAATCGATAAAACATTATAACTTATTGTAATTTTTGAGGCATAACTTGTAATTACTAACTTGTAAATGAAGTTATAAGCATCCAAAGTTCAGCCCAACCCACCCCCAACCAACCCCCAAGCCACGGCAGCAATTGCGCGGTTAGCAGAGCGCGCGCTTGTATATGCGTAAAGAAGAGTATTACTTTTTTTGCAGGGTTCAGGGTATCTCGTAGTCGAGCCGTCTCGATTGTAGATAAGAGCGTGAGACGTAACCAAAAAAGAATTATTTGATAGTCTGATTAGGTTCGAGTCTATGCAGTGCAGACATTTCGGCTCTCATTAAGACCAAATATAAACAATAAATAGAAACAGTGTCTGAGGCGATGTATCAGTTAACATTGTTGGCCCACATTAATGGCCTTGTCTGTGCCTCTTAATGACTCGCTGTGAATAAGAGCTGCAGATGTTTATTGATTGGGGATAATAAACAAATTATAAATTGTTATCTCTTAACAAGTATTTGGAATTCGTAAAATATGAACACTTTTATTTTTTAAATTAAACTGGTCTTACTGCTTTACTTCAAATAATAATGGGATAATGGGTCAAAGACATTGATAAATGCCTAAAATTTGCCTCAAACATAATAGAATCGAACCTGTTTAATTAGCTAATTTCGCCCATAATTAGAAATCAATAATTAATTGATCAAATATCGAAATTCAGGTTTCATTCTTATGAATTTACATATCTTGTGACGTAATTAAAAATACTTCTTCGGACATGTCTCGTAAGTGACATTATGTAGATATATATATATAATATTCATGTGAATATTTAAATCTTATTTATTATCTTATTAATTATCAATGTATTAGACTTGTAAAACAAACATGTTTTTTGAAGTTCTTTTTTTTAGTATATATACATTCATATGTACATATAGAATGAACGTTTCATTCATTACTACTATTTTCATGAACAGAACTGTATATAAATATGTATAAAAGTATCTTTATATACACATTTATAAATGTTTATCAAGTACATATGAATTGGCTTTGCAGTATCGATATTTTTTGTTATTTATGGCTTTATTTTTGCTGTAAGTACTTAAGTAGTCGCACCTTAAAAGCAATATAAGTCGTATGTAGTATATAGTATATTTATGTAAATTCGTTAAAAACAAAATCAAAAATAATAGCAAAAGTGTTGACACTTGCTGACTGAATACTTGTTATGCCATACATGATTAAAGTAGACGTTTGTATACACACACATGGCTAGTATGTCCATATAAACCCTATATATGTACATACATATGCACCTGGAACGTGGATTGGAATCACCCTGTAAATGACTGGCTGATAACTGACTGTACTTTAATATTGCAGTTCTGTAAGCAGCTTCATTCAGATAGTGACCTTGAAATGCGACACCCTTGAATAGGGTTTATAGTAATAATACATGTGTGTATTCTATCCACAAACCTTGCCCACGGTTCTGATCGGAAGTGCACTCAAAGCGTGCATGATTAGTTCGCTGATAAATTTTACTACTTGTTTATAAGTACACATATGTATATACTAACACATATGTAAATACATTTATAGATGTAAAATTGATTGTGAATTGTTTTGCTGCATCGACAAAAAATGAATTGTTGACAACCAGTAGCAGAGAGATAAAGATAAAGAGACTAGGAGAAGGAGAGAGAACTTCTGTCTCTGAGAGGCACACAAAACGCCGATAACAGGTGAGAGAGTGTAAACAGAAGACAACACAAAAAGCGCGCGCACACACCTATATATATATATGTATATACACACACACACAGACACGCATACATTGATAACAGTGCGTGCGAATTACGAGAGAACTGACAGTTGTAAGTTGCAACAACAATGTCAACGACTCACACACACTCATAAACAGGCTTAAGAAAGCACAGCAAAGCAATACATATATGCGTATGTATGTATGTTTGCACGCACAAACAAGTGTGTTGACACTGAAACTTTTGACTGTGTGTATTTTGTTATTGTATGAGAGTGTGCATACATACATACATATAGATGTTTAGCGAGCAGAGAGTTGTTCGTCAAACTTTTGACATGCTGACACATATACGTACATACGAATGCATGCACGCACATATCTACACATATTTGATTTGCTTCGATATAAGAGTTGATGCTGCGCCAGCAGCTTTTTACCTGCGCATTTGCTTCAGCTTTCACAGTTAATGCTTAACGGTATTTGTGTTACTTGTGGTCACGCCCCGACTATTATTCGTTTATTGCTTATCAACTTCCGTTCAACTTTTGCACTGCCACTCGCTGCTTTTGCCGTCCTATTTATCAGCATCTTCTATGTTCGACGACTTTTGTTTACATGTCAACAGCAACACGTTCACTATGTACGTATGTGTATGTGTGTGCAGACGCGCGTACTTTCGAGTGTATGTATGTGGTGGTGTGTGTGAATGCGAAATTGAATTCACAATGGGGAAATACTCTCGCAGAGCTGCGCGCCCAACCGACCGTCTCGTGCGACGGCTTCAATGTAACTGCGTGACTTGCGCTGCTTTAGCGCGCTCAAATATCGCCACGCAACAAATCCCCTCGCTCCGTTCGCCCCTCGCCCAACAGCAACATCTCAGCATTTTTGCTCGTCTCATCATAAATAAACTTGCCTGAGTTAACCCAACAATTAATGTAAACTGTTAGTGCTCATTTTCTTTTGGCAAAAATAGTACCTATATGTATATACTATGTACTGCGTGTATGTAGAAATGCATGTTTAATTGCGCATATAAATTGCTGAAGTCTTCAGCTTGTAGTTTGTGCTTGCTTGCCACATTCACACAGCTGTTGTTGCCGAAGGCAATGGCCGAGATGTGAGGCAAGTTGTGATAAAAGAAAAAAAACACTATACAATGCTTTTGTTTCTGGATTCTGGCTAATGCTTTATCTCCCTCTCGCGCTCTGACACTTCCTCCCTCTTTCGCTCCACCTCTGTTTATTTTAGTCTATTTTGGAGCATGCGCTTCGCTTACTCTCACTTTCATGTTCTTCTGCATCTCTCTCCCTCTCTCTCGCACCTACACATTATTGTTTGGCTGACGTAATTTGTTATCACTCTTGCCGCATGTGGAACATTTTTATGAATGGAAAGCTGAAAGCGCTATGACAACAACAACAATAATAATATTGACAAAAACTGCAAATGCAACAATAAGTAGAAGCGTTTTCTGTTCTCAGTTAATAGCTTTCAGCGTTATTTTTGTTAATAATGAATTGAATAGTTACTGAATTTTCGAATGTGACCTCGCCTAACTTCAACTTCAGATAACAAAATGCTTCAATTTGTGCTGGAAGTTTCATCAGTCACAAGAAGATACTGTCATACATATAAGATAACCGGCAAACGTCAGGTAAAAATGAAATTCAGAGCAAGTACAATTAGGTTAATTAATTGAATTTACACTTAATTATTTTTTGAGAACAGAACAATTTTTCATTACTCGATAAATGCATTTATAATTTTAAATTTATGTACATTAAAAAAGTATATATACATTAATATATATTTAAAAGTATTTGTATTTGATTAAGAAATTAACAGCTTTAGCACGTTTGCTAGCATTTTAACAATGTTTATTTGCTCATAATCGTAATAATCATAATAAAAATAAATCCTGAAAGTATGCAACAATCTATTCAAATTAAAATTAATACTCAAACCAAATAAGCAGCTCAAACATAGATGGCGCTAGTCGTATTTTTGATGGGCAGCACTGGCGGCCATAAGAGAAAAAGTTCAAATGAAAACTTTTGGTTTAGATTGCAAACAGATATTCCGTTTAAATTACAAATTAAAGAATGTGAGAGGTTGTAAAGCTGGTGTGGTATTAAGCGACATTTGTTTATATGTAAACACAATGAAGCAAAAGCGAGAAGAGAGTGAAAAAGAAAGAGAAAGTTCCATGATTCTTGATAAATAAATATACATTAATGTATAAACGAAATTTAGACAAAAAAAAAAAAAATAAAAATAAATAAATAAAGAATTAGCAAATATTATATAATAAATGTAAAATATATTAGTCGAAAAATAAAAATTAATTAGAAATAAACAAATAAAAATATATACATATATATATAAAAAAGATTAAATTAAATATATACCGCAAATTCAATAAAATTACATTGAAAGCCGCCTAGAAAATAAATCACTATCACTATCACGCAGGGCTCATAAATATTTTGTAATTAAATAGTTAAAGTATACTTAAAGTAAAGAAAAATAAAACCTGAATAAAACTTAGACTGTATATGGCTTAATTTTCTATTGGGATTATCTTGGACTGATCATAAACAAGTTTGCTGTAAAGCCGCCACACCTAAGTGTGTTCAAAATAAAATCAGAGCAAATCAAAACAAAACATTTATCAACACGAAACGAGACGAAAGTGAAAAGAAAACAACAGAAAAGCGGCGACAAAATCGAAATGGAAAATAGTAAAACGGAAGGCACAAAAACCACGAGCCTTAAGACAAAAGATTTACAATATCATTCAAGAAGATTTAGAGGTGATTTCCAAAGATATATATTTTGTTTGAGCGGCAATAAATAAACAAATTATATATGTACATATATGCGGGGGGAGGAAAAAGCAATTTTTTGTAGTTTTCTACGATATTTTCTCTTTATTTTTTTTTCTTTTTATTTTCTGGTCAATTTGATGCGTGGCCAACGGAACGGAAAAAGAACAACTATGAAAATGTCGGGAAAATCTCAATGGCAAGATAAGTGGGTGGCTGGGCTGGGAGGGCCTGGATGCTGCTGCCTCCATTAAATGTGACACATTAACGAATTGTTTGCTCGCCTTTAATTTATAAGCGATGCACTAATCGTTGGGCAGGTAGATTCAAATTTATTTGACTGCTTATTCGTTCACGCGATCGTAAATATACCAAATCTGCTAAGCCTTTCACAAATACGATTTTCATTGAGCAGAAAATCCAAATGGCTCTCCAACACCAGCCGAGACGGGGCGTGGTCTGTGTTCTGGTCGCGGCGCGTCCTTCTGTGCCTAATGCCAGCGTCTAATGGCGGGCCGCGTTATAAATAGAATCCACTCGAGAGCAGCGCCGAGCAGCCACTCAAAACGCAGCAAGATCTTAGCAGAGCAGAGACTAAAGCAGAGCAACGCAGAGCAGAGCACATGTGAATCTGGGAAAGATTTCGAATATTGTCAGCCAAATGTGTTGCGTTTGTTGCGGGCGTCGGTTCGTCTCGTTCGTGCTCGCCTTTTTTCCTACTCGATCGTCTGGTTAGCCGTCGAGTAAACTGTGTGGTGCAGTGAAGTGCAGTGCAGTGAAGGATCTATCTGCAATCCAATCATGACCAAATATAATAATGACAACGGCATGCTAACGGGCGCAGTTGCAAGCAACAGCAATGTCATCAAACAGGAATACAATGGCTATCTGCAGCAAGCCAATTCAACTGGGTTTCGCTACAACGACAACAACAATACCAACACCAACAACAACAACAACAACAACAACAGCAATAACCACCTGACACACGGAAATATGCATCCGAATCCGCACCAGACACTGCAGCATTTCTTTAGCCGGTTCAATGCCGTCGGCGATGCCAGCAGCGCCGCCTGCAGCTTTGGCAATAGAAACCATCAATCCACAGAGGGCAGCAAACAGCTTTCCATGACATCCTCGCCCATATACACTACGGACTACGACGACGAGGATAGCAGCTTGAGCTCCGAGGAGCATGTGCTGGCGCCACTTGTATGCGCCTCGGCCCAGTCCTCGCGTCCCTGCCTCACGTGGGCATGCAAGGCGTGCAAGAAGAAGAACGTCACCGTGGATCGACGCAAGGCGGCGACAATGCGAGAGCGACGGCGTCTGAGAAAGGTGAGCCAGGAATCAAGGAAAAGAAGTCGAGGCTGTGCTGTTTTCAAGTTAGGTTTTTTATTTGCAAGGATTTCTGGCATATACATAAGAAACAGGCGAATGAATATATAAAACAAATCTTCATTAGAAGCAGATCTCTGTGAAGTGGAGAATTCCCAGTTGCGCATATTCTTTTGAATTAATTTTGTATAGCTTTAGCAATGTCTTATATAATTATTGTCTAGAAATTATTATTTCTTTCAATGCAAAATCTCTTTGAAGCAAGCAATAGACAAAACATAAATCAACAAATTTTCATATATTTCCATTTATATCTTTTTTTTTTATATGTGAGGCATATGCGTGATTCGGTTCTCAAGGTAAATCGTTAGATATCCAAAAGATAAGCCAAATTAAAGCTTAGCAAAATGAGTTTAATAGTTCCGGCAATTCTTAGTTATTGGTCATATGGAAGAAATTAATGCTTTGTTATTAAAAATTAAATAATTGTTAGCAACTATTAACATAGCAAAATGATCTTTGGATAGCTCCGTTAGCTATACTATAGTTACTCTTTTATTCATACGCAATTTCGTTGGGGAACTGAACATGTTAAATTTATAAATATTATAAAAAACATTTAATTGAAATATTCATTTTTATAAATTAATTAATAATCAATTAATTGATTAAAATAATTAATTTATTTCTTTAAATCAGTTATGATATTCGTATATTTCTTTAAATCAAATATTTCAATAAATTATTCATATCAATAATTATATTCTTAAAATAAAATATTTCAATAAATTATTCATGTCAATAACATATTTAATAAACTTGTAGATATAATATATATAAGTATATGTAGATATAATTTATATTAATTAATAAATTATTTTATTTGCATACCTTCTTTTATCTTTTAATGACATATTTTGTTCATATATTCACTTTAAAAAAAAATATGAGTACTATTATACTATTATTATTATACTATGCTATCTATTAAATAATTTCCTTACATTATTTTATTCACAATGACACATTTCTATGAGTTAAGCAGACCTGCACATAAACTAGGCATAGATTACAAACAAAACTCTGAAAGGATTACAGATCATCATTTTGAGACTAAAGTAACCCCAAATCTCGAAGATCTGTTGCAACTTAGTTGCGCCACAGAAATTAACACATCGTGAACGTAAATGTCACTCGCAATCATTTGGCCCTAAATTGTGTAAACCATCTCGGCTGAAGTGAAGCCACCCAACGAGCATAAAAATGCAAGATTTGACAAACATTAAACGGGAACATTAACGAGCTCGAGAGTGAGATAAGGAGAGGAGTGAGTTCTTGTGTTCGAATCGTAAAAACTATAGAATCGAGTTTGCTCGAGTTGTATTTATAGATTGACAAAACCCCTGTGGCAGAGCTATTAACATTATGAATAAAGGGGGAATGTCTAATGACACTGGGACATGGTCATAATCGTCATCTTCATCATCATCATCATCAACAACATATCCACCCGCGCTCAACAGTTTAATTGTTTAAATTTTATGCGCGATTTAATTTAAAATATGTTTTATTAAAGAGCCACTTGAAAGATGAGCAAGCCACTGGGCGGGTTTTTATGGCATGTCTAATGGATTTTTGTGATATCTATAATTCGATTATGAATTTTAATTGTCTACCATTTGTCTTTCTAGGTTAATGAGGCCTTTGAGATCTTAAAGCGTCGCACATCATCCAATCCCAATCAGCGCCTGCCCAAGGTTGAGATCTTACGCAATGCGATCGAGTACATCGAGAGTCTCGAGGATCTGCTGCAGGTACTATAATTGAATAAAATATATCCAAGATTATTATGCTAAGGTATCTAACTCTGTTGCGCCTTCTTTCTATCTTTTCAGGAATCCACGCCCACACGCGACGGCGACAATCTGGCGCCCAGTTTAAGCGGCAAGAGCTGCCAGTCCGATTATCTGGTAAGTTTTTGCTGAACGCCAATTAATATTAAAGGCAACGGCAAAAAACGTTCCGCAATTATTTTCTCGTAAAAACCTCATGCATGAAAAACATTTTCGTACATTTTTCTTTCGCTGACGCGCACATTCATCAAAATCTCAGACTTTTGCTCGATCTCTCTCTCTTTCACTAAGTGAAAATAGAATAACAAGATTGCTGCGTTTAGCTTTAGCTCCCCATTCACCAAATATCTTCAAATCCACATCTTCCAATATCTAAAAGTCATATTCATAAGGCGACATCGACACAATTTGCTGCCTAAACAAAAAAAAATATTTATGCGCTCGCTGACGTGCAACTTAATAAGCTTGTGCCCCAATCTGGAAAGGGGCTTTGGCTGTCCTCCTGGTTGAGGGAAGAAAAATGAGTTATGATTGCCCCAGAGAGCGCTGGCAAAAGCACAATCAGCTAAGTTGCCTAGAAATTAGAAGACAGTCCGGAATCGAAATGGGCTCTGAATTTATTTATATTGAGGGTGCAGTTAGGAAGGATCAATAAATAAATTTTCTTTTTACGGCACATCTGCCTTAGCCCACCCAACTCTACTTGCGACTAGAAGAAACGTGTTGTAAATTAATTATAACAAATTCGAACGCCACGGCTGGGAGCTTACGACAGGGAAAACTTGAGCTACATTTGAATTTTTGTTTGTAAAGCGATCGAGAGGGAGAGATAGGGTGAGAGAGGGTGAGAGAGGGGGATAGTGAGAGTAGGAGAGAGGGCAGCATCTCGTTCAGAATTTCAGCATTTCACAATGTGTTCGAGGGAAATGTGTCACTTGACAAATTGCACAGGAAAAACATGACAAGCTCGCAGCGCTATTCCTCGAAAGGTGTTGCAAGAGATGGGCAGAGTCAACAGCTTGCAGCCAGCAGGCTGGCAGGCAGCTGGAGGCCAATCTGACAGCTTAACAAATTGTCAACAATTATGCAAACATTTTTGCAATAGCCATGGCTATATGTTCGTATTTCTTTTTCCTTTACTTATTTTTTTATGGCTGCTCGATCGCCGACTCTCACATGAGCTGAGTAATTTCCATGCAGTTTGTTTGAGTTTTTCAAATTTTAATGTACAAATTTGTTAATTTACCATAAAACCTTGCATATTTGTTTTGCCGACAGTACGCGCCCTCAATGGCAGATATTAATGTGCGTCCATAGTTTGATTAAAAACTGGCGAAATGCCAGCGGGCGACATTAAAATGCACTTCAGCCAGAGGCACAGCCACAGCCTGACAATCCATCCATCCATCCCATTTGGGGTAGCTGCCACCAAGTGGCAAATGGTGAATCGCAAATGGCAAATGGAACTAGGGGGAGCTGGAGTTGTATTATTTTTAAGTATTAACATTCAAAGTGCTAAGTGTTGATAACAAATGTGTTATAAATAAATAAGCTCAAGAGTTTCGTTCTTTCAACTCTGCAAATTAAATTCAAATATATATATATATATATATATATATATATATATATATATATATATATATTTCTATGAATTTTTGAAAACTTTTCATAGTTTTAAAAATGACATGACTGCATAAAAAATTCTTATATTTTTATATATTTTTATTAAGTACAATCAAAGTTAATTTTAATTAAATTTTAAATCATTAATTTATTCAATATTTGCTCGTTAACTCAAAAACAATATGTAGTTGACCACACTTTAATCACACTGCAACTTATGATTACACCTCTACAACTTGAACAGCATTTCACCTTGGAGTTATAATAGATATTCTATCAAGCAATCGAAATCATATCAGTTGATAGCGTAATCACATCACACTTTATACGCTGCCAGCAATAAATTTGGCATAATACAAAAATTCAGGTGCAAATGACTCATTGGGAGGAGTATGCGACCTTATCGCACGGCTATAAAACGGAAGTAAACTTTGTATCTACTTATTATTGTGTCTTCGTGATATCTATGTTTTGTGTGTTGATATCTATGTTTTGTGTGTTATCTTGTGGACATTTGGCTTTAGCTTGATTACAAAACATCGATAATAGCAAACGAAGACAAGAAGAGCAAAGAATTTTTTTGGGTCATTCAAAGTTGTTATATGACTCTCTTCAAGAGTTGCCCAGCATAATGCGGCATATCCGTTACGATTCGAGAAATCTCTTGATGTCTCCACGCGCCAAAAAGCGGCTTAAAATCTTTGCGCAACTCATAAATGCTTAGCGCATGATAAGTGGCATTTCATTCAGATATTAACACACTTACATATACTATATATACTTATGTTGTCTGCGCCAAGAGAAATAAAATTCAAATTTCATTTACTTACTGAATATATGAATATGTATATATATATATAGTATATATATAGTATATACTCATATGTGTGTCGCTTATATCGAGCGCACGCTGTCACTAAACGCTCGAGAAATGATAAATCGCTTTATAAAAGTGCAGCCGTGAGTTGTTGTGTTCAACGTTTTGTTCTTTGCTTGTTCGGCTGCTGTTTCTGCTGCTGCTGCTGGGTGTCGTTTTCATGTCACATTGTGCCTATAAATACAAAGGCGCATAGCGCATAGCCCCTGCCGCAGTCTCACAGCGATCCTGGCAGACGCTGCGACGGCATAAAAAAAAATACTAGAAGAAAAAAAAAGAAGATATTCCTGGCAATTCGATGCCGATGTTGGGAACCCACCCAGAATAGGCAATTATAATTTGCTTGCCATAGGCGTTAAAGCAAATCTTTCTAATGAAATCTGCGTGTCTCCGCTTATAGTATATCAACAACTCCTCCCTCCTCGCTCTCCTGTCGCTTCCCATTTTTCTGTCGTCTGCGTATGCAAATTAACTTAATTGCTAATAAGTGGCCCCACTCCTGACTCGAGACAATGCCTTCGCATAGGTTCAATGCATTTTAATTGGCTCCCATGTGGAATCCGCGTGCAGGGCGCATGCATTTTGGGTTAATCTCATCATTAGAGCGCATTCTGCCCGGCCTTTGGACACAGACAAATGCTGACATTGTCATTTGAGGCGAAAGTTTTGCTAATTTGTAATGTTTGCTAATTTTGTGGCAAAGTATCTAATGGCTGACTTTTCTATTGTTAATTGCAGAGCTCCTATGCGGGCGCCTATCTGGAGGATAAACTAATCTTTTACAACAGACACATGGAGAAATATGGACAGTTTGCAGGTAAATCAAGCTAAGCGATATTAGATATTTCATTATTTTTTATTCATCAACAATATTCAATATGTTTTCAAACAGACTTCGATGCGAGCGCCAGTGCGAATGGCTCAAGCTTGGATTGCCTCAATCTCATTGTGCAGAGCATCAATAAGAGCACAACAAATGCTGTACAAATGACAGCAGCCGCTAGCAAAGTCAGCACCGTTGTCACCACCCACACCACCCACACCACCCACACCACCAGCACCACCAATAGCACCACGACAACCACATCATCATCAGGCAAACGCACCACCTCCTCGCTGAATGCCAACTTTAAGCAAAAGTGCAGCACCTAGCATTAGCATTGGGCTCATGTGTGAAGCCAGACTAGTTAAATGTAAAGTTAATCTTAAGAGCCAGCCAAAGGATACGCGCTATACCCCAAAGGATAAAGGACACACCAAATGCCAGTGAAAATATGTAGAACTAGTTTAATAATTTTTTGATTAGCTCTAGCAACTATTTAATTAATGACTATAAATAAAGCAGACTTAAGCACGCACTCCCGCACACACGTTTCAGTCCACTTCCAGCTTGCGAAAGGAGCCGCTGGTGCCGCCCAGCTCGCCAGTGGCCCAGGCATTGGCCAGGCCCACGCGCAGCTTCTCGTTGGTGCAATATTGTGAGTCCTCTGCCAAGTAATCCTTGTAGGCCTGCAGTTTTTTGCGCCAATAGTCCAGCGCTTCGGCCTCGTTTCCATTGCTGCCACCGTACTCAATGGTCATTGCCTCGGCCGGCAGATGCTTATACAAGTCCTCCATCTTCTTGTGGACTACAAACTGAGAGAAGAGAGAGAGAGAGAGAAGAGAGAGAGTGAGATTAGGTTGAAGGGTGGAATGGGGGAGGCTACACACCTTGAAGGGCAGTTTGGCCGGCAGAAAGGAAGTGACGAAATTGAAGATTTTTTGTCCCGAGGGAATCATGTTGATCATGTGAATCTCTGCGAAGCGTAGAGGCAAACACTGATCCACCAGCATGAAGGTCTTTTTCAGCAGGAATGGATCGTATTGGAGCATTTGTTCCATGGTAACGTCACCTGCATCCACTATATAAAATAGACCCGCAACCGAGGAATTGTCGCACTCCAAGGCCAGCAGCTCCAGCAGAATGAATAGCAGTTTGAATGCTTCGCGGGGATTCGATTGCTTCGGATCGATTTTGCAGAACTGTGAGATAATAACACGAGGTCCCTGCGGGCTAACCGGACGCTTCGGTATAACATGGATGCTGTGAGTATATTAATTGAGAGTTTAAAAATAAATGGAGGAGTGCTGCGCATGACTTACCCGCGATCAAACTGCCGCAAGAGCGCCTCGTCCACCTGCCTGGAGCCGAGCACCTCGGGAAAGTCGTTGCGCAGGGAGTAATAGTTGTCAATGCGCCGCTTGGCTGCCTCCACGCTGAAGCGACAACGGCGCAGGAACGCCAGAATTAGTCGCTCATCCGTGCGTGCCTTGAGATACGGTGACTTGGCAATCCAAGTCTGCAGAGTTACTATAAATGTCGCTCGCTCCGCCTCCTGCTCATTACACTCTGTGACGGCAAGCGCAGCGAGTTCTGCTGCCAGTGGTCGCAGTCCGGCCATGTTCGTGCACTGATAGCCGCAGCTCAAATGAAGAAAGCCAAATGCCAACTGGCTGACGCACGGCGGGCTGGCAATCTAATCAGTAACAGCGACCAGGTAATAGCTGGAACGCGTTCTGTTAGATATGCGCGAAGTGGAATATATTAATATTATATATATTAATGGACATACATATATATGTATATACTTGTAGATAAAGCGCATTATGCGATATATATTGTTTATCTATGGGTGTACACAATTTTAATTGTTCGACTACAGAAGAGCTTTGACAATACAGTCGGCTGTCAATCCCAGTTCAGCTTGCGGAAGGAGCCGTTGACGCCAAACTCTGCTTCGTAGGTGGCCATCTCGACTGGACGCAGCTCCTCAATGGTGCCGTATTTAAACTCCTGCTCGAAGTAGCCCCGATAGCTATTCAGCAAATCCTCCATGTAGGCGATGCTCTCGTTCAGGTGACCGTTGGTGCCGCCGTATTCCTCGGGCAGGGAACTTTTCCCGATGTGGTCGAAGAGCTCCTCAGCGTTTTTCAGCACGCGTATCTGTGTCATATCTCGATTATTTCAGCATAATGAAGCAGAAGATTGTCTATGCTATATCATGCTCACCGGATAGTTGACCTGCAGGCTGAGCATATTGTAGAGATACATAATGCTGCCTTGGATGTCCTTGGGCATGTTGATCACGTAGACTTCCTTAATGCGCAGCGGACTGCAGTCATGCAGCCAGCTCCACCATCTGCGAAAGAATTGCTTGTCGAAGCGACGCATCTTATCCGAGCTGACGCCCTCCAAGTCAATGATCTCACAAATTCCCGCCACAGATGCATAATCATTCTCCAGTGCTACGATTTCCATGGCCATCGACGTAAAATGGTAAATCTCACGCAAACTGTACTGATTGGGATCGAGTCTGCCAAATCGTGCTATGAACAGAGCCGTGCGATTATCGCACTTGGGCAGGTCCGGATAGATAAACATGCTAAAATGTGGATTGGATAAATAGAATGAGGTTGCTGCATCTACCCGATTACTCACCCCAATCTATTGACATCCAGTAGTCGCTGTGTGATATATCGATTGCTCATGATTTCTGGGAAAATATTATAGTAGGAGAAGTAACGGTCCAGGCGACGCTTCGTCTCCTCCAAGCTGTAGCGACAGCGTCGCAGAAAAGCAATGAGAAAGTCATCCTCGGTGCGTGCACGCAGATGTGGCTGCTGGCGTATCCAGACGCGCAAGATGATGATGTCCTGCTGTATCCTGTCGGGCGTTTCATTCAGCTCCTGTTCGGCCAGCTTGGCTAGCGTTGGTGACAACGGACGTCGCATCTTGTTGCCGACTCTAGCGATTATGGCTCTGATTTCCTGATAATTGGGCTACAGCTGGTCGGGTCGGGTTGATTAACTAATTTGATTATCTTATCAGGGCAAATATCAATATACTATCATGGATAGATACATATGTATGTATGTATTTTCTTTGGGGGCATCGTAATATGCTGTATGTATATCAAATAGTCACATCCGGCGCCTTTGTCCCGCGGGCCACTTAAGTGCTCTCTCCCCCAGCCATGGTCCAGCCATTACCGCGGGTGCTCTGAAATGTGATCGCAGTTTTATGCTTGAAATAAATCTGACACTAAATAGTAAGCAGTCTGCTTGTGTGTGTGTGTGTGTGTGTGTGTTTTGAGCAGTCAATTTGAGTGCCCGTCAGAGAGACGACATGTGTAGGAGGAGGTGCTGATGCGGAGCGCACCTACCTTCAGTTCAGCAAATTGCTCTGACATGGCGCTGTCAGCTGTTGACAAGCACACGACATCGATGTGGATGTCGGCGTCGATGTGGACGTGGCTTGGCTGGCAGGAAGCGGATCAGTTAGCTGGATCTGTATTTGGAGTTGTCATTGCATCAGCCTCTACCTCTGTCTGTACGCCTCTCTCTCTCTCTCTCTCTCTCTCTCTCTCTCTCTTCTCTCTCTGCCTGTGCCCTACTCCAATAACTCATAACATATTATGGGCCTCTGCACCATGGGAAATGGTAATGTACTTTGATCTTCAGCTGACGAGAGCAGCGCGTGTAAATTCCCTTACTGCATTCTTATTGCTTATGACACAAACATATCGCTGCCATATTCATAATGAGGCTCATTAACTTTATGCACTGCAAACACCAAAACAACTCAAAGAAACACTCAACACTTTGCCTTGGCATATCCCACAGCGGCTTTCGTATTACTGTTTCCTTAAAAACAACAAAATAGTCTGAAACGGGAGCAGATTGTTTCCAACTGTTCGATGCTCTGTCTTTCAAGGAAACCGAAAATTATTTATATTTATTAACGAAATGATTATATTAGCTTTCGCTTATTAGAAAGCGTCCCTCTCTCTCTCTCTCTCTCTCTCTTCGTCTCTCTCTCTCTCTCTCTCTATCTGTGTACAGTTTGAATATACTCGGTGCCCCAATTTGTGAAGTGAGTCAACGAGAAGCAGGAGGAGGAGGAGGAGGCGTGGGTGCGGCATGTAATGGACACGCTGCTGCCTGATAAGTGTATTTTGTTGTAAACACTTGGGTTTATGTCCCCAAGACGCATTGACATGCTGTTGCCACTTGCCACTTGCCACTGCCACATGTGATGAGCGCATTAAAATGCATTTACCCTAATATATGCCAGAGTTCCAATATGAGGAATGACTACCAGCAGCTGTATATAAAACACCAAATTTTAATCGCAAATTGAGATTCTCAAGACCTTTCACTTGTATTTCAGCAAGAAATCTGACATGATATTTCAATTAGAAACTATATGTATATATAAATATATTAAAAAGAAATAACTTAAATTAATCTATGATTTTCTTTTTCTGTTCGCTATGGCGCACTCATTGGTCATGTACAAATTATGAACATTTCATATATAATTTATAGATTTACATAAAACGCCCCATTTTGTCGGGGCCAGATGCACATAGATGCAGCAAATGCATTTGCTCTGCGCCCAATTGACAATCATATTTATAGAGCACAAAAAAATTATTTGAAGAAAAACTTAAGAAAATATTTATACGATAGATGTTTTCGGCCGGTCGTTGTCGCCGCTCGACTGCCAGTTGTCACTCAACTTGATCCGAAATTTCGTTTATACTTGCCGTGCCGTGCCGCCCAGCTAGGCCCGGCTAGAGGTGGTGTGGGCTGGGAGTGAACGGCAAATGAAATTTCATTGTAAACAGACGTGCCACGGCAAATTGAGCAGCTTAAACAAATTTCCGTTGTCTTGGTCGTTGCGCTTGGACAATTCTCCAGAGTCTGTGCATGCGAGCATACGCATCCTGTTTGAGGGGCAATTTATTGGCTTCCTTTGTGTGTCACTTGAGTGGCTGAGTGTGTGAGTGGCAAACATGTATTCTATCCTAATTGGTCCTTGGAGGGTCCAGCTGGACTCTTAGTTATATATAGATTATAGATCAGTATACGCTACGCTTAACCCATTCACAGTTTCCTCAAGTCCGGCCAGCTCATTTGTAGACGACAGTGTGCCAGGAGCGGGCGGGCAGGCGCAAATTGAATGCGCCTCGCAGACTGTCATTGAGCGCCACATTAATGGGCAAGTTTTCGCTGTTGGGAGTGAAAAGTGTCTTTGAGATGCATTCATAAAATATATATGTACTATATTAAATGCTGTGTCTGGCTCTCGCTCTCTCTCCTCGAGTGCCATGCACAATTAAGAGGCAGCCACTTTAGCGCAGATGCCGCCAGAAATAGCACCTATGTACTTCAGCAGGATGTGCAGACACTTGAGCTGTAGAGCAGACGCGTGCCACATACCCATTGTACAAGATCAACGCCACACTGCCATCCGGTCTCTGGAAGCCCACCACGCTCAGCTGCGGAAAGGACTCCGTCTCATTGGTTCTCGCCTCGATCCGCACGGATTCCTCTGGCAAAAACTTGCTAAAGTGCCCGATGGCATAGTATATGGGCTGTTTATAAAATTCCGTGCGACTTGTTGTGTTCACTATCACCGGAGCATCCACATAATTGTGCACATAGTTCGGCCCGCCTCGCTCGTCGAGCACCAGATTCCAGTCCAGCCAGCCGTTGAAATTGTGCAGCAAGTCCTGCATATAGGCACGCATATAGCTCTCGCCACGCCCCCAGCTGCCTAGCTCCGGGCCATGCGTCTGCCAAGGCTTATCACCAATGCAAGATTCCGTGTTCAAAAGCAATTTATCTGGCATTTCCTCATGCGCCCGATCTATAAGCTGCGGCCCAAAGATCTCATCCCAATACCAATGTACTGCCAGGCCATCTAGATAGTCGAGTGCATTGCTGCGAGAAGCGCGCATCTACAGAGAAAGAGAAGAGAGAGAGAGAGAGAGAGAGAGAGAGAGAGAGAGAGAGAGAGAGAGAGAGAAGAGAGAGAGAGAGAATGAGATTATACATTTAGATATTTTCTATACTCGTTCATAATGTGAATGGGGTATATTGGATCAGCAAACTTTTATGTTTTTATGCCGTTATTTTATAATTGTAGTAAATTTAATAGATCTAAGAATATATCTATGTTATCTTACAATTATAAAATCTAATTTCTGGAATATTTCCAGATATAATAAAATAATCTATTTATATATAAAATATTCTTTCTGCAATTTATTGTAAGATAAATTATTATATTTAAGAGTAATAGAATAAGGCATGGTTTAGGATCTCATTTTGGATATATCATATGCAGACTAATATGATCACAAGTAAAATAATCTAAAGCTTAAGCAACTTATTTACATATCTTACCTTGCGAAACCAGGAGGGATACGTATATCGCTGATCGTCGTTGCCAAAAATGAGCACTTTGCTTTGCTTGGACTTCCTGATGGTTGGTCCCAGATAATCGTTGAGCCAAATGGCCTATTAAGGGAAAGCTGTTGGTATATAAATGCGTATAATTATTCATGGCAATGCCTACCTGCTGCCAGGGCGTCCAACCCATGCTCATGAAGTGCACGAAGAAGAAGCCGATGACACCGTTTAACGGCTCATTGCCGGTGGATATGGCCCAGACAGTCATATTTTTAGACTGCATCAGTTCGAGGAATCTGCAAAGAGTTCAAATTAATTTACGTAATGCCGGCCATTAATTGGTCACTTTTGTTGGACACCAACTTCAAATGGTAATCCGCCCAGGCTTGGTAGTATTCCGCTTTCAGCTGTCCATAGCCCGTCCATCTGTTGTTGCTCTTCATCCAAGTGGGCGCACTCCAAGCGGCGGCCATAATTTTCAAATCATTTAAATGGGCTATTGCCTTCAGCCGTTTCAACTGTTCAATCTTTTGAAGATCGCGTGGATCCAGTGTGGTAAAGTTGCTAAGCAAAGCATCATTGCGCGGCAGCTGGTTGTAGGCCCAGGGCTGTAGATCAAAGTCGGAGCCACCGATCGACATGCGAATGGAGTTGTAGGCAATGCCATCGGCATGGAAATAGGATCTGTGTAAAAAAAAAATGAAAATTACTATATGCTTAAGATTGATGTGCCATACACTTACTTATAAACATGATCCTGTAGATCTTTGGGCAGCTGTTGTAAGATGTGAGAGACGCTGCCCGTGAACGCGCCTCCGAAATTCGTTATCTTCTGGTAGCGTACTTCGCGCTGAACTGTTAGCTGGATTGTCTTTATGGTCACATTGATGGCTGTAGAATGTCGCAGAAGAGGAAGAGTTTAGATATTGTAAAGTGGTTTCTGCAGCATTTTAATTACCAAATCGCTGAGGAACATTTGCGAATTGCAGCCAAACTTTATTTTGCTCTACTACAACAGCATCGGTGACAAAATTATTATCAATCCACTGATGATCCTGCACTTCCAAAGTCTTTTTGTCCAAAAAGCTGCCCTCGGAACGTATGAAACGTAGGCCATTCTGTAAAACATTTCAATTGATATATAATAATTATAATAATAAATATGCATTCCAGATGCATAGAGATTCTTACCTTGCTCGAGCTAATCACCACAATCTGATCATTATCAACTAAGATCGGCTGCTCGAGATAATCGCAGTAGCTGCTATTGCAGACGCAGACGTTGCCGTACTGGGTCTCTTTGAGCTGGCAAGGTGTTGATAAGGCAGCTGCGACAAGTGAACGCACAGGTAAAATATACATAAATGTGCAATCAAAGGTAAACAACGCACTCACCTGACCATCTTGACCAAAGGGCAACAGCGAATAGCATCCACAGCAGATTCGTCCAGCACAGATTCATGGTTGAGCCTCACAGAGCAGCGAAACTGCAACGAAACGAGCGCTTCGGATGCGCCAGCTCAACTGACTCGAGAGCGGAGTGAAGTGAAGCGTAGAGAGCTGAGCTATGGCAATGCTTGCGACAGCGACAAGCGCGTTTCTCCTAATCAATCGTCACCGAATTTTGCTCAAATTCCATTTGTGTAAATAGGTTCAAGTGAGCGCTCAAGTTGTTGTTTATATTTGCGGCTGCTACTTGACCTGAGCCAGCTGTTGAATTGATAAAGTAGCCGTGGTGGAGGAGGAGGAGGAGGAGGTGGCGGTGACAGTGACAGAGGCGATGGCAGAGGCCGAAGCGATTCGCAGCGAACGGCGCCACTTGAAAATCGTCTCACGGATTTAGCAATCAAAAGTAAAAGTTATGCAAAAGGTAGCGACTGCGTCAATAATTGAGCTCTCTTCCTAAGAGCTGAACCATCATCAAAATTTACGCTTCGCTTAAAGTGAGAGTTGCTTTGCAATGCTTTTGCTTTTTTTCTCTCTCTCTCTCTCTCTCTCTCTCTCTCTCTCTCTCGCTCATTCTCTTTGTACAAAATATATTTTGGCTTTACGTATACTCTGTTTCTTTGAGTGGGTCAGTGCCTTAAATAAATTATGAGAAGCTTAATGAAGTTAATTTTATATAAATATATTAAATTGTTTATTAAGTTTTTACTTGGGTTATTTGTTATATACAATATATATATTTTTTTTTCTTTTTTCTATTTCAGAAGCAGCCATTTCGTATAGCATAACTGAACCTATTAATTATAGAAATTTAAGTGAATTTAAGCAATCATACATAATATTATATATTATATTATATTATATTAGGAAAAATATAAATATGCTTAGTTATGCATTAGTTTTAATGATTATGGTCTTAGGGTAATTTAGAGTTATATAAAATTATTTTAAAAAATGATATAATGCATTGAAACATTCATTAACTCTCAAATAATCTAAGCGTTTATAAATTTACTATGAAAATTTTTCATTTTAGCAAATTTGTATAGTAATTTAAAAATGCATCAATTCACTTAACTTCTTTGCCTTTAATGCTTGAGGCTTTAAGTCGTTATAGAATATATAAAAAAATAATTAGAATGTAAGCCGTTAAAAGTTGCATTTATTTATTGCTCAATTAATTATAAAGTAGTGTATGTATAGATCTGGCTGGTATATTAACCGGTAAATCTCCACGAATTGTGTCCGTGATATTGATGTTTAGATCGGCGCGTCCACTATTGAAGAGCACAGCGACGATCTTATCATCGGGTCTCTTAAAAGCCACACAGTACAGATTGACATTGCTGGCCACAGCCTCAATGTGCACAGAGCCCTCAGGCACCAGTTTTGAGAAATGTCCCATGATATAGAACATGGGTTGCTTGTAGAACTCAGTGTAGGCTGTCGGAAATATCATATTAATAAATGAATAATTATATAGTTACGAGTGAGGTCGGTTTAAGTACTTGTCGTGTTGGCAACCACTGGAGCATCAACTGTATTATTAACGTAGTTGGGACCACCGACTTCATCCAATATGATATTCCAGTCTATCCAGCCATGGAAGCCATCCTGCAGATGGGAGATGAATGAGCGTGCAACCTTCTCTGCGCGCTCCCAGCTGCCGAGGAGTGGGACAGCTTTTTGCCAGGGTTTGTCCCCAATGCAAGATTCGGAAATAATCTGGATTTTGTTGGCCATGTACTCGTTTGTGCTATGCACAAAGCTGTTGCCGAATATTTCATCCCAATACCAGTGGAGCGCCACTCCATCAATATACTGGAGCGAGTTAGGGCGAGTGCGGTTCATCTGCAGGTGAATATTCCTATTGAGCTATCAAATTCAGCTGGACAATGTCAAAGTTTTACCTGTTTGAACCAGAACGGACTGGTGTAACGCTGATCATCGTTGCCGAATATAAACAAGTCTTTGTACTTCGAGCTGCGAATCGTGGGTCCCAGGTTTTCGTCAACCCATATGGCCTGTGTCTGTGGCGTCCAGCCCATGCTCATGAACTTGACAAAGGCCATGAAAAGTATTCCGTTCATTGGCTCATTTCCAGTGGAAATGGCCCAAATCGGCAGACCATTCTTCTCCATCAGATCGACCCATTTGAGGTGGTAGTCGGCCCAGGTCTGATAGTATTGTCGCTTTAGACGGCCAAAGCCTGTCCACCTGTGGTTGGTCTTCATCCATGGCGGTGCGCTCCAGGCAGCTGCCTTGACGCGTAGATTTTTCACTCCTGAAATTTCTCTTAGTCGTTTAATCTGCGCCAAGCGTAGAACATCCCGTTCATCCAGCTCATCCATGCCAGTTAGAACAGTTTCGTTTTCGGGCTTCTCGTTATAGGCCCAGGGTGACAAATCGAAATCACAACCTCCGATAGATATGCGCATCAAATTGAATGCCAACCCGTTTGGAGCATAATAAGACTTATAGAGATGATCTTGAATCTCTTGTGCCTTGAAATTCTGTACCAAATAGGATACGGCTCCCGTGAAGCTGCCCCCAAATCCTTCAATCCTTTGGTAAAGTTTACTGCGATCCAATTTGAGCGATACGGATCTCGTTATAGATTTTGCAGTTGAATCGGCTTGGGTGAACATTTTGCCCAGGGCTTGACCCATGAGCCGTGACAAGATCGTATCATTGCTAGCAGTGGTTTCGGTAACAGATTCTTCATAATCTTTTATGGTGTACCTATCCTTTGGACCAAAGTTTCCCTTGCTCACTTCAAAGCGAAGCCCCTTCTTACTACTGGAAATCAGCACAAATTCATCATCCTTGGTCACTGTCGGATTGTCCAGATAGTCACAGTAATCCGACGTGCACACGCACACTTTGCCATACTCTGCATCTTTTAGCTTACACGGAAAGGTTTCGGCCTGGCCACCTGGTTGAACACATCATAAAACAGGTGTTCCTATTGATAACTGAATGTCGCTTTGACTTACCGATTACGGCTAACAGCAGCACCAGCAAAGGGCCAAGGAGCAAAAAGTTCTTGGACTTCAACATTGAACGACCGATCATTAACGACTAATTTGTCGGATTGTCCCGATAGTCACAGTAATCCGACGTGCACACGCACACTTTGACATACTCTGCATCTTTTAGCTTACAGGGAGCACTTCATAAAACAGGTGTTCCTATTGATAGCTGAATGTCGCTTTGACTTACCGATTACGGCTATCAGCAGCAGCACCAGCAAAGGGCCAAGCAGCAACAAGTTCTTTGACTTCAACATTGAACGATCGATCGTTAACGACTAATCTTAACAGTATGTGGGATAAAGCTTAGCAATTAAATAGTTGATAACGGCCTATTTATATAAAATTTCATTATATCGATTTAATTGAATGTTGGGCTACAGTAAATTTCGCTCATAGCGAATTCCCTATCTAATCGGTATTATGGCCATTTAACTATAATAAATATAGATTAAATAAATCGTTTAACTTTTATTTAGAAGAAAAATGAGCAGGTGCTTGAACCGAAAAATAAACATTAACACGAAAAATCAAGCTCTTACGTTTTTGTAGTTATTATATATTTAATATATTTAATTTGATGATAAGTTGTATATAATATAACAGATAATCCATTAACTAGCTCGAGCAACAATTCTCGTTAAGCCAAAAGCCAGACTCCAGACTCATAAAACTTGGCCACATTCAACGTTAAACAAAATAGGAAAAGCAATCTCAAATTGTCAACCTCTAGCCGCTTCTCAATCTCCTGTTTTGGAATCTCCATATCCTAAATGCGGTCTATTAACGTGCTGGCAATTGACGTTATTCGTGAGAAATTCCTGTTGCGGCAGCACCACTTGTGGGACTAAATTTAAACTGTGAAATGCTCAATGAAATGGAAAATGATTCGAAAGTCTGAAAAATCTATAGCGCGCTTATCAGGGACAAGGCATGGTCGCAGGCCTTCGAGTCGTGGGAACTTGATGCGGTTTTTGTGGCTTTGGCGTCGAGGCGATGGATGTGAAGAAACAACCATGACAACACTCTCTGTTAAGCAGCAATATGACATACAACAACATCAACAACAACAACCGCAATAGCAGCAGGAAAGACCTTAATCGGAGAGTGAATGACTGAAAGGTACCCTAACTGTCTTAGCTGGTAGGCAATATTTTTTATTTAATTATTGTTTTATTTAATTTTTTTTTTTCAAATAAATAATTTGTAAATAAAAGTAAAGATTAGTTGGAAAACTAAAATATTTATTTTTATTTAATTATTTTTTATTTTCATATTTTTCATTAAAACCAACAAGCACTAAATTCATGGCGTACTTAATAGACAAAATAAAATGGAAATTAAATAAAATAACAAAAAATAAGATAACATAAAATAAATTTTCAATTTTCATGACACGTTTGTCTCGCATATGCCCATCGAGCCGCACATGTTGAATTCAGATGATTTAGTTTGCAGGCTGTGCGCTCGTTTAAGGGGACTCGTTTGGTCGCTCGGCTCGTTCGGCTTTGCTGTTGCTTTCAGTAAAATCGGTCGACGGCTTGTTGCAACCTTTCAATAGCCACAAACACGTTGAGGCAGCAACAGCACCTGTTGGTCAAGGAGCGCTAAATTATTTGTCCCTCAAACAAGTCACTGAATCACAGTGTGTGTGTGTGTGGTGTGTGAGTGTGTGTGTTAAGTGTGTGTATATTTGTGTAGCATATTTTGTGGCGTCTCAATTTTTTTTTGACCATATGGCAGTGTAACTGTGTTGCGTGTGTGTCAGTGCTGCATATTGATTTAGATAATTGGCGCGCAAGTCATGTCGGGAAAGTCAACAAGTGGCGAGGCTGCGGCCAAGTTAAACGTTTCGGGCAGACGCAGCTCCACCCAGCCCTCCAATGTCATTGAGAGTCGCTGCATCATTGCCGTAATTGTGTATATAGCTCTGCTGCTGGACAATGTGCTGCTGACCGTGATAGGTAATGCCAATTAGGCGAAATAACAGCCGATAAGAGCTGATAACGAGAACAACAACAACTCACTTACATCGATTGCAGTTCCCATTTTGCCCGACTATCTGGCCAGCCTAGAGCCGCCACCATTTGAGGGCTACCGCGTGGAGGAGGGACCCCTGCTGCCAACCTCGGTTCCCGCCCCGGCCCATCAGATGGCACAACGCAGCGAGGAGCCGACACAGTTCTACATGACCAAGCATCCAATACCTGGCAAATCGATGGTTAACTTCACAACGCTGCATCTACTGACGTCCACGACGATGCCAACGCTGCTGCCGCCCAGCGTCCATTTAAGCGGCACTAATGCGACCGCCGTCACAAAGGTCGATAGCCACAACACAGTCAACAGCAATTTCATTAGCAATAACAACAGCGTAGGCTTGTCGCGCGAAAACGGCTCCATTGGTCTGCTGTTGGCCATGAAAGCGCTGGTTCAATTGGTTTTCAATCCCATTGTCGGCAATCTGTCCATCAAGTGTGGCTATCGCCTGCCCATTGTGGTGGGCACTTGCTTTCTTTTGATCTCATCGCTGGGTAAATTTTGTGGAGCAAAGCCTGATAGAGCTTAGCAAGGCCATTTTAATGACATGTTATGTTTACTTTTCAGTGTTTGCCGTGGGCGAATCTTATTGGATGTTGTTGCTGGCACGCGCCATTCAGGGCGTGGGCTCCGCTTGCATTGGAGTGTGCGGCATGAGTCTGGTGGCTCAGCATTATCCGGAGGAGGCGCGTCGCTCCAAGGTCATGGGCATCGTTCTGGGCAGCATTGCATTGGGTGTATTGATAGGCTATCCATTTGGGAGTATTCTCTATGATATGGTGGGCAAATCTGCACCATTCATCATACTCTCCACTGTCATCTTTCTGAGCTTGGGCCTGCAGCTGCTCACCATGGATCTTTCCGTGCAGCCAGAAGTTTTGGCCTTAGAGCAGAACACCAACTGGCGCGCACTGCTCGAATGCAAAATGATATTGGCCATTGTTATAGCCATTTGGCTCTCAACTTCCACTATGGCCATACTGGAGCCCTGTTTGCCCATCTGGTTGATTCAGTATCTGCATCCGAACAAATGGCAATTGGGCACTGTTTTCATACCGGATTCCGTGGGTTACTTTGTGGGCACAAACTTTTTTGGCAGCGTCGCCTTTTGTTACGGCCAACTGAAGGTCTCCTGTCTCAGCCTGCTGCTCGTGGGCCTTGCGTCAATTCTGGTGAGTATCCAACAGGCTCTGTTCCATCTATTCAAAGTCAAATACATTTTTTCAGATACCTAGCGCCACAACTGTAGCGCAGCTCTTGCTGCCCCACTTTGCCCTGGGCCTGGGCATTGGAGTGATCGATGCGGCCTTGGTTCCACTGCTGGCCACTTTTGTTGATGCTACACTGGCACATGATGACAACGGCGAGACTAGAAGCACTAAATCCAGCTACGGCACTGTCTATGCCATACAACAGACTTCCGTAAGCTTGGCCTATTGTCTGGGTAAGATTTTGTTCATCCCCATGCGAGAGTTTAAGTATATTGCATAGATGAATAGTAGCAAATCTCTGACATCAGAGGTCGGTCTTTGGTTTACATATAAAATTTTGACGTCTTATACAATATATTAAGTTGCAGTTTATTTAACAAAGTAATTTTTAAAGTATTAAGTACATAATTCTTTCGTAATATTAGTTTTCAACCAAAGCATAGACAGTTTCATTCTTTTTGAATTATCCATAATAAATGGATTTATGTATTAGAAAAATAAGAATAAATTTTATAAAAATAATATATTTCTAAACAATTTCATCACAGCACCTTTAATTGGCGGAGAGTTGGCCCAGAGCTTTGGCTTTGCCTGGCTCATGCGTATTGTAGGTCTATTCAATATACTCTATGGACCCATACTAGTTTACATATATCAGAAATATGATCCGAAGGTACGTTGTTCATTGGTAACTCCCATAAAAGGGCTTAATATTTAATTTTAACTCTCCCATTTGGATTCTCAGCGAGTCAGAGAGCAGCAGAACGAGCTGCTTATGCAGAGCAGTGGGCGTGGCTCCCGCTATAAGCAGCTGTATAACTCCATGGATCTGGAATAAACCCTGCAATCAATTGAAGCCAAAGCAATAAATCATTATAAACTAATCACACATCGCCATCAATAAGCATTAACATAGTATAAACAACCACATATAAAAATACATTTTCATTTGATTTTTTCCCCAATTACTTGGCCTTGACATAACATTCATGTCGTTCCGCCCTAGATGAGAATGTAGGGCTCTGTTTGTTCTCATTACATTTTTGGTATTCATTCGGAACTCAACTCGTAAGAGTTCAAAATTATTTGGAAATTTTTTTCCAATATTGCATTAAAGTAAAATAAAAATGGCGCGTGTACCTTTAGGTGAGAATTATTTAAAGATTTCTTGAATAATAAAGGATAATCATAATTCCTTTCGACAGGCCCTGGTCCCGGCGCTTACGGATTGCCCCCAACTATTGGGTATGAAAAGCATGATAATCGTAAGCAACGCATGCCCCAGTACTCCTTCGGAATCCGTACAAATCTTTCGGGAAAGGATGCGGGTCCAGGACCAGGTGCCTATCAGGTAGATAAAATAACGCGCTATGGCAGGGGTGGCGGCTTGGAATACACGATGGCCCCCATGACCAAAATGGCTGGTAAGTCGTGATGATCCTGTTGGTTCCTTACACTACTAAAGACCCTTCCTTGAATTGCAGACAAAGGCTTTGGCCCCGGCCCCGGCGCGCACGATGTCCATCTGAAGCCTATGTTCAAAGGTACGGAGGCACCGGCGTATTCGATGGCCGCGCGTCATAACTTTAATTTCAAGAAGTGTGGACCCGGTCCCAGTGCCTATAAGTATGACATCAACACCATAAAGCAGGCTGCTCCGAAGTACAGCATGTAAGTATATTTTGAAGAATTGCACTCTCTTCTGCAGTAGACTAAGTAATTCAATTGAATTTCACAGGGGCATACAAACCAAGGTCTTGGGGAAGAACAACTCACCTGGTCCCGCTGCTTATGGTGCGGGTGATCTGAATCTGAGACTGAATCGTGCACCCGAGTACTCGATGAGACCTAGGTGCGATTTGGCCCGTACTTCTGTGGGTCCCGGTCCCAATTATTATGACTTGATGTACTATCGTCCTGGAAGGAATAGGGGTGCCTATTCGTTCGGCGTGCGCCATTCTCCGTTTGCTCCACCCATGATCGTCAGATGTGATAATATGTAAATGCTTTGCAATATTGGAAAAAATTATTTTAATGTGGAATTACAGTAGTAATAAATTTTATTAAGTGTCCGTATATGTTCAAAATATCGACTTTATTCATTTACTAATTGGTGTATATAAGACATTTATGATAGTTAATTATATTACAGGTTCAACTGCTGCGTTTTTTTTTTTTTTTTAATTTATATTCATTTTAGTAAATTGCCCAGCAATACATGTATTTATATTTACATTATGCAGATATTCAAGATATTTGTAATTATAGGATTTCTTGGATACGGTCAGTGCGACATGCTAATTAATTAATCCAAATATCTTGTCTGTGGATACATTTTATTGGAACAACTAAATTTTCAAATGTATTTGTAATTTCCCATTGTATGTGAAATTATGATTATTACTTCCTTAATATAATTTTGTATGCAAATTGGGAAGACAGTATTTCCAATAGTCTTGCAGTTAAAGGCCCAAAACTAGAGAATTCGGTTACATTTGCATTTATACATTTACATTATGTATATGTTTAAAAATATTGGTGGTAGATCTGCTTTAATTATAGGTTTATGAATTATGTACGTGCATCAGCGATAGATTGGCAAATATAAATATTTTGATATTTTATTAAATTAAGCAGTTTCAGGAACTTGAATCAGTATCATATATTCGGATAAAATATTAAATAAATAAAATAAAAATAAATATATGAGCATGTATTATATATATATATATATATATATATATATATATATATGTATTTAGATATATGTCGTTTTTTTTTTTTTTTTTTTGGTAGATTCCAATTTGTTAGAAGCCCAGTTAGCCATGACTTCAGTTTCGCTGGCTCCGAGCTCATGCTATGGGACTGCCTGAATAATATTCACTTCGATTTTAGATTTCGTCCGGGCAGCAACTCAGTTGAGTTTCAAAATTTTAGGTTTTATTTAATATTGCAGAGTCAACATGGCGCGTGTGCCTTTAGGTGAGCGTGAAAATAGAATCCATCAAAATTCTATTATTATATATATATGTCTATATATATATATATATATATATATATATATATATATATATATATATATATATATTTTTTTTTTTTATATGTGTTTATTTATATATATTTTTTTTTTTCAGGACCTGGTCCAGGAGCTTATGGGTTACCACCAACTTTGGGGTACGAAAAGCATGATAACCGAAAACTGCGGATGCCACAATATTCGTTTGGCGCCCGTACAAATTTGATGGGCGCCGATCCAGGACCTGGACCAGGGGCCTATCAGGTAGACAAGCTCACGCGCTATGGCCCAGGCCGGGGCGCCGAATATACTATGGCACCCATGACAAAAATAATAGGTAAGTTGCATCGGACTCCAATGCATAGGACTCAAGCTAACACCAATCCGGCTCGATTACAGACAAGAGAGTTGGCCCCGGCCCAGGAGCACATAATGTCCACACCAAACCGTTTTTCAAGGGGGTTACTGCACCGGCATATTCTATGGCTAAGCGTAATGAATTCAGTTTTAAGAAACATGGACCCGGACCCAGTGCCTACAAATTCGAAGTTAGTCCTATAAAGCCAGCAGCGCCAGCGTATAGCATGTGTGTATTACTTACCATTGCACTTATGAGGGTGCCATTGCCATATTTACGATTCCATTTATTTTACCAGGGGTATACAAGCCAAGCTAAATCGTAAGCCAGATTCCCCAGGACCCGCGGCGTACGCTGCGGATGATTTGAACCTTAAATTAAATCGCGCGCCTCAGTATTCAATGAGGCCGATTTGTAATGTTCGCAGAGAGAATGTTGGCCCTGGTCCAAATTATTATGATTTGATGTATTATCGTCCAGGAAGAACGGGGCGCGCCTATTCATTCGGCGTTCACCACTCGCCGTTCGCGCCACCTATGATAGTCAGATGTGATAATATGTAATTGCAATATTAGAAAACTATGTATTAAGAAATAAAGTTAACTTATTATATGCATGCATTGTATTATACTTGATAGTTTGATAGATCTTTACGGATACGAACCAAAGGGCGTTAAGATGTTAGATACGTATTTATATGAGCGACGAGTATTTTTGATTACACCAATAAAATCATGGCAATACATTCGAGCAATTCTAGTATGGAGAGAGCTTCGTTATATAGCAGAGTTTTTCATTAGACAAAATGTTGAATAATATGGAAATAGATTCCACCAATCCTTCTATGGAGAAAGGTCCGACAGATAGCATGTACATGTGTGTGTCAAGAAAGGTCATCTATATCACTAATGTCTATTTTTTACTTTTAATACACTTTCGCTATTGGGTTGATAATATTTTCAAAAACGAAGCTTGCCTTGTTTTAAAGCTCATTTATTTGTTATGTTTTGATCTTTCGAATTTTGTACAATATATCAACGTATACACTTTTGTGAAAAATTTTTGTGAATGCATCAAAACACTGTGTAATTTCTGAATACGCGCAAATTGATATAACAAATAATTTCTTGCACAAAGTGCTCCCGTTTATCAAGAAAGAAGTAAGTATATTTTTTTTTGTATTATTCTTATTGCATTTGTAAAGATTGCGCCTCATAATTTTATAGTCACATTTATTATGAAACTGTGTACAATAGCTACAATCATATATATATTAATAATGGCCGCTCTGTTAGTGTTAATCATTTTAATCGCGCTGAGTTCGCTGATCACAAAATGGGTGTGTACTTTAAAAAATATTACCAATTCTATTGCTGGCTTTGCTCAATATTTTGTTTTTATTTTAATAGAAGAAGTTTAAACTTTTACCGGGTTCGTAAAAGGCACGCAAGAAAAATGTATCGAAAAACTTGAGCAAAACATTATGCTATCGATATAATAACTACTCCACAAAACAGTTTACCCATTTGTTTATTGCAATTTATTGAAAAACAAAAATTAATTTATATACGTGGCGTACATAGGTGTATGTGTACTAAATATATGATTTATGTTCAATATATACATTAAATATGTACACATACACACACCTACAGATTAACTATGAAAATAAAAATTATATTTTGGTCAAATACGGTTCTGTTAAGGTCAATATGAGTTTAATTTTTTAATGCACGGTTAGAATAAGAACATAAACTTTTGCTTGTATTTTTTTTCTTTTTAGTAAATAGTAACAACAGTAACAGTTTTTTTTTCAAAAAGGCGCCCTCTGTTAACAACATTTTAATGAAACGTTAAATGTCTTTCTGTTAAAGAGCTTGTACTGTGACCAACTTAACTAGTTTTCAGCTGTTGTATTTTTAGTTTTTTTGTTTAAATAAGTTGGCAAAATTGTAATAAAATTTCAGTCACCCCCTCACTGACTTCAAATGTATTTACTAAGTGAAATTGGAAATAAATGTGAATTATGCTAATCACCCCTCGTCCGACACTCGCTTGTAAATAAATTTAGTTAAGTGTAAGTGAAACTGCCATTAAAATCATTAATAGCTAGGCAGTCCAAATTCTTGCCGTAAGGCAGCTAATGGTATGTAGACAACGAAATATAGGAATTCTAGCTGCCACATATGTATCACAATTGGTGCAGCTGAATTATAACGCCTTCGAGTTGAGTGGTCATGACACGCGACATACAAAAAGCCAAATACTTTGAATATTAATTTACAGTTTTTTACTCTGGATGCACGCAGTTCACAATTGGTAATATGCTAAGTCAAGTCGCGGGTGCTGCCGGTGCAGGCGGCACCCCATTGGATGTTGCGGCTACATTACAAACGGCTGCAGCAAATAACGAGACTGAGACGTCAATGTCGTCACCATCTGAATCTCGGCCATTTGGGACAAGCGGTAGCTCTAGCAATCGAAAATCGGGCGGGGGCACCACAGCGTCGAAGAGCTCAGATAATCGGGAATTTCAATTCTTTTTCGAGGATGAGGTATTTCGCATCGATCGCAAGGGTCGCGTCCGATTTGGCGTTGTCACTGGGACAGCTGAGTCGTACTCTTCCGATGATGAGGAGGAGGAAATTAATGAGGTGCTCGGGAAGGGCGAGGTACGCGTCGCCTTCTATCCGGACGGCAAGGAAATTGTGAGAACTGAAAAATCGGTGAGTATTATTGAGGTTATGTAATTTATACAGCTTAGCACACGTACATATATCAATATATGTAGCTAAGTACGTTTGTAGACGTGTGTACCTAACTGTGAATAACAGTTTCTTGTGTTTAGACAACTGTTTTGTCTTTTAGGCACTTCGGCAATGACACGTGTTGTTTGCTTTCTACTATTGTATGTTCTTCCAACTTAAAAGTCGAAAAATATTTGTGATTTCAGATTGGCCTCGTCGACCGCACACTGATGCCAGGAGATGTGGTACGTCGCCGCCTTCCCGGACAGAAACATTTGTCTGGTCAGGCTGGTTATGTGCGCGACGTTAATGTTCGCGCAGATGTCAAAGTGTTGGGCACCAAATATGTAATCCGGAATGTACCATCGGAGCGTCTGAAGCCCATTTCAGAGTGGTCACGTGATGTGCCCGTATGTTTAGGAAACTGGATTGGGTACACTGTTGGCGTAGACGAGTCTGCTGTATTAAAGTGAGTAATTAACCGCAGGCCGCAGCCAGGGTGGGGCTTTCATTCGATACCTAACTGATTTTCTTTTGCAGATCGAGCTATGGGACTCTTATTGAAATTACATCGAATGATTTTCACAAGTTCAAGGATGCTTATGGACCGACTGAGCGCGAAGTGTTCAGTCCGAGTGTTTATTATCCAAATAATGTGGTTATTGGTCGTTTGCCACCTTTAGATCGCGTTATTAATTTAACACCGGACTTGCCCTTGCCAACCAATCGCAAACGACGCTCTATGGTTAGTAATAATATTTCACTGCTGATTACATTATATCATAGCATTATTTGATGAATCTATGACGCCACTAGTTTCTCAATAACTTCGCCGCATATATATATGTTACGTGTAACTTAATTTAAATATCATTATGCCATTATTACGTCAGAAATTTGACTAAACGGCTACTTTTAAACGATGATCGAAACTATTTATATTAATTGTTTTATACATTTCTTCCTGGTTTTTCAGTACACTGTGGAATCTGTTAAAACTACATCTATAACTGTTGCTTGGACATTCAAAGCCACACCGCAATTTGATAGTGGTACGGAATTGGATCCTCTTAAGCAGCCTAAGAGTTGTATAAAGGGTGACGATTTGGCAAATGTTAAGCGCTTGAACATTTATGAATCCTATATGCTGCAAATTCACGATCGATTCTACCTCAAATATTCGAAATGTGATAAACTTGTAAAATATTCCGTCTGGGAACAGGAGCAAGGTAAGCTTAATGACATTTAATAAACGTGTTTATGTGTGACCAGTTCAGTTATTTTCCAGCCAAGTTGTACCAGACCATATACGAACGCCAAAAGAGTGAAGAAAATCAGCAATCTGACCAGAAGGAACAGTCAAAGCTAAACTCATCAGGGGGCATAGAGAATGCCCCTTCGCCGTCAGCGCCATCCAGCTCTCGTAGTGGTAACATTTTCAAGGTGCGGCGTCTCAGTAATAAACCAAGCAATCAACGACTAAATCGTTCGGCAACTGAAAACGATGCGACTAATGTCTCACTAAGGCTGTCTACCTCAACGAACTCGAGTGAGAAAAAGACGCGGGCAAACATCGATGAGACCTGGGAAACGGCTGATGATGAAGCCGATGAAGAGGCTGTACAGGAAACTCAGGACGTAATAGAAGCAATTGAGGTCTCAGCTACGACTCCAGAGACTGAAGGCGAAACCGTGAATTCATTAAACTCCTTTGCTTCTCAAGCAGCCCGTATTGTTACGCGGAATTTTAAGCGCAGGTCAAGCAAGAAAAAGCCGCGTCCCAGTAAAAAATCTGCAATACCAAGGAAGGAAAGTGATCCCAAAGATGGCGATGATATGGTGGTAGAAACTTTGGTTGTATATAGCTCGTTGACGGTAGTGTGGCAGGATGGATCTGTAGAATCAGGAATCCCTTCAACCGATCTGTATCCAATACACCATTTAGACAATCATGAGTTCTTTCCTGGAGATTTTGTCAGCAAAGCTAACGATTACAGTACGTCACAGATGGATTACGGAGTCATACAGTCCGTGGATCACGATGAACGCATAGCCAAAGTTAAGTGGTTCAATATCTATGGCAATATGGATAATCCAGTGTAAGTATGTGACTTTAATTGGGGATTTCAGTAATCATTGATCAACTGTTCCACAGTCCATCATGCAAGGATGTGGAGGAGCTTAGTGTCTACGATTTGAAAGATCATGCGGACTACCAGTACCGACCAGGCACCATGGTCATAAGAGTATCGAATTTCACAGGAGAGGATCTGAATTCAACGGCTGGACAGGTTATTGATAACTTCCCTGATGGTCGTGTGCGGGTTTGGTGGGCTAAAGGCCATATTACTATGTGCTATCCTCAGGATCTCTTTGAAATCCATCAAAGCGATACACAGGATGCCTACGAGTCGGACGATTCGGATAACTCCTGGGAAACACAATCTGAAAATAGTCAGACAATGAATATGAGCGCTAGCATCGAATCAATGGATGTGGAAGATCACATTATATCCGGAATCGATCGTGCCAAGGAAGCTATTCAGCGTCTTGAAAAAATTTTTCACGTGCTACCAGAGCAGCGCAAGGCCGATATTCTCAAAGACTTGTTGGCTGTATACAATAACTGCCGGTTCCTAGATCGTTTTCTGAAAACCGATTTCTTTCACGAAGACTACTTTAATGGTATTTTATGCTTAAAGAAAAAAGACCAACTCCCGAAGCAGCCAGAATCAGCAGTTACATCCAACAAATCTAAAACAAATTCAAGCAATACTCAACCTAATGTGGATGTAGCTAATATATCTTTTGAAATGATCATACCTGACATTGCTCCTCCCGTTGTTCGTCAAGCAATAAAACTGGAGATACCTCCCATCCCAGTGGCATCCACATCGACCCCAAATAAACGAAAGTCCTCTACTCACGTGGAAGAGGTGCAGTGCAAAAAGACTAACAGCAGCGAAAAAATCAATGTTGAGGATTCTGCAGAGCAAGCTGTGTTATTGGACAATATATCATTGTCGGAAAGTGAGACACAGCTTACATACAATGAGCTAATTACCAAGTACCGCAGCGAGTATGCAGATATGATTAGGACGGCACGTGTTAGTATTGCTAAGGCTTTCGAGAAGCATAAGAACTGCAAGGTAAGTATTCCATTATTGAGCATGTCGTAATTCCTTCTATAATTTATATTATTTAAAGAATGATTCTGGAGTTCATTCGCGCGGAGAAAATAGCTCAAATGAAGTCACTGCTGGAAGCGATTCAAAGGACAACAGCCAAAGTGAAAAGAAACAGCCGATGTTAAGATCGTCTTCCAGCACCAGTATTGAGTTGGTGGCCAACCATGATGCAGATGTCTGTGAAGTATTCTGTTTTCTGATCAAAGAGCAAATGGCAAAGTGCCGCGAGGCAATAGTGGAGACATTTGGCAGAAATAAAACTGAAGACAAAGAAGCAGATGAGCACATAAGCGATGTGGAAGTAGATGATGATACTGAGATTTCAGAACATGATACGCCGCCTACATTGGATAAGGATCAAGATCAGATTATGGAACAGCCTTTAAACCTGAATGGACTCTCTGAGTCATTGCCGCCAATCGAAAGCCCAACTGCTTGTTCATCACCCTCGCCTATGCAATTACTTCCATCGAACAATAATTGTTTTGAGGTAGTTCCAAACGCACCACTTGGGCATTATTTTATTGGAAATATTATACATCCGAACAACAAGGCGCACTATCAGCGTGCCGTTCAGCGTGAGTATGCTATGCTGCAAGCATCGCTACCGCCCGGGGTTGTTGTGCGTGCCTTTGAAGATCGCATGGATCTCATATCTGTCATGATGGTGGGTCCAAAGCGCACACCTTATCAGAATGCCCTATTTTTCTTTGACTTTCAAATGGGTTGTGATTATCCCAAGAGTCCGCCAACTTGTCATTATATAAGTTTTTGCACGGAACGTCTTAATCCAAATCTGTACGAGGAGGGCAAGGTGTGTGTCTCTCTATTGGGCACTTGGTCTGGACGTGATACGGAGGTTTGGTCACCACAAAGCACAATGCTGCAGGTTTTGGTCTCTATACAGGGACTCATACTTGTGGATGAGCCCTACTATAATGAGGCTGGCTATGAGAAGCAACGTGGTATGATGTCAAGTGACAAATTTGAGTTTGTATTATTCTAATAATATCAATCTCTTCTTTAGGTACTCAGTTAGGCAATGAAAACTCGCGTGTCTACAATGAAATGGCAATAATAAAAATTGTCCACTCCACTGTAAAACAATTGCAGAATCCTCCATTCATATTTCGCAAGGAATTGATTGAGCACTTTAAGGAATTTGGTACCGAGTTGTATAGCCGCATGAAGGCCTGGTCTGAATATTCGGAAGATGCACAGCGATTAAAAATAACAAATATTAATGGTTAGATATACGTTTGTTACATTAAAAGTATTTTTTAATGGAACCGTATTCTACAGATATGCCGAAGGACTACAAAACACCATGTGAGCTGCCCGAATTTCCACTGTTGCCTTGCAGTCGCGGATTTTGCATTGCTGTCAAGGGGATCTTGGAAACTTTACAAAAAGAGTTAGCTGCACTCGAAAGAAGCCAAGAACCGGAGGCGGATGTTCCTGCTGTGGCCACAGCACCGCGTGCTGCACCTGAGGATGTATGATTTAAGCGAATATGCGCAGTGCTCTATGTTTGTCAGCCTTGCCTTTGTTGTGGTGCCTATTATATGAAAAACAAGACTATCACCACCTGCTCTTGAAATTGTGCCTATTGCTGGGCCAATTTCTTTTATATTTAAGTAATTACAGCTCGAATACTATCAACCTTATTAACATGGCTTATCGACCGGCTAACAAACTTTATAACCAAAAAAAGATATTTTTCCTAAATTTGTCGCTTATTATTTGTAAGAACTTTTTATTTAATTAGTTAGGTTCTCCTTCGTTTTATGTTAATCTCAAGTTCAAGCGTATACAAAACAAAAATAATATTGCCTTTAAAATAAGTAACGTCAACAAAGCTTATTGTTAAGATTAATATTTTCTGTACATAGTCTAGTTTTGTCTCAATTTATTGATCTATGAATTATGTATGTATACTTATGAATATTTTCGTTGAGTTCTTATCAAAATATTTGAGCAAATCCCTTTTCTTGTTCACCTATTCATTATTATTTATATTGTATTTATATTTATTGCGCGGTAGCTTAGTGCACTTAATCCTAATATGTAGCTCCGTCTGGTAGGGAGCCGATGCATTCCACTATTTATAATGTAGTAAATCAAGCAATTGGTTATAACGCTTGCTTCAAATTAAATAAGCTAGAAAATGCTAGATACTATGTGAATAATAAATTACCAATTTTATTTATTAAAGTAAACAATCGGATTAAGGCTCTAATTTGTCCAACACCCAGTCCACATACTGTCCCACTCGAGTGTAGACTCCCGGCCAGCCTTGGAGTCCGCATGGCTTGGGGCCGTATGAAGTGACGCCGGCCACAAAGAATACTTCTTTCATTCCCACGTTGGTAGCTACCATTAGTGGTCCACCAGAGTCACCTTGACAGGTGTCAATATTTATTTTGCCACCTGCGCACAGCTGTGAGCTATTCAGATGCATCTGGTAGCTGCGGTATTTATCTTGGCAGTTTTTCAGCTTCCACACATCGACAGTGATTTTAAGCTTCACATTGCTGGGCTTACCATCTTCGGTGGCGCCCCAGCCTGCAACGTCCATGGCATAGTCCTCAAAATTGCTGTTCCGTACATCGTCGCCCACCGGCAGACAGATAGGCTTCACATATTCCGTAAAGCTAACGTACATCTTGAGTCGCAGCAGCGCAATGTCGTGCATCTGGTCAATTGAGTTTGGGACGTACAGCTCGTGCAGAATACTCTTTTCAATCTGAATGTCCAAGTGCATGGGTGCGCAGGTTCGTTGCTTGCTACCCAGCTCGGTGATACAGTCCGGAGCAGTGCTGATGTTCCACTCGCCCAGACGGACGCTGTGCAACACCCCGCCATACATTTGAAGCTGATTGCTGGCCAAGCAATGGCCGGCGGTCAGCACGTAGCGAGAGTTGATCAAGGCGCCGCCGCAGTGGAAGCCCAGGTCATTATTGGCTGTTAGCAATAAATCAGAATCCTTAGCCAGATGGTGTTGGAAACTAGATTAAGTTTTCTAAATCTCACCCTTTTTATATTGCAGCAGCGCCATCCAGGGAAACTCGAAAAGTTGCGTCTTAACGCCGCCAATAATGCGATTGGCAAACATAATCCCACAATTTCCAATACTTGGCAATACATTGCCCGGCTCGGGCTCGTCTCCCGTACGATTTTCAATAGGATTCCCATTTTGTGTGCCTGTGTTATTGCTGTTGCCTGCGCCTGTGCCCTGCATCCGGCGTTTGCTATCTGGACAGCAGACAAGAATGCGCTGCACCAGGCCACTTTGACGTGTATTATCCAAGCCGCATTGGCTATCGGAGAGCAGTTGGCGTTGCTCCGGCGTTGTCTGACTTATGTTCAGTATCTCGAAGAGAAATGGACAGTCACGTATATGAATGCATAGGCCGCGTTCCTTGCTGCCCTTTGCCTCACAGCTGCCGTAACTAAATTGCGCAGCGGCCGCAGCTAACGGAGATCAGCTCAATGTTAAATAGAATTACAAAACTATTGCCACAACCGGTAAGACCGGTTGCAGTCATGAGGAGACAGGATGATATAACCAAAAAGCGTCAATGACCTTACCAGTAATGCCAAGAGCGCACAATGCACCAATCAATATCAGCTGTAGCCTTAGTGCCGCCATTACTGCCAGATTACGTCCGTGATATTTACGTGAATCAATCGCGGCGAGCTTCGAATCAAGACTAAGCTCGGTTCAACATTAACGAGCAGTTGATAGCTAGCAGACGGAGACTGCCCGGTATCTCTCTTAATAAATCGGCCAGATGTCAGAGGTGATTGATTGTAAGTGAGCTATAAGCTGCCCACCGATCTAGCGACCCAGCGACCCACCCATAAAGAACCCACACTCCACAACTTTACAAGTCTGTTTCCATTCTGCGCTTTACTCGAAATTCGTTGCACTTGCAAATGCAACCAACTTACAATCAAATGATTAAATCTAACGCCAAGAACAAATATGTAAACGTGTTGCGGCATAGCTTAACCGGTTATTGTGTTCTGATTATACGAGTATGTTTATATGCTTGGATGTGTTTGTGTTTATAACTTTATATGATGCAAACAGAGCTGGAAATGAAACTAAATCTTGTTGGTGTTGTTGGCATAGTTGTAGACCTGCTGAAAACCTTCACCGTCATCGCCCTCGCCGTCGTCGGAATCATCTGAATCGAATGTATTGTCGGGAATATCGTACAAACGAATGATTGGCTTGTTGGGATCCTTCATAATCAGATATTTGCCGTCCTTCTGCTTCATTACAAGGTCAATAATACAGCGCAAAATGCCCCAGGCGTTGTCCATGCTCAGATTAATCTGCGTGGCAAACTCATGTGGTTTAAACTGCTGGGTGCCCAAGATAACGTGACGCGAATGATCACGTGGATTAATACGCGACACATAACCCAGTTTTAGCTGATCGGAGCCGGCGAGCACAGCTTGCACCGTCCACTTGGCCAGCTTGCAGGCATTGTTCCTCAGCTCGTTGGCCAGCACAGCACCACGTTGTGTATCAAGTTTCTGCCGCCACTCAACGCCATTGGCCAGTTTGGAGTCCCATTCGTTCAGTGCCTTGATAGACAAAAACTGGGGCTCTCCGCTAGGGGTTTGCAACACACCATCATGTTCGCAACGGGCGACAAGAACCTATTAAATAAGAGTTTAAATTAATACAAATTATTGGAATAGGAATAAATAAGCTGTGCTTACAATATCGCTTCCTAGCTCCCATTTCTTGTAACGATAGCCAACACTAGCCACCTGGATATCCTCATCTTCGCTGATAAAGGGATTGGGCTCCTCAAACTTATACTTGGCCTCCTGGTCACCGGTCTTGAGCACTTGCTGGCTAAAGTTGTGATTTATAAAGGTGGCCTCAATTGCCAGATTACGCGGCGAATTGCATGAGCTGTCGTCGTCAGTAGGCGGCTCAACGCTAGTCTCATTCACGGTTAGCAAATCGAATTCGGTATGGTCACGTTTGTCCATGAAGATCTTATCGCCTGTAATTCAAAACATGGTTAGGGCATTTCCCTTTGATATAAGCTAAATATGCCTTACCAACTTTCTCAATGACAATATCCCAAGAGTAATTGGAGCGCGTCGAGCACATAATGGTAGCCAAAATAGCATCCGTGGCAAAGACATTACCAATAGTTTTAGACAGACGACGTATGACCGGATCATCAGTTGTGGTTACCGTATGCACAATACGATCGATCTTCTGCAGCGGTTTCTCGTTCTTCACATTGATGCGATCGTACGTCTTATCATAGTATTCCAGGGTTCCGCAAGTTGTGATATCTTCACCTTCCTTAATGTTCGGCAGCGAGAGCTTCATGAGACGTGGGAAGTCCATCTCCTCGATGGAGGCCCAGTCCGCACGCACAGCAACCGAAGATTCGCGCATCTTGGGTGGCGGACCGCGGTTGCCAAATCGCTTGCCCACACCACGGCGAGGATCGCGGGCCTTCACATTCTTGCTGCTCAGAGTGGTCATACCATGACCATGCGTATTAAGACCTCCGCGAGCATTACGGCCACGTCCAGACCGTGAATTACGCATATTGCGGAAGCGTCCGCGTTGATGCGGTGGCTTCTGGACTCGGGCCGTATCCACTAGATGGAAAGTTGTCTCGTCCTCCTCATGATAATACGCATACTGGTTGCCAGTGCCAAAGGTAGAAGCATATTTATCTGCAAACAAAAAATGTATTAGCTAGATTCAGTTGCCACGACACACACACAAACAAAGCGATGATATTTAAACATAACCTCAATTTGTGCATATGCCAACTATAAAACTTGGATGAAACATACTTTGATACTTCTTGTCATTATTGGAGGTGTTTGTCCAATCGCAGATTTTGCCCAAGCGATCGTTCTTGCTGAATGGCTGGTATGGGACATCCTTAAACGTGTCCGGCAGCTCGCATGGTCCCCAGCCCTTTTCGTTAAACTGCACGGTCGGTTTCTCGAAGCTCGGAAACTGAGCCGAGGTGTTAATAGTTTCGCTCATTTCACTCTTTTCACAAGATGACCTCTTTTCAATTATTATATGCAATTATAAGTCCGTAAGAAATATAAATCCAGTGTGGAAAAAAAAACTATGTGACGGACTCGCAAAATTGATGCGAAGGAGAGAGCGACGGTCTCCGCGATTACTCTTAGAGATGTGCGGTACTCAACAATCAGTAACGGTTAGTTAGTATTTTAAATACCGATTATATAAATATAAGGGTAGCATTTTCATTAATCGGGTATCGATTTATTTAACGGAATAAATTGAATTAATATTTTATTTAAATTTGAATGTAAGTACAAAAAATATTAAATGTATAATTTCCATACCTAAGAGCTTTCTGAAATATTGAATATATCTCCGGAATACAATTTGTGCATTCGGTCCCATTCAATTTCTTATTACTCCTAAAACAAGAGCATAATGTGGTTTACCATGCTCAAAAACTGAAGACTAGAAATGTTAAATATATTCCCAAATATACTGTATACAATACGAATTTATTATTTATTATTTTCATAGATAAGTTATAACACTTCAATTTACTGTGGGGGTTGCTGCAGCGACGGGCCTCTTTAGTGTACTAATGTACATATGTATGCATTTGCTTCAGTGTACTTATAAATAAAAACTCGGAAACGATACGTTCGTTCGTGTTTATATTGAATATTTGTTCTCGAAGTGATAAGAGCATATTGGTTTTTTTACAGTCTCCTTTTTGCTAACAACCCGGCTGTTCTGGCTGCCCATATGCCTATAGATTGAATCTGGTGAGTCCAAGGCAATTTGACGAACTATTTATTGATTAAGCAGAGCTTATAATTATAAGCTGCAAAGGCGTGTCAATTGGACAAAGTTATATTCATAGTTCTCAAACAATCAATATTTCATAGCTAAAAAGTAAAAAAAAAAAAAAACTAAAAAAGTTAACCTAAAAGTAAGTTAAAGGTAAGTTTGCGGAGAAAAATGTAAGTTTTTTTTTTTAATATTTATTTCTAATAAGGCTTTAGAAATCAATTTTATAACTAAATATAAGATAAATAATATAATACTAAATACATTATTATGAACATAGAACAAAATTTGAAAGAAATTCAAAACTAAGTTATAAGGTTCTCGCTAATCAGGCTGATGTTCCTTTGACGAGAATTAGGAAATCGGCTATGTCTGAAAACAACTTATATTTCCTAGTGGCTAATATACATATACTTAAGACTGTTCGGAGCACTAGCTCGCTTAGGGTTTAGTGTGTAAGAAGGATTTATTGGGCAGCTCATGCTTTGTTACAGTTTTAATTAGTCGCATTAACTTATATATCAAGATCTTCAATATGCGTTGGTTATGGTTATATGCAAGTCAGCCCTTAAATATGCTGACACTTCAATTCTGTGGTGTGCTTATACCCTATAAATACCCTACCGTTATCTTTTTTCTAGATACTTGCTTATGAAGTAAATAGAATATATTTGGATTTGTGTAATATTAATTTTTTCATTTCATTCTTTCTTTTTCGCTATGGGAGGTTATTTAGGTCCCTTGTAAATAATTTTAAGACTCAGCTGCTCAATGATTGTGCGCGAACAGTGTGGAAAAGAAAAGTGATACCTTTTAACAAAAATAATTAAATGGGTTTGTTTATTAAAAGATTTGTGCAATATTTCATTTTTGCTGTGTGTGAAATAAAACCGGTTCAAAGAAAGCATATGATAATAAAGAGGGAGAGACAGAGAGAGAGAGAGAGAGAGAGAGAGAGAGAGAGAGAGAGAGAGAGTTTGGGTATGTGCAACTAAAAAATATCTAGAAAAATAATATAATATGAAAGAGGTATTATAAGTATTGAAGCTATTTGATGTGTGTGTAAACTTATACTCCTAGACTCCTCAGTTATGCTTAAAAAAACAAGTAAGAAAGCTGTACTCAAGACTGCTCGACTACGAAATCCCCTGAGTCCTTCTTCGAAGTTCGAACGAATATTCCAACACACGCTGATCTACGCTTGTAGGCATGTATGTGTGTGAGCATTGCAAGCGTATTGCTGTCTCTCTGCCTTGCTTGATGCGCCACATGGATTTTGCTGCAAAAATTTATTGATTAATAATTCTGTTTCTAGACGGACAATCGTATTCATCTCTTCAGATTAAGAATATGATATTCATATTTACATGCTAAACCAAACTGCATGTCTCTAGTATTTGAAATGCATTTTTAACACATTTGGGAGTGTGGGGGCAAATTGAGGACCGGAATCCAAAATCTGACAAAAACCGAAATTATAATAAATTAAATGGGCTCAGGGTATAAAAATAGTTAACCTAAAAGTAAGTTAAAGGTAAGTTTGCGAGAAAAATTTGTTTTTTTTTTTTAAATATTTGTTTCTAATAAGGCTTTAGAAATAAATTGTATAACAAAATATAATATATAAATTATATTACTAAATATTGTACATTATTACATAACTTTTCACATTTGTTGAAAATTGTTGATACCCTTCAAACATAAAACAAAATTTAAAAGAAATTCAAAACTAGGTTATAATCAGGATGATGTCGTGGACGAGAATTAGGAAATCGGTTATGTCTGAAAACAACTTATATTCCCTATTGGTTAATATAAATATACTTAAGACTGTTTGAAACATCAGCTCGCTTATGTTTATGCTTTGTTACAGTTTTAATTAGTCGCATTAACTTATATATCAAGATCTTCAATATGCGTTGGTTACGGTTATGTGCAAGTCAGCCCTTAAACATGCTGACACTTCAATTCTGTGGTGCGCTTATAAAAGTATCCAGGACCAATGGCCAATCCAACAGTTCCGATCAAAATGTGGGGTAAACAGTCCGTGAACGAATTGCTCAATTCCGAGCAACTGGCTAGTTTCTGGCTGCATTTGCTAACGGAGCTGAGATTCGGCACAGTTTTATACTACAGGGCGGAAGATTGTGAGTGCTGGACGGAAAAATTATTAAGAGAAAGCAACGTAACTGCATCCACCTTGGTATGGAGCGAATTGATTTATATGCCCTATTTGAAGGAAGAGCAGAATACCAATATTCTGGGCTTGGTTTGCTTGGACGCTGATTCGTATAAGCCCGTGCTGAATGCGCTGGGAACAATGCTGAACCAAATGAGGGAGGTGCCGCTGCTGATACAGGTCTGCGAAAAGGATTCGAGTCGAGGAGATGAACTACAGCTTAGCCGGCAGATTCTTAAGAAATGCCAGGATCTACTTATGCCGAACGCGGTGCTGCTGTTCAGCGATTTCTTCAGCACGGGCATTATTTACGCCTTTCAAATGTTTCCCACATTCGGATTACTATCGCAGCTCTACACTCCCAGCTCGATTCTCTTTCCCTATAAGCTTGCCAATCTGCATGGCCAGATTATAAGAACACGACCCGATCTATCGCAGCCGTACGTAGTTATGTACACGGATCGCAAAGGAAATAATGTTACCAGCGGAGTACTCTGGCGGATGTTGAAGGCCTTTGCACAACAATTGAATGCTACGCTAGAGTTGAGCTTGGATCCCACTTCGAGCAAGGTCAACTCCATTATGAGCGGCCTTTACAAACTGATGGAGCAAACGAGCAAAGATGAAATTGACGTTACCAGCAGCATCTATCCAATGATCATGTCGTCGAAAAGCACCATAGGCATGTTCAGCTATCCTGTTGCCGTCAAAGGCTTATGCACTATGCTGCCGGTTGAGCGTGTGGTAAGTCCCCGTGCGGCCATTCGTGGAGTGCTGGAGTCGCCCTGGATGTGGCTATATATAGCTATTATCTACTGTTTGTCTCGATGGATACGCAAACGTCGTTTGCTGGGAAGATCCCTCCTCATGTTAATTCCCTCACTGATTCAACTCACACTGCTCTGCACGGTGGTCGCACAGCTTTCGGCTCTCTTTATTCATCCCCAAAGAGTTCAATTCATCTCCGACTTGGACCAGTTACGGGCAGCCCGATTGCAGATAGTAGGATTGCAATCAGACTTCCATAATTATCCCGAGGAAATGCGCATCAAGTACCCATCGTCTTTCATATCATATGAGAACATGACCAAATTTTTATTGCTAAGGAATAGCCTGAATACCTCATATGGTTACACGATTTATGGTCTGAAATGGCATTTCTATAAGGAGTTGCAAAAGTTCTTTAAGCGACCCGTATTTCGCTACTCCAAGGATATTTGCATTTATAAGCAAGCACTTAATTCGTTTTTGATTCGCGAAAACTTTTTGCATCGCCATCAACTGAATTTGCATTTGCTTTGGTTGCGTCAGAGTGGAATTTTTTACTTTTATTTGAAGCAACATTTCTTCGATTTACTGCACGCCGGTCACCACAAAATGAAGGACTTGAGTACCCGGATCGAAATAGCACCACTCAAATACGTTGACCTAGATTTTGTTCTGCGGCTATATGGCTACGCAATGGCCGTATCAATTCTGATATTTGTCTTTGAGTTGCTTGTGTACTACGTCAATGTTTGCCTGACTACATTGTAAAAGTTATAGTCGAAGTAAATAATTAACATAATATTTCTAATATGTATGGTAGTTGATTCAATACTCTTTTGTAGTTGTTCTAACTGTTAGTATGTAGTTTCAAATAATAGTATTGGAAATTAAAAAGCCCAAGATCACGTTGTGAATGTCGTGAAAACGACGAGGGGAGTCGCAATACTTACTCCTTTGCTTTCTTCAAAATCTAGTTAATTAATTAATTTTGTTCTGCAGAAAAAAGAATAAAAAATAAATAAAAAAGGAATGAAAATCAAATTTTTAATTCAAACAAAATGAAATCGTTAGTAATAAAAATTAAACAGAAATTTGGTGTCAATCAAGTATTACGTTTTTAGTGCATTTTGGGGATTTCTCTATGCTTTTGTTTAGTTTCGATAAATAAATATAAAACTATCAAAAATAATAAAGGTAGTTAGAATATAAAGGTAGCTAATCGAAAATCAAATCAATTATAAATAAAAGAGAATTTATTCTGCAAATATTTTCATGTAAAATATAAATAAAAAAACATTTTTTTTTTCAAGCCTCACCAAAGGAAAATCAAAGTATAAAATTAAATTTACTTTTCTTTTTTTAATAAAAAATTTGTATAATTTTTACACAATTTTTCTGTTACATTTATGTCTATCTAATTTTGCGCTTTCTTATGTTAGTTTAACGCCTAATGGGCGTTATATCACTATTTTTAATGTGTTTATAGAATATTACATATTCGAAACTTTTAATTTAAGTGGAACATATTTTAACAATGAAGATCTTTATATCGGCTTTTATATTTACAGCAATCAAAGTACCCGCAATGCGAGTGTATTATGGTCATATGATTAAGTCTTTTAATAGCAAAAACTAGCAAATAAATTCAGTTAGTTGCCTAGAGTGCTTAGCCATGAATGATAGTCTTAAAATCTACGCTGAACTGTTTTCGACCATTGTTCGCTTCCATAGCATTAGTACAATAGTCTACTTCGATCCCGAGAATGGAAGGGATGGTTGTCAACTGGATGGTCTGCTATCGTCGATTGGCAAGAGCATTCCTTTGCTGTTGTGGCGGTCAGTGGATGCTTTGAAGTTGAACACGTTGATCAATGAACAATTTTTGTTCGTGGCTTGTTTGCCCGGACTCTATCGGCTCGACTTGCTGAAGACGATTGCAACCAGTTTGCGGTATATACGGGAGACCAAAGTGCTTATTGAACTGGCCATCGGTCAGGATGTAGCTCTGGTAAGCCGAGTATTGCAATATTGCTTGCAAAGTCAGATGCTCAATGTCGCCATAATCTCGGGAAACTTTGGGCAAACTCAGACGTTGTACGTCTACGATGCGTATCCCGACTTCATGCTGAAGAATCAAACATTTTCGGGTCTGCAAAACATATATCCGGATAAAACGACTGATTTAATGGGTTATCGGATTCGTACGATGCCCGATCTCTCTGAGCCGAACTCCATACTCTATCACGATAAAGAAGGGAATAGTCGCCTACTGGGCTACGTCTGGAATATGGTCGTGGAGTTCTCACGTAAGCACAATGCCAGCTTACAACTGATAGAAGAGACGAGGAAGCTTAAGTACCTGACTCACATCCAAGTATTGGACCTGGCACGAGATAACATCGTGGACATAGCAGCAAGCGTGCAGCCATTGACGCTGCGCCACCTGGATCGCTATCATCAGTACGCATATCCAGCAAACATCGCCAGCTGGTGCACCATGCTGCCCAGGGAGCCGCTCGTCGAGCTGCGAGAGTCATACTTTTGGATGATGCCAGCGGTCACCATGGGGTTCCTGGCAGTGCTATGGCTATTCCACGATCAGCTGAGGAATCGTTGGCAACGCTATAGACGTCAGCTTGGCATCGGCTGGAAGGTGTTGATCATAATGTTGACCTGCAATGCGCAGGGCCGACTGCTGATGTTGTTTGTTGCCCCGCCCAATAAGCCGCATATTCCCGACTTTGAAGCTCTCTCCAATTCCAAGCTGCGCATCTTCGGCATCCGATCCGAGCACAATTTGTATGACTTTGATATGCGCACGAGATACTCGCAGGCATTCTATCTCAGCGACAAGATGTCGGAGCTGCAGTGGCTGCGCAACTCCCTGAACACATCGTACGCCTACACCGTCACCCACACCAAGTGGCAACTGTACGCGGAGCAGCAAGCATTCAGCCCCCGGCCGCTGTTCTACTACTCAGAGAATTTTTGTTTCTATCAGTATGTGCCCTTCGCCTTGGTCATTCCGGAGAACTCGCCGCATCGCGCCACTCTCCATCATTTCATCCTGCAATTGAGTGAATCGGGCTTGCATAACTATTGGGTGACCAAGAGCTTTTACTACATGGTGCAGGCGGGCAAATTGAAAATTCAGGAATATGGTGAAGGGCATAGGTTCCATTCCTTGTTGACTCAGGACCTATTTGATGTGCTGTTAGCGTATCTAATAGGTATCATAATTAGCCTGACTCTCTTTGGAAGCGAGCTCTTTATATATCACGCAACATATTGGTTAAACAATTAAAGAGTTGTGTATGTAAGCACAGTATAACCTGCATAAAATAGAATTGGATTTAATGGTATTTTTGTGAAGTTCAATACATTAACGAAAATGTAATGCAATCTCATTTATTTTTCTAATTATAATATAATCCGACATGAACTTGAAGCGCTGTCAAAAGATGTTTCGTGCTATTTCCTTTTCCGAAATTAAATTATTGCAAAAGAAATTATACTACTCATGGTATAATTGAGAATAAGAAGAATAAGAACCTTAACGGGATTTACGGGAGAAAAAGCTGTTGAAAAACTTCATAAAATATTTATAATCATTCCTATTAAAATCCATCGATTATCAAATTAATCATAAAAAAAATGTTCTGCCAAGGCAAGACTTTTATCAACTAAAAATGTTAAGCTTTTCCATGCTAACACCAAATTAATTTATGTTAAATTAAATATTACTCATTTATTTAGCATATTTAGTATTAACATATAATTTTAAAAATGCAGCTTTATGTATTTACGAGAGAAAACACTGCAAACTTGTTTAAGTTTTCATACAAAGTTTTAGTAAGAATTTCAAAATCTAACGTTACACTGTTAATTTAACAGGCCGCAGATAAACCTTACCATTCTGTAATTTTGTTAACAGTAGGTCTGTTAAGTCGGTAGCGGAGCTTGTTCGCTTGAACTACTTAACGCAGACAATATATTTTTATCCACATATTACAATTTTTTTAATTGTTACTGAACTTAGATTTATTTATGTTTATTTTTTTTCTAAAAAGTTTTGTACAACTTAATATACAAACTATTTGACCATCATTCTGCGATTTATTAAATGAAATTTTGCTACATAGCTAAGTAGCCCTGGCATTAGATCAGCGTACTATAAAACAGGGCTGACTTTGGCCACCTGTGGCATTTGTTTTTGTTGACATGGTCAAAAGAAAGTTGTTGGGCAAAAGGCCAATGGCCTGAAAACTTGATCAAAGGTGAGTTAGTCTTAGAATTTGTTAGTGAATTTAGAGAAATAAATATTGCAATATTTTCAGTCCAATGCTTGGCCAGTGCAATGAATTTTCGCGCTTGTTTGGCCACGGCCAATGTCTTTGTTGGCTGTTGTTGTGCCGTTGTATTTCTGGAATTGATCGTTAAATTGGATCCAGGTGCAGGTAATCTGATTACCGCTGGACAATTTGCATTTATTGCCCTGGAGGGATTCGTATTCACATCCAAATTCGGCACCGTGAAACGCGTGATAAGTCTGCGGGATTATGGCCTGCTGGTGGCCATGTTCTTTATGACAAGTGTGTGCAATAACTATGTCTTCCATCTGAATGTGCCAATGACGCTGCACATGATCATACGCGGAGGTAGTCTCATATCGAACATGTGCTTGGGCACATTGATACTCAAACGTCAGTATCGGCTTAAACAGTATATAGCAGTAATCATGATTACCCTGGGCATTTTCATCTGCACCTACTTCTCTAGCCGGGATGTGGGCTCTAGCCTGGCTGATGGACATGGCGATGCTGTCTCTGAAGCAAACATATTTTGGTGGCTAGTTGGTGTGCTACTCCTGGTGCTGGCGCTATTCATTTCCTCGTATATGGGCATTACCCAGGAGCTGCTGTACCGCAAGCATGGCAAGTGCGCTCGCGAAGCACTCTTTTACACTCACCTGCTACCCCTACCTGCGTTCTTCTTCATGCACGACAACATCAGAGCGCATTGGACTGTGGCCATGGAGAGTGAGTCCTATCGATTCGAATGGCTGGGTGATATAGTAGTGCCTCTGCTGATCCTCTATCTACTGGGAAATATTCTGATGCAACATTTGTGCATTAGCTCTGTGTATTTTCTAACTACTGAGTGCAGCTCCCTGACCGTCACCTTGATTCTGACGCTTCGCAAATTCGTTTCGTTGGTTTTCTCTATTGTCTACTTCCGTAATCCCTTTACTATGTATCACTGGCTGGGCACTGTGCTCGTCTTTGTGGGCACTCTGATGTTTGCCAATGTACTTAGATTTCCAATTGGGAGTCTGAGAAGAAATTCTGTGAAACGTGATTAAACATTCCAACAATGAACAAGATTCTCGATAGTATTTACGAGTTTGAACATATAATGCTTTTTTTTTTCATTTACATTTAAGTACAATATAAGAATATACGAAATAAAAGTACCAGATTCTCCTAGCTCGTAGCAAAAATGATTTTAAAAGTAAACATTAACTTTACAATGGATTTCTTTATATTTTGTATGGACCGGCGAAGGACCACCAATGAAATTGTTATTTTTCCAGCGGCTCTGTTGTTTCTTTGGCTTTGACTTGTCGTGGGATGCTACTCGATATAAATACTAAAACATACACATAAAATATAAATACATAAATGCACTGGTTGCCCGATGCTAAAAGTTATCAATTCCACTTTTGTTACAAAATGTAATACTGCTGCGGCTCAGCCGCGCGTGTGTGTTCCGTGGCTTTGTGTCTACGTGGTTTGTGTTTCGGCCTCACGCTGCAGCCATTTGACAATCGAGTTGTAGTTGCGATTCATCCACTCAACGCTAATATCGACCTGTTCCAAAATCTGTTGAATCGGCCTGTCATACGCCCAGCGTGCATCCCGGACAAAGTCCTCTAGCTCGGCCAGTTGATATTTCGAGTTCATGCTCTTGGTGGCAAACTTGAGCAGCGTATGAATGTTGGATATCTGTGAGCCCATGCTGGAATAAAAAAATCATTGTATAAGGTTTTCATTGAGCTATTTAGTATTTATCTTACTAAGTATTGATCTCCTGCCAGTTGTTGCGCAAGTAATCAAACGCAATCTGTTGACCCACCACTGTGGTGGAGACGGCACTAAAGACACGGAGAACATCCTGTTTACGTATGTGTTGGCCGGCGATGGAGCGACGCAAATATCTATAGAGCAGCCATGGTTCCTTGGAACAGCCCAAGGCGCTCAGCAGCAGCTCTTTCTCCGCCGGCACATTCGTCTTCACATAGCGCTCAAAGGCAAAGTCCCACTCGTATTCTGTGCCGTACTGTATGGCAGCGCAGTAAACGATGCCGCGCATGTTCGGATTGATTCTGGTGGGGAAATTACAAATATTCAAATTAAATTGAATGATCACATATAATCATTTTCTCTTGATCAAACTCACGGATTATAGGTGTCGGGATTGGGCGCTTGCACCCAGTTTTGGAATTGCTTTGTGCTATCCGAGATGCATCGCTGTTGGCCCAGATGACAGGCCATGCTTAATATTTCGAAGCGCTTCAACAGCAACGGAATGTTCTCGTTATCGCTCTGCGAATCCTTGTCCACCACTTCATTATATACTCTGTTCAGCAATTTTAATAGGTAGTTCTGAAAAGGTAATTTGTGGGAGTTTCATGATGATGATGATCCAACTCCCTCAGCGAACAGCGAATAGTTTACATACCTTCAGTAGGTCATAATCACCCGAGTTAATAAACATGGAATCGATAAAGTTAAAATTTGTAATAGCCGCCTTCCAGGGTACACGATTCGTCTCGTATGCCAGATAGCGCGTTAGATTCAAGGCCGTATCATAGGACAGATAGGAACCACGGGCAAAATTCATCACGTCATCAATTAGCTGGGCTCGATTGGCGGGCGCGATTTGAACGTGTTGCTTTGCGTCCATTAGATGCTGTGTTACGGCACGCCAGTTATCCAAATCATAGTTGACACGGTAAAAGCCCGTTTGCTGTATATTGAATATAAACCACTTGGCCGTGGAGAGGTTGCGATTATCCAGCTCGTACGTTTTAGTACGCGGTATCCATGTAGTGGGCCGTGTATTCTCAAAATTAAGCTCGTCCGCGGTCGTAAACGTGATGGGTATCCACCAAAGCGGATTGCCGTCCGTGTGGCTCCTGTTGCCGTAGACGAAACGCTCCTGGTCCATGCGTATAGCATCTGAATTGGGGTGTCGCGAGATCTTGACCATTGGATAGCCAGCCTGCAGGGTCCAGGTATCCATGATTGCCTTCACACTCGTGCTGCTATCCAGCAGGCCCGATGTTTTCGCTTCGTCCGTCAGGAAACGCCATAGATCATCCTGGGTGGCGGATTTGTATGCCATCTCACTCAAATACTTGCTCAGTCCTCGACGGAAGACTGTGTCGGTGAGGAAGTGGCTCATCATGCGGATCACAGTGGAGCCTTTGGCATACGAAATCCGATCGAACAACTCGAAAATCTCCTGCGGATTGCCGACCTCTTGCGAGATCTTATGAGTGCTGGTTAGCGCATCCAATTGGAATACAGACTGCATTTCATTAACCACAAACTCATCGAGCAGCTTCCATTCGGGCGCCACGGCATTCGCTGTCAAATACTCCATGTAGCTGGCAAAGCCTTCGTTTAGCCAGATATCCGACCACCAGCTGGGCGTAACCAGATTACCGAACCACTGATGGGCCAACTCGTGTCCGACCACAGAGGCGATGTGCTGTTTGTTGCTGGCCGTGGACACGCCCTTCTCGTACAGCATAGCCGTCTCCCGGAATGTGATGAGGCCCCAGTTTTCCATGGCACCAGCCTGGAATTCCGGCAGCGCTATCATATCGATCTTCGGCAACGGAAAGGGATTGCCAAAAAAGTTCTGTAGGAAATCCAGAATCTTGGGACCCACGTTCAGCGCATACTCGGCTGATTTTATAGCATCGGCTCGCGCCCATACCGTAAAATTGCCCGAAGAGATGTGCTTGAAGTCGGTGATGGCGAAGGCCACCAAATAGGTGGACATGGGCAGCGATTCGGCAAAGTGATCCCACACATAATTGGCCAAGGATTCGCTGTATGGAAGAGCTCTTATTTAGCATCTATCTAAAAAACAAAATGAATGCAGGATTCTTACTGGTTGTTGCTGTAGATGATCGGCATGTTGGAGACGGTCGTCAGGTGTCGAGGACGCGCTATGTGCAATGTAAAGTTGGCCTTAAGTGCCGGCTCGTCAAAGCAGGGAAAAGCACGTCGTGCATCCGTAGCCTGGAACTGTGTTGAGGCCAGCCATCTGAGGGAGTCAGAATAATGAAATCTTAACTAAAATATAAGTCAAGCAAAGTTCACTAATAATAAATTTCTTGGTTTGGTAACCTCAGCTGTTGATGCTGTTCTTGACACAGTAGAAACTTACTTACTTCTTACTTCAATTTACTTAATTAATATTGTTTTCTAACCGATAGACAATTTTTCATATATATGAAACTCATTTCAACCATTTCAGCCAATTTCTCTCAGGGATCTGTCCTCGAGTTTAAAGACAAATTGCACAGCATTAATCTTAGTTTCCCCACCACTTTTTTTCCCAAATCATCTCTGATTTTGAACCCTTTCTAAGCTTTATTTTGCTTTATTTTATTTATTTTATTATTGTTGCTGTTAAAAAATTAAAAATTAATTGAAAAAACTAATCTATTAAATCTCGAACTAAACGACATTAAAATCTCTTGAGAGGAATCTATTAAATATTTCGAAGCTGGTTTAAACAACAAATTTTTAATAAAACAAAAAATACATTTATAAATCGATTATATTACAATGATATCATTGATTGGGCTATTGTTAAGATATTCCATATATTTTATAGATCTTTGAAATAGGGAATATTTTAACAACTGCAAATGAACCACAATAAAACTAATAAAAAAATACTGCGATCTCACTGTATCATATCAATGCATAAAGTAGCTAAAGCTATAACAATTCGCGAGTTAAAAAAAAATATAATAATAACACTTCCTATATCGTAACATAGGTAGTTCAACATTGTCACCGATTATTTATGCTGTGAATTGGGGCATAGTTCTTCTCATTCAGGCATAACAATTGTTTAAATTATCTTTACCTTGTCAGTTTAATGTTATAATAATAAATAAATAAATAGATAAATATGTAATTCACCTGGTCTCATTGAGCACCTCGTAGGAACTACGATAAAAGCCCTGCAAGTAGTCCTTAATGATGCCGGCAAAGCGAATGTGTACATAATATTCGTTGCCGCGATGCAGTTTGTCGTACAGCTGGATGATGAAGAACTGCTTGGCGCCCACCAGATACTGCTTGTGGATGCGCAGGCTGTTCGTCTCCCTCTCGTCCTTGGCGCCAGGCAGTGCCCGATAGACGGCCACATCGGGGCGCGTTATGTTCAGGTCCTCGACGTGCATGGTTATGTTGTAGCAATCCTCGAGCACACGCACACGTATCTGAACGCTGCCCGTGAAGCTGAAGTTGCCGCTCATCTGGGGCTCCAGCGTGATGTTGTAAGTGAGCGGCTGGATGGAGGTGGGCAGGCGGACATCCCGATCATACTTGGGCCCATCGCTGCCTTTCGGATGCTTCGAGTTGCGCAAATGGACGCTGGTGCAGACAATGTCCTCGCCGGGAGCCGCCTCCAGCTGTGCGCAAGTCGCAAAATTGTAGACGATGAAGCCAACGGCGAGCAGTGTGCACACGAAGAAGGATGCCAGAAGCGCCGCCGTGGTCAGGGACACGCTATACCGTCTGCTCATCCCAGAGAACGTGGTTGTGGCTGCTGGCGCGCTGCTGCTCGCCGGCGTGCCCATGGCATTCCCGTGACGGTTCTCCAGGCTCAGGCTCTCGTGCAGTGGCATTTCCTTGACGACCATGCCGATGCTTTAACCTGTTCAGAAGAAGATGCCATCGATTAGTTGTTGTAAGTACGAATTGTGTTCACTACACCACTTCCGCTTCCACTTCCACTTCCGTCACAATTTGCAACGCCTAAACGAAAGCTTGTGTAATGCATGCGGTAACTCGATATGCATCTGCAGGTTGCAGTTGCACGTTATTTATCAATCCCAGCAACGGCCACTTCAGTGGTTTCCTTCAACCCTCGCGACTTGCGCGGATCAAATCGTGCATGCATGCACTGCACGTTTTTTGCGGTCAAGATAAAGGGTTGTAAATGATATTTAATGCAAATATGTGTGCATAATTATATAATTTAGCCCTTCAAAAATGTTATAGTTGAGCGAGTTTCTCAAATTTCCCCCCTCTACACTGTGTATTTAGAAAGAACATTTCTCAGCATGAAAACGAGTTTTTCATTTCGAAACCAATAAACGGAATATAATTCTTGGCAATGGAATTGACGTCAAAGTTACATCCACACTATGTTAATTTTTTGTTCAATAGAATTCTCTATTTCATTATGTGACTATGTGAATATCTTTATCAAAGAGATGATAGTTAGTTGAAGCTTTTTTATGAAAGGAAAAAAAACATACGTTCTATTTTGAAGCTCTAACTCGAAAATATTATAAGACATATCTCTAGTCATGACAATGAGTGAAATAAATTGAATAGTATTGAATTGAATTATAAGACATTAGTTTTTTATTTTCCGCAGAAGGCACATATCTGAAATTTGTGGCAATCAATGGAAAAGGCCAACAGTACAGCATAAGAAACTTGGTTTAACCAATTGTTAACTAGACGGAACAATTAAATAATTGGGAATTATCATGCAGCTAAATGCAGACCAATGGGAAATCCATGAAAACAAAGTTATTCCCACTTTATGTGAATTCTTAGTCAAGTGTGCATTTACGCGAAACTTGTTCAAGTGCTAGTATGACGTGCCGACCGAGAGCCGCATTGAACGTTAGAGGAGCTCCGGGCTGAAAACTAGAATTTTTACAAGCGAACTACCCATTCATTATAATATGACAAATACAAATCGAGCTTAACAACAGTCCTCTAACAGTTTATAATAAACTGCATGAAATACGTCTAAATTAGTTATTGTATTTTTTCTTTATTCTGTTCGTAAATCATATTTGTATAGAAATATATGTATGTATGTACATATATACTTTTACTTTACGAAAGAATTGCTTTGTAACTATTGCACTTAGCGAAAATCCCCACTGTTTTAATATTTTGCGATTAATTTTAATATTTATGTACTATATATGAAAATAGCAATACTTATATAGAACCTCATGAGATTAAATACTATCAAAGATTTGAATTGCTCATTATCATTATGATTAATTGTTCTATTTGCCCATCTGTCAAGTCGAGTCAACTCGTGTCTTGCTGGTACAGTAAAGTACTTAGTGACAAGATACCTGGAAACATTTTCAAATATAATCGTTTATATACAAACATATATATGTATGTATGTACATATATTTGTCGACATCTGTTTACGCAAAGTTCACTCAATTTGCATATGTGTGACCGAATGCCGGCTAATTGAGTTATGACATTAATTTGATCTGTTGCCCGCTGCAAATTGCTACAATTAAACGCTGGTCACTCCTGACGGCGAGGCCGACACTCTGACCTTCGATAAAAAAAAAGCAAGAAAAAAAAAAATTGGGATGATACAACGCCTACGCAATGATGTAGCTCATATATCTGCGCTCTCCCATGGGGGGTCAGTGGTCCCATTGCGAGAGTTCAAATTTATAGCAATATTTTATTGATCAAATGCGCAATTATAATGATGTCCGTTTGGGATGTCAATAATGACATGAATTGCCAAGGATGTTTAGATAAGTTAATTCATAGAATTGAATATATGATTATTTCGATTTCATGCACTTAAAAAAATTACATAAAATTTATATAAATCACAAATATAATAAAAATAATAATAAAAATGTATATACAATTTTTATAATTTTTAGCTTATAAAAATTTATACAATTTATAAAATTTATGATACAAATTCATGTCACCATTCAGCCAGCACTCAATTTATAAACTTTGGGATTTTGTTTGTATTTACAATAAATTAATTTATATTGATCTCTGTTCAAATAGGCTGTCCATCAATTGAGTAGCCACTGTATTGGTGTTTGTCAGTTAGTTTGCATGATTAAAACATCAAAACACATTTATATTGTTGTCTGTGGCACACACGAAACTATAAAATGAGAATTTATTGCACGTTGACCTATGATTGTGATAATAATGATATTGGTATATATGCGTTTGCATGTGTGTGAATGGGAGTGCGTATGCGTGTGTGTTTGTGTGTGTGTAAGTACAAATGAAGAAGTGATCCGCTGCTGGTCCGCTCAATTTACACTTGAGCACTAATTAAATTTCGGTAGCTGAATGGATTCGAAAAACTGCAAAGTTAAATAGAATTTTCTTATTATTATTATTATTTTTTTTAATATCACATGCTTATAAAGTTTTTTTTTTTTATAAGTTCAATCTATGGTTATAAAATGGTTGTATAAATAATTAAATGATTGCCCAGCGGAAGGAAAATTTTGGCAAATTTTTTATGGATCCTGCTTGAGCATGTCAAATACACACACATGCACATACTTATATGCAACAATACAATTAAACATATACACACACTTATGTCTGTGTATTTGTTGATATCAAGTGTCTGGAAGCTATAAAACCGGCATCCAGCCAAATTGTGTTTATCTCAAACAGATGCAAAATTCAAATTGATGCTAGGGGATGTGCGCGAAAACATGAACAATTTGAATGGATATTGTATACAAAATAAACAAATTAGAAATGTGCAGAAATAAAAATGGAATTAAATGAAGTGTTGATAAGTTCATGGTTTCAGTATTGTGTGTATACAAAACTGCCTATATTCAAATATGTATATATTACATACATACAATACATATGTATGTATACATATATAGTGGCACAATTCAGATATACATTAATGCATATGTACATATGTACATATATGTATATACATGTATGCATATAGATCACATCTTGTGAACGACGAGCACATTATGCATTGCAAATTAAAATAATAATTAAATTAGCGGAGCAATAAAATACAAAGTCAAATATTGCGACGATTTTGTTCTTCGTTTTACCTCTTCTTCAGTCTCTTTTTTTTCTCAATTTCGGCTATTCTACTGGTTGGTTTACTGTTATATGCAGTTTCAGTGGCGTTCAGCTGCAATTGTAAGAGTCACTAAGCACTAAACACATTCACACTAGTACACTAGTACACTAACACACATGCAGACAAAGTGTCATGCGGAAGGCAATGATGCTCACCAAACAATTGTAAATTTAAATTCGCTTAGATTTTTAGCGGTCACGGCAACACTTTCAGAGGAGCGCGATTTTTAATTGAATAAAAGTAAACAAATCTAGTTTTCAGCAAAAAAAATTGCTTTCTACGCTGATGTTTAGTTTAGTTTATATACATAAATGCAATCTATTCAAATATCACATCAGCCAGCGTGAGAGGCAGCACAACCGTTACGCGTAACGGCCGACCAGTGACTAAAAGCGCATCAGCCAGAGCGACAACATAATTGTATCCAGCGTACGTTCAGATCGAAATCGAATCAAGAGAGGGCGAGTGAGAGTGAGAGTAACAGCATTTTCCGATGAGTGGGTGAATTAGGAACAGCGAAAAGTAAGCAATCGCGCACTAATGTCTGTATGTAAATTATCATTGTATAGAACTTCTTAATGTGGTGAGTGAGAAATTTTTTTTTTGCATCGAAAAAAGATACAAATAATATAATAATAAATCTTAAATATCCAAATTGAAATTTATTATTTTGTATGAAAGACATGTACACAACATGTACAACATTTAATGTATTGAATTATTGAATTTTAATATTATTGAACGATTCAAATAACTAACGGTTTGTGGCATCAGCTTATCGCAATAAGTTATCGATACAACATTTTGAACTAAAAACATATTGCGATAGTCATAAACTGCCATATCTAATTATTAGATTTGTTATTGTTCTTAATTTTCTGTGCTGACTGTAAAAAATGCATTTAACTGTTGTCTACGTCACTGTTGGTACCACAAAATTCGATGCACTCATTAATGTTATGACATCTGCTCCTGTTTTGTGTGCATTACAAAAGCTAAAGTGCCAGAAACTTGTGCTGCAGCACGGCAACTCTACGCAGGTGACCGACACCGAGCTGCAGCTCATCCATGAGAAGTACGGCATTCAGGTGGACCAATATAAATTTCGACCCAATATAGAGGATATTAAAGCAGCTAATGTAATCATTGGGCATGCGGGTGCCGGCACATGTATGGATATATTGAATAATGGCAAGGCGGGACTAATCGTTGTCAATGACGAGCTGATGGACAACCATCAGTTGGAATTGGCTCGTCAATTGGCATCCGATCAGTATTTGTACTACTGCAAGGTGGACGAGGTTAGCAGCAAACTAGCTTCATTGGACTTTGCAGCTCTGAGGCCCTACGAACCAGCCACAGAAAATATGCGAAAGTTTATGGACGCACTAAGTGAATTATTGAATCATTAACATTAAAACTATATAATTTTTCTTGGCGCTGACGCCAGGAGCGGGCGCTTTGGATATATGTATATATATTTTGTTATATTTATGAGTAAACACGATAAACGACTATAAAGAACGTTAGACAATAGTATTGGGCTATACGTTACATAAATTCACGATTATTTAATATTAATAGAACAATTACTAAGCAAATATTAATTAAATTCCATTAAACTTGTATATATGCGTGCACTTATATAAACTTGAATAAACGATGAGACTCTCGACAAGCTTTGGTTGCTGTTGTTTACGTACTGTCGATCGTCTATTCGGCTTCGCCAGTGACTGCGGCTCCATTCTCAATGATGCTATCAAAGGAGAACGGCTGAAAAGCATAGCCGTGGCCCATATAGAATTTGCTCTGGAACTCGACCCTGGGAAGAGGCAACAGATATTAATTTGTATTAAACATATGAACTCTTGTTCATACCAGTGCAGACGCAGCGTGTGCAGAAATGCGGAAAGACCCTCCATCAAGACCAGAATGCCAACGGTCAAAACGGCCCAGAATGCAAAGACAACGGTCAAAAAGATGCCACCAAGCCAGCCCTCCTTATTCAAACCCAAAGACAAAACCATGCTCCACAAGACTTCAGCCAGCTCTGCACATGAAGGGAAATTCATTAGGATTCATTATGATTCATTAATAAAATAAATAAAGACTCACGAGCATGAGCCAATGAGAGCGCCCATAAACGTAAATATGATGCCGTGTGTGAAACCGAACCCAAAACGTATTCAATCGTGTGGATGCCTTGGTGTATGAATATCTCGGACATCTCCTCCTCGTCGTGATGCTCGCCGCCTCCGCCGCCATGCGAACCGCCGCCATTCGACATGCCGCCGACTTCTGCATCAGATGCGCCAGTTATGGGCTGCACCTGTTCGAATGCAACAATAGAATTATTAGCGAGAGACTCAAGAAATAAATTAAGAATTTTAGGTTGTGGTACTACAAGCGACTCAACTAACCTCTTCCTGTTGCATTTGGATTGGTTGGTGTTTAGTTTATTCGTTTGTTGAGTGTTATTGTTGGATGTGGTTGGTTAGTTTGGAGGGTAAAGACAAGGGTGAGGCATAAATAAACAGAAGTGCAGATACAAGTATTATCTGTTAATGTATGCGTATGTACCCAGGCTTATAATAGTCAATGATGTGATGTGGATGGATCGGTGAAGGATTTGCAACAATGACACAAAGCACTTGACTTCAATTCTATGCGGCTGAAGGTGTACTTACGTTAGCCAGTTTACGCGCTTGCATAATCTTGATCGGTTTGCCCAGCAGCATGACCGGAATGCAGGCGAGTGCAATCAGAACGAAGACGGTCTGGAAAAACGATTGGCCAAAGAACATGTAGACTTCGCAGCCTTGGCCCGGAGCTTTGGACTTCTTAAACAGAACCATATCAATGAATGTTATCAGAATGGATGGGGCGCAGGCCTCGGTCAAGGGGACTACAAAGAAAATAAATTCGTTTAATTTATATTGTTAATTAAATAAGATCAAAGAACTTACATTCATTTGTGGCAGCATAGCGATTCCATTTGATGAACATCAGCAGCACTAGATAGAAGAAGAGAACGACCAGGAACAGCAGCTGTGGGATGAACTCGTAGAGCAGTGAGAGCCGATTACGGAAATATGTGTGATTGTGCCAGCTCATGATGACGCCGAATATCATGTGCAGCACACCGAATATTATGGAGATCTTCATCTTGTAGGCATTTTGAAAAACAATCTTATTGGAAGAGGCCACCTGCCAAATGGGGTCCATTCCGAATGGATATGGCGTGCCCTCGTAGTCACTGGTCGCCGGACTCAATTGCAAATAGTTGTTGTTCCAAACAGTTGACTTGTTGTACGATAGATGCCAATGGGAGCCGAATATGTTGAGCGACTTGGAGAAGATGTCGTTGTAGATCAAACCGGTGTACATGGAAAAGACGCCCATGAGGAATATTATGTAGCGCCCACCAAAGAAAATGTTCCAAATCTCATTGTCCGTTTTCTGGGCAGCCAAGCCCTTCTCCTTGCGTATCATCCAGAGTCCGAATAGCGCCATTATTGCTCCATGTCCTAAATCGCCAAACATGACAGCGAACAGAAATGGGAACGTGATGATGGTATAGGGTGCCGGATTCATCTCCCGATAACTAGCTACGCCATATGCGTCAATTAGGGCTTGAAAGGCTTTGGTAAACTTGTTGGTGCGATTATATGTGGGAGGATTCTCGAATGTCTGCATTCGATTGAGAATTGGCGGCACCGATGAACCCGAACGCTCCGTACCACGTCGCAGCGCCAGCTGGATGGTCTCAATGTCCAATAGCGGAACCCAGCACTCAGCGATGAGACACTTCTGGGTCACATCCAGATTGAAGAGATTCAGCGTATGATAGATAGCCTTGATTTTGCGCACCTTGACGAACCAGTTCTTCAAGTTCTTGGCAGCTGCGACCAGGACACGATGACGATGATCCTGCGTCTGGCCAAGCACCGTGTTCAGATCCTCAATGCGTGTCATCACGCCCATGGCCATTTCGCGACGATCGGCTGGCGCTTCTGGGCACGGATAGAGAGTGGCCCGGAAACCCTCGCAAATCTTCTTCACACGCGTCTTCAGCTGATCTCCTTGAAAGAATATGATGAACACCGACTTGTACACCTGATCGCCCTGAAATAGACATTGGAACCATCCATTATTAGCTGAAATTATTGACTTGGCTTCTACTTACATTTGTGGGATCTTCCAAGGGGGATTCAATCATGGCCTGACGTAGGAACACATTGCCACGACAGGCACGCCACAGCATCCGCTCAAAGGCTGGCAGCTTCTCCCGGGAAATAACGCCGGCCACAAAGCTAAGTTAGATTAAAGATTAATATCGGAAGGAATACATGTGTTTAGTCGTTTTGTTTATCATTCCGGTTAGTTACGGCAACAAGGAAAACTAAACTCTCAAGCACAAATACCAATGAACGCAGCATGGAATGGAACGTGGCGACAATTAAATGTATTAACAAAGGAACACAAGTTTAATTTTGTTTGATTTTTTTTAAGGGGCGTATGCGGCGCGGCTAAGCTAATGACCACGGGGCGATATGTCTCTATATACAGATTTTTTGTTGAATTTTATGAGCATGAGCATTCCTAGTCTAAATTTGGAATTCTGGGATACCAACCATGGCAGATAATCCTCACGTTCAATCGATTTTTCCATAAAACTATATAATTGTTAATTTGTGTACTCGATGTGTATTTGAACATGGGAAGAGAGGAGCAGAAGAAAGAATGGAGTTTGATTTAGTTTTAGATTTTGTTTAGATTTGCCTTTTTTTGCACAGAAAATTATTGCTTCAGGAGCTTAAGAGACGTAGGTCCGGCATCGATTTAGTTATAGCATTTCATTCGGTTTGGTTTGGTTTGCTTTGATGGCGTTGTTGATGTAGTTTATGTATGGCTTAAGCACAGCAGCGTCTTTGGTTGTTCGTAGTTTGGTTAGTTGGATAGCGGTTAAGCAATAATTTTTTGTTGCATATTGTAATAAATGTAAATGGCTTTTGACCAGGTTAACGTACACGCCTGCAGTTCGATACATACCCAAGCTGTACGGGACCCATTGATGCACCGGCGGTGCGCACCTCATCGGTGATGAGGGCCCGCGTCATCGACTCGGTGGTGTGGTTCAGGCCGCCCTCCTGCTAAAAATTGTGTTAAAAGTTTGCTTTTGTTTTCATTTGCATTTCAACGGCAAATTCGAGTATAAATACATATACATAAATATACATATATTTATACACTTTGCATAGGCAGTTAGTATCTTTGTCGAGTTAATTGAAGCTTTCCGCCGCCAAGTCTTTGTGATTGTAATTGAGATATATGATGTATATGTGTTTATGTTTTTGGTGGTGGGGTGGAGTGGGAGAGTTGAAGCCAACACCAGAGCAACCATTGAACTTAGCCTAATACACATACATACACATACATACAAACATACATAAATAAAGAACCACATTTACTTATCATAACAATATAAAGAAAAGTCATCCTAAGCAGAGCCTAACATACAGACAGACTGAGAGACAGATAGAGAGAGAGAGAGAGAGTGCGAGCGAGAGAGGCAGCATAGATAGTTCTAGTTTATCTATATATACGGTATTCATATATATACATATATCAATTTATAGAGATAAAGACACGCAACATATGCAGCCATGGAGAATGAGAGCGAGCGAGCGAGTCGGGTTTGGTTTTGGTTTGTTTTGCATTCAATTCGCATCGAAATTTGTATTCAGTTTGGTATTTGCGCAGGCTGAGGCTGAGTTTAGTTTTCCATTTGATTTGTTTCTGGTTTTGGTTTTGTTGTAGAGTGTTCGACTATGTTCATGGAGTTTGCAATATTTACCCAAGCTTTAAATTTTGGCCCGGCTGATTGGCGCGCACGCCCTCCTCGCCCAACAGCTGCGCTTGCTCATCCTCGTTCTGGTTGTCAGCCATCTGGAGATAGCGTCGATATTTGTTTGATGAATATGTCGACGTGGATTTGTAAACCATCGGCACCGACTGGCAACACAACCGGGGCGGAAATAACGTGTTGTTGTTGTGGTTGTGGTGGTGGTGATGATGGTTGTGTTTGTGGTGGTTGTATATATGGGGTGTTGGTATTTTTGGGTGGTGTACATTGCATTGCATTTGCAGGGTTCGGGTTCGGGTTCGGGTTCGAATTCGAGTTCAAGTTCGGGTATTTGTTTCGTTTTGTGTTTGGGTATTTTGAATTGATTTGGTATTGGTATATGGAAAATAAAACGTAAAACAAAATCATAAAGTAAACAACAAAATATATAAATAACAATTAAAGCTAATCATAATTATATCTACATATATATACATACTTGAAAAACAAGTGCACAGAAAATATAAAAAAAAAAAGATTAATATATAAAAATATACATCAAACATAACTCAAGCATGCGCAGAGAAATTATAGAGTATAAAGAAAGGGTAACTAAACTTCAACTAAAACTAACTTGAAATACAAGAACTAACGACTGTATTTACAGAGTCATATGCAAATAGTATATATGTATATACATATAGAGTATACTTAGAATAGACGCTTGGGCGATGGTAAGTTCTGCATGTATTATATGTTGTTCTGGTGTATTGCGGTTTCAATAAAATTATAAGAAATTGCTATTGAAAACAAAAGATTGTGTAATCAAAAACCAAAGCTGCACCATTTGTGTTGTCAGAGGCTGGATTATTTAGTTAGCAAGTTTCACTTTGCCATATGTTAATTAGAAATTTTAGTATCGAACGTTATTCGTCTTGTTGTTTTTTTTTTTTTTTGAAAAGCCTTTGCCACGTAGTTAATATATCTTAATTATCTGTTAGCCGGCGTTGCCTGTAGGAGATGTTAGCAAATAAACGCATGCATACCTCATCGAAGAAGACCTGCGTCTTGCGCAGTATATGCTTCAGTTCGGTCAGCTCCAGAAAGTTGCGCTTCAAGGCCTCCGCATTCTGATTCACCTCGCGCAGCTCGTTCTCCAGCTTCTCAAAGGTTGCCTGCGATGGAGGAAATAAAAAATATACATGTATTCGAGAACAAAGAGAAGGTTTTATGATGGTCTAGGCTTGCCTCCAAATCAATCATTTCGCGTGGCTGTGGCGCTTCGGGACTCTCGCCGGTGTCAAGCATGGGTATGCCATCCTTTTTTATCTCTTTCTCCAGGTAGCGCAGCTTGCGCTCCATCTCATCGCAGCGGCGCACTTCGTTGACAAATTTTCGTTGAAATGCATTTACGTCGGGATTGAGCTGTTTATTGTTTTTTTTTTTTTTTTTTTTTTTTTTTATTGTAATTTTTATTTCAATTTAATTTTCATCACTTACATCACGAAATTGCACCAATCCCAGCTCGCCGAGCTCCGAGACGCAGGCATAGGCCGCCTCGCTCTGTAGGAAGAGTTGGCAGAGTGCCATCTCCTCGCTACGGAATAATGAACCCATCTTTATAGCTCAGCACTCGACACCCAATTATCAGTTGCTGCAAATAGCAAAAATTGATTTTAATTCAACAAAATTTCCCATGAATCATTGGCTTTACGCGTGTATTTAAATCGAGACTCTCTTTGTTTTACTTTTATTTTAGCATTCTATCAACGTTATCAACGCCTCTTTTGTGGCGGAATGTGTAACTGTCCTATCTGAAAACTTGATACGCCAGCGCTATTCAGAAATCTCTATACTGATTTATTGATTTTTCATTTGTGTGGCAGATGAAAAGAAAGTGCTGCGTTGTATATGCTCCTGTTTTTGTTGGACTTTGCACGGCAGATGGTGATACTTATTGTTGTTTAATTCAAAAGCATATTATCATTCAAATACGTTTAGTCTTAATTTAATTATTACTTGTTTAAACTTTTATTTGAACAGCGCACAACTTCTAATTACAAATTTCTTTTAATTTTTAGTTACTCTCCGCTGCAGTGTGACCGACGCTAAAAAGAAATCGAAAAGAACATTGCTGAACTGGCAAGAAAATACCAAAATACTGAAATGTACTCTATAATTGTAATCATATACAAGAATTTGATTTGTAATCTGGAACAGGTTCGATAACTTGAAATGAATTAGGCGGGCGCAATTTAAAAAGATTTTCAACAATCATCTTAATAATAAAAGATGCTTATTTGAAAAAAAATGATGATTATTTCACTCATATATCTTTAGTTGACTTAAAACTTAGCTTAAATTAAATAAATAAAACATATATAACTATGCAATCCAATTATCATTTGTTTTAATTACCATTTATTTTTTACCTCTTTAGTAAATGGCAAATGTTGCTGTTGCTAAAGTGCTTAATAACACCATTATACTTTACGCCCTCTCATTCCAGCAGCGACTTTCCGCATTCCGCCCTTCCGCTCTTTACTGTTCGCTCTTAAGTACAAAGAGCAAGTCCTTGGATTTACATTGACGAACTACCAACGTCGGCCGCGGCGACAGCATCCGATGATGTGAATAAAGTCCAATGGCGACATTTTTCGGTTGGGCCACGAGTCAGTGTGAATCTGTAACTCGTGAGCGACGGAGTGAAAGCGGCTAAAGGCTCGGTAAATTGGTTGAGGGAAATACACAAGCAAAAACAGCAGAACCAGCAGCGCAGGAGCAACAACAACAAAAAGAACTGAATAGGCATAGCGAAGTGGAAAGTGGAGATGGTCATAGCTGAAAATTGGATTGCCGCTGCTTCAGCTACTATTTAATACTTGCCTCGTGCGGGACTCTAACAGTGTGTGTGGTGTGTGCTGTATGTGTGTGTGTGGGTCAGTGTGCCATTTTACGATCCACCAAAATGAATCAGACAACAAAGGCAACATTTTTGTAATTGAAAAATTTACTGTTGGTTACATATGCGCGAGTTGTTGTTGTTGCTGTTATGGCTCAGATTCTGGCAGGCGGCGCAACCCACCGCAACCCCCAAAAGTATGCCACAGAACACAGCATAACCAAAAAACAAAAAGGACAAAAACGAAAAAAAAAAATAAAACAAATTAAAAATCAATCGCTCTCGCTCGCACAAAAGTAGCAGCAGCTAATTGTAGTCTAAAAAAAATTAAATAAAATAAAAAAAAATTATAAACAATATTATAGCAAAATATGTTTCTAAAATGGAAGGACAACAAATTTAACAGAAAAGCCGGACCAAAGAAGAAAGAGAAGAGTATTTTAGGCTTGCGCTGCTTTGTTTTGTGGCCGCTCCCAAAAAAAAAAAAAAGAAAGGAAGACGAAATCGCGAGTTTATCAACAACAAGCAGCGAGAATAAAATAATTGGCTAAATAATGTCAAAGGAAAATACAAAGCGTGCCAATGATCTGCTTAAAATAACCAAAAAAAGTTGAAGTTTTCAATTTATGCATAATTTACAATAGGCTTAATATTTATATTCAATCTTGTTTCAGTATTTAGTTCAAGTTTCTTCTTCTTCTTCTTCTTCTTTTTTATTTTTTATTAGCGCAACATTCGACCTATTTAAGGTGAAGGTCTTTTTTGTTTTTGTTATTTTTTGTGTTGTTCTTAATAAGCTGTGCAATTTATTAACTATTTCCACAAATTTCTAAATTGAATAAATGCAATAGGCACTGAGGTTGTTTATAAATCAAAATGTAGGCGGTTTTCTTAACAAGCGCTGATTGTCAGTTTTACAAATAGATGTACTAAAGTTATTTAAATCATCTGATCTGTTAGATCTAGTTAAGGTGAGCCCCAAAGCAACTCGGTAAATCAGTCCATTTAGCTTTGGCTCTTGATTCAATTAAGACACACACATATGCATACATATATACACACGCGCAGGCCGAGACTTGATTGTAAAATTGGTTTTTATTGTGCGAACGTCCAATTGATGTTCAGGTCGCGCTCCTCTAGTAGGTGCCCCGCCAACAGCCTCAAGTGATAATATCTGCGCCTTAACGGAGGCGCAATTGCTGCTTATCTAACTACAGTTTTAGTTGCAAGCTCTCGCGTCTGCCGTAAAGATGGCAATATACAGCTAACTGTCAGCTGCAGCGAGCACATACGAACAAACATACATACATACATATATACATATGTACATATGTACATTTGACAAGTGCAAGATATATGTAAATACATATATTCATAAATTTATATATATACATACATGCATATGTGTGTGTGTGTGTGTGTGTACAATCGCTAATGTGTGCTACAATCGCTAATGTGTGCTAAATTTCGCGCAGTGCACTGCTAATCCTTTTTTATAACGGCTTTATCCTTACATAAGGATTTGCGCAAATAATCACATAAAGCAAAAGGCAAAACAAAGTGCATTCACAGCAATAGCATCAACAAAACAATAAACATAAAAAGTGTTCAGCAACAATAACAACAACAACATTACCTTCATCGGCAACAGCAATAACAAGGATATACGCCAAACAGCTAAAAGACTGCAATCAAATGCAACGCTTTTTATAGGTGAGTATAAAAAAAGAAAGAAAATTATATATTAAAAAAAGTATAGGTATATGTATTCGTAAATATTAAACAAATTAAATTAGGCAAAAGCAGAACAGCAGCGAAAGTGACAAAAAAGTATACATATATAAGAAAATGCGAATACAAACATCAAAAAGGGCGTGTTGTGTCTTCAGTTGCTGCTCTCAGCAGCACTATATGCATGTGTGTGTGCGTGTCTGTGTATGTGTATGGGTGGCTGTATGCGTGTGCGTGGGCTTTGTTGTTGTTTTTGCTGGCTGCTACATCATCAAGTTGCCTTTGCTTTTACCGTTAGCTTTGGCTTCGGTTGCGCCTCTTTACTTTGTACGTAATAAAATTGATGATAAAATAAAAATGGATAATGGGCGATTTTCGGCTGTGGCTGTGGCTCTGCCTGTGAACTGTGAGAGAAAGAGAGAATGGAACGAGCTAACTGTGCTGTGTTTACCACTGCACCCGCGTTACGCTCAACTCGTTATACACCAACTAAGCACAACGCATTTCTGTGGCTCAAGTCTTCTCTTCATCCATTTGGCGTCCGTTCTGCTTGGCGTTCTCTTTCTTTGCTGTATTGTACTCTTTGTTGATAGCATAGCATAACATAGCACTTGCACGTAGCCGATGAGGCTACATGTGTGTGTGTGTGTGTGAAGTCTGAGACGGCGACAGAGGGCGGAAGTCGTGCTGATAAGAATGCTTTAGTTGTTAATAGCAACGTGGCGGGTGCGATTTTTACCTTGCCTAAAATTGCGATAATAAGCAATACAAATTAAGAAAAAAGTGGGTTTTTTTTTGCCGAATAATTGATGCCCTTGAATATATAGTACATATTTATTTAGTAAATAAAACAACATAATATAAAAGGCAGTTATTATATAATAAATATTTATATAGTATATATATATATATATATCTATTTATATAGTATGTATATATAAATGGTAATAAAGCGTGATTTATAATTATTAAATTTAAGATATTTAATAAAATCTCTTTTGTAAATAGTAATAAATGAAACAAACTATATTTTAATTGAATCAATCATATTGTATGTTATGCATTTTCACATTTTTAAAAGCTTAAATTAAATTATTGATTGAATTAGTTTTTGTTATTTCTTAAAATTTTATTCAAAATCATATTCAATAAAAATTTGCAGACTTAACTTTTCTTATTTTTTTTTTTAAATAACATTTTTTTCAGTAGATTAGAGAGATAGATAACTTTTAAAACTTTAAAAGATTTCAACTCTATTCATTTTATACTATTTGTTTTTAATTTGTTTTTAAATAAGTTAAGTTTTACTAATCTAAATAATTTATATTATGGTATTATTCGCTTTCGAATCTCAAATTGGAAGGCAAAGAAGTATAAAAGTATAAAAGGTTTATACAACTTGACACTATTTTAAGTAGGATTTACTTAAAATTAGCTTTATAAGAAATTTTATATAAATATACTATATTTATTAGATCCCTAAATTCCGTCAACTTTATTCCGAATTCCATTTTAATTTAATTCTTTGAGCAAAAACTAGTTTCAGTTACCTAACATTTTCTTTATATAGTACATTCCTTTGCTCTCCTACGGAGTATACAACGTCAGCTGTAACTACTCTACCTTTGTCTACCTTGTTCCCATTGTCTAGGTTTAGAGCCATTAGCATTGAGCACATTCTGGCATGGGACTGGCAGCAGGGTTTCGTTGTGGTTGGTCTCATTTAGCCGAGGTAATTACCGAATATCGTGTCGATTTCAAGGGCCCGCCATAATTGGCCAAATGCATCCTGGAGGCGCTTTCTTAAGTGCTGCCAATGGCAACGACTGCAAAATGGAAGGCTAAAAGTGTTAAGCAGCGCACGCCCATTAATGACTGTGATAAGGTTGAATATTTAATAGCTTTTCTAGCTTGCCAGTAAGTCAGTCAGTCAGTCAGTCAGTCAGTCAGTCAGTCCGTCACTCTTTTAGACAGTTAGACAGTCAGCCCGTTTGGTTGTCTCTGTCTGTTTGTTTTCAGCTTTGTCAACGCTTTTGAAAAGTTTTTCTGTCTTGACTCGATGCCGATTGTTGTTGCCTGACTGCCAGTCTGGCTGACTGCCTGGTCTCTGGCAATAATGGCTATGGCAATGACAATGCCACAGCATTGTTTAGAAATAAATTAAAATTTCATTCAAGTGCTTTTCTGACAAAACTTTCTTAATTACAAATGTAAAGCCACTGCGGCGGCAACTGCCTCAAATATTGTTTGGAGCAGTTCAGTTCGTCAACTTGACTGGAAATACGAGTAACTCGCATTTATGCAAATGCAACAAGAAATCATCAAAATTGCAATTGCGACTCTTTTACTTTCGTATTGTTCTACAAAAATATGAAATCCTTGGCTAACAATTGCCTGCAAATGACGGACACATTGTTACATTTGATAGTCGTGTGCAGATTTCGCTGCCACAACATCAGCTGAACAATGATAAGCATTCGCAATTTTAACTATGTGAACTGTGTTGGTTGCCCCATTGCCCAAAGGCACAAAAAACACTCACGCCCACACACTGGGCCATGCAAAAATAATACACAAATGGTGCACAATAAAAGAAAAACAACAACAGCAACTGCGACGACAACGTCGACGTGGAGAACCACAGGACGCCGAACGAGAGCAACAAGCGCAGCGCACTCACACAATTGCTCTCAAAACAATAGCTGCATTTCAATATGGATTTTGCCAGATTCAGAAATACCCTGCAAAAAGTTTATATGACAGTTTTTAAATAGTTTTCTTTTCATATGGAATTTACAGTAGAGCTGTTGAAACTGTTGCGATCGATCAATGTGCATATATTTATTTCGAGGTCAATCATAAATTGTTGATTGATTAAATTTGCTTGCTTCTTAATATATTGTCTACGTAGTATATTGGAAGAGGAAACAGCCTGTAAGCCATTGTTGAAATTTCCCATTGAATCATGAAATGACTCTCCGATATATATATATCTTATTAATTATTACCTTTACATCATTAAATTGCTAATAACGAATTCAATTTGTTTCTTTAGTTTTTAACTTCAAGTAAATTTGACATTTTAGTTTATTTAAAATTGCATTATTTATTTTTATTTTTTATTTTTATTTAAAATTTCTTACATATTAATCAACATTTTATTGTAATTGTATGAAATTTTAAAATTGAAACTAAACAAATAATATAACTAAATAATGCATGTAATTAGTGAATTATTTATATCAGCTTATAATTATCTTTTGAGGATTTCTCAAAGTCCAAAAATAAGTGTCTTTCGCTCACACTATGAAAAGCAAACTCTGAGAGTAACGAATTGGAGCCGTCTTCAAAGAATTCGCTCGCACTCAGACTGCAAAGATTTGATTTTGGGATTTTTTCCATGATCGTCATTCAAGACCGTTTTTCTTGCACTTATTGAAGCTCAGCGCAAAACACTCAGACGAAGACGGAAACGGGACAAAAAAAAAATTGCCCTGCTGAAGAATTTGTGCATCTTCAATCCATCCAGCTTCATTTACCTTACAGGGTATATAAAGCCACAGCAACACATACATAAACAGAAACCTGGTCGCTTTTGGAGCGTACTTGGTGTGCACTTAGATGAAAATGACAGCAGAAACAACAGCATCAGCAGTAGCAACAACAACAACAACAACAACAACAACCGTCGACCATGTCGAGTAATGACAGCAGTCGCATTTAACAATGGGGGCACTGGCTAAGCAGCGGCCACGCCCACTCAAGCGACCAGAGGCGCTGCTGTCATTCATTCATCCATTCATGCGCTCCACTTGTGCAGTACTGGACGCAACCGGCTGCTCCGTGTGTGTCTGTTGGTGTGTGTTCAGAGGGTGGGGGAAGGCTGCAGCCGTGTCATTGTTGTTGTTGTTGTTGTTGTTGGGCAACACACTTAAGTGGTCGCTTAGAGTGTGCCACGTTTTGTGTGTAGTTGCTTGTTTATGAATAAAAAATAGTTATTTGCAAAACGTTTAGCAACAGCAGGAGAGCCAGAACGTGAACGCAGCAGGATGCAGAGCCAAAGGCGATATGACAATTTCGCATATGTGTACATGTATGTAAGTCACATATACACAATATATGTACATCTACATGTGTGCATGCGTATGTGTGTATATATTTATGAAGAGAGTTGTTTAGAGCTAAGATACTTTGGTACTTTTTTAATTAAATGTCAGAAAATGACGCTGTTCACAGCAAACGAGCATCTTTATTATGCTTCCCGTGTGTGCATGTGTGTGCGAATGTGTGTGTGTGTGTGTGTGTGTGTGCGTGTGTGGCAATTCAATTGTGGTCTCCGACCACAGAAGCGCACCCGAGAGGGCCATAAGCTGGCCTACAGCGATGAGCCAAGATAATTGTTACGTCATTAAGCGGTGTGTTAAAAAAAAAAATTTAAAAAAAAAGAGTAAAGCAAAAGTCCAATATAAAGGAAAATAAGCAAAACTTCAAATAAATTCAGATTGTTTATAATAATAATAATAATAGGAATATAAATAAAGTCTGCGTCAATTTTATGGGTTTCACAATTAAATACAAATTCGCAGCGACAAATGCGGCAAAGCAAGCGAATTGGTAAAAGGTAAAAAGAAAAAAAAAAAATAAAGTAACAACAAATGTTTGTGATGCGAGCAGAACTGTAAAAAGGGCGCTGCTGGCTGAGCGGCGGTAAAAACAGCGGCACCGACAGCGACAGCGACAGCAGCAGCAGCATAGACAAACTCTTGTCATGCTGGACACGCTGAGCTCTTTTCGTCTGTGCTCTTCATTGGTATATGGCGCGTAGCGCAAGCGCGCTCTCTCTTCTTTCGCTCATCCTCTCTTCCATTACTTATGCTGCCTGCTCTCGGTCTGTAACTGCTCTTACGCTTCGTTTGCTTGTGCTCGTGGTGTGTGGGTTATTATGGTGTTGGTGTGAGTGTGGGTGTGTGGGTGCAGTTCCTCATTGGCACAGCCAATGCTGATATATATTTTTTTCTTGTATATTTTTGGCAATGTCAATGTAACTTTTATCCAACTGACGCTTCAGTGGTTTCTTTTACTGCATCAGCAGAGCCATCACTGCCGCCTCCGCCATCGCCGCATGCGTCTCAGTCGTTTGTGGCGCTGATTTAAATGGTGCTGATAAGGCGGCATTATGATTCGAACTTGTTCAAGCTACAACCGTCACATAACACGTTCAGCCTACGCGCTGCTTTTGCGTATGTGTGGGTGTGCGTGAGTGTGAGTGAGAGTGTGTGAGTGTGTGGATGAGTAGTTCTGGCGTGCCTTCAGGCGCATAAGTTTACAATTGACTTTTAACGATATGGTACACACATCTGTGCGTGTGTGTGCGTGTGTGCGCGGATTTATGCTTTATCATTTATTGTTAGTGGAACTTGCAGACGTCAGCCCAGCATCAGCCACGCCCCGTGTCGCCTATGCTGCGTGCGGCCATTTTGTTGCCATGTTATCATTGATTGCTGTCACTGTTGTTGTTGTTGTTGGTGTTGCCGCTGCTGCTCTGATAATATGCTGCGCCTTTGTTTTCGCAGCAATAAAAATTGGTTGTAATTTAGTCGCACGTGGGTGTCTGCGTGTGAGTGAGTGTATGTGTGCAGATTGATACGCGCTGCGCTTTGTTTTGTCTTGCTGTCTTGCCTTCTTCTTTTTCGGTTGTCTGCTTGGCTATTCCCAATTAATTCCATTGATATGCGTGTTTCATTTCGTTTAGCTTTTCTACCGTTGGTCATGTTTGTGTTGCATACTTTGCGGCTGACCGCAATTTGCATAGTCTTCTGGGCAATTATGGAGGCTGCGTTACGTGAGCAGCATAATTGACCAGCTAGGCTCCGCTTGTTAGCCCAACAGACATAATACGAATCGTGGCAATAAATATATACATATGTATGTATGTATGCATTCAAATATTTATTTTGCTGTCAGTTACAAATGTATGCGAGTATTGCAATGTGTTGGCAAACACATCAAATTTGCAAAAATTACATTACCAAAGGATTCAAAAAACCAGAAGCAGCTGCAGCAGCAGCAACAGCAGCAGTCGCTTCATCATCAAGAATCGCTGGCAGACATTGCCTTTTGTGCGGCGCCAATTTGCATTTGCATTCAGCCAACTCGAGTTGGCTGGCAGCAGTTGCTCTACTTCGTTTATCTCAACTCACATTTCTCAACCTGTCTCTCTTTCTCTCTCTTCTCTCTTTTTCCATTTCGTTGCAGGCACCAATTTCAACATTGGAACAAAAGACTTTTTCGCTCTGGTTGCATTCTTTCCTTTTTGGTACCACTGAAGCAATTAACTGAAAATGTAGCGCTGGCAAGGACATGGCCAAAGTGAAACAGCAAATGCCATGCGATGCTACGAGCATAAATGTAAGTATGAGCTAAATGCGTGTCGGGAAATGCTGTGGGAGGCCAGTGGGCGTGGGCGTGGGTGTGTGTGCGTGCATCTTGGCTAATTGCCTGGGTTATGCACAGCGGCTAGAATCAATAGAGCGAGCTGTGAAAGCAGACAGCAAGCGCCACAGCTGAAATTGTTTGAAAGTACAATTCAGTTTCATTTGCTTTTCATTTGCAGCAGCGATGCATTAAGTCTGCAGCAGCAGCAGCAGCAGCAGCAGCACAGAGCTACAGCTTTCAGCTGCTGCCCTCAATATCATACAAAGTATATATATGTATGTATGAGAGTATATCTCTCTCTGTGTGTGTGTGTGAGTCTTTGTTTGTCTGTTCAGTGGCATTGGATTTTGCTATCACAGCTCTGCCTAGCCCTCCAGGCATTTGTCATTCTCATAGCTTACACTTACAATATATATGGAAGACAGCCTTTGTTTGCTGCACTAATCAACTGATCTGAATGCAGAACACGCCCCTCAAAAGTCCACAAAAGATGTCTGGGTGTGAGCTATGCAAAGTACATGACTCTAGGGCACGTTCTTATTGAATAACCGCACAGATTGCAACACTCCAAATCAGAATAATAATAAAACGTTTCGGTTTTAGGTAATATCTCTTCCGTTCCCTACATCTTTCCTGTATATCTGTTAAGCTAATACAAATAATATATGAATTATTATTGCATTCTAATTGTTGTACTATCATCTTGTCTTATACAAATGAGATAAATACATAGCCTTGATTTTGAGAGATATTTGTAATCCTTTTAAAATGGGAAATCAGAGAGTAATGGGTTTGTTCACATGTATTTAATAAGCAGAGTAGCGTACATAGGTGAGTGAATGTTTGACTTTGACGATGCATAAAAAACAAGTAAGAAGGCTCTAGTCGAGACTGCTCGACTACGAGATACCCTGGACCCTGCAAAAACAAACTATTACTCTTCGCACGCTCTACTAACTGCTCAGTGCTGAGGGAGCTGAGTCGATATAGCTATGTCCGTCTGTCCGTATGTTGGAAAGCGTCGATTTTCGAATATATAAGAGCTAGAGAGTTTTCTTTTTGTGTTAGGTTCGTATATTGTACGCGCAGTACGAGTTTATTTCAGAAAGTCGATAACTTATAAATTTCCAGAGTTATGGATGAAAACATTTATCGTGAGCTAGTTATAAAATTATATCTCGTTCATCATTAGAGTTAGAGCCTTCAAGGTTTCTGCTTATATGTAGATACTAATTTAATAAAATTTCGGTTTTTGTCAGATTTCGGATTCCGGTTCCCGATTCGCCCCCACACCCCCAAATGTGTAAAAAATGCATTTCAAATACTAGAGACATACAGTTTGGCTTGGCATATGGATATTACTGTCATGATCATAATCTGAACAGTTGGTTACGATTGTCCGTCTAGAAGCTGAATTATTAAACAATAAAGTTTTTGCAGCAAAACCCATGTGCCGCAGTAACAAAGGCAGCCAGACAACAAGACGTTTGCAATGCTCACACACATACAGGCGTACAAGCATAGATCAGCGTGTGTGTGTGTGCTCGTGTCTTTGCATGTATAGTTTCTTACGCGTGAAGAATCGAAACGAAGCAATCTTGGAATATTATTCGTAGGGCTCAGGGGATTTCGTAGTCGAGCAGTCTCGACTTCAGCTTTCTTACTGGTTAAATTATTAATTTTTTTAGCGTTCCTTTTTTTCACTTTTCGACCATCAAAAAAGAGAATCTTCTTTCGGCTTTGAAACACAAATAATAAATAATCTCATATATTTCTTACCTATCTCTGTTTCCTATCACGTCTGTTATCTTAAGATTGGTTTAAATTCGCAGTACACTTCGAGCTTTACGAAATTGTAGACCAAACATCTTAATATTAAAGTTATTTTCAAATAGAAAGCTTTGCAGGGCATCCGCTTGGGTTTCAGGCTAAGCAGAAGGGAAACATTTGCTGTGTTGCTTAACACTTTTATTGTAAAATTGAAATTTGATTTGCTTTTTAATATAACGTCAGCAGGAGCTGGGATAACGTTGACTTTGTGCTTGAGTCCTGTCCGAATCACTTTTACAAGTTTTACGTAATATCCTTTGACTGCGTGGCTAATGCTGTTGCCAGCTCCACGACAGCAGCAACAACAGAGCTCAGGCTAGGCGACAACAACAATGTCGAGGATAGTAAAGCACAGGTACAAAATTGCTGGCACAAAAGGAACGTCAGCCAGTGCAGGACACTACAGCAGCAGCAGCAGGGGCAGCGGCAGCAGGATAACAGCTCCGTGGCACAAAGGCCAAGCACAAATGCACCACATTCTTCTGGGCGGTGTCGCTTTTGGTGGTTTCGCAACGAGCTAAGCAATCGCTGTCCTTCTCGAGTTTGCGGCGGCGTTGGCTGCATTTGAAATGCCAGGCAATGAGGCATTTAATCTGAACGAGCTAAGCAGCGTTCGGTAGGGAGGCGTGGCTATGGGTGTGGCTGCGGTTTTGAATGTAGGCGCGACAGGGGCGGCATAAAGTTGACACAAAAGCAGAAGCTGCAAGGCAGAGCCGTTTGGTTGGCTTCTCTTCGACGAGCAGCGGCTGATAATGCATGTGTGTGTGTGAATATGTGTTGCAAGTGACCTTCTTTGCATGTGACACACACACACACACACACACATGCACACACACGTGGCCCACACGTGCCATGGATACCTGAGTCAGTTCCTCGTTCCGGCCTGTGTGCACTCGTTAGGCAAGATTCTGGCTTCAGCTCGCCTGTATCCCGTGTATATGGCACATGCATCATGTAACACGGCACGTAAATTCGTAATAAATTTGGAATTATGTGCACATTTGGTGGCTCTGCTCCTGCTGCTGCCAAAGAGGCCGAAGGCCAAACAATTTGCAACTTGCACTTTGATAATTTATGTTGCATACGCCGAGTAGAAGCCATGCATATACATATGTGTGTGTGGGTGCTGGTGTGGGATATGGATTACCACATTCGGTCTTTCAGTTTTTTTCAATTTGAGCCACACAAGCAGCATGTCATGAAAATGGATTATGCTGCACGTCAAGGATATCACCAGGCTGTTTATATCCCGACAGCCGCTGTCAGCAGCACGCAGTACGCGCATCAGCAGCATCATGTATTCACGGTTCACACGCGCATCCATATGACACACAATAATCCCATCCATCCATCCATCCATCCATCCTCTATCCACAAGTGTTGTCTGCCATCGGCTAATTGCACTCATTAAAGCAGCATTCATCGATTCGAGTTGTCGTCAGCTCTATTGGGCAACTGCAACTGCAATTGCAATTGGAGCTGCAGCTGCAGCTGCAACTGCAACTGAAACTGCTGTCAGAGACATATCCAATTAACAGACGCAATTGACAGACGCAATTGACAGACATAATTGATTTAAACGCATGTTTGATACTCACTCTGAAAAGCAATTCGATTTTTGATTGCATTGCTCACATTTCATTTGAGCTTTTTACACAATGATTTTTGTTCCATTTATATCTGCATACATAAATCGAAAAACTTGTATTTCAAATATATTTATAGTTACATATATAAATATAAATATGAATTTAATTTAGTGTTGATTAAAGTAGTACATTTTGTAATTTATTTTTATAATATTTATGAAGACTCATAAATTTATAAATTGTTATTCATATTGATATTAGAAACAGATTTAATATACAGTTTAGAAGTTTAATCGGCAAGATCTGAGTTTTATATCGATGTTTAATAAAAATAACTTATCTGAAGGTTTTTGAATAGCTATAAATGATATGAATATTAATAATTTAATTAGCAACAACTTAATTAATGAATAAATAAAAACAGATATGAAATATATTTTTAAAAATTCCTTTCAGCTTAGTATTCACTATATCTTCTACGTCAGATTTATTGGAAATGAGTTTATATTCTTAACAAGTTATTCACTTTAATAATCGATTCAGAAATATCTCATCTTTATATATATTCTTTATTTGAAAATTAATAAATAATTATTAATTAACTATTAATTACACTTTTAGAAACAACTCATCTATATCAATATTTTATTTAGAAATTTATTAATAATTATTATTGAATAATAATTAATTTTGATGCAAGACTCATCCCAGTTCTGGCATTCGAATTTTAACAACACTCTAAATAAACATTTACCTTCATTGCTCCTAATTGACAGGTCAAATTATTTAATTAGTTACATAATAATTAAATTACTTTTTATATATCCATTATAGAATTTGTCCCTCTGCCTCACTCTTTTATATTTACATACATATATACATACATATTTATTTATGCATTTATCTTTGTTTACGTATTCGATTCCCCTGTTTCTCGCAAAACGCCTAAAATAGTGCAATTTATTCTCGTTCCTCCATTGCCCCACAGCTGATTGTTAATTATAAATGTAATTCAAACATAAATGTTATTCATATATTGTCAATATTATTGCTCGTTGGCAAATACAGCTTGAAGCATTTGTACATTTGTATTTATTTGCGCATATAGGAGAAAGAGTATATCCCCTGGGTATATTGATTTGGCTAAAGGCCAGCATTTTTTTCTGTATTACATTGCATTTAAAATGGGAAATCGTGGTTTCTATTATAAAATCAAAAATTCACAAAAAGTCAATAATCAAACTGAATATTATAATAAAATTAATTGAGTTCAGTATTAACTTCATGTTCTAAAATATATAAAAGATGCAGTATCCGACTGACATTCAATTTAAAAATTTCCTTTTAATTAAAATTTTAAAAATATATTCATGGTAATTTTAGTGCAATTTAAATAAATAGGAATATGAATAGGTTTAGTTGTAGGTACGTAAATAGAGTCCGAGTACATTATATGTTTTAATTAATTAGACAAAAGCTTTTCGGCATAAAGATTATTTAATATTATTGTTTGTAACTTTTTATATATTTAAATGAAACATTTTTTTTGTATTATTTTATGAATTGGTATAGTGTAGCATAATAGGTGAATTTATTAATATTTAAAATTTGTATATATGAGTAGCCGACTTAAAAGGATCCCTTTTACTCTCGCGAATGTGTCGAATGACATGATGTTGGATCAGGGCTCGACGGCCAATGGAAAACTTCTGGGCGGATAACAAAAAAATAGTTTCTGAATCTAAGTCAACTAATGTAAAGATGATTTGGGAAGTCGTTCATGAGTTCTGTGCTCAAATTCTCCTTAAACGATGCCAGGACGTGGTTAATTCCATGGCTAGGCGTTGTGCAGCCATAATTTCCAATTAGGGCAACACAACTAAATATTAAACTTAAGGAATATTATTATTTTCATTTATTATTAAGTATAAGTTAAAGTTTGTAACTTATTTTTATTTAAAAAAATAATTTTTAGCGCAAAATGACAAAGTGGTGCTATTTTTTTACGTCCATTGTTCGATTTTTTTCAGCAATTTTTGAATTACATAACGTTGAATATTTTGATGAAAATTCGTTTTTGTAGCAATAATTAATAGTTTTCTGCTTTAATAAAAGTAATCTGCAGACCAAATAAATTTGTATTAAATAAATATTTTATGTATTTATTTTTTAAATAAACCAATTCAGTTTTATAGAATTAAACGCAAAGCTAAAAATAAATTTTAGAAAATATGTTAACCTACTCTACTTATTTATTTATTTATATTTTATTCATTTTATTTTTCACTTATTTTATTTATTATTATTATTATTCTTAAATTTAGTTTAGTTACTTAACCAAGTTTAGATAAACTCCAAATTTCTTCTAGTTAATAGAGTATTTCAAAGTTGAGCTTACTCCAGTCTCTATATAGTATAAGTTCAGTTGCAATCTATGAAAGAACTTTTTTAATTTAAATAGAAATATGAGAGGGTGTGATCTCTACAATGTTCATTCATTTTGAATTCTCATAAATTAATTTTCGATTTGTTGTTATGCAATGCAGTTGCATTCAGGATTTTGACCCCGTTTGCTCGTAGCATCATGCAAAAATATTGGAAAATCTATATCTATATAGTAGATGGGCAGCCAGTCGCTCGAACCACAGCTCTTCTGTTCTGCTCGCTCGCTTGGCCTCCACGGGGAAATTGATTTAATTTGTTGATGGAATTGCATTAAATTTGCTGACTTGGCTCTGATTCCATTAGCGTGGTTTAATTGAAATCAATTTGAATGCTGGTCAATAGATTGCACACAGGAACCGCTTGTTGGCAATCTATTCGCCGTTTTATCATAATTATTGCTCGATACAATTGCTGCATGCGGTATGCGGGCTATATTGATTTGATTCTGGGTCAGGTCTAGGGGAGCTGGTCTGGGCTGGGCAACATTTTTGGCAGCCAGTGAATGTGGCATTGTTGGTCCTTCTACATGCAATGAGGAATAATAAAAACAAAATGAAAACAAGCCAAAACAGCAAAAATTTTAAACAATTTCATTTGTGCCACACGGCAAAAACCTATCGAGCGGCATGGGCGAGCAGAAAGCGGGTTAGGAATGGCATTCTAATCGGATTTTGTTGCAGCTGTGGCCAAAGCTGCCAGAGCGGCTGCCTGGGCAAAATAAAAGCTCTGCCAGTGAAATTGATATCGAGAGCAATTTGGCTTCATTGTGGCTGGTCGTAGTGTGGCGGGGAGTGGGGCCGTATGCTTTAGGTATTTCAATTCGAACTGTCTGTCAAACGGTGCGTATGCGCAATTGCATAATCTTTGCTGCCAACATGTGATCGCAGGACATTTGGTAAGGGAGTCGGGGCTGCAGCACTGCAGCGTGACGTTGATGAATACAGCCCTGGCGATAAATTCAATTATAAGATGCCAAGAGCATGGGCCATAACTCAGTGCCGAGCTGACAATGAATATGCTGGCATGGATGGGTCGGGTGGAGGCGGTAAAGCTCGGCGAAACTCTTTACTTGCCACCTAATATCTACTCGACTATGGGCTTTAAAGTGTTGCCTGGGAATTGTCGGCGAGCAGCAGCAGACACGCTCAATGAAATGGCACATGCAACACAGGCATAGCGGGCCGAGAAAAAGGCAAACAACATGAAATAAATGTAATAAATTTTAAACATAGAGATGATAAATTGCTCTGGGATTTCAGCTCAAAGTGCTGCCAATGCTGTCTGAGGGCGCCAGCTACACGCTCTAGTGTTCGCATCCTGCTCAACATTTTTACAATTTGTTTGCGGCTTCACTTGTCCCTCGTTTGCCTCTAACTCCGGGCACTAGAACCACATGTGTCTGAGTGTGTTTGTGTGTGTGTGTGTGCTATTTTTTTTTTTTTTTATCTATTTGGCCACATGCTTTGCTGTCGTTATTTAAGTCTCTTTCGCTTTGAAATTGATTTGACGCTTGGCTTTTATTTACTGTGCTCTACGCATGCCTTTGACAAGACTCCGACTGGCAATTTAACTTTAGCTCTGAGTTGCACTAAAGTTTTCATTGACTACAGTTGGCCTTGTTTGGGTTGTTAGTTACCTGCTGCCATTTGCCATGCAAATAACAACTTAAAGTCTCTTCTGCAGTTTTGGCAAACGCAATTGATTGAGCTGAATATTTACTGTTTGTATTCTTGCAGAAACTTCAAGTATTCCGTGATTAGGACGTGGTGTACCCAAGTGCTCTAAATGCAGACGATATGGTGAGTAGAATTGAAGTTTATTTTTTAGTCTTAGACTCTAGTTAAATTTAGTTGGTTATAAAAGCATCAGCTTTTAACTAAGATGCACTTAGCTTGCTCGCAAGTGCCCAAAAACTATTGCCTGCTTTTAGGGGCAGCTCTCACCTGGGACAAAAGTAAGGGAATTCGCTGCACAAAAATGATGTCTGAAGTGCAGCAAAATATAAGTTGCTGTTGTTACCATAGAGCTGGACATCCGCACATCTACACATCCGCTCATCCGCTCAACTTATACACAATGCACACTGTTCTCATGCAATACGCATACGCCGCATATGCCCCAAACGATTAGCAAAAGCATTGCTTATTTATGCACTGAAGCATTGCGAATTCTCTAGCATATATATGGCATAACAAGGAGATACGACCACACAGAGGAAAAGAGAGCAGCCCTATAGGCAAGCAAAATAATGCTTGTTGAAAAATATAAATAAATGCGTAGAAGCTGACAAAAAGCTGCAATAAGTTGTCTAATTAAAAACTACAAAATATTTTATAGCATCATAACTAGCTTCATGTGCACATAGCATATATAAATATGTATATATACATATATATTTGTTTACAAGGCCAGACAACACGCAGTCATATTCTCTGTGCTCTGTGTGGCAACAAAAGCCAAATTTAAATTACCATTTGTCATAAAGGCAACAGCCAGTGGCAGCAGCTGCAATACGCATCCACGGTTACAGTTACGTCTCGCTAATTTCCACACACACACACACACACATACAATGTAGCTGCTGATGATGTTTGCTACAGCTGAACGCGATTATGATGTTTCTGTTGTTGTTGCGCCTGGACTTTGATGCCATCCACATGCATATTGCATATGCATGCAACACGACAGACTCGACACGTCAGTCTCGACTGACAGTCGGGCAGCAACCAGTCATGCATGCCACGCCCACTTGCTGATGCCGCATCGTAATGCATTTTACTTCGAGTGAGATGGAGGACAACAAAATGTCTGCGCAAAAAAATGCGCAAAATTTGAAGCAGTCGAAATGAAATTGTGCTCTGACTATATACTATAGAGACTTTTCATTTTTCTTTTAATTTTATTTAAATTTTTTTGGGAAAATTGAGCAGCTTGAAGGCAATGGAATGCAATGCTACGCCCACTATGTGAAACAGATTGCGCATTCATACGCACCGTTGTCCTGTCAACTGCTAATTTCGTTATTTATGCAGTATTTAATACTTGATTGCAATTCACTTACGGCTTACGGCTTACGGCTTGCGACTGCAGAGAACATTTTAATTCACTTAAACAGCAAAAGTCTGTCAGTCGGACAGACAGGCAGTTAGTCAGTCAGCCAGTTAGTTAGTCAGCCAGTTAATTAGTCAGCCAGTTAGTTAGTTATTCAGTTAGCTGGTCGAGCCGCTTCTTCAGCTGTCTGTCACTGTCTACTTGTGTGGCTCACGTCAAATTTATGCAACAAACTCGCGAGCGTTGGGCGTTGGGCGTTGGGCGTTGGAGTGTGCATAGTGTTTGTCTCTAGTTATTGTTGTTGGTGCAGCGTTGTTGATGTGGCTGCAGCTGATGCTGCTGCTATTGTTGTTGCGTGCATTTGTTGCTCATCCTTTATTCAGCCATTTCCCATATTCAGCTCGAAAGTATTTCAACTTGGTTGCAATGTTTGTAAGCTTGCTAAAAGCAGATATTCTTTAATATTAATAATGGTAATGGTAAATATTGTAGAATATAGAAATGAATGTTTATTACATATTATATTTTTGTCAAAATGTTTCTTGCTTATTTGATAGCAAATTTTTAAGAAACAATATATATATCATTCAATATTAACAGACTTATTTGGTCCCTAAATAAGATTACTCATATAAGTTTGTATGAGGTCCAGAATTTGCATCGCAATACGAACGCTATAGGCGGAGTCGTTAGAACCGGATTCTATTATATTTCGAAAATGTTGCTTATGAAGCCACTGTTAAGGTTTTTTACTGAAATGTGAACTTGAGAGTGTTTGAATTAAAACGCCTATATTTATAAACTAAATATTTGGTTCAATATATTATATTCTTGGTGTCTAGAAACTACTTTTATAAATTTGAGATTTTAATTTTGTATTCATTTAGTAGAACTGAGATTTAGTTTTTCATTAAATGTTTTATTTTTCTTTTAATACCCTGAACCCATTGAAAATGGGAATTCAGGGTATAATGGTTTTGTGAAAATGTATGTAAAAGGCAAAAGAAGACGTCGCAGACACCTCAAAGTATATATATCAAATGAATACTCGTATGTTAGTTACGCAGTACGAGTGTTTTTTTTTCGCTAGCTCATCCCATTTTCAAATTATCGATAAAAAGAGGTAATTTTTACAGTTTTTCTTCTACCTACACCGTTTTTGCTAGAGACTTTAAATTTGTCTATTTACGTAGATATTATGGATACGCAGATTTTGTAATTTTCAGGTTGTGGATGCCACGCCCTCTTCGCCTCCAATTGGAAAAAAAAAAACGCATTTCACATACTACAGACTTGTAATTTGTCAAATAGAAACATTTGAATGCTTTTTTTTTATAGTATTTCGAAAGTTTCATGAAGATCGTCCATCTAGAAATGGAGTAATAGGCGTCCAACGTTCATACGCGCTCATACGTTCGTAACGAAGAAGAGTATTAGTTTTTTTTTGCAGGGTTCAGGGTATCTCTTAGTCGTGCCGTCCCTACTTACTTGTTAATGATTTGACCTATTTCTGTCTTTCAGGTAAACAATTTCAATTTCAATTGAATATTTCGCTTAATTGAATATTTCAGTAAAGTGAATGCTTTCAATTGAATAAAGCGTTTAACTGACAGTGAAAAGGCAATACACTATTTTTTTTTTTATTTTCCATACATGTACATATACGTAGCAAAGTCCTTTGACTTTATGTTCGCTAACGCAGAAACACGGTCACAGCTAAAAGCCGTTTAACCCGTCAGTTTCAAGTGATTAAATTCTCACCTTGTAAGTCCTTAAGCCAATGACCGTAGCACCCCTATTATAGTGCACTGGATACTGCGACAGAGTTGTGAGCACTTAATGCTCTATCCACAGCTTTAACATTATCTATTCAGTATGTTCACTCTCTCTGTATATATTTTTATATATTTGAGTACGTGAGGAGTGAGCTTTTAGATAGGTTAAAGAGCATTTTCACGTTTGGGGGTTAGGTAGGCTAATTAATTATTTGTAATATTTTTCCTAGTTAGAGTATTCTTCAATCGGTGTGTTAAAGGTAACTAACTAAGGAGCTTTCCTCTTTTTTTATTTTATTTTTTTGTAGCGCACTTTTGTTTTGCTTATTTTGCAGTCTCTGTTTCACTTTTTTTTCGCTTTGAAGTGGTTTCTGCGCTTTGGTTTCCTCTAATTGGCTGTGGCTGGGTTTTAATTTTTCTAGCGTCTTTTTTTTTACATTTTTGCTCGTTGCGTTCCGGATGGAGAATGCATTTGTGGCAGCGAGAACAACAGCAGCAGCAGCAGCTGCTGCTACTGCTACTGCTGCTGCTTCAACTTTAAGTGAACGCATTAAAACACAGAACTCTGGCTGACAAATTGCCCAACTGGACGGGGACATAATTACACTCCAAGTGTCTCCATATGACTGTCTGTGTATGTGTATGTGTGTCTGAATGCATACTAAAATTAATTGCAAAAATGGAAATGCAAATGGCATAGCCAGCAGCCAGCAGCCAACAGCCGTCAGCAGCAGCAACACATCAAATAGAAACATTGCGGCAGCAGCGCAAACAAGCAAAAAACAAGAAGTGTGAGTCAGTGTGTGAGTATGACTGTGTGAGTGTGAGTGTTAGTATGAGTATGAGTCTGTCAGTCGCTCACAAATGCAAATGCATAGCAGTTACATTCGAAATGACAAAACAAATGTTGCTCTATTTGGTTTTTGCACTACAATTTTGTCACACATTTGCTTTACACTCGCTGCAATTAAAATCCACAACTAGGTATATGACTGTATATGTGTGTGTGTGTGATGTATTTTTCCCATTTATGTGCTTTTGGTATAGATAGTATGCAAAACTCTTGAGAAATATCTTATGAGTTATACTGCTCGCTTGCGGTTGCCATTGCCAAACAGCGCTGCTTTCAGCTCTAAGCCTTTACTTGCATATAGTAAAATATAATAATTATTAAAGAGAACAAGAAAATTAATATTCAGAAGAATCTAATTAAATTGAATCGAATTTAAAGCATGACTCAATAGTGGGTACTTCTGTCATTCATAGAATTTTGAAACACACGATTTTGAATTATGTTAGATTTATAGTTTAGTTATCTGAAATTTGAGTTCTATGGAATGCCACAAGAAAAAAGATATCATTATCTATATTATCACAAAGTATAGAGAGTTATCACGATACATATATTGTATTAGGGAGCTCTATGCTATGCTCAAACCCAAAACTATTTTTGCTACTCTCTTCGATAGTTGCAATACTCTCTTGTAGCTCACCCTTTTTGTCTCTCTTAGTCCGAACTTTTACCTGACTTTATTTACTAGTTCTCTTCATTATGAATTCTATTTTTTTTTTTTTTTTTTTTTTTTTTTTTTTAGCAGATAATTTTTTAAGATATGTAAATTTCTTATCTATTCATTTATTTGTTTCAATATTAATATAACAATTAAATAAAATGATCTGCAATATTTTGTATTTTACTTTTCTATTTTCTGTTGATCATTAATAATATGTACGTGCTGATTCTTTCTCATTAAAATTTGGTATACTAACAATGCAATTGATTAACTGTAATGGATGTGTATATCATCTTCAGACTTTTGCTTCTGTTAACTACATTAGTGTGGGAACTATGTTGCTCCTTACTTGTTTTTGATGTCTCCGAGTAAGATTAATATGCAATTTCCTGCTAGTTCCGTGTTGCATATGTATCTCTCATCACAGTTGTCATGTCTGAGAATTGATATTCCTATATTATATTCAAGTTGTAGTCGCATTTTCATCTATTTCAAGTTATTCCATAATTCAAGTGAATTTCCCCTCGACATTTTCAAACTTTGTTAGAAATCTAGAACAATCGCATATTCCAACACAATCTGAACAGGATACTTCCCAACTGAAGAGTTGTTCATCTATTTCTTACAGGTGCGCTTGTCAAAGACACTCATACTCCCGCTCCCGCTCCCACTCTACTCTCAAACTAGTTCTATTTGATGAGCGTCTGTCATAAAAAAAATTGTTGATATGCTACAAGCAGCAACCGCAGAGCAAAGGAACTAAACAGACATTGCCCTTTCCTTGACACCACCTCCTTCCGCACAATCAACATGAGCATATAGACACACAAGGACATACACACACAGAGAGAGATAGGCGACTCGGTCTATCTATTTACCTAGTTACGCATATGTCCAGCTGGCATTAGTGCAGCATTGCAGACATTTCCACAAAGCAAAACGAAAAATTTGCCGAGCAAATGGGGAGCAGGGCCAGCTGGGCAGCTGGTCTGGCAGTTCGTACAGTTTGGGTCTGGAGAGGCCAATTTTGGGGCTGGCCTTCATGGTAAAGGACACTCAATGCGTTAACAGCAAGTGACATGTGCGTGTCTCTGTCTGCCTGTGTGTGTCTGTGTGTGTTTGTGGTTTGGAATTTTACGTTGATTACGAGCACTTTATGCGTCCGTGTTACGTGTGGGCGTTGTACCCAGTTCTGTTGATGTTGCTGCTGTTGCGGCTGCTGTTTTGTGGCCATGTCTGTTTACCATCGGCTGAACATGACAATGACAACTATGCGTTCATTGTTGCAATTTTTACTTTATTATCAGTGTCTGTAATCGCCTCAAGAATAACTCTACACACACACATACACACACACCCACACGCACATTTTAGATAACCCCTCGAGACAATAGGGAAAATAGACAAATGAGTTTTATTCAGTGTCTGTTCTGTTAATGACGTCGGTCGAGCTTTTTTGTTATATTTTGATATATGTATGTGGGCTGCGGTCTAAGAATGTGGGCGTGGCATGCTGGCCAAGCTAATCTAACGCAGTTGACGATAATTTATTATTATTCACAGCGAACGCGCTTTGCTGTCAATATGATTAATATGAGTCCTTAACATGTTCTAAAAGCTCTCGGCTTAACAGCGCAGTTGCTTTAAATTCAAAAGCTGCAGAAAGAGTAACAGTCGAAAATGAGCTTGTAAGTTTATGCGAGAATAATAAGTGAAGAACTTAACCAACAGCTGTTGGTGTCGAGCTTTTACAAGTCCTCAAAGCTCTGCTGATGTAATCTTAACAGAAAGCAGTTTCCATTAACATAAATTTGGTATGTTAGCTTTGAATGTTGAACAACAAATAAACCAACGAACATGACACTGAGCTTGATTAGAGCGTTTAATTTAAGTCTGAAATGTGTTATTAATTTTCAGAATAGTTAAATTTCAATTACAGTCATGCAGTTGACTGCATCGGGATATTGAAAATTTCTCTTTGTATTTAATTTCTCATTTGGCATATCTCATTGAAGTCACGAACATAGATATCAATTTGAATTTGGCTTTTCGTAGGTTAATTAAAATGCTGTTGAAAGCAGTTGAAATGAGCAATTTTCAATATTGCAAATGAAATGCAGGAACTCCATCGGAAAAGCAATAATAATGGACATGCATATATGTGGATGGAGAATATGGACTTTGGCTCTTTTCGGTATGAATATGCATGTCATACAAATTTCATTAAGATGGCACAGTCAACACTGAAGTTTTTTAATAACGTATTTTTCAGTGAACCTTTTGCCTATGCATTTTCTCTTTAATGAATAGTAATATAATTCTGCTAAAATTGTTGCAACTTTTTTTTGTCATTTAGTGAGTGAGCCTGTTAGATTTATTTTTGAAATTTTTCACTATTTCAAATTAAGATGATTCCATGCGTGAGATGAGTCCAACAAAATTATACTCACGCACTCTTGCTCTGAGTAACAGGCTTCGATTCTAATCGTGGTCGTTTACTTTGGTTGAACTGTTTCTGTGGCGCTCGTTTAGGGAAAGCTTCGACTGTCCCTAGCTCATTGAGACTCAGTAAGTGAAGTAACTCAAATAGTCAATGCAAACGATCTTTATATTCACATTAAAATTCACTCACTTAATTCACGAATGCAATTGATGTGCTCAGTACATAAAACACTCGTATACACACCAATATATCTATAAAAGACTTTTTCCTTCATTTAAATCAAGTCAAGCTAAACATTCCAAAAAATTGAGTGGCTTCTCGAAGAACGAGTAACAGAAAAGTAGTGAGTAAAGTTTCTTTTACACTTAACGTACATATAAAGAGAAAATCAAGTGCAATGAGTAGATTGCGAACCGGTAGGTGAACTGGATTGGGAGTTATGCTCATTAACAGCGCATGTTAATGTTAATAGCATAACATGGCGATATAGTGAGAAGCAAATTTTTTTGTTAATGTCAGATGCAATCGATAGCTCTCAGACTCTTTTCTCAGAGACAAAAACATTTAATTTAAATAATAATAAAAAAAAAAAAAATAAAACAAAATAAAAAGATATTTCTTGATTCTTCATAACCTTTGCAATCATCAGATCATCAGATCATTTAATTATCAACTCAATATTGAAATAGTCCCTCTTGCCAATTAAAAGCCTTGCCTATATGAGTGAACAACTCTAGTTTTACATCTTATCAACAAATTTCAAATTAGTCAAAACTCAGAGATATTCACATTCATAATAATAAATATATTTTATAGACTTTTTGTTTTTGTTAACCCCAACCTAAATAAATTCTTTGTAAAACCAGTATCGTCATTTGTCATAGAGACCTATAAGAGACGTCAAATGCTGTTGCCACACGCCCAGTTGCCCACAGCTCGCGCTGAATACAATTCGAATTTGTATATAAAAAAAGCTGTTAAATCGATTTAATAAGATGGACTTTAAATCACACATAAAAAGAAGCCGTTGGCGATTGCAAATAACAGAAAAAAAGGGAGAGGAGCGAAAGAATAACGAAATGAACCCTCATTTGAGATTGGTTAACATAACGTCAAAGGATTGTGCCGCCGGCAAACGCCAGTGGAAATTGATTAAAAAGTAGCGCAGATGGCGGCGATAGCCTAAATACACAGTGTGCAGGGAATGTTTTTGCGGGACGCTTAATCCCAGCAATACGAGCCGAGGAATTCCCTCTAAATAGCAGCCGAGAGAATCGATTATCTAGAGCCAAAGAGATTCTGGCTCGGACTGAACCAGGCCCATAAAACTTTCATCAATGAAATTTGGGTATTGGTCAAGTTATATAGACATAGATATATATGTGTTTGTGTGTGTATGTGTGCGTATCATTTGTTTGCACTGGACTCGTTTTCTGGGCCTGGGGTTAAGGGACTCTTTTTTTTATTTATTTTTTATTTGTGACATCTTTTTAACATATTTTCTCTTTCTGCTCTTTCCATTTACAGGGCACAACATGGCCTCAGCACAGATACGACATTTCTATAACACACCAACAACAACAAACAAATCTACTTCTTCCACAACAAGCCAACTCTTACAACAACAACAACAGCAACACACGGTCACCAGCAGCAGCAACAGCAGCAAACGGAAGCAATTTGAAAGTGAAACGTTTGTGTGTCACACAACAACAACACAAAGTGAATTGGAAGCAGCAGCAGCAGCAGCAGCATGGCAGGTTTCTACACCAGCAACACTCGGGGCAACCACAGCAAGAGCAGCAGCAACACCAACAGCAGCAACCTCATCAGATGATGTACAAACGAGCGGATGTAAGAAAGGTGCGTCAAATTGGTTATGGACAATATATGAGATCGCTATCAGCAGCAGCCGTAGCAGAAGCAACAACAACAACAACAACAACAAAAATAACAGGGACAACAGAATGTTTCACCATGTTGGCACGGAAAAGTCTGAGCAACAGCAGTCGCATCAGCAATATCCTGTTGCACGTTCATATGGTGCTAATGTCAATGATGGCCACAACGATATTGGCTCTAGCAATACGGGATGGCAGCGCATTGCTGTTGCAACTATGGTTGCCACTGCTGCTGCTTGTGGCCGCATTCAACTGGCTGCCACTGACAACAACTGCAATACAAGGACTGCAACAGCCAGCATATACAAGCCAGCAATACAATCACGCTTATCTTCCAAAAACAAACACGGCCAAGGTCAAGACTCTACAACAGCAACAGCAACAGCAACACAGACAGCAATCACAGCTACAACAACAACAACAACAACAACAAGTAAACAACAACGAAAAGTCTATCAACACTGCACAAACGATGTCGCTGCCATTGCCCAGGGCACTCGGACTGTCAAATTCTTTATGGATATGCAAAAATTTGCACGCACTGTATTTCCGCTTGTCATTGTCTTCAATTTGCTACCTTTGTTCTATGCAGGTAAGTCCCCTGGCCAGCTCACTTAATTAGCCTAACGAAATTCACACATTTGCTGCTTGCTCAGCAAATCAACAAATCAACAACTCAAGAATACATACAACACTACACTACACTATACTACACAACATTAATTAAGGCCAAGTTGCTGTTAACCGCAAGGCTTTGTTCTTGGTAAATGTCCTTTGACTGCCAATCAAGTCAACTGTTATTGTGGCTCTATTGATTGGCAGCTGCATTAGGACCAGACTTTCGCCTGAGTAAATAAATAAATATATACGAATAAATGCTAGCATACTTTTAAGCGCTGCCCTAATACATTTGACAATATTTGCAAATTGACCCCAAACACACACACACACAGCGAGCAACGGTTCATTATTTATATCGACATGGCGTAAAAAAGAAAAAAGTGAGTCCAAATGAAACAAAAAAAAAAAGGTCCCGAATTTAATGACCAACCAAAACGAACCTTGCCCCAGGACTTGCGCTGAAGTCCTTTGCATCAACTTTTTAACATCTTTTTTTTTTTTTTTTGCTCTGCATTGATGCTGCTCATTTTTCACAAATAAAAATCAAATAAGTTAATGTGAGGAAATGTCGCCGTTTAGGCAATGCCCTGTAAGCAGAGTAAGCTAAGCTAAAGCATGTCGCCTAAACTAAGCTGAGGAATGGCTGTGAGAGCTGTCCTGCTCTGAGGAATATAAAATCTGCTTTTGTGTATTATATTTCTATATATATTTATATAATTTCCAGGTATTTTCTTTACATTCTAATGCTAAGCAAAGTTTCATAGCGTTAACATAACAATTAAAAAATAAACCATTTCAATTAATTATTATTATTATATATTATGGAAATGTCTCATAATATATAATTATGATAATTTTGAAGAGCTGAAACCATTTTGTCCATATAATATATATCATTATAGTATCGCGGCATATCCTTGATCAAAACCAATCTACTCCCCTCTTTACTTGTGTATACACATAATTAAAAACAACTTTATTATAAAGTTTGGGTTACACAGACAATAGGCTGCGACCTTTTCCGTTTTGTTTCTTGTTTTTTTTTTTTGGCAATTTGCTTGGCAAGTCTTTGTTGTTGCCGTTGTTGGTGTGCGGCAAACTTATTAATTAAACGCGAACATAATTATTTAAGACAATGCAGCAGGGCAAACAGCTGCTTAAGGAAATTGAATTTGCGATCCTCACAGTTTATGAACTTACATTAGAGGCTTGGCGTGCGCTGTGGTTGACGCTCAACAATTGCCTAATGTACCAAAACCCAAAGAAAAACAAAAACCAAATTGAGAAAAAAGAATAAAGAAGAAAACATCAATACAAAGCCAAACAAAAGGAAATCAATGACAATTCCTTAAATGTCCTTCATTATTATCGCTAGCCGCATCCGAGCGGCGATTTAAGTAAATTCAAGCGTCTGTCTGTCTGGCTGGCGGCTGGGTCGTTACTGTCTTATCAGTTGAGCCAGTTACGGCCGCTCTCTCTCTCTCATAAAGCTCACGCCTGCGCAGTGCCAATGGCCACCTTATCACGTCCGGCGGTTATCAGTGGCCATAGAAAATGTTTATTGGGTATTGCTGGCATTGTTTGGCGCGCAGAAACTGCTGACTATCTGTGTATTGGCAGCATAATGGATTTTCTCTAATTTGCCAGATAATAATGAAAGCTAAACTTAATATTTAGCATCTATGAAAGGCAGTGCTCTGTCGTGTCAAGTGGCAAGTTGTCCTCTTAATAGAGACAGAGCACAAGAAACGAATGAAATAAGCTGAGAACTCACTGAGCCGTAGCTGTGGCAATTGTAACGAAAATCCAAAACAAATAAAAGTTGCAGATTCTGTCTAAGAAAGCCAAAGCGTGAGCCAAACAGAAGCTGTATATGGTGTAAGGGAAGGGAGAAATCCCTAAAGCGAATATGCTGTGCGAAAAAAAAAAGTAATAAAAGAATCATAAATTCAATTTGATTCAAGATTTATTGAATGTGAGTTGTGTTCATGCGATTGTCGAACAGTAGCGGCAGCAGCCAAGCAGTCAAAGTTATGGCAAAAGCTTTCGCTTACTCAGTCCTTGCTACCAAACACACACACGCACACATTGATATAAATCATCAACTCTCGTGCTCTCGCATTCTTGCGCGCTCGGCTCTCGGATTGCTTTATATCTCGTTGGCAATGCACGAATCAACTCAGTCGATGACAGTCGGCCAGGCACGCAAGTCGCTTTAGCCAACGCTTCAGGAGCATCAGCAGCAGCAGCAGCAGCAGCAGTAGCAGTACAGCAGTCGCAGTCGCATTCAAAGTCAAACTACAAGTCGTGTCGTGTGACAAGCTTCAGCAGCAGCTTAACCGTTACTTTTTGGTTTCGTGTTTCGGAGAGGAGTCGCTTCAAATTAGAACGGATTGCTTAACGTCGTGCGTCGCTGTATTTTTTTATACGCTTTTGTGCCTTTTTATGTTGCAAATTTAAATCTAATTTCTTTTGCATTTTCTTTTGTGTGCACTATTCGCGCGTCTTTTTCTGCTTCTTCATTTTTTGATAACTGTTTTAAACGCGCGCTAACGACCATAAGATTGAGAAGAAGAGCTTAAACCGCAACACAATAAACTGATACAGGACATCGTCTACTTGCGAAGGTTTCACGCAAATAAAACGTAAATATATTTAAGGGTAATTTGAAAATTCTTAAAGAAAACTCAAAGCAAAATTAGTATTTTTCTGTGCACATTTGAGCGTCGAGTGGTGGAAATAAAAATTTGGAGTTTCAATGAGATCAAGGGGGATTACTTAGCTTAGTCAAAGTATATTAGGAACATACACTTTTAATCTAAATACAATTCGTTATTTATACAATAAAACATCATATATACTTAGACCAACTGAAGAGCACTTAAAATTCAACTAATCCCATCGACTTGCGACTCTCAGTGCCTACAATGCATAAATGATTGCAGTTAAGGAATACTTTTATTATTAGTTGACTCAACCGAATAGGCAAACAGATTTCCCCATTGTTGTCAATGATTTCTATTTATTCGTCCTTTGCACAATGGAAACGCAGGCATGCGAGAGAGCGATTGCGACATAAAAGCAAATAGAGAAGTAGTTCGCCTTGGCTGAGGACAATTGTCGAGGGAACTTATGTACTGGATTGGACTGGACAAAGCTAACTCAATGTGAATTGTAAAATTGTTTTACAGCTGGCTCAAGCACCAACCAGTGTGTCCAGTCGGACAGTAATTGACTCTTATCTAATTGCGAATGTCTGTCAGCAACGGTTGACTGCCGCTGACAGGCGACTAGCATTTGATTTGATAACGGTTCTTAAGCAACTAATTAAAATGCTTGACCAATAGGAGTTGAGGTACAACACCCATTGGGATGTCTGATATCACGATACTCTGCGTGGATGTCCCTTCAGTAGAGCAATTTGCAAAGATGGAAACGTGCCAACTGTGCAAATAGTCAATCAATAGCTAAATCGTTGCTTGTTTTGCGTTTGTGCCTGGCTTTGTTTGTATAGTCGGCCAGGTGATAAGCAAACAGCATATCGAAGTGATAACCTCAACCCTTTAGCCAACCCACGTAGGGAAACAACCAAATGCTGTCACCTGCTCTTTTCCTCTTTTGCTGGTTTTTTCTTCTTTATGTTCTTTTTTTTTGGCAACTTCTGTGTGGCAGGCACCTTTTGGCTGCTTCAGCCTGCTGGTTTTGCAGCTAATGGAGAGATAAAAGTTGCTACGTGTGGTAAATGTTAAGACGAAAAGGCTGAGTGACGACGACTATAAATGATGCCTGACTCCGAGGCCTGTCTGTGGGTCTTACGCATAAATTATTTATTCATTTGCTGTCGCAGGGTTTTTGTGTACATCGTTAAAATTGCTTTTTGGCTGGAATGGTTCGCCGCTCTTTGGTTTGTAGCCGCAGCGCTGACGGTTGACGAACTACTAGTATGTATATTTCATAATAAGCTGCACTCGTTTAATTTTTATGCAGACTCATGAAACTCTTTCTTGCCATGCTCACGCCCACGGTAACGCACACATGCAGAAGCGTGTGCCGTATGTATTTAGTGAATTTCTTGCCCCAATGCAAAGCAAAGAATTACGCTAAGCATTGGGCGGCTGCCTGGCCTGGCCTGCCTGGCCTGCCTGGAGGGCGTGGCCATGGAAAAGTTTCCGTTTTATTTTTTGATTATTTCCGGTGCGCTGCGCCTTTTCATTACTATTTGCCGGCGAAGGAAAGAAAAGGGAATTATTTTAATTTCGCCTATTGGCATTGGGTACACTTTGCGTATGCGTAACTTTTGAAACCACCAACCCGAAATTAATTAGCCATCGCAGCTCATGAGTAAAAACGGGTTTTTGTTTTCATATATTTGCTTTTTGCTCTCTCGATTCTATTGTGGTTTAGTTTTTCCCTGTTCCTCTTCGTCTTCTCTCCTTCTCATTACCAGTGCAATTTCCGGCCAGTTGGCCCAGTTGAAACACTTGCTGGCGCTGTCATGTGATATGAAAAATATAGAAAAATATTGCAACTTTTTCATTACATCAACGTGATGCCTGTCAGCCAAGAAACTTTTTAGCCAACAAAGTTTGCGCTGCGCACAGCATGCCACCGGCTCTGCCAGTGTCACTCCCAGTTTTAGGCGATGGGCGAATGGGCGATGGGGCGACACGCCCACTACTCTAAATTGTATTTTAGCTTGTAGACGACGCTAATGAGTTCTCTGATTAAAACGTAATAGGCCCCTATATACCTCTTGCTCCTGATGTCCTCTAACAAATTTCAGAAATTACCAAGTGGCTGTCAGCAAGATGCTAAGACTCCTAATTAAACACACAGTTGCTTGATCGTGAACGGCGTCATTGAAAACAGGTTAAAGAGCAAATGCTAAACGTTAAGTATACGACAAGTTAAACAGCATGTCAGCCAAATTAAAAGCAAACAATGCTGTTTATTTTGACAAAGGCCCAGCAGAACAGAGAATTCCGAATCATAAATTTCATTTTAATTTACAATCTCTCATAAGCGCATTTTTCCCAGCCACAGCTGTCGTAATTCGCAATTGCTTTTACACTTTGCATCAGACTTTAATTTGTAAAATTAAAACTAAAACACAACTGCGAACCATTTACGTGTTTATATATTTATAAGCAAAGGAGAGCAATGCCATGTCCAATATATTTCTTATTCAAGCAATCCAATCAATTAGCCTTAGCTGCACTCGGTCAATCAACTTCAGGGCTCCGTCATAAAAGTGCGAGTGATACGACTTGACAGCATTACGGAGCACAACTTTTCGAACAGCATAGCCAAGAACATAGTCAAAAAAGTTGTTCTGGCCCGTATCAATATTTCGGCTTCGGAATTGGCAAAAACTAAAATCATATTACTTCGATATCAATGAAACACGTTAATGTGTCTGGGTGGAAAAGTTTTGTGGCCATATTAAATATTAATAGCATAAGCATATAATTAATAACGTGTCGCTCAAACGGATAAGCTTTAATTGTGATTTTCCATTAAATAAATAAATTTGCCCTAAAGCCATTTCAGATACCAATGAGTCGGTATGCAAGAGTCACTTTATATTCAATCATGCATATGTAATACCAATTGACTCATTTGCATTTCAATATTTTCGCAAATTAAATCTGTCAAACGCAATGTAAATGAAATATGCAAAACTATGCTGCCTTATTTCAAATACCCTATAATAAGTCGAATAAGGCAGAAGGCAACACTTTACAGGCGCTGCATTGGACTCACATATCTGAGTCTAGAATTTGTTAATATATATTCGCACAATATATATATTTTTTGAAATTACCATCGAAACTACATCTAGAATCAAATACAGCAAATGTCAATTCAAATTCCATGCAGTTAAACAACTAGTAGTTGTAGACTTTCACTTACATCTTTCTATTGACATGCTGATCAAGAATATGTATAAAGTTACGAAAAATATTTTGAAATCTATATTCATGATTTACAATTTTATATTTAACCCCAAGGTATAGCAGACTAAGAACTTTGCTGTATATATTAATATCTTGAATATGTGCATCAGCTTTGCTATTCTGCTAACATTATCATCTCTAAGTTATTAACAGTATCATACCTAGCAATAACAGTCCTGGCGTAAGCTAGACTCACTGTTAAGTGAGCCAGTCAATCGTCAGCCAATTGTGTGTCTTTTAACAGTGATCGTGAGCTAGACTAAGTAGTTGTCTCACTCTAGCATATGAAATCAAATGGCGAGATTAGACAACTGGATTTGAGAGCGAGAGAGAATGCGAATAAAGCAGATGGCAACAGAATTTATAAAAGTTTATCAAGACAACTAATATTGAGTTAATTTAACTATATCAGACTGAATTCCCATGCTGAATCATCATATAAAATGATTTATAAATTTATCGCATAAATCTGCGTACGCAAGAATTATAGAATTATAGAATTGTTTATGTTTTTACTTAATAATAACGTAAAACGTTAACTAAAAACTTAATCGCATATATATAATAATGATATTATTATTATTATAATATTCAATTTGATGTCCCAGAGTATTCCCTTGTCGCACAGCATCTCCGTGTGACATTTGCTTTTCGTACATCGATGACAGCCAATTGTGCGACGAAAAGTGAGCAGTCAGTAGTGGCAGATACTTAAGTGAGAATGTCATTTAGCCAAGAATTTCATCAATCTTCGTTGGGCGCCCGCACTGGCGTACAAAGCAGCCAGGACATTGGCGTTGTCCTGCCATACAACAATATCTTTTCAAACATAAAAAAAAGAGGCCTTTGTGTCGCATTTGCGTAATCTTTAAAGCATCCGCATAAAGCTAACGTGAATGTGAGGCATGCAACAGGACAGGACAATGTTGCTGGCATGCGGAGGTAGCATAGGGCAAGGAAGAGCATGGCCTTTGCGTCGAGGTTAAATTGTCGCTCTACCTCTAGTCTATATCTCTCTCTCTCTCTCTTTCTGCATTCCTCTCTCTCTCTCCCTTTCTCGCTTTTCAACATTCAACGGCAGACGTGCGCTTAAAACTTAAGACAAAAGATTTTTGCTGAGATCTAGCTTAAGTGCAGTCAGTTGCGGAAATACTTACGGCGGGCACACACACTCACACACACACACACACACACACAACATACCTGGCTGTGTTTTTCGAAATCAGAAATGCTCGCTGACTGTCTACAGCTGGCAGCTCGGCTTTAGTTCTTACTAAACAAGTGCAATTATTTTAATGCACTTTTGACTTTTGACATAGCAAGACAACAGCAGCTGCAGCAACTACAACAACAACAACTTAGAGGACAATCTTGAAGCACTTTTAAAGCATTTACGGCTGGCATTGTTTGTCTACAGGCGCTGAGCCGCCCATTGAGTACAACACTTGGCGGCATTGCCTCAAGGTCGCCCGCCGTTGAACTTGTCCCAAATGCTGCCGCAATTACGCAGCGTTTACACTGCTCCAATGCAATTTTCTCTAGTTTGATTATAGTTTCTTTTTTTTTTACTTTTCTTTCTTATTTTTGCTTGCTTAAAGTCCTTCTCTTGACACAAAATTGAATTCGTGTTGGCGTGAAAAATTTGCTAACGTCACCCGCAGCTGATGATGTCGATGGCCACGCACCATCAGACACTGGCAGCGCCTTTATATTCAGGACCCGGCCACATTTGCCGACAGCCAGCATAAACAAATTTCTGCGAATGCTCGCATAAAACTTACGAAATTGCAAAGTGTATTTCATTTTGCTTTGAACACTCTGGAATAAGGGAGGCGTGGTGTGTGTATTGTTTTATTTATTATTTTTTTTTTCGGTTTTTTTTCCGTTTTTCTTTCTTTTCGTCTTTTTTCCTGTTGTTGTTGTCTCTTTACTGTCTATTGGCTGACGCGCTGTCAGTTGGGCGTTGTCTGGCCGTCATGTCCTTTTGCGGCGCGTTGCCTTCAAAGCCAGCTGCTGTTGTTGCCGTGGAAGGCGCTAATTTAATTAAGATCCGCTGGCACAGCGACAAGCGATATATGTCAGTAAAATATGCTGTAAGTCTTTGAAGTGCCCTCCACTCTGGGTTAGATACTTTTCTACCCTCCCTCGTTATTCACATGTGTCAGCTCAAAAACAAAAACAAAAACAAAAGTCTGAATCATTTTTAGGTTTATTATTGTTTGTCATTAAATGCCAACAACAACTGCTGGCAATATGCTACGTATACGCACTGTCTGCCGCTCTTTCAGTTTAGCATATTTATATATTCGAGCTTTGCTTGTTTTACCTGTGTAAGCTGCAAAAAAACTGATAAATTGACTTATTGCAAAATAATCGACTCTGGCAAAACTTCCTGCCCTGCCTGTCGCTGCTTGACTTTTTTTTTTATTATTACATATTTGACTTTATGATGTAGTTGAATTTGAAATTTTTCGAGCGCGAGCAGACAACGTCACATAAATTATGCCGCGCAGCAGTTGCTGCCGTTTCATTAATATTAATTGACCCATTCAAAAGGAACAGCCAAAAGGGACATGACTGGAACGGTAAAAAAAAAAACTATGTTGGGTTTATTTATAATATTTCTCGCAAAAAAAGAGCACAAAATAACAAATTTTTTTGGGCACATAAATAACGGCGGGCATTAAGGCAAGCCAAATGAAATTACGTAAAAATATGTAAAAATAGCTGTGGAATTTTTGGGTCAATTACTGAATAAGGAATTGCATAATTGAGATGAATATACTATGAGGGAAAATCCTTGTATGATATAGAAGCTTTAATATTACATATGTAATATGGGCGTGCCTGGCGCCCCAATCGAAATGTCGCTTGAAATTGAAAATGAAACGAAATGCTCTTGGTGTGGCAGCTCCCAGTGGCTGTCAAGAGAGTTGCCCAGCTGCCACAGCGCCAATAGCCTTGTCCAAATATTCAATTGAGACTGTTGTCTTCTTTTATATTTATATTTTGATTTCTTTTTCTCTCTCTTTCGCTTTCGCTCTCTCCCTCTCATTTTTATTCGTCGTCGACTGTCAGCAGCTGTGGCCATTCATTGCTGCTGCTGCTGCTGCTGCATTAGTTTTTATGCTCACCTTTGGAGCAGGAGCTGGGAGGCACTGAGAAAACTTTTCCAAACTGTGTTTCTTCTCCATTCACTTTTTCCATTACTTGAGCTGCAGTTGGTTTAGCTGTTGTTATTTGTCTTGATGTAGCTTAGTCGTTTCCCATTGCCAAATTCTTAGCGCTATTTTCATTTCTCTCGTATATTTTATATCTTCGAGCACAATTATTGATATTGACATTTATATATTTATTTCCTATTCTGCGTTATTTTTTTCTTTGCTGTTTAAAGTTTTCTGTAAAGTTAACAAACATTTGTGCTGCTCGATATTCTCGTAAAGTTTTGTACATGATTGAATTCCTGTGGGCTCATAATCGAATTATTTCTGCCCATTTAAACTAGTTTTCCCTATGCTACTCACTACAATATCCTTTTAGAATGTTTTTTTAATAGAGTTTGTCAGGCTTTGCTTTGCAATAATTGAATTTTCCCGCTGTGTGCACTTTGTCCACTCAGCGGGAAATTAAGTGAATGACTTTGTGTCAATTATCGAAAGGGTTGACTGCGCAGCATGACTCTATATAAACGGCATATTCTAGTCAAAGGCCTCATTGTTCGCCGAGCAGCATCAGTTAGCTGTAGGGCAGGTAAATTGACACTTGATATTACGTACATCCTGCTGACAGTGTTATCTGAGCCACACAACCAATCCACTCGCTGTTAACAACTCCACTGATCAAATGACAAAGACAAACAAGAATAGCTGCCACACAGGCGAATTAATGGACGGAGCTAGGGTCAGTCATGTTTCTCACTAACTATTGGTTGTGATTTTTGGCAAATTTCCACTTGTGCGCCCTTGGATAGACTCCGGTTCACACATCCACACAATGCCAACGGCGACGTATGACAAGTTTTGGGCTGTCCACAGGCTGTCAAGGGCGGGTGGGTAACCGGAACCTTAGCCGAGGCATTTTACGCACAGTCAAGCGACTGATAGGCAGTCCTCGAAATTTATGGCTCGCAATTTGTTTGGGCCCGCCCGCAGCCATGTGTGGGCATATATCAATGCCAGCAGAGAGCATGAGTCGGGAAGTTATGACAAGTAATTGGGCTTGGGTTAGTCCCCACGGATGATCTCAACTGTGCACAGACTAGAAAACAGAAAAAAACAGAAAAACAAAAACTAAAGGGAAAAAAGGGTAACAGAGAGAAATATACAAAAAAATCTCTGTATCTTACACAGCAATTAAACGGCAGATAGACGCAGCTCGTCGTCGCGCTTAAGCCCCAGCTAAGAACTTCAGACTTTTGTCGAGGCAGACGATTTCCACTTAGACGTCCGGATGAGTAACAGCGCTATGGTGGCCGTGGCCATTTGCTGCATCTTGGTGCTGCTGGCGGTATTCATTGTCATCATCATTGTTGTTGGTCAGCAATTCGAGGAGCCCAAGTGAGACATGCTCCAGCTGGGACCTGGCAACTTCCCAGATGGATAACAAAGATCGACTAACTGTTAATTGCCATGGCACTCAACAATGCCAAACATCAACAACAACTACAAAAAAAAAAGAAAAAATTAAAATGAACATTAAAGTTAAAAACAAATAACATGATGAAGAAGAAGTCGAAGCATTATACCGCCGTCGTCCATTATCCATACGAGTCACATCTAGAATCCAATGTCACCCAATATGAGGCGAATGGGCTAGAGAATGCGAGAATCGTCAGAGATCGAAGGAGTGCGCCACGGCGATATTAATTGAAAGAAGAAGACATCCCAACGTCAGTACCCATTGGCTGTGATGTGAAGTTTTTAGACAAATTACAAAATCAACAAAATTTGGATCATTCCTCATGCCGCAACACATCAATACGTAGATGTTTACCTTGTGTGTTTGTTAAATGTTGTTATGAGCAAATCAATATAAACCCTATATACATATTTACATAATTTATAATATATATATATATGTATATACGTATGTGTATATGTATATATACATAGTTATGGGTAACCCAACCGTCGTAACATCGCGATTTTATACAAGTGTTGTTAACAAATTTTTATTGATGTTTTATTGATGTTGCATTCAACTAAATACACAGAACAGATACATTCAAACAGTTGCAGACAAACACACACACACACACACACACACACAGACATACACTCAAGCCAAGTAAACATATAAGCAAAATATATTTATATTAACGTCTCAATTGACAACTATGCCAAAGTCCAAGCACGCAACATGTGGCCAGGCGCAGTGCCACAAGCGAAAATGCTGGAGAATAAAGTAACAAAATGAAAAAAGACAAAAAAAAAGAAAAAACGAAAACGAATGAAAATCGTATGAGAAAAATTGCGAGCAGCAAACAATGTGGCTGAAGCGAGAGGCAAGTGCAGCAAGACAAGGACAAGGACAATAGCAAGCGCAACCAATGAGCTCAAGGCAACACTGCTCAAGCCTAGGATACTCGAAGTAATTGTATGTAGATGGAGATGTAGTAGGAAATGTATGTACATGGATTTATAAGCAATCGCACTTATTAATAGCAGCAAATGGAAATTGAATGAGCATGAGAATCAGAATCAAAGCTGTTGGCATAGTTCTAGTAAATGATATGCATTTTATATATCAAATAACTTTTGGATAAGTTTTATGTGTGTGAATTAATTCATATATACATATGTATATATAAATATATAAATATATAAAAATATACATAGTATATGTAATCATATGTATGTATGCGTATGGAAATTTGAATACCTAAATAATACATATGGCTACATGTACGTAATTATTTAACTTTCGATGTATACTAAAGAGTTCTCTATGTGTCTGTTTAAACAGCATCCCGTATACCCGAACATACATAACAACAACAAAAGAGATGATTCAATTTTAAAGTTATTTAAAACAAGAACAAGAATAACCCATAAATTCGATATATAAAAAAAAAAGACATATTATGCGAAACGTACGCGCGTTGTAAACCAATATAATATCTATTCAAATAAATTAACCGAATAAATGGCAAAACTTTATTTTATTATTACGCGCTGAAATTTTCATGAATGCATATTAAGAAGGTAAGCACAAAATGGGGCAAAAAATAAAAAAATAATAATAAATAAAAATGTATTTAAATGCTGGCTCCAGCCCACTTAGTAACTATCTAAATAGCAACACGTTAACCCGCATTTTGTGGTAATTGAAAATGTTGTTAGACACACGAAACTGCGAGAAGAATGCGATGGGAGGGCTGAGTCTCAGATAAAAATGCAATTCAATTCGAATGCTTTAGATAGCTCTCAGGTATGCGCTTAGCAATATACAGGTGTTAGTTGTAGATGTGCAGCTATGCAGCAAGTCCATTTGCTGCTGCAGGCAGCACACACACAAATACACACACACATGGAAATGCCAACTTGTGTGTGCCACAGCCCACAGCTTCAGTTTAGGTATTACTACGTTATAAATTGTCGTTGTTGGCCGTAAAAAAAAACAGTAGTTGCTGCCTGGAGACTAAAGCAAAAGCGCGCAGCGACAATAAAATTTTATTAGGGCAGGTGCTGTCAATGATGTTCATTCGCCCACCTGGTTGATTAAAATGGAAACGTTGAACATTGCCTGGCGCAGAAGGCATTAAACTGCCACAGCCTATAGGGTTAAACCATGCAAAATTCCTGTGCACTTCAAGCTAAAGAATTCACTGTGGAACATTTTCAAATGCCTTTGCATCTATTTAAATTAATTTCAATATAATTAAACACAGCTCATACTAGTGTTAATGAAACAACTCTACATTTGACGAATTCAAATCTGAACTGTTTATTTCCTGAAATAACAGTGCCTATATAACTTTAAACTATTGAACTGAATCTGAAGGAATCTGGAATGCCAATGTACTTGATTAAACTACGATCCATCAACATCGCGTAATATCTCTGCTATAAAGTATATTTAAAAGCGTTTCTATAGATACATTTATGTATGTGCAGCCTCCCTTTAATGTTGTCATAAACATAAAGCTCTGTTTGTCGTCAAAGATGAATTCGAGGAAACACTTGACTCTGCACAATGCGTAAAATTAAGCTGAAATTATGATTGTTTACTTGAGTGATTGATATTTCGCCGAAACGTCAATTTGACATGCCCCGAGGTCGTGTATTTAAGATGTTGACATTTGCTTTCGAAAAGTTCTTTAATTTGGTTGACAAATTGGGAAAATTACATCAAATTAGCTCAAAAGGTAAGCTCCGTTAAGAAAGGTGCTCGCTCATCTGAATGCTTGAATCAACAACTTCATTCTCTATCAAAATAATGTTAAAATATTTATATTATATTTGTTGAATCAAATTAAATCTGATTTCTACAAATTGTAAATATATTTTATTATATTGTTTGATTTGAAAAAAAAAAACAACAATTTTTTTAATCAACAACTTTGTTCTCAATAAATTAATTTTTTGAAATTTGTGTTATGTTTGTTTTATCGGATTAAATTTGATTTCTAGTTTTAACAAATTGATGCTTTAAAATAAAATTTATGTTTGTTTATTTATGTTTTATTGTGTTTGATAAAAACTACAATTTTAAAATATATTTTAATATAAAAGCTCAACTCTTCAGTGCACAACTTAATGCAATTAAAATTTCAAAATAAATTGTATTTGAAAAATAGTTTGCACAGTATTTCAACTTAGACATAAATTATTGATATATGCTTTCTACATATATAGGTGCGTTTAAGCTTCTTCAGCTTATAAATAAAATTCAGTTTCGTTTTCCCTGTTTCATGCAACTAAAGTCAATTGAATTGAGTTGTGTGTTGCGTCGTATTGAGTGGGGCCAAGACGCCTATGTCCGTTAGATTTTCGTCTGAAAGCATAAAGTAATCATAAAGTGATGGAAATTCAATTTACACAATATTAAATATGGCAAGTGGGCAAAGTTGAGAGCTTAAAGGACAAGAAGGCAAAGGTTGTGGGCTGCGGGCAGCGGGCGGAGCGACTGTTAAGGTGGCAATTTGGTACTTTTTGTAAGCGAAATTGAGTCTGTATATGTGTGTGTAAATGTACATATATATATATATATATATATATATATATATATATATCTGTGTGTGTATATGTACATATATAACTGTGTGTGTGTGTGTGTTGGTTTATTATTATGCAGATTAGGCTTAGGTCGCTTGGTTTACCTTTGCAACACTCTGACTTGACATATGAACAGTGGGCGTGGCAGTGTATGCGCATGTGTGAGTGCGCATGAAAATCTACACACGCTTAGCTCAGTCGTCGTTTGTCGTTTGTCGTCTCCCCATCACCTGTCACCACCAACTGCCATCAAATGAATATATGTAAATTGTGTTTCATTTTGAGTTTTCCTACCGTTTCTACACAAAGTGTTCATATATGTATATGTATATGTATCTGCGTGTGTAGAAATATTTACACACATATTTATGGGCAGTCGATGCCTTGACTAAACTTCAACCTCACGTCAAATGTCACGTTTCATTTATATGCGTTTGTATAGCAACAATTTGTGCATTTTACTCTTAACGCACTCAATGTCCTCGACGTGCCCAAGTAGTGAAATCCCGTCATTGAGTTTATGCAAATATCGAGGTATTTGCAATTTGTTTGACATTTGACGCACAATCATATTACCCGAACGTACTACATACATATGTAATTGCAGCTGTTAGCAGCCTGTAATTAGCTGTCAACAGATTCGTAGAGGCCTCGCTCAGCATGCAATGCAGTTATATTAATGGTTGCGAATTGGATTCGCACAGTGCGCCCAAAGCTGAGTTAGCTCCAAAAACCAATTACCGAAAGGAAATTGTTCAATTAGAAAGCAAAATCGAAAACAAACGAAAAGAGCGTAGAGTTTGCTAAAAAAATTAACTATGAATGTGTTCAATTCCGAATCACTTTCTTTCTCTCACTCTCTCTCTCTCTCTCTCTCTCTATTTTTTTTATTTATAACAAGCGTAGCTTAAGTTTTTATTCATTTCTTTCTCTCTCACTATCTTTCCATTTAGCAAAAAAGAGTCAGAGTTAGCTTAAAATGTTCACAATTTCATTCTATATATCTCTCTATCTCTCCCTCTCTCTCTCACTCGCTCTTTACATTTAGAAAATGCGAAGAGTTAGCTTAAAAGTTTCCTTAATTTCTTTCTCTTTCCCTTTTTCCATTTAGCAAAAATTAGTTTACAATTTTCGCAATTAGCTTAGCAGATATTCCGAATCAGTTTTCTCACTTTCATTTTCCCTTTCTGGATTTAAAGCTACAGTTACTTTAAAGGTTAAATATTCAATTCAATTTTTGCTTTTAATTTCTCTCTCTCTTTTCTCTCGCTGCTTATATTTATTTATTTAGAAAAAGCGAAAAGCTGGCTTCTTTCTCTTTCTTTCCATTGGCTAACATTTTCGCAATTTCATTCTATTTCTCTCTCTCTCTCTCTCTCTCTCTCTCTCTTTCTCTTCAAATTTAGGAAAACGGACAGATTTAGCTTAAAATTCTCCCTCTCTGCATTTAAAGAGAGGGAAAAGCAGACACTTGTTCTAATATATTAATTTTCGCTGTCATCTCTCTCTCTCTTTAGAAGAAAGTTAACTTGATAGTTAAATATTCAATTCCCAATTAGTTTTCAAAATCTCTCTTTCCCCCGCTCCTCCTCCCTTTCCTCCCGCTCTCGCTTCCCCGCTCTCCTTCTTTTTTCCCTCTCTTTCTCACCGTCTTCTTCCCCCCCGCTCTCCTCCTTCTCTTCTTCCCGCTCTCTTCCCTTCCCCGCTTTCCCGCTCTCTCGCTCCTCCTTTGCCCCTTCCCGCCCCCCTTTCCCGGCATCTTTGCCTTTCCCGTCCCGGCTCTCTTCCCGCTCTCCTCATCCCTCCTCTCATTCTTTCCCCTCTCCTCTTCTCCCGCTTCTCTCTTCCTCTTTTTCCCCCTTTCCCCCCCCTTCTTCCTTCCCCCCCCGGTTCCCTATCCTTCCTTCTTCGCCGTTCCCTTCCCGCTCCCTCTCCGCTCTCCCCCCTCTCCTCTCATCTCCCTTTCCCTCCCCTTTCCCCCCGCTTCTCAACCCTCACTTTTCCCTCCCGTCTTCCCTCCCCGCTCTCCCTCTTCCCCTTCCCCCTCCCCTTCCCGTTCCCGCTCTCTCCCGCTCTCCTCTTTCCCTTCCCCGCTCTTCTCTCCTTCTCTCTCTCTCTTCTCTCTTTTTCTCTTTAACCCTTTCTATTGTGATGGTAATCATCTCTTTCGTAGAATTTTATGTAAAATTTAAATGTTGGCTCATTTGCATGGCCAAATTGAACAATGTTAATTTGCATGCGGCATGATAGCGCCAAGAAATGCAGTCACTGATGCGTAAACTGCAGATAGAGAATGTCCAAAAGAAATTTAGGCCAAAAAATTGCGACATGTCTAATGGACTGAAATTGAATGCAGTTTTGTGTAATGTGGCAAAATCGCTTTTGGCATTATTGGCAAATAAAAAATGCTGGGCATTAGGCAAAGCTCAAGTCAAAACAACACCTACACAGATAGAGAGAGAGTGAGAGAGTGAGAGAGAGAGAGCGTGAGAGGGAGAGGGAGATAGAAGTGACTGTGCGCTCTCGAAAATGCCGCTGAGTCAACTGTCAATTAATCAATGCTGGCTGCCTGGCAAATGTTGCCGTTTTTGGCCATCAATTTAATGTGAACACGTTAAGGCACGAGGCTGATGGCTGGAGGCGGCTAGAGGCTAGAGAAGCTGCCTGTAGCCAGCGGCTAGCTGCGGCACAGCTGCGAGTGTGGGCGTGGCTGTAACAAATATTTGGGTTTTCAAAAAAAATAAAACAACAATAAATATATATATATATATATATATGTATATATATATATATATTACAATGTAATGCCGCGAAAATAATACACAGATTTACGATACATGTACATGCGCCACACCCACATAGGCGTGTGTGAGAGGGAATACATAGGAGAGCATATTTTATTTTTGACATTTGTCTCTTGCCTACCTTGTGGCATGGTTCGTGCATTTTAATGGCTCGCCCGTAGCGCGCATTGTGCTACAAATTTATGGGCATTTATTGAGCATAAGTGTTGGCAATTCACGGAGCAGCTGCGTGCCGTTCATTATGGAAGCCAATTTTAAATTGGGCGACGTCGTACAGATAGCATTTTAATAAGCACGCCCACTGACGCCATGGCTAAGCCCACTTGGCAATGATGTCACTCGAAGCTGTAGGTGAAGATGAAGATGTGTGTTTGTGTTTGTGCGTGTTGAAATGAAGATTTATAAACCTCTCAGCGTGGCTTTTGGGGCCTGTATTCAGTTGGTTGTTGCGGGTCTAACGTGTGGGTTCAGCAAACCCATAAATCTTGTGTAGAATCTTGTTTAGTTTATTGAATTATCAACGTATATGTATGTGTAAATATGCTCCTATATATGTGTGTGTGTGTGACTGTGAGTAAAGTCTTGCATAAAACTAAACGAAATATCAAACACGTGCGCCGGCACTTATGTAAATAAGTTCTGCCTCTCAACTGATGAGCGAGGTCTGAGGACAATGTCAGGAGATGAAGGAAGAAGTAACTCCCATATTTATAGTTTTATTTGTCTTTATATTTTGCGCTTTGTCTTATCAACATCAACATCAACATCAGCAGCGGCAGCAGCGGCAGCAGCGGCATCAGCATCTCGACTGTTAGTTAGTTACGCAGCTGCGCCTAATTTTTGTGACTCATTTGAATATATATTTATTGTGTTGGCTTTATGCACATCTTAGATATATTCTCAGCGTTAGCCCATTCAAATAAAACAATATGCTAATACAATCACAGCCGCAGCAACTTTTAAGTCATCTCAAATGGAAATACAATTTCTGAAGCATACTTCTCAGAGACCGCGCAACAAAAGTTGCCCGAATTCTGAGTGTTTATTTTGATTTGTTGTTTACGAATACAAAAGACGACCATAAATATGTATACAATATGGATAGGTTGACTCTAGAGAAATGAAAACCGCAAAATGCTTAAATTATGGATTATTGTAGATGCTGGAAAATATTCAAATTCAAGAAATTCAAGCAGAGCAACAAGGAGCAAATTAATATTAGCTGCAATTAGATAGGGAATACTTTGCGTAGTTGCTGAAGAAATAAATACTTTAAGCTTTCACGCCTTTAAAGGCACTGAATGCTGACAAAGAGAAGAGAAAAAAGAAGAAGAAAAGAAAAAACCAAAAAGACAACCAAGATTGTAAGGGAAATTTTCAATGCCTAAAATCTTAACATTGACATGGCAAGCCGCATTGACTGCATTGACAACAGGCCCGAGATTCCATACAAAAAAGGGGCACTAGATCAGGGTTACAAGGCAGCGTTGGCCACTTGAACAGCGCCCCCAAAGCGCTCTGCACTTGGCATCAATCAATAATTGCCCATTGAGAGCAGCAGCTGGAAGAGCAGGCGCTCCAACTGCAGCTAAGCCATGATTGATTAGCAGCGTGCAACATGAGGTGCTTCAGCACACACGAAAGAGCACGACCAGAATGCATAATGGTGCCTATTGAGTTGCTGCTGCTGTAACTATATAGCTCAACTCATATATATGTTGTATATATATTGGTTGCAGTATCTGTGTTATATATTTGTCTTTCTCTTTTTATGCCAGGGCCACAGTCAATCGCGTGATTTGTCTGCTCTAAGACGCTCTCTGTGTGGGCGCTTAGCTGACAATGATGGATGCTGGCTCTGAGCTGCAATTGTATCTGCATTTAATGACACACACACACACACCCACACACTCACACACACACATACATTCATATATATATCTTTAAAATCGCACTTTCATACTTACTCAATGCGCTTTCGCCTTTTTGAGATTGACTTTGAACGCGAAACTTTAATTAATTTTCAATTACCTTTTGCAGGTACGTTGCAAGAAGCCATCCAAGAGCGTAAGTAGTTTTCAAAATTGCTTTTATTATTAGCCACTTATCGATCAAGTTGCCTTGAGTGCGTTCAAAGTTGGTTGCTTCAAGTGCGGCTTCATAGCCGTTCAAAGTTATTTAGTTTTTTTTTGCCAGCAATCAATTTACGCTCTGCATAGGTACTACATATGAACGAATCGAGAGATTCGAGAAGAGCAAACAGAACAAAAATGTGTAAATATGCATCGTATAAGCTGCTGCTGCTGCTGCTGTCCATTTTCATCAAAAGAGAAGAAAAACTCAAAAATCAAAACAAAATGTAAATGTAAATATCCAGCTCACAGGCCAAGTGAAGCAAGGTCCGTTTTGCTGGCATTTACTTTCGCCTGGGCCAAGTGGCCAGAGTGTGCTCGAATCTTAAGGGCTTCCGGTCGTTTGTCTGAGCTGAAAGTTAATTAGCTTGTCAGTGTTTGAGACACATTAAAGCTGTTGCCAGGAGCCACCGCAATGATTTGTGAGCTTGCTGTGCCAATCGATTTGCAACACAAGATATTCATTAGTCAGACGTCGTCATGCGAGGCGTATGAGTAATCTTTGGTTGCAAGGCACATTAATGTGCAACTGATTTAGGTGTAATTCGTGCAGCTTAAACGCTAATTAATAGACGACCTTAACATAAGCACTTGAACGAAATTATCAAACTAATGGCCAATGAATTCAACTCAGCTTACCTGCTATGCGACACGAATATGCGCTTAAGCCCTTGTTATATAATATTGCCCAAGATTGAGATTACAAGCGAGGCAGCCGTGTCTCAGCTCTGTCTATGGCAACCTGATTCTTATCCTTGGCACAGCCTCAAGCTCGTCGTATCTTCATGGCTATGCAAAGTGTCGGATCATCTGCAGCAGCAGGCGCTCCGTTGCTCCGTGGCTCCTCCACTCTGCTGCTCGTCAACTTAATCAACGCGTTTTACCGCCATGATTTTATTTTTGGGCTAAATAAACTATTAGGAAAACTCATTTTCATGAAAATCCACTTTAATTGCTCTTGCCGCTGTTGAACGTCAACGTCTGCGGTTGCGTGAACCAACAACAACAACAACAACGGGACATCTCAGCGGCCTGGCATTTGCCAAACGGCGTTACTTGTAAATTTAACGCAAATTGTCTGTAACATGAGCTCTTCGACTGAGGTGTCGTGGCTGAGCTGTGGTTTGAGGGGAAGTGCTCTACGGGTGGCCCTGTAAGTGCCAACAGCAGTGGCTGCCATTAAATTTGCAAGAAATGACTGTAACTGTGTGTGTGTGTATGTGTGTGTGTGTGGAGCAGGCATTTTCTGAGCGAAACTGTAGGCTGGCATCACTGAGAAGTAAATTATTATAGGAGGCGACAAAAGTGTCAGAAACGGGTTTAGCAGCTAAGGTTTCAATTTTTGTTTAGTAAATATGCATTTCTACTGCAAATGAATGAATTATATAAATAAAACATAAATTATATAATCAAATTGCACAATTAAAATATTTAAATTAAATATTAACTTTTAAAATCTATAGTTAATGGAGAGCATTATTGATATTATATATATTATGAGATCTTACTTGTAAGTATCTCTCGCTCTCTCTATCAGGAGTTTTTCTTTATTATACTTTACTCAAATAATGTTTCATGACATAATTCATTGAGTAATATATAAACGTGGAAACCAGCTTTAGTTAATGGCGAGCATTATTAATATTGATTCTTGTTCATATCTCTAACTGACTTTAAGCCGTCTTGCAAGAGTTCTGACTTACTATACATAATTTTCTACTCAATTCATTTAAAATAATATTACATATTTAGCTTATCAACATTAATTAGTATAGAGCAAAGTAAGTGCAGAATTAATTACTAATAAAAAAGAACAAAATCTCATCCCAATGATCTATATATTTGAATGAAAATGAGTTAAACACTTGCTAAATTAATATAAAAGACTTTTGAGAGTTGCTGTTAATCTGATGAAAAGCAATTGTTAATTTCTGTCGGCCGCAAGCTTATCATACTCTGACACTTATCACCTGGTTTAGTGTGTACACTTGAGGTTATTAGCGTAATGTGATGTGGCTCGTTGGGCCGTCTAGCTAACGCCAGCTGAAGGAGTATTGATGTCGACATCATCGCCTTCGTCAAACTTCTCTGTCTCGCCGCATCCTTGGGGAGCAATTTGTAAAAGACCAAAGCTGCGGCGGCTTTCGGTGCCTTGAGGCATGGTTAGTACACCTGTTTGGCAGGTGTGCCATGTGTTTTTGCCGCACTTAACTTTGAATGAGTATGCGTATATGTGCATATATGTACATATATATATATATATATATTGGCAGACAACTGGTTTACATGGCAGTTACGCGGATTATGCCTGTCATTTTGTGGTTTTTGATCGTTTTAGTTGCACAATATGTAATTAAAATGTTCATTTAAATGTGGCAAGCACACACAGACCACAATTATATGAATCGTTTAGCAGTGGAACAAAGTGCTGTAAATTAACATAATGTCTAGGCAGACAAGCGAACAATAAAAAACGACAACTGTAAAAGCAACAACAACAATAACAATAACAACAATAAAGTGCACAAATATTTATGCCAATGCAAATGGCGTCTGCATAAAATTTATTGACACTTTACGAGTGCTGCGCATTTTCGTTGTCATGGGAAATGGGCATAGAATGTGGGAAGTGGGCGTGTGCTGGGGCGTGGGCGAAAGCGTAAGCTTAGAGGGCATGCTGAATGCGGCATTGTGCAGGTCTCTTCCGTTTGTCAGATTTCGTTGCGGTTGACATTGTTATGCTCATGGCCACGAGCGAGCGGGCTTCCAGTCACCAGCCCAGTTCCACGTGGCGATTGCAATGGCATTTATCACGAAATCCCACAAACGTGTCCTGGCATCCTTGGCACTACCATCCTGATAGTCGTAGCTGCAAAATTTTTGTTTTCATTTTAATGAGCAAACTTTGCGCATGTACGCTATTTATTTGCAGTTTAACAATCGACACGCCAACCAGAGCCAACCAGAGCCAGCCAGAGCAGCAGCAAATGCAGATAAAATGCGAGCAACTGCGTCGCATAAGAATTAATTTTCAATGGCTGCACATCACGAACTGTTGATATAATAAAATAAGTGTAGCACTTACTGCCACGCACACGTTCTGCAACAGCAAATGCCAGTTAATACCGCACTTCATGGCGTCGCAGCATTAAAATTGAATGTGTTAACTAAATTCAACTTAAAATTGCTTTAAAGCATTAAACGACTTGCAACATGCACACTTAGTTATTTATAGCAGCAGGATTGAACAAGTCTAGCTCTAATTGTCTTTTAATGCTTATAAAACATTGACAGCGTCAGTTTAATTCTGTTAAATTCCAGTTAGAAAAGTTAAAAGGTGTAAACTTTGAGTAAATCGTTAGTTTCTGATAAAAATCTTCTTGATATATTTACTTTAAATTAATAGCTTTTGAAAAGGCAAATTTAATTTGATTTAGCACATTGATAATAATACATCACATGAATTCTCGTATGTTAGTTACGCAGTACGAGTTCTTGTTTTTTTTTTCGATAACTCATCCCATTTCCAAATTATCGATAAAAATCGAAAATTCGATAACTTTGTTGAAAGTTTCTACACCGTTTTAGCTAGATAAAAATTTGAATATTTAGAGAGATATTTTGGATACACAGATTTTGTTATTTTCAGATTTTGGATGACATGTCCCCTTCGGTCCCAATTTGAAAATACTAGAAACTTGTAATTTTCCAAATAGACACATTTGAATGCTATTAATATGTTTCATGAAGATCCTCCATCTAGAAATGGAGTTATAAGCCTTCAAAATATAGCCCAAGCCACCCCCAAGCCACAGCAGCAACTTCGCGATTAGCAGAGCGTGCGCTCATACCTTCGTAAAGAAGAAGAATATTATTAGTTTTTTTTTTTTAATAGGGTTCAGGGTATCTCGTAGTCGAGCCGTCTCGACTAGAGCCTTTTTACTTGTTTATGTCTGAGGTAGGTTAAAATGCTTTATGCTACGTCAGTCCGATGTGTCGGGTTGCATTACTGCTTACCGAGCAATAAGCATTTTTTTTCTCGGGCTGCCTCTCATTTTTGAATCAGAAGTTATTCCACCTAAACGTTCAAGGTTAAGCCCTACTGTTAAATCGAGCTGAGAACAGCTATAAGGTATATAGAAGCCCCAAAATGTTTTCGGCAAACTCACGAAAATCGTTCTAAGCTGTTTTGCTTTTGTATATTCAATCTACTAAAGTCTCGTAGAACATTTTTGCCGAAGTTAAAGAGTTTTTTCTAGGAATCTATGCTGCTGCACATTATCTGTACTATTGTCTCTACTTTGACTTCGCCGACTGAGCGACAATAATAATAATAACAAAAATAATAATAATAATAAAAATAATAATAATAATAAATATATTAATAATAATACCCATTATTAATATCTCTTTACAATATGTTAATAATATTAAATGGTTAACAAAGCTTTGTAAAGCTTCGCAAAGCTGGCATATGGAATTTGTTCAGCATTAAATAAAAGCGCTTCGCTTCTTCGTACAACAAATGTTAATATTGAAAACTTAAATATTTCACAAATAGCAGTCAGTGCAGGCAATATTAAAGTTAACCACACAAGTTCTGTTAGGCATCAGAACTGTGACGCAGCTGCTGCGGCAGCCCATACTAAAGCAAAGCCAAGCTAACCGAAACCTCAAATATGTTTTAGACAAAGAGCCCGTTTAATATACATACATTTATGCAAAACTGAATTTAATTAAACCGCAAAATTCGCTTGGTTCACTTTGAACTTGATTGCTGCAAGTGACAACGAAATCATAATCAAAAACCAGCTGATGCTGCGAATAAATGAGCATAAAAGCAAAGTTCGAGTCTTTAGTGCCCCACTATTATATACACTGCAACTTACTTCAGCCCATTTTTCAATGGTGAAAGTTTATATATATCGTTAAACTCTTGCATTAAAATGCATGCAAGTATGAAACTAATAGAAGCATTTATATATTATATAAGTTTACGGGCTGTTTAGTCAGAAAACGCTTCAATATTTGAGATAAATATGTATGCATATTTTATGAAACTTTGTAAAGCAAAACTTTAATTCTTTTATATGCATACATACATATATTCTATGGTAGCAGGCACTCACATATTGCGTGTTTCTGTAAGGCTATGGGAGGTGTACTTGCTTAACGAATTTTAAAAAATTAAAAACAAACGTTAAATTATATAAAAAATATAAATATTAAATATAAATTATATATTATATAAAAAAGTATACAAATTATTTTAAAAAAAATGTATATTGAGAAATTGTTAGATGGAAATTTTGTATAAATGCAATTTAATTATATTGATTAAAATAAAAGTATATTTTTAATAATATATTACAATTTTCATAATAGGCTTTTCGCATAGAAAAGTATCTAAGATTGGAGATTTAATGATATGTAACTGAAGACGGATATTATTATAGTTATCAGATATAGCTTATAAGACTGGCTATATATAAATATATATTATTGTATGCAGATAGAGCTCCTTTTTTTTTAAATAGCTATAGGATTTTTTTTATTTTGATTTTTTATTTAAATTGAACTAAATCCCACAATTTGATCGAATGTCTCGCTTTATAAAATTCATATACAATCAATCCTGTTTAGGCACTTCGAAAGAGCACAGGGTATGAACAATTGTGCATAAGGATTTGAGTTATCGACTAGAAAACTAGTTAACTGGGCAGACAAAGCCGATTAAAATGCACTCAAAGCTGCGAGAACGCTGAAGGAAGTTTCAGCTCACCTTGGAAATCTACACGATATGTGGGCGAGATTGTGGATGTGTGTGTGGGTGTGGATGCAGCTATGTAGTTGTTAAGCGTTTACGAAACTGAAACTCACTGAACGGAAAACTGTGTTCATATTTTCAAACACAACATTTTGAAGGCTGTTGGGGAATGTGTTTGCTTTATGTGCTGTCTGTTTGATTAGGTACAACAGTTGGCTCTTCAGTTGCTAAATATGTACTATTATGGGAAAACATGTTGTGCTCACATACCTTATCTCAACTGATGGGCTGAGTAACTAAATCAGGGCAACTGTCATAAAGATAGAAGTGATTTTCCATGTTAAACGTCAAATTGATATAAACACGTATAATACACACACACACACACACACACGCACACAGACACTAACTCATAGCGGCTCACATGCATATACAAATCATTAACATCATGTATTTGTCTTTCGTCTATACCCACACTCCCCTATTCCTACACCTCTCCCCGAAAAAAACAATTTAATAAAAAATTACACCAAACTCAGTGGCCGCCACTGCGCACTTGAAGTCGCCCGGCATTGAGGGCGAGGGCGCAGGCGAGCCATGGATGCAGCCGGTTGTAGCATACTTGGAGGCGCCGGTGCGGCCCACAAAATCGCCAAGTAGGTGGCGCCACTAACAAAACTCAGTTTCTCTCGCTGTCTCTCTCTCTCTTTCTCTCTCTCTCTCTTGATGTGTGTGTGTGTAACGCGCCCGTAGTTAACAGTTACATTTAAATGTCTATTTGTAGTTGAACGTTGACTTAGTTGAAAATGAAACCGCTTTCTAGTTGTAAATACTTACACACACACACACACACCCAAACACACAAATACACACACACACACGCACACTGACACACTAGCACACAGCCATGGCTGCTATGCATACAGTTCGAACATTGTTTTACTGCTACGTTTTGTGTATGTGTTTGTATTGTTGTGTGTGTCTATATCTAACCATTGCAGCAACTTGTAACAACTTGACTCATCCAATACCAAAAACAAAACCGTATGCAAACTTTACTCGTTTGTGCGGCATTCTCTCTCTCTCTCTCTCTCTCTCTCTATCTGCAAACAGAATGTGATCAGACGTTTGTTTCGCGCATTGGCGGTCCACAAAATGGCACCTTTACGGCGCCGCTGCTGCACAATCATCGCAATCATTCGCGCCAATGTCTCTACACATTCCTAGCAGGACCTGGACAGCGCGTGGAAGTAGTTTTTAAATCCTTTAATTTAAGAGGAAGTCCACCAGAGTAAGTCTCAGTCTGCAGCAATCGAATCTCGCATTCATCTCCATAAATTATTTTTATTTCATTTTTTTGTATACATTTATTATGCACATTACAGCGGTTCGGCCGTCGGTGAATTACCAAGGTGAGTGAATAATGAATTAAGCCGAATTCATGCATATTAAATCTGAGTTTGTATTTGTCGTGCGCTTCACAGCTGTGTTCATGAGTACATGGATATCTACTCGGAGGTGCAATCGTCCGAACCAGCGGAGCTGATCAATTCGCCATTCGGCGGTCGCTACTGTGGTGCCATTCCACCGCGTCGTCGCATTTCCATGTACCGCGCCGTTGCCATTTCATTTTTCAGCAACAAGAATGTGTCGACGGACCTGTTCGAGGGCACGTTTCGGTTTATAAATGCATGTAAGTGCAGTGCGCTACTAAGCACTACGAATTTCTTGCATTCATTTTTAACAAATTCCATTTACAGCGGAATATGAAATTGGCATACCCATTGCTGGTTCGCCATGTTCCTATACGATAACGCCTAGCATGAGTATCAATAAAACTGGCGCACTCATATCGCCAACCTATCCAGGTGCCTATCCGAAGGATATGTCATGCACATATCAATTTCTTGGTGAATCAAATCAGAGAGTTAGATTAGAGTTTCGTGATTTTGATCTGTTTTTTGGTGGACCACAGTGAGTACCCCTAATGCTGTACAAATTCACAAATACAAACACACTCACACACACACTCAGAACAGTTTCTAGTCAAAATCAAAGCAAATTCGTGTTTCTCAGAATTTGCTTTGACCTGCAGCTATCACAGGCTCACACACACACACACACACACACACATATCATATCTGTGAACTATCTTGAACAATTACTTAATTAAATTCTATGCAAATTCTATTCTATGTACGATCTGTCACAATTTATTCGTCTACAACTAAATTACTATTTACTATCATCAATATATAATAAAAAACAACAACAACAACTACTATTACAACAATAAAAACAACAATAACAACAACATCATCATACAAACAGCTGCCCATTTGACTATGTGAAAGTGTACGATGGTCCAGATAATTCGTCAGCATTAATCGGTACATATTGCGGACAGCAAAGAAACTTAGTATTGTACTCGAGCGAATCGAGCCTTTTTGTTCATTTTTATACCCTACCGCGCACCGCAAATTCCCAAAATCGTGGCTTTAAAGGAATTTATGAATTTAGCGAAAGTTTTGTTAAATTAGATTTTATACGTAAGTACTATTTAGCAATATTATCAATAATTTGTAATTCAATTTCAGTTCAGCCATTGTCCCAGATCGACGGCCATTTTGTGGCGCTGCTAACGGTGTTAACAACGCCACAAAAGGGCCGCCACACACACATTTGACGGCTCAGTGTATGTGTCTGAAGCACATTTTCACTCACTGGATTATTTGTTCATTTGTTCATTTGTTCATCTCTTCAATTGTGTTGCATTCTATCAGCTAAACTACTATTTGATCTAACTCATTGTCTCTTTCATCTATCTATCTCTGTCTTTAATCTGTCAACTCTAACTCTACAAATTCTCACCTACAAATTCTAACAACTGCTACATAATCTGATGCTCTCTACAAATTTCTGCAAAATCATCTAAATATGCAACAATAAATATTAAAACGAACCCGAAACAAAAAACCAAATCCAACATTTAATTACGTTCATCAGGTGAAAATGATGGCATTCACATACGTGGCTCAGAATGTGATCAAAAGATTTTATCAAATAAGGAATCAACAGGATTCGTGCTCTCACCTAACTATCCCTATCCATATATACAAAAAACTGTGTGTAGGTAAGTGAAATCGAAGCTAAAAAGAGACGGAAAGAGAAGAGAATAGAAGAGAATTGTATACAACGAATTATACAACGAATTACATTTCGCAGATATTTCATCTATGGCATGCAGGATGCACAGCATCTGGAGCGTGTACGACTCGAGTTTATTTCTTTCAACATACCCAAAGTAGAGCACAAGGACAAGGGCGAGTGCGTAGTCGGAATTTCAATTAAATTTTGTTAAGCAACTTAAATCAAATTAACTTCCATTTCATTCACTCAAGATCCAACTGTACTGATGGCTACCTTAAGATCTATCTGAAAGGCCAGGAGACTGCCGATGCGTACGACAAGTTTGACTACGAGCTGTGCGGCAATGAGACGCAACGCGTGATCAGCGAGGGGCCACGTCTGGCCATGGTGTTCAGTTCGGGTGAGCTGCAGGGGCGTGGCTTTAAGGGCAAGTACACATTCGAAACGGAATACAAGATACCCGGCACGGCGGCACCAGACGGCACCTGCAGCTTTACGTATGTGAGCAGCTCGAAGAAACGCGGCGAGCTGAACAGTCCACGCTATCCCTCCAACTATCCGTCAGACACGAACTGTTCCTATTTGTTCTTGGCCGAGCCCAACGAGCAGGTGACCATTGTATTCGATCACTTCAAGATCAAGGCGGACAACAATGCGAATGCCACCGCCGGCTCTTACGGGTGAGTACAGAGCTTGGAGTAAAGTTAATCGAGATTAACTAAAGCACCTTCGATCGCTTTCAGCTCTGGTGCCTGCTTTGAGGATTGGCTGGAAATGTATGTCGTCTACCGGGATAACAATGATCGCTTGCTTGGTCGGTATTGCGGTTTAACGGCACCCGGGCCGGTTGAGAGTCCGCGCGGCGCGGTCGGTCTACGCATCACGTTGCACACGGATCAGGAGAGCGTGGCCAGTGGCTTCAAGGCTCGATACTTCTTCGAGTCGGCCAAATCCGATGCAGGCGACTGTGGCGGCAACTTCAGCAATGAGGACTCCGGCATCATAACCTCGCCGAACTATCCAGCTGGCTATAAGGCTCCAGGTCGCGGCATGGCCTCCAATGCATGCAACTGGGTGATGACCGCGCGCGCCGGCTACAAGTTGTCCATTAATTTTGAGCAGTTCGGACTCGAGGGCGATCCAGCGAGTAAGTAAACAGCAAGCAATCAGCCTTGGACTCTGTATTCATAGAAGCTCTACTTAGATCGTGGCTGTCCCGCCGCTGTGCTGCGCCTCTGGGTGAATGTTGACTCGGATCAGCCGCCCCTAGAGCTGTGCGGCGAAAAGCCGCCCATTGAGCACTGGCACTATATATCCACTGGCCAGACGGCACGCATCAGTTTCACCACCAGCGACAAGACCGTTGGTGCACAGGTGAGCATTGGCTGCTTATTTTATTATTATTTGTATTTTGTTTTTTATTGGGTGCAGCGGAAGTGCAGGGATTTTTGGGTTAACCATGCGTATTTCCCAAGTGAATGAAATACAGCAATAAATGAATAATTTTATTCATGCAGGGCTTCCGCATAGTATGGACTGAGATACAGGACTCTGGCCCGGGACCACCGTCGATTGGGCTGCTCTGCGAGTCCACATACCACTTCCAGTGCGCTGCGGGCTATTGCATATCGGATAAGCTGCGCTGCGACGGCGTCAAGAACTGCGGTCCCGGCGATGATAGTGACGAATTGCATTGTGAGTCGTGAGTGAGTCGAACGGTTCAGTTCATTTTTATTTTCCTTCTTTATATATACTTTACTTTTCATTTATTTAATATACTCTCTACTTATTTATTGTTTTTGATTTTATGTTGTCGTTGAGTTCATGATTTAGAGTGCGTCCACTGAGCGACCATGAAAATCGTATACGTAATCTTGTTATTCACATCTCATGATTTTCGTTTCGTTTAACATTCAATTTAAGATTATGATTTAAGTGCGAAGTCACTGCATTTGATGCATATATTTTGTTCGTTGTGCTCTTCATTTATTTGTTTATGCCAACCACGAAAACTTGAACCCGACGAAACACTTGCTAAAAAAAAAAAATATATGTATATATATATATTAATTAAATGCTCTCACTAACTAAAAACTAATATAAACACGATGAAAATTTAAATCACTCAAAACTTAAGCATATTATAAGGTCTATAAAAAGAAAACTCAAAGCACCTAAATTTCAACAGCTCTCTCTATGTGTTATTATTGTCATTTCCATGGCCAGAATTTTTGTACATACTACTATTTCGTATTCTTAATTAAGTTTCACCCACCCACACACACTCATGAAATCACTCTTAAGCTATGCATACTTACTGTTCTACCTATACATACGCATACATATATTCATCAAATGGCATATTTAATCGTACAATACTTTAAAACACAGCGCTCTCAGTAATAACAACAGCCACGCCCACACTAAAACTATCTCTTTTTCTCACATATCTTCTTCTATTTCTCTCTGTTCTTTGTCTTTCTTTTCTATACTTTCTCGATGTGATTTTCCCACTTCAACCAACTGAAAACTAACAATCTTTACGTAACATTTGAAACTACTCCTTAATCTAAAACTAATCCGAATCAATTACCTGAAACAACTCGTTACAATGACACCACAGGTGACGCAAACTCCACGCATTTGCCCACATTTCTACAGACACTTGTTTTATCAATTATGGCACTAGTCTTGAATACGTACAACTAACGCGTTAACTAAATCTAAATCAAATTCTTAACAAAATGAACAATTAAATCAAAAGAAAATATAAAGATAAAAAAAAAAAAAAGAATTTTAAATTGGATTGCCAAATGAATGGAATTTTCACGATAATCAAAAGTGATGAATAACGATTGCAATAAAATATAAAATAAAAAAATAAAAAATTACAATTAAAAAAGAAAATAAAAAAAAAAACATGGCAAGAGTTTTGAATAATTTAGTGAAACATTAAATGCTAATGTCTAAGAATAAGAAATACATAATACCTTTGGTCACATAAAACACGTGAGTCCTGCATAAACTTGTCTCAAATCGCTGCACACGCCCACAGCCACAATCATGACATGCACACTAACTGTAAACGAGCCCCACAGAAACCACAGCTCTCAAAATGAAAACCTGCCACACGCGACACCTCTAAATAAAGCATCGTTCTAGAAACATATTGCTAATCAAAAAAAACAACATTCCCTATATATAATATATTTCAATATCGTATATAAATTCCCCCCCTTTGATTTGTGTTTAGTCTTCGGTTGCATATTTGAGTTTTGTTTTCTTGTAGCATTCGGAAAGTGTTTCAAAGGCATGCTGATTGGAACATTCCCTTTTAGAATTCTGGCTTTTTTCTGTTCTGCACTCGACTGTTTTTAATTTTCGCAGTTCCCACTGATAAACTAATGATAAACTGAGCTGCATTCGCAACTGTTAACCCCCAATAAAACACTGCATAAAAATAATGTGATAAATCAAATACTTAATGCCAACACACACAACGAGAAGACTTCAAGTCGTTACATTATCTACTAAGTTAGCTAGAGACTCATCTACACATTATCTAAATAACATCTACATCTATCATTATATTAAAGAGTTTGAGTCCACAATAATGTGTATAATATTCAAATGTAACAATTGTTAAATTTGCTTTACGCTTTGGTTTATTTACGTCTCCATCCCTGAATCAGGTATCACGGAAGCGGCCGAGGAGGATCACGACGTCCTAATTATAATAACACTAGTCGTCGCCTCGTCCCTAATTTGTCTCCTATGCACACTCTGTCACTCCAGAAGAAAACGTAGAAATCACGTGCGTCAATTGGGTTTACATCGAAATGCACACTATGATTCACAGACGAGCGCAACGGGTAAGTAGGAGGAGGCTGATTTGCTGATGTCTGAATTTCTGTTTCGTTTTATGTATATTATAATTTTATAATATTTTAGGTTTTCTTTGATTTGTTATTTGATTTTTGGAGGTTTTTGGTTTTTGGAGGTAATTTGAGTCGAACTTCTCAAAATGAATCAAACTTTAAAAGACTCTTAATGCATAATCATTTCTCAGCTGGCCTTAGTTCCAGTCGCCGTCATTTGCAGAGTGGTGGGGCGAGCATTGCGGGCAGTTTACACGGCATCAATAGCGGTACACTGATCATTCCACCGGCACCACTGCCACCCACCAGTGTGCCACCGCCGCCACACATATGTATAGCCGGCGTGGACATGTCGCACGGTCTGATGAATGACGATGACGATGATGAAGACGACGACGATCTGGAACTGGATGAGGATCAACTGGCTGCCGACATATTTATAAACGATGTGCATTTCGACGAAGATAATATTGATCATGTAAACCAAATGGCTAACGTTTAACTATGTGTTTAAGTATTTTTATCGCTAGTTTCAGCTATAAAGCGCTTTAGATTAAGTCGTGCCCCAGTTGATGGACGCATTACGCAAATGAGTCCGATCAGCTGGAGCAAAAAGAACTTGAACAAAAATTCAAAAGTTAACAATACCTAAAAGACGAAAAATTATGCAAATGTGCGAATTGATTAAGACATATATTTAAGAAGCTATAAAGGAGGCGCGAATAACGTAAAGATTACAGTAGAGCGTAAACATTGTAGTAGCGATTAACGATTAACGATTAACGATTAACGATAAATGGTAAATGATAAACGATTAAAGATTAACGATTTACGATGAACAAAGAAGACAGACAACAAATAATAATTACATTTAATTATACATACATACTATATTATACATATAGCGACTACGGATGACGAGGGAAATGCGAAAATGCGAAAATGCGAAAAATAGAGAGATGTTGAACCAGGAATGGGAAAAGCCAAGCGGCGAGCATGTAAAGCATTTTCTTAGCCAAAAGAGACCGCAAAAAGTTGTTGATTTTTATATTTGATACGAGTAATATTTAGGTGAAGCATAATTGAATGAATTATACAACAAATCTAATACTAATAAAAATAAAAACAAAAAAATAAAACATTAAACGAAAAAAACCCGAAAGGGAAATAATACACATTCACATGAATAAATCAATTTGAAAGCAAGCAAAGCAAACAAACGATTCTAATTATTAAAGGGCATAAAACAATAAACATTAATACATATGGTATATCTAAACAGGCGCGTATAACTTTTATTTACACCTTTTTTACACACCTGAGGAACCGACGAAACTCAAATTAAACATGTTTATAACTTGAAGTTTTTAACAACACATTGGAGACATACGTGGAGGAGTATGCATGAATAAAAGAATTAGTGACTATCAAACCTGTATCTTCCAGCAAAAGTTAAACGCAAAATCCTTTAATTGAGAGTTTTGTATAAATAAGTAATAAATAAAGAACATGTATTAATATAATTACATTTTAATGCGCTATTTGTCGTGCCACACAAATTCCAAAATTGATCAATTCAAAGATTTTGGTCTATTTAAGCACGTTTTTATAGACATTTAAAGGGAATGTTGCAGCGACAAAAAAGAAAACAAATTTTTTTAAGTCTACACGCTAATGAGAACGATAATAAACACTTATACAGTAAATAAAATCGAAAAGCTAACATTAAAGAATAAACAAGAAACAATAGAAAATGATTTGTGCCAATCGTTGAGTATTAATAATTAATTATTATTTCTTCTTTTTATTTCGGATTATGTTTAATATATATGTACGTACTATATTCTATCTCAAGAGAAAATTTTTTAATTCTAAATAAATAATTGTTTGCATTATTTCGGAATGAGATCCTTGATCAAAATTATAAAACATAGATAAATATTTGAGAAAATAAAAAAATGATTGGTTTCATAGCGCTCGTACGTTTTGCAAAAAAAAATATATATATATATAAAAATAAAAAATAAAAAAACAAAACAGCTTAAATAAATGAGAAAAACTTAAACAGTTCAACCTAAAAATCATTTTTAATAAAAGTATGTAGGTGTTTAATAAAAAAAACATAAATAAATCAAATACATTGAAAAACAAAAAAAAAAAAAAAAACGAAAATACAAATAAAACGTTGTTAAAGTGTTTGCAAAATGCATAAAGATCAACTATTTTATAAGAAGTAATTAATTATTTTTAAACAATTGCAAAAGATAACTAAAGATATTTAGTTTAAGTGTATGAATTTTGTTGTTGTATGACATTAAAGTGAACCCCAATTAAATTAGTTAATTAAAAAAATTGAATTTGTGTTCTAGCAATAAAAAAAAAATAAATAAAAATACATTTAAAACCTATTTGCTAAACATATTAAAATTAAATAAAAATGTTTGAAAAACAAACGGCAAAATCCCCGTAAAATGTTCTAAGCGTTTACTAAACAAAACACAACGTTAAATTAAACAAGAAAGTGTTAAATTTACATTTAAATCTATAATTAAGCAAGTCAAGCAAATGAAAGATAAGTTATACTAAACAATATGTAAAGCCTAAACCAAAAAATAAAAAACCCAAAAAAAAAACAAAAATCCTGCAAAAAAAAAAAAAACAAAACAAAAATAAAAAAGAAACCCAAGCGTATGCATTGGCATATAACACTGCGCTTTAGCAAAATATAGTTGATTAAACGCAAAATTTTAAAATTGAACAAAAACACCTACAAAAACAATTCCATGTTAACATTAAATATAAATAAAAGGTAATTAAATAAACGAATACTAAACAAAGACAAGGTCTGACTTTTATTATATATATTATATTATCAAGGCAATATTTTTCCGCAAAAACAAATAAAAAATAAAAAATACATTTTCTGCTCTCCCTACATTTGTCTATGCCATGTGTAACACGTTTTCGAGTGGAGAGACTACATAAATAGGATTTACTATATACAGAATATTGTTTTTATACCAATATATTCATTGGCTCTGTTCGGCGGACTAGTAATAATCTTTATTTTGACTCTGACCCAATAACCGATTCGAATGGTTGTATACTTATGTAGCTAGCGTGGTCATCTAGCACTGCATTCTGAAACTAAATTAGGCGAGGCAGCAAATTCAAATCAGCCAATAGTATATTATATATGCTTGTTAGTTCTCTTTCAATTTTAATTGAATAAAATTATACAACGTATTACCACAAAGAATAGCGTTTATCATAGTCATATTGTAAATTGCTCATGCAATTTATATGAAATGTATTTTTTTACTTTTGCGAATTTAAACGAAATTTGTCCAACATTTTGTTTATTGCATCCGCATCGCCTTCGACTTTAGCCTTGTCCTGTTCCAGCATTTGCTCAAAACTCTTTTGTTTTGTGCCGACCAAATAGAAGTCCTCATCTGCTATTGTAACGCGGCCGTCGGCATCAGCTGCGGTGCCCTCATAAATGTCCAGAGCTTTGAAATCAAATACTACAGTAAGACGATCAGCAGGGTGACGCCAGACTTAAGCAATAGCAATAACTCACCCATGCTCTTGATGAGTTTGCCATCGGTATCCGTAAAATTGAACTGGAATGTGTTGACCACAGTTCGTTTGTTGGGATCGGACTCCTTGAGCTTGTTGCGTATTTTCTCAATGATCTCGTCGCTTTTCATACTGGACATTCGCGGGTGCGCGCAGCACAACTGGTTCACTTGAATGCAGTTGCTTGACTAATTCAAACACAGATACCAATTGAAAAGAAGACAGCGGATTACCGCAGCCGCAGTTCTCGTTGTGGCTTTGCATAATTCTTAATTAAAGTCAATTTGTTTGATAGACATGATTGACAATATTGATACAGGGCATGAGAAAATCTAAAGCTACGACTGGTCAAACGCAGTTAGTATTACAGTGCTGTTAAATAAAATACATATATTTTTTGAAAGGTAATATCTATTTATACTAAATAAAACTTAGTATGCGTGCATTTGATCTTATTGAAACTAAGGCTTCCACAGCTTTAGCAGACCATCTTCACTATAGCTGGCTAGAAGATTCTGATGTGGGTGATGTGTTAGGCCGATGACGTCCTTTTCGTGTACCTAAATACAAAGAAAATGCATGAAGCCAATTATGAAAAAATCCTACGGAATTACTTACATTCAGAGTACGCTCCAGTTTGCCTGAGGAAACGGAGAAACAGTAGAGCACCTGATCTTCTCCAGCACAATAAATAAATTCTCCTCGGGGTGACAGAGTAGCTGAAATAAAGGCACCGCCCTCGCGCTTACCCGATGAGAATGATCGGACGATTTGCCCCTGCATATTCATAATGACAACTGTATTGGATCTATTGCAAACGATAAAGTGTTCCGGATTTTTGGGCAATATAAGCACAGTGTTAACAGCCAGTTCATTGCCCAAGGGCTTGTACGTAGCTATACATTCTGTAGTCTTCAGTGACCAGACTTTAACGGTGCCATCAGAGGAAGCGCTTAGCACACTGTGACCATCGGGTGTAAACGTGGTCTCATTGACAAATGATGTGTGCCCCTTAAACTCCTTAAGCATCTTGCCCGACTTCAGGCCGTGCAGACGTACAGTGTAGTCAAAGGAAGCACTGAGTACTTGACTGTTGTCGCGAGAGAACTGTAGACAGGTAATGCCCTTGGTGTGTGCCTTTTCGAATTTACGCAGACATTGGCCGGTAATGATGCGCCAAACTTTAATTTGCCCGTCCTGAGCGCCGGATGCAACCATTTCAGAGTCACGCGAAAAGGTTAATGCCAGCACAGCTTGCTCCATCATCATGAACTGATCCTGCGCTTGGTACTTCAAGTCCTTACGTACTTTGCCCGTTGTGAAATTCCAAACTTCTAAAAAGCCATCTACGCTTCCTGTTATAAGATATTGTCCATCCGGTGAGAACTGTGCACATTCTACATGCGATTTTTCACCGAATTTGATTTGTCGAAACAGTTGCGTGGGATACATTTCCTCCTCTTGATCTCTCATGGCTGCTTTACCGCGGAATAAATCAATGGTAGTGCCGGGTGGAAGAAGTCCTTGGTGCTGTTGCCATTTTAGCGCTTGGCCGAGCAACGCCAAGAGCCTGGAAGAGGGCACAACGTGCACTTCACCACTCAACTCCTGGGCAATAGCCGTTCGACGCTTCTCCTTGCTGCTGCCCTCCGCATAAGCTTCGCGTGGATCGAAATACGCTCGTTGCAACATATTTTCTGAGAGATAAAGAAGATATTTAGAGTTTACATATTGAAGACCAAAGGGTATTGACGCTCACCTAGATGTATATACCTCTCGGGTTCGTGCTGTTTTAGCATGCTCATTGGGTCGGTTTGGCGAAGTAGCGAGCGAGCGGCACCCAGTTCTCGTAGCTCAATCAATTCCAACACAATTTGCTCATAGAGATTGAGTAGTTTTTTGTCGGGCAGCTTCAGCGATTGTGTTACTTTGAGCACAGTGTCCCAGTGACCATTAGAGATATCTTGGACAAAGCCATCTACGCTGTCAACTGTATTGAGGGAAACTCCAGTTTCCTCCTGCCAAGTAGCATAGTAGTATGAGACGTTTCATAAGAATAATAGAATATAGACTTACCTGTAGGGTTTGAAGCGTTTTTAGCAGATTGGATTCTTTCAGGTATTGCTGGATTAGACGAATAACGCTGCAAAAGATATATTTATTTGCTTGATTATGCAATGTGCAATTATATATACTTACTCGGCTGATTCTATTTCAATAGACATGTTTCGTTGTAATCTCTTGTTATTTTATTAACAAATGTATTTGTTATTTTTGTTTTTAATAACAAACGCGTCAATTCGGTAAATGTGTATTAAGTCGAATAGAACAAGTTCTTTTGAACCATTGGTCGCTCTTTAATTTTGTGTTTGGTTCATTTTGGGCACCACGTTTGTAACAGTTTGTTTACCTGTTATTAACAGCATGTGCTAATGGGTTTACAATAAAAAAATAAATAAACGGAAACGAAAACATATTGCAAATACTATATCTGATAATGAAGTAATATGGACTATTCGTCAAACATCAAACTCTTTCATACAAACTGCTGTAGGAGAATACAAAACAAATTTTATGTAAGGAAAAAAACATTTTTTTTTATTACCGGCCACTATCAACAACTACTGATGGCTTAGAATTTACTAACAGGCACTATCGATAACGCTAACTATCTATAATAATCCACCTCTAATCGATATATCAGATACTCATCGAACAGCTCGTTCGAATGCCGCTAACAGCTGTTTGTCGTTCTTCCTCTTCTCACTCGCGTTGGATCTTTTTGCATAACATTTATATTCTGAAATAGCGGATTCCTTCAATTAAAATGTCTAAAGCTGCGGGGAAATTAAAAGCATTAAAGAAAACAGTCGAGCGAGTAACGCATACGACAAAATTAAAAACAAATATACCAGCTGGCATGGCAGCAGCAGGCCCCCCATTAGGTCCCATGTTAGGTCAAGTGAGTTCCCACTATATACATATGTATGTATCTCAAAGTAAATAATAATTGCATTTTGACAGAGAGCCATTAACATTGCGGCGTTCTGCAAAGACTTTAACACAAAAACTGCAGAAATGAAAGAGGGCGTACCACTGCCATGTCGGATTTCCATGAACAGCGATCGCAGCTATGATTTGGTCATACATCATCCACCGGCTACATTTTTCCTTAAGCAAGCTGCCGGCATTCAGCGAGGCACAATGACTCCAGGGCGGGAGGTAGCCGGAAAGATTACCCTAAAGCATTTGTACGAAATTGCGGCAATCAAGATACAAGATCCACCCAATGCAATGCTGACCATGCAAGTAAGTTAGATATTAATATTTTTAATATTTGTCCTTTGCTTACAAGGGTTACTTTTATTAGCAAATGTGTGAGATGCTCGTTGGCATTGCAAGAACTTGTGGAATCAAAGTAGTTCGCGATTTGGATCCCACGGAATATGCTCAATTTCTGGAGGAGCGCAAAGTTATTGTCGAGGAACAGCGACGTGAACTCCAAGAGAAACGCGAGGCTAAAATGTTGCGAACAGGCTAAATATATTTTATGAATTGTTAATATATATATACATTTATAACTAAAAGATTTATATCTATTCAATGCTGATACGCTTCCGATCCTTTGCAGCATTCTTTTTACGTCGTTTCTCCAGATGCTTGTTTAACTTTCCAGTATCTTTCAACTGCTCAAACTGAGCAACCAATTCCTTGGCTCGCCTTTCCTCTGCAATATAAATTGTTATTGGTCGAGTTATTATTTCATACTTCACAACTTACGTTTTGTCACATAGTGTGGTTGGCGTCCCTCATCGTGCGCTTTTTGAATCTCTTTGCGTTCCTCTCTTAATATATTTTGTTTGATGTGCCAGCGTTTATCCTCCACATTTTTATTAACTAGCCTTTGTATCGTGTGCTTGATTTTTTGCTTTTCCTCGTCATCCTGTACTTTTTCGAGGCGTCTCTTCAGTTGGTCTACTTCTTTGTCACGAATTTTAGTTATGAATTTATAGTTTTGCTTGAAAGTGTCAGCATCATAGGTGCCCGACTTCTCATCAAAACGTGGATCCCGTAACACAGCTTTTTTATTACGTTCCGCACGCAATTCAGCGCCTAAAAAGGGCACTTGACGCTTTGCACTTACTTCTCTGGGTCGATTTTTATTCAGTCTTTTGAGTTCAGATTTTGCTTTCGGCTGTTTACACTTGACACTTTTATTGCCAAGAACAGCCTCTTTGTAGACTTTTGCACCTAGCTGTTCTTTGAGCTGCATTATCTCTTCAAAGGACATAGTCTTAAGGTCCTCACGCACAGCCGACTGACGAGAAATCAAAATCATATTAGAATGTTTTTAAAGGATTGTGCTAATTAACTTACCTGTGTTTCTTCATCGCTAGTTACATCGTGGTCAGATGAATCTAGGGACTCACTCGAAGATGACATTTGTTATTGGCTATATTAGGAATTCACAAATTTATCAATTCACGTGTTTTGTTATTATTATGTTTTAGAGAAGGGTAAAGTGCTATAACGATATGTAAAAACTTAAGCGATAGTACAATCGATAGTAAGACAAATGACATCTTAACAACGCATTTTGTGTCTTTGTTAACATTTTTTGTATGATCCCTGATAACTTGATCAAACATTCTATCGATAGTTACATTCGTTGAGCTATATGGCAACGCTGTCGATTCTTCCCAATGTGCGACTGGCGCACAATTCAAATTTTTAAAATCTATTAACAAATCAAATAAAACCATAAAACAAATCAACTTTCAACAATTGGTCGCATGTCATTTTCTCATTACCCAATTTACCCCGATTTACCGTGCAGAATATAATTGACATAACTCTAACTAAATTAAAGTAAACATCAGTAAAATTCAAGGGACGACAGTTTAATGAGAACTAAGTTGGCTATCTAACTGGACATGCCCATGTTTTTGATGGCCAAGGTTCAGGATTTTGACTCTTGCGACTTGTTTGCTTTGCATTTGTAGCCAGTCTAAGGTGAAAGACAGTTAAAGGTGTCAAAGCACTAAATGGTCATGTGACTCTGAAGTTTACCTGGTGTGAGCTGGTGGTGCATTCCACGCGTGTGTTCAATTTCATTTAGCCAGTCATAGACAGGACCGTATCTAAGCAAAAAGGCGCCCAATAATAATCAAAAGTTGTACCTCTGATAATTTGTCAATTTTATCTTTTATAGATATCTTTTAATTAAAAATGTGGATAATAAAAAATATTAGTAATACAATAAATAATAATTTTAGTGAATAGCTCACATTGAGCTAATTCATTACAATGAGTTAATATAATACCTTTAAACTGTACCAGGTATCCCACAGGTATTATAATTAAACACATTGCTTGGCCTCTACATTGAACTATTCGGATTTAGTAGGCAAGAACCACGCGAACGCTGTCCTTTCACCAATTACTCGTGTTTATGTATCGCGCTGTTCGCTGCGTTGTCCTTAATTTCTTAAAAAGCGTTTAAACATCTAATGAAAGCATTTGGCTTGCGATTTTCACTGTCCGTCAATTTTAGTTGCGTTTGGAGCTTCGCTGCGTGCGGTTCGTCTTGCCTCTAGTCTCGTCTCGTTTTGTTGGTTGCTGCAACTAACTAGCAGAGTTAGTAGCTGGCAGTGTAGCCTGGAGACTATGGTGCTAATCTGATCATCTAATCATGGCCAAAATAATATCAACAATTAAGGCGATCCTAACGCGCATCATATTCAGCGCCCACAGCTTGCTGGCCATCTGGCAGGTGACGACGTTTAAGAAGGATATCATCTATTGGACGCTATGTGGACCACTGCTGCTGCTGCTACTCGAGGGCATCTTCACCATAATGATCAAGAAGACCCAAGAGTGGCGCTGGTAAGTCAACAGATCCTTTAAGCTACGTAGCCATCCAACAATCGCTTATGTAGCCAGAGCCAACGTAAACAACAAATCGGCTCGCGCTGACGTCATGTTCATTCGTTCGGGGGCTTTGATTTTCAATTAAAAGTGAAATCATGTGGTTAATGTGTGTGCAAGCAACCACCAAGAACAGACAGGACAGCATGACCACAAAGACCACTCCTCCACCACCCACCCACGCGCCGTTGTAGTAAAAAACTTTAATGGAATTTCACTTTGGCACTAGATTGTTCGCCCATGTCTCGAGGCCAGTTGTTTACCTTTTGGCGCGGGGCGCATCACTTTGGCTAGCTTGTTTGATTGTTTGTTTTGGACATTCGCTTTGGCGCCATCCCTTCATTCCTTCTCCTTCTCGCCCCGTAGGTTCTGTCCCTCAGTCTTTCTCTACCTGAGCAGCATTGTGCCGGCCATTTGGTTGCTTGAGCTGGATAAGATCGAGCGCCGTCTGTTGGTGATAAATGGATCGTTGGCCAACGCAAACGCCAGCAACGCCATCACTGACAGCAACCTGACCAGCACCATCACCAGCGCCAGCGCCGTCGTTACCTCCACCAGCACCTCAAACAACAGTGCAATGGTGCCAGTTGCTGATCTGTTGGACGATGCTGGGATCACATTGCCCGTCATTAGCCCAGATACGTGGACCACGCTCATCGAACAGTTTCTTATGCTGATCCTGATTGTGGGCCGTTGGCTGCTGCCCAAGGGCGACTTGACACGCGACCAGCTCAGCCAGCTGCTGTTGGTCTATATAGGCACTGCGGCGGATATCATCGAGTTCTTTGACTCCTACAAGGATGATTCCATAGCACGCATTGGATTTCTGGTATTTCTCACTCTGGGCATTTGGTCCTGGAGTCTAATGCAGTTCACGATTGTGCTGTCAGCCACACGGGGCAGGCGACCGCGAGGCAGTGGCTCCCATCACAAGGAGGAGTAAGTGCAAATATCTAATCTAACGAAATAGCCTTTAATATGCTGTATCTTGCAGCCAAGCGGACTGCTGCCAGAACTGCTGCTGCGGCATTGATGTCTGGGGTAACGTATAAACAAATAAGATAAAATATATAAGATGTGATTATCTTCCTCTTCTGCAGGCATTGTGCTGAACGTAATTCTACAGGATGCGCCGTTCCTCACCTTTCGTTTATTGATTATATTTCAATACAAAATAATAAACTACATGAATGTGTTTTTTACCTGTAAGACGAATCTAATCTAATTAAATATTATTTCAAGAGTAACTATAACAATTATTGTAGGCAAGAACTCCCTGGTGATTATACTCCAGCTGTATCGCCTGTACGTGGTCAATGCGGAGTTCTGGAAGAGTCGACGTGAGAGTCGCATGGCTAAGGCGCGTCAGTATCAATCCCGGAGACGAGTTCACGATGCGGACCAAAACAGCATTTATATGATATCGAATGAGCGTGGCGGCGATGTCAAAAAGAAGATAAAGAAGTGAGTGTTTAGAGAAATCAAAGTAAAGCGATATAATATATATGGCTTCCTTTAATCACATCAGAGCCAAGGACAGAAACTTTGTGGAACAAGAAGCCAGTTACAGCAAAAAGAAGCGCGATAAAAAGGATAAGTAAGTCGAAGACTCAACAGCACAATAAAATATTGGATAATATTTGTTTCGTTTCGCGTAGGAAGAAACGCAAGCGCAAGGATACGGGCTACTCTACTGCCAGCTCACAGAATCTGTACTCCACCAAGGCCAGCAACAAGGATAAAAAAGGCAAGAAATCGAAGCGCAACTGCAACAGCTCCCCAAGCGACTGCGATGCGATGAATGCTAAGAAACTGAAACGCGCTAAAAACGCCGAAAAAGCTGACAAAAAGTAGAAAACAATAATGAGAATCAAATTGAGAATTGTACTAATATTTATTTTGTTAGGAAATCGCGAAAAATCGAGGCTGTTGTTGAAGAGTCGAGCAGCTCAAGCAGCAGCAGCTCTGACTCCAGCAACTCCACACTGCCCAGCTATGAGGTGATTGACGAGAAGAAGTCGCGACGCCGTAAGCATGCCCAGAGTAGCGACTCCAGCTCTAGCGACAGCAGCTCAGATTCGTCCTCATCATCCTCCTGAATTGGGCACTGAATTTTTGGACTAACGGCATTTGCACGCGGGATCCGCTAAATGTAACGTTAACGTAATTTTTGTGACAGCCAAAAGCAAAATTGGCCGCGGCACTGGTCAAAAAGCTTCAGGTGTCGCTTTATTTGGCTGACCATTTGAAAGGTCAAATCAATTTGTTAAAAACATATATTTTCATATGTTTGCACATATGTATGTATGTATATATGTGTATATGCTAAAAAACGCAAAAAAATTCAAATAAATAAAATACCGCCTTAATTTTTAAACAAGTTGGCATCTCTGCATTACAATTGATGCTCTCTTAGATTTCATTAAAGCTTTCTCTCTCTCTATCAATGTTTTGCTTTACTTGTGCTCTGAGCTCCGAAAGCTTGAGCCTAGCAACCGCGCCAGCTGCTTGTAGCTTACCATAAAACTTTTTGTTGACACTCACAGTAAATAAATACGTGTGAGTGTATGTGTATGAGCGCGGCGCGGGTATGAGCATGTTCCCCAATAGACGTGTATGTGGTTTTTGTAATAACAAATAGTTGCTGTTGAGCGTTCGAGCGCTGTGGACGCTCTGTCGTTGTCGTTGTTTACTACGGAAAAAGCGTTTTGTGCCCGTCAAGCTAAAATCTTGTGTGAGTGTGTGCTCTATTGTTGTTCCCATGTGTATATGTATATGTAATATAGATAGATGCTGTTGGCACTAATGTGTACGTAAGTTTTATAAACTATGCTAGCCGACAAATCTTATTCAAATCTTGCGAGAGCTTTCCTCCCTCAAAAAATACAACAACAACACTCGCAGGGTTGTTGCTGCTTGCTGCTCGCTATCGAAATACAAGAACAACAATAACAAAGAATCCAAAATATCTGATTTCTTGTATAAATTAGTTTAAAAGCAACTGATAAAACAAAAGTAAAAATGATAATCGAACAGGTGTGAAATGCTAATTGTACTCTTCAAATGGCTAAACGAAATTAAAATTAACGCTTGGCAGGTCTTTTAAAATATATGTATGTATATGTATGTACAACTGCAAATTTATTAAGAGTGGAAAATTGCTTTGCTGACCGAAGCTCGCAATCAAACACAATTTGTCATGCGTATAATGCCTACACACATACATACGCACATACAAATACATGCATGTGTGATATTGTGTTTACAGTGGCTGTGTGGGGCTGTGCGATTCAACAGAGCAGTTGGCGCACACGCTGTTGGTTCTTCTATTTAACTGCCCTGCAGTGTACCACAAAATAGTCGCGTAGTGGAGTTATCCAGCTGTTCGGGAAGAAACAAATATCGTGTACACAAAACACGTTTCCACCAAGCACAACAACATTGTACATATGCATACATATATATGTAGGGATAGGTGTATATATACAATATGTATGTTATGTATGTACATATATATAATCGGTCCAGACCGATTATTATTTGATTTCTTGTGCTTGGAGCTTTTATTACCACTCATATCAAGGTTAAGGCGAATTTTCAATCAGCCCACACCCACGCTGATGCTCACGCCCTCTACTCTTGCGTGCCTGTCCTGCCTGTCTTAGCCAGAAACACGCATCAACAACCACTTGCTGCCCTATAATGGCATTTGTTTTACGCTCTAAACCGCATACCGTATGCCCTATGCCGTATGCCGGTTGGGTAGGGTTGATTTGATTTTGCTTTGCTTAGCTGCTAGTGACAGCTGTTGGATTTGTCAGCTACACATTTTTTTTGTCTATGAGAAATAGCTAAATCGATTAGGGAATTGCTGATGTACATGCTGCACTGATGTGTACGTAGTACGTACTATGAGTGATATCACACAAGCTAAACGATTTAATCATGCCACCCATCGCTTTAGTAAAACCACTTCATTAGCAATTCAGACACGGTCTTTTAGTGGCCCAAGGCTCGGCGAGCTATGCTTCTGTTCCTCATGGCAGCAAGAAGAAAATGAAATATATATATAAAATCAAAAATTAGTATAATGTTTGCCTTATAATGTGGCCTGATGTTGCTTGATAAAAATGAACGCTCATAGATACACGCTTCTGTCTGTATTTATATATATATATTTAAATACTCTCAGATTTTGCATAACTTGTTTAAGAATCTTTTCAGCCAGCCAGCGAGCTCATATGTAGGAAAAAAATGAACAGAAGTGAAATGAATTTACAAATTTAAATGTATAAATAAATTATGAATATATTTGTATATACATATGCTCGTTTGAGGTGTTTCAATTATGTTTTTAAAAAAATACGTGATTTATTTAATTTTTATTCTGCATTTAAAACATTTTCAAAGCTGTTGTGATATTTCTCTACCTATTTGTTGATTTTGTTCGATTATATATTTGGTAAAATTTTAATTTTTTGGATATAATTAATTTTACATACTTATATATACATATATATTATATTGTCATGAACGCTTATCCACATCAACCTGTTCCTCTCACATAAACAACTTAAATTTATTTTTAATTATTCTCTGGCTGAATTTACCTTTCGGTTTATTATACAAATATATAAGCATATATACATACATATATAGCCAGCATCAAGGTATTTCGTTCAAATATATAAAACGTAAACGCATTCGTCTTTTGTCAACTTTAGTTGACTCTTTAGTGTCAATCGATAATATCTTGATACATGGACTTTAAATCGATCGTGTAGACTTCATTAAAGTAAATTAAAATCTAAATTGAGCTTCGTAATGGATATATATGTATATAAATTAGACATACATATTCTCTGCTATCAATTTAGCATACATTTGTTTTTCAACTAGTTACAGTCGAGTGAACGTTGCCTTATTGCAAATAAATAATGTGATTCGGATCAGGGAACACACATTTAGAATTATTCTACGCGCTTTTCAACTATTTGCTGTCAAGCGACGCATGCTTATCTTTTCATAATTCAAGTGGCTATCATTAGTTGTTATTGTTGAACAAACTCAAACTCGAGCTCCTCTCATGAAAAAATATTTAAAAAAAAAAAAAAAAAGAGCTCAACGCGCCCTCTGATATACAGTTGAACATACATGAAATATAGAGTATATATCGCGGTTTTAAAGGCAGATTCAAGTTGCATAACCTGTATGGCAGTGTAATTGAAGATTTTAATTATTATTATTTGTTATGCATTGTACGTATATAGCAGCAGTATAAATCGAAATCCTCTGTCGTACTTGTAATCAGTCGAAGTGTTTGAACTGAATCATGGCACAGCATTGTGCTGTGGCGCTTGGCGCTTAGATTCCGATTAGATGTTGTTCCAGTTTATTGCACATTCGACACCTGACGTTGCGTGGGTGTCATTATGCGGGGCTGACTGAGTGGCAGCTGAACTTGTTGGGCGTTCTAGCATGCAAAGCCACACATATACATACATATGTATATGTACATATGTGAGGCTCAATTACGATGCTAACTGGCTGATGCTAATGTCTCATATCGCCAATTTCCAGTTAATAAATTCAAGCACGCTTTGCGAGCTGAATTTAGCTGGCAAGCGAATCAACTCTTGTTAAAAATTTCATTGAAAACAATCAGAAAACAATAACAAAAGAGTCACGGCTGCCATCAGTGCCTTCATGTATGTACTTATTTAACCATCTGGATGTGCAATTGCCTAGTGGCCTTATTACGCCGTATTCTGCGATAAAAGACAGCTAGAACAAAAAGTGAATGCGACTGCGACAGACTCTCGATAAAGAGACGCTGCGTTGTTCGGCTGCAGTACAAAGTCCACATGGCGTATGATTAATAATTTATACTTCGCCCGGCTGGCTGCACTGTTGACTGGGGCACGAGCTTTTACAACCACACTATATCCAGAACAAAGTCTCGAAAGCAGCAGCATCACCTCAATTCACCTCCACACCTTACATTTAGCCGAAAAATTACGTGTGCTTACAGTAAAAATTATTTATATATTCATATATAAACGCCAACGTTAATTGTAACAAGTTCATATTTTAGTCAACTCCTGCTATTCACACTCAGCAAATCAAATTTGTTAATAACTTGTTGTTTCGTATCGGATATGAATAATTTGTTTATTTACGACTTAATCAAATTGTCTTTTATTTGTAAAATTACACAAAAGAAAATGCACTGCCTTCACCTGTCGACTACAACTTATTACACAATATTATTGACAATTCCCATCGATAAGCTTTTATTTATGCTGCTCATGAATGCATGCAAGTTTCCAATTGCTGTGAATAGACCAAGTGCAGTATAATTCCCCTGTCTGCTTATCTCGCTCAGCCATAAACTTAAGCCATGCACTTGAGATAGCTGATAATTGTCAGTTCAGTTCCAGTTCACTACAATTGCCCACTGCCAAAGTTCACGGACCCCAAATTAGATAATGTAGCCCGCCGCATATGACTGAATTCATCTATCCACTTGTCTACCCATTGATAGTGGCATAAATTATTCGAAGCAATCAACTTGATGCCGAATAATTAATTAAAGTTCAACTCGTCAGCGGGTATGGCTGCTGCCATGTGCCACCTGTGTTAATGGGTCAGTAGCACTGGCCTTATCAATCCCTGAATAGATGACAAAACTAACCATAGCTAAACTCTAAAATACCCTGTACAAAGTTGTGGGGTTATCAGGTTATGTTTATTTGTTTATTATTTTACGATGCCATCTTCAATTGTAATGCGTGAACTCATAAAAACAGAAGTGTTTCAAATACACATAGAACTTAAATATTATTGAGAAATACATATGTATTATGGAGTACGAATGTATTTGTTATCGTGAAGGGGAATTCACGTTCTTCAGCCAGTCTAGACTCTAGAGAACACAAAGAGAAAGATATATATAGACTGGCAGAGGGAAAGAGATAGATACTGCGGGCAGAGAGGGAGAGGAAATAAATATAAAAGGTAGTGAGAGAGAAAGATATGGATGCAGAACGAAAAAGAAATAGAGAGAGTAGTAGAAGAAGATAAAGAAATAGAGATATTAATATGGAGAGAGTAAGAGGGAGAGAGATTAACAATATTGCTCGCTTAATTAAATATTTGTAAACATTAAAAAAAAAAAAAAAAAAATCTTTCTTTAATAATTAAATTTATTAAATTTAATCTACTCATTTTCATAATCAATTCTGAGCGCACATCTTAATATAATCAATACGTACTGTTGCGTATTAAAATTTAATCAGTGAATGGGTAAAAGAAAGATATTTTTCAATTAGAAGCAGCAAACATTTCGCCAGAAATAAGTTGGCAAAGCGATAAGAGCCAATGAAACCTTTCAGTTCATATTGTTTCTCGAAATTGGTTATTTATAAACAACAACAACAACAAACTAACAGATGCCAGCAATTGTCTGCAGTTGATTGCAATTGACTTGGGTGTTTTGACGCACTGCAGTTGAGCACTTGAGGCGCATCATGTAAAGTGCTCAATGCACGATACGAATACACGACACGATGGCAATTGAGTTGTTTTTACTGTCGTCACAACCACTCAGCAGAACCACTCAACCGCTGAGCCACGCGCGAACGTGGTGCGCATTAGCGGCGACTGTTGCTGTTGCTGTTGCTAATGCCGGGCCTCGGCCTCGGGCTGCCTGAAGCTACCGGTCGCAGTTCTACTTTGATTTGCATTGTGCACGGTCCGCGACTCGCGACTCGCTGCTCGCTGCTCGCTGCTCGTCGTGTGTTTGTAACTCGAGCTGTGTAATTCAAATAAGAGTGGGCAGCTGGTACCTCGATCAGTTGAGATATTGTGATGCACTCCCAGCTCAATGCTGGCATACGTAATTGCATTTCACATGCGAATTCTAATGCAAATTTCACTCGTGCTTTGTTAAGATGTACAGTTAAGCTATTAGTGCTGCTCTCTGCGCATTGTTAGTGCAATTTATAACAACAAAAGGTGCAAAAGCCATTGTTCGGACACACATGCAACAAGGTTTGCCCTTTAACTCTGTAACGACATGTAACGACCCTCAACTTGAATTTTTGCTGCACGATTGGGGCATGGGCACACGGCATAACAGTCAACGTAACCCGCTTAGAATTTGTAGCTCTTATGGCCACTGTTGTTGGTTATCTAATGTAAAATTGTAGAAGACAAATTGCAAATGTGATTGCTCATGGGCTTACGAGTGGTATGAGTAATATGTTGCATATGCAGTCTGAGTCAATACCTCTCTCTGTGTTTTAGCAAGCATTCGCAATTTCTTTTACAAAACAAGCTATCTTGGTTGGCTTTCTTTATAATGTGGAAATAATCAGCAAAAAACTCATTTTCTTTGTTTTTGAAAGCAAGCATAAAATCAACATTTGAATTAAATTTTGGTGTTAATAATTTCCAAGTTTTATAAAGAAAAATTATTATTAATTAGGTTAATTAATATACACAGGTAATATTTTTGTATACTTTATAGATAATAAAACTTAATTTTAAATGAATTTAAAATTAATCTATTTTGACATTAATTTAAATAGTAGATTTTTTTTTTTGTTAAATAAATTTGTTGTCACATTTTTGTTCTCAGTCTGACTGATCGATTGTGTTATCACACAGCTTGAACATAGTAGGTGGCTTGTTGAAATTTAACATATCTTAATTTGCAAGCTTTTTGAAAATACTTTAAATAAATTCCATAAACCAGCAACGAAATAAATAGATAGAGGCTAGTTAGCTCGTTTTACTCAAAAGACAGACTGTTTGGATAATCGTGGCACACGAGTCGTATACTTGTTTTGTTGCAACCCCGTTCTGCGCTAGTGCGCCTATATTTTTAGACCGGCGAACAACATTGTCTTTTGCGTGGTAAACAAAAAGAGAAGACAAACGAGTGCACTGTACTGAATATTGCTCTAAGTCTGCAGCACATTGACATTGACATTGGCAGCCAACAGAGTGCATATTATTAAAACTGAATTCAAATTTGTTTGCAGTTTAGTGCGCAGCCCTTCACTGGCAACATGTTGAATCTGTGCTAATTGGCAGCAAGCCAGCGGAACAGATCGACCAGACGAATAGCGAACACTGAAAAATATGTTCACTACACGCGAAGCCCATAACAAAAGCAGTGCAATATGCAGCGCTAAATTACAAGAGAACGACAACAACAAAACAGCCATCAACAACAACAACGACGACAACGACAACAACGACAGCAGAGAGTCTTCGTTGCACTCAATCGATGAGCGTTACGTCTGCGATATTTCCATGATGAGCATAGCCGAGGAAGTTGACCAGATGACAAGTCAAGCCCCTGAGCAGACGCTGGATAATACAGCAAGCAGCGATGGCAACGAGCTGGAAATCGATCGCCAGGAGGAGGAGCAGGCGGTCAGCCAGTTGGTGCGCTCATCGAGTGGTGGCGCCTTGATACAGCCGTAACTATTCCTTCAAATATGCTATATAGTTATTTACTCATGTTTTATTTTCCTTTATACCATAGCCATAACAGCGGCAGCATGCGTGTCGTCCTTGGAGTCCTGGTGCGTCTAGTGCTGCCCCTGGCCAATGGCGTTGCCCGCGGCATTAAGGGCATACGCGATGTTCGCGTGCTACGCGTGTTGCAGAATCTGACTTCTAGCCGGCAGGCGCTGACCAACCTGGTGGCCTTTGCCGCCAACACCTTATCGCTGAATCTATCTTCCGTACAAGGTTAGTGTTTGAAGTGCATGGCTTTGCCTCAGTTACCCAATTATTCATCGGCTCATCATGCTCATACCGCACTTCGCAGCTTTTTATATCAAATTCTTATCGCTCAACCCGCAATCTCTTTCATTGACAGTCTCCAATCGTCTGGGACCGTTGCTCAATTTACTTAAATTGCGCAAGTCCCAAGATGGCTTGGAAATTCTGCCCGATACGCTGACCACACGTATACCAATCACACCCATACCACCTAATACGCCCACAACGCCCAGCACTCCGTTGCAGGGCCCGCCTATCTACACTCTTCAGAGCTCCAGCTCCAGCTCCAGCACCAGCTCCAGCTCCAGCTGCTGCACCCTCAACATACTTGCCGCCCCGTCGCCGGGCACGCCCATACGCGCTGACATCGTGCTTGTGCATGGCCTGCACGGCTCGCTGGTGAACACGTGGCGCCAGGGTCTTTGGCAAAACGAACGCCATCCGGTGGAATTCGATCGTCCGCCTCGGCCACCGGTGCGTCCACCCAAGCGTCCACGTTATTCACGCAGCGCAGCAATCCATCCGGCGCCTCGGGAGAAACGCGCCAAGCTCGCTTCCTGTAATCGCAGCCTGGATCCAGATGCCTCAATTGGAGATGGCCCCTGGCAGAATACAGCAATGCAACAAACGACTGAACCACATCACTATGATGCTTCCGACAATGATGACGAAGAGTGAGTAGAAGTTGAATAATAAACTCATTTAGTCTTTTTTCATTTTTAAGACTCTCCTATTCATAATCCTCCCGCAGCTATGCCTATGTTTGTGGGGAGCCAGAGGATATTCAAATATGTGAAGGCATCGAGTACAGCTTCCCGACATTCCGTCTGCGCATGCACGACAATAGCCAAGTGTTGCCAGTGGAGCTCGAGTCCATGCTGCAGGCAGAGAATGATAAGAGTGCCGACAGGGACAACTCCTCGCAAGGCTCCACGACACGCAAGTCTGTCGGCAAAAGCAAAAAGAAACCTTCCGCCAACGATCCCAACTACTCCAAGTGCTGGCCCGGCGACTGGCTGCCATTGGACTGTCCGGGCGTCAGGGTCATAGCTGTCAACTATACAACAGATCCCTATCTGTGGCGACCGCTGTGGAAGACTAAGGAGCCGCGCTCCAGCCTGATTCAGCGCTCACGCGAAATGGCCGAGCTTCTTATGCAGCATCGCGTTGGCCACGGACATCCCATCATCTATGTAGGCCACTCGAAAGGTGGCCTGTTCATTAAGCAGCTGCTCGTGGATGCTTGGGAGTGCGGTCGTCCGGCCATGAGGCCGCTCTGGCAATCAGCACGCGGCTGTTTCTTCTACTCGGTGCCGCATCGTGGCTCCCATTTGGCTTCCATCAAGGCGCCGTTGCTATCGCGCTCAGTGGAGCTGCTGGAAATAGAAAAGAGTATGTAGAAGCTGTACTATAATAATATCATGATATATCAGTTGTATATAACTAAACTTTTACTTGATATAGATAACAAATATCTGCTGGATTTGCATCGTCGCTTTGCTGGTCTCTATCACTTGGGCCACTTGAAAATCGAGGTTTTCAGTTTTGTGGAAACAGCTCTCACGCTCATGTCAGTGCTCTATTTGCGAATTGTGGGTGTGGATTCAGCCGGTAAGCAGTGTTAATTGCTTAGCTAAGCACAACTATTATAATGAAGCTGCTTTTTAATACATTAAACAGATCCGGGCTTTGGAGAGGTATGCGGCATACGGCTGGATCATCGTGAAATCTGCAAACCGCGCAGTCGAGATTGCATTCTGTATAAAGAATTGGTGAAAATGATAAAGAAGGTGTGCTGAACCGGGTCGTCCGTCAATTAGCATTAGCCATATATGTTACATACGTGCAACATAACCTTAATCAATTGGAATCGATATGTGAATAGGCTTACAACTATAAGTTGCCCGATAATTAGGCGTACCTTTGCGCTTTTTCTTGTTGTGGTGCACAGCATAGCATAGTTAATTGAATTTTTTATTCTCTCTTTTGTAATCATTCATGTTTATGTTTAAAATATAGAATTAAGTCTGCTTTGTCAGGCATTGTCATTGATTATGTCTCGGAGCGAAAGGTTTATTTCAAAGATTTCCTCATTCAATCAGGCACTCAGAAAGATGCGTTTCAGCATGCCATTTAGCACGTAAACTAAATCATTTATATATATTATGTATATATACAAGCTTTGCGATTTTGTATTGTGATCATTTGTTCAGTTATTTGTGATGTGATCATATATTAATTGTACTGTACAGGTATCTAGCTATACCATAGCCCAGAGAAACCCTATATATGGATGGAGATATATATCTTTATACAACTTTGCTGAAATTGATAATGTTGTATATTTGTGTAAAAGGACAAATCCGTTGAACGTTACCATCGAATTAAATTACATGGGCATCGATAGTGATATTATGTCCATTTGATATTGTATAAAAACCTGTTAAGTACTGAGAGTTACTAAAGATTTACCGTTAAGAACAATTTATTGTATATACTTACTAATAAAAGTACGTTTAACGTTTATAGTTCATAATAAAAATGCAAATTGTATTAATTTTGTTGTCGTCATAACTTAGTTTTAATATGTTTTCTTTTTCTTTCCAATAGTTAAGGATGCTTTTCTAGCGTTCTTCACCTTTTCACGTATATATATGTATGTATATAGTATAATCATCGTTACATATTATTAGACTCTGTAGCCGCGCTAATTTCTGGTTGGTATGTCAAATTACTGGCACCGATAACTTTAACACGATCATACGAATATATAATATATATTAATATATATCGCATATTTGCCAGTTGAGTTTCCACATCTAATACAATAATATTTCTGTAGCATATACAATGTATATAAATTACATAAAAAATACATTCGATTCTGTTTTGAATTTTTTTTCTTTCGTCCGATCTTCGTTACCGAATTTAAGCAATTTAGCATTTAAATATATTACAGATGGGGCATCCAACTAAATACATAGTATAATATAGTTACAATTTAATTTCCACTCCACTAATGAGGTATACACAATGAGAACTTAAGACCCAAACTAAAGTTACGTACAAAATATGCTTAGTTCAAATAATGATTAGGAGCAGCATTATCGAAGAGTTAAGAACATAATTTTCTTACAAATTTAGTGGACTCTATTATTGATTTTGTTTTGGTTTTGATTTTGTTTTTTTTTTTTTTTCTTTAATTTATTGGTTTCGTTTTAGCCAAAAACATCTAGGTAAAAGTCGCAATACGCATTTTTATGCCATCGAATAATTATTTTCATATATATTTCTTATTTTTATTTTTAAATTTTTTTTTTTTTCATTTTATTGTTTTTGCGCTTAAATATTTTAAACATTTATCACATCCACTTACACAGCGATCACAATCGCAGTTATTAATTTTTTTTTAATTTCACATTCTTATCATGTTATTTTCTTTTCTTTCCTTTTCAATTTTCTTTTTGTTTTTGTGTAAATGTATAGCTTAAGAACTACTTTTATATATTGTTTAAATTAAATACATTTATTTTGCCTTTTGCTGCATAATATTTCTTTTCGTATATTTAACTTTTGTTTAAAATTTTCTTTTCATTTTGTTTTAGGAATTTTGAGTTCATTTACGGAATATTTATATTTTAGAATTGAATGCGATCATCAAAATTTGATTTCTTTGAATGTCGTTCGATAATTTATCTTAAATGCTGTTTGACGGAACACCTTTGAAGTTGTGTATGTGCTAAGACTATATGCTATATATGCTATATCAGTTGATTCGAAATGCAATTGAAATGCCATTTTGGTGAGCTATTTCAATGTGAACACAGTTTCAATTGGTAGCTATTGTTGGAAACGAGTGGTAAGTGCGCCCCAAAGCCCGGATCTTTGGGAACTTTGGAAGTAAATGAGCTAAGTATTTCTATATATATTTTCGTCATGAAACACATTTACCACTGCGAAAGCCACATATTGTAATCTACATATTTACTGTTTCTATGCATATTATTTTTCATTTCCAATGGGAAAGGTACTATTGTTTGTAGTTTTTGTTTAGCTTTGTTTGGTTGGTTGGTTTGTGGGTTGATGGATTTAGACGGGTTTAAATGGGTGTTATTGCACTTAGAGCTAAATACGTATACAGTTACAGTTCTTAAACACATTCTTTCAATATGGAATCGTACATATATTGTTTACTTGAATTTGCGTGCTTAATATAAATTTTTGTCTACTGGTTTGCTTTACTCTTTTCCATTTAGTAATATATTATAATTTAATGCATGTTAAATACGTCTATGAAAATGGAATGTCTGCGTGTTTGAATGTGTGATTATGTATGTGTGTCTGCGTATATCTGTGTATTTGTGTATTTTATAACAATTTTCACATCGGCTTTTGAACATTGAACAACAATTCACAATATACATATTATAGATGAGCTCATTTGAAATTCTGCGCTCAATGTTAAATACATCTTATATAACTTTCAATGCTTATAGATATATAATATCTGATGTTGTGTGTGTGTGTGTGTGTGATTGTGTGTGGTCTGGTATGTGTGTGACATAGCTAGAGGTTTAGTTGTTTGTACGAACTAGGTACAGTCGGTAATTGGGATAGACTCGTTCAATACGGCTGCGGTACATTTAAAATGCGTGTTGAGGCATTAGGTCTATTTGAATAGAATCGAAATGCAATATGCGTGCTTGTTTGCTTTGTGTTCCGGTGCTGGAAATGAGCGCTTAACGAAATGCAAAATGAATATAATCAGGTACATTTGATATATCGGTTAAACAAAAATTAAACATATAATAAACAAACAAATGTTCAAACAAAACGCAAAATGCAGCAATTCAAATGGGAAAATTAAATATTTGACTTAAATAGTATGAATGGAATTATTTATATATGTATGTATATGTAATTATTTGCAGTAAAGCGATATGAACACTATTGTGACTATTGTGAGTGTGTGTATGTGTATATATATGTATAAATATGTGTATATATGTGTGTATGTATGTGAGCTGGGCTATTGCATTTGTTTGACGGATTTTTTTTTTTTTTGGCTATGTGTGTTGTAATAGAATACTACGGCAGTTAAATAAATTCATATTAGACGAAGTTTACTACAAATTAAAATAATAATTATATTTAGCCTCAATCAACAAAAGAAAACAAACAAAAACTAAACAAGTTTAAAAACGTGCATTGGCTTAAAATTAAATTGAATATGTGTTAATATATATCTATTTATACATACTCGTATGTATAGATGTATGTATTTATGTATATAAATATGCTGCTTATGTACTTAGGTTCTCGTATATTATCATATATTCTCATGGTTCAACTTTAGCTCTTGAATATAAAGATAAGTTTAGGGATCAAGATAAATAAATATACATTTATAAAATGTACTCCATATAACTATGCATATACCTATGTATGTATGTGTCCTTATACTGAACTAATGCAAATATAGGGATCCACAATGTTTGGAATGTTTCGAGCTGCGAATGTTTATTAGTGTGTGTGTGTGTGTGTGTAATTGTATGTGTGTGTGAGAGTGTTTGTGTAGTAGTAGCTTCATGAAATACTTTTGCTTTGCGAGGCGACGACAACAATGCCAGCTATTTAGGCTCAGCCATTTGGATCGACTTGGGCACGACGATTCAGGGCCGTGGACGCTGGCCACGCCTGCTTGGCCATTGTCGTCGTCTTTTTGCTCTTAACGCCCACAGAGTGCGTCTGTGGCACGTTGACAGGAACTATGGATGCAGAAGGAGGCTGGGGCGGCTGCTGTTGCTGCTGCGGCTGCTGCTGCTGGCGATCCTTCTGCTGGACAACAGTTGACTTCTGGTTACTGCTGCTGCTGCTGCTGCTGCTGCCGTTATTGTTGTTGCTAAATTGGCTTTTGCTCGGCATTTGCTTTGTCATTTCGGCGGGCAACTTGAAACCGTTGGTGAGACTAACACACGCGTATTCGTGCTCCGATGTCGGTGTCAGCGTTGCAGCCGACTCCTCCTCGGCCAGCAGGCAGATGCCATCATTGGAATTCGAGTGCCGCGCGAAATTTGTGTGGAATTGTTTCTTGCTGCCGGTACTGTTGCTGCTGGCGCTGCTGCTGCTCAAGCTGCCGCTACGTCGGCCCAGGCCCAAGCCCGGCATGGCGGCCACCAGCGGCAGCGAGTTGGGCGGCACTGCCACCTCCAGGCCGCTGTCGCCGTTCTTTGAGGAACTTTGCTTGTGACTGGCATTGCCGTTGCTGCTGCCGCCTGCTTGCAGCGCCACTGCATTGGGTGGCGTGTGGCGATAGGGTATGTAGAAGGCCTTGGCCTCTTGGAGCATGGCATCCTGCACAGTTTTACGCTCCGGCGAGCCAGCGCACAGTGGCAGCTGTGAGAGGTTGTGCACGCCCGCAATGGTCAGCTCCAGTTGTGATTCCTGATCCGGACGCCGTGCCGCTGTTCCATTGCCATTACCATTCGGCAACGTTGCAGCCGTCGCTGTGCTCGTCTGATACTCCAGCGTGCGCTCGGGCAGCAGCTCGATGTGATAGCGGGAGCGTGGAATTAGTGTCTGCATTTCGTGACAATCCTGCTGCATTGTGTTGCCGCTAAGTCCACCGGCACTGTCACCCGGCATGCCCGAGGCACTGCTCAGATTGCCGAAATTGATGTCGGTGGGCGTGGTCAAATGCGTCGGCCCCGGAACGCGTGCCTTGAATCGTCGCCTCTGAAATATGATGAAGAGCGCAAAGGCAAAAACACAGAGCATCGACAGCAGCGAGCCGATGGCAATGCCGCTATAGACTTCATGATTGGACGAGTTCTGTACCGTTTCCAGTATATGATGATTGATCAAATCAAAGAACATGGGCGCACCCACGCCCGTCTCCCCAACAACACGCACCGCCACATGAATCTTGTCGGTTTCCGAAACATTGGGAAACTGCAACAAAAAAGAACATGCATTTTAAAATTACAGAAATACTGCAAATGTTAAAAATAAAATGTTAATAAAAATTCGACTAGTTAGGGCAGAGACTAGAGGGCAATTGGAGGAAGCAATTGGCCTGGCTGCAAACTCTACGTACCTTATAGAAACAAGGGCGACACTCTAGCACATTGGCCTCGTGTGTGACATTGCCCAATGTCCAGAGTATATTATAGTGATGGACACGTCCATTGGGATGCAGCGGCGGCTCCCATATGAGCTTGAGGCCATTGTGTTTGACCACGCGCGAGTTGCTAATAGTGCCAGGCGCTAAATGATTAAATAATAAATAGTTACAAATCTTATATAATTTATATATAATAATAGGACTTACGATCGGGCAGCGTCTGCACATCCATTTCGCCATAGAAGATTTGTGGCTTGCAATTGTAGAAATGGAAATTGTAGCGCTCATTGGCACTGAGGCCCGAGACCAGCAGCACCGAGTTGACAATGGTGCGCTCCTTACACTTGGGCTCCTGCTTGCGCAGCGGCAGCTGAACGTGCAGGTGGCACTCGTAGACGCAGGTGTCATTGAGGCTGTCGAGGAACTGAAAGGCCAGCATGCGTGACTCCACGGTAATCAGGCGAAAGGACATGTTCGCTTGATCCGAAGTGCCGTTCTCAATCTACAGGTGAAAAGTGTGTGAGAGAGAGAGTAAGAGAAAAGGAGACTTTAGATCATGCGGAGGGAAGACGACATGGCTCTGATGAGCCAGGGAAAGTCATTGCAACTTGCCACTACAGTACAGTCTACTCACAATCTTCCACTGTACATAGCGAAAGTCCTGCGCGAGATACTCGTTCTCGCTGGTGATGATCAGGACACGCATCTTGATGCGACTAAAGTGATGCAGGAGTAGGCCCGTGACATTGGCATGCACCACCAGACTGAAGATGTCCTCTTCTATTTCGAGCGTGAGATCATCCACCTCGTTATCGAGCACCTCGTGCTCCGCATTGCGCAGCACTGTGGCAGCAGCCGACTGATTGAGTGGCCGAATGATGGTCAACTGGCGACGCACCTCGTCTGCCTTCTCCTCCACGGACGTGACCGTGCCATGCAGTGGCCCATCCAGCAGCTGGGCGGGATGCGGATGTGTGTGATTGATGGAGAATTGTAGGATAAAGTACTTTTTGTTGTCCAGCTCCGCCTGCGACCACTTCACAAAGGTATCGTTGCCCAGATGCACCAGCCGCAGCAGCACTGTGTCAAAGAGAAATGCGATTAATTTCCAAGTCGGATTAGCTTAATAACATAAATTAACTTACAGCCTTGGGTGCAGCAAACGACAGCCGGACTGCGCAGCGAACTAATCATCATCTGCTGCGGCACTAAGCTGCCCGAACGCACCTCTGAGGTGGGCAGGAGGAAGCGGGTGATTAGCGCAAATGGACGATAGATGGGCAGCCCAGTTGAGATCACCACAAACGAGGTGTGATTCAGTTTCATGGGCGCAAACGAGCTCCACTGATGCGGATTGCTGCGCACAATGTGCACCACGAACATGGACTGCAGGGAGAAACATCGAAGCATTAGCAAATAAAAATAAAAAAAAACTCACGCATTGCCATTGCTTGGCTGACAAATTACCTCCAAGGTGCGGCTGTCAAAGGTGACATTGATGGTGTGAAAGCTGTGCGGATAACAGCGGATGTTCTGCAGTGGATTCGGCTGCTCCAACTGGTGCTTGAAGCGAATCTCGCCCGTGACGGAATCCTCGCCAGCCACATTCCTCGCGAAGCACTGATAGATGCCCGCCTCCTCCGGATCGAAGGAGTGAATGTGCAGCTCGTTGCCACTAATGTAGCGTGTATAGGAACTGTTGAGCGGTGCTCCATTATGGTACCAGCTGAGACTTGGCTCCGGATTGCCCTCGGCGCGACAGGTGAGCGTTGTCGACAAACTAATGTAGCCCAGCTCCACGGGCAGCGAGCCAACTATTCTCGGCGGAATGGTGACTATCACCCGAAACGTTTGCCGGTCTGTGGGCGAGGTGCACATATAGAGTCCCTCATGCCGGGCCCTGCTGGCGTTCGTTATTTCCAGCATCATGCTATTGTTGCTCAGCTGGGATAGGGAGTTATTGGGATGCTGCAGCCACCATTCGATGGGCACATAGTCCTCCATGGCGTGGCACTGCAGCAGCAGCGACCCTCCTGTGGGCACAAACAGTGTGGCATTCTGGAACGCTGGCAACAGATGCGTTGTCGTTGTGGCCAGCATTTGTGGCCCGCTGGCATTCGGCTCGACACGCACCAGCCACACGAACTGACGGTGCGTCCTGCTGGCATACTGGTTCTTGGCCACGCATCTGCAACGGATAATATTTCACACACATTAATTGGCATGGACAGTGCACACAATTATGCCAGTCACTCGGCCAGTGCATGGTGTTAATTAATGCACCAAGCTCGACTTGAGCACGACAGAGAGCAGAAGAGAGAGAGAGAGAGAGAGAGAGCGGGACTCTAGAAGGGTTGCTAATGAATTGATGGATTGTGGCCAAGGTGTTGATATGCAACAACAGTAGCAATAGCAACCAATTACAAGTTGCACCTCAAAGCAAATGAGATGCGGACTTTAGTCCGTACGAGCAAGAGGATTTGGTTGAATGAATACAGCCAAACACGAATAGCTAATGCTGAGCAGAGCAACGCATTGGGCTCGGACGAGTTGAAGAATATTTGATTTCAATTCGACACATTTACGCATCTAAATCTTATGTATGTATTTTTAATAATTATATTACTATACTCATTAATTATTATAAATCAAAATCAATCAAAATGTATAAATCAACAATTCACATCAAATACTTTTCCATCTATTTCTTAGGTCTCTTAAAAAATAGTTTTCTTGTTCTTTATATTATTATTATTATTTTCCATTTTTAATATGTTCAGTGTATAAATATTATAAAGGAAAATAAGTTCTTCTTCTTCTTTGTATATTCAAATTGCTTTAAAACCCTTCCAAATTATATATTTCCAATATAAGCGACAACAAATCAAAACAATCTACGAATTATAGATCCTAATTAAGATGCAGTTTATATTACAATAAAATTTGGAGAGTATTAGAAACATAAGTAATATAAGAAGTATAAACGTTTTCTATACTAATTCTTCAATCGCATCAAATCATCAATGAAAAGATTATTATTATTAGATAACTGAAAAGAATATGAACTATTTATATATAAATATATATATTCAGCTAGGAATGAACCGATTATCTCCACTACTTTAATTTCTCAGCTTACTTGTATTTTCCAGCCTGTTCCTCTCGCACCTTGCGCACTATAAGCGTGCCATTGCTCAGGATAAAAGCACTGTTATAAATAAAAGGAAAGAAGTGGGAAAATTATATTAATGAAGGCTGTCAAATGACATCCAAACTCAAGCATGCCAAGCGTTATAGAAGCCACCAAATGAGCAAAAGGCATTCTAGAGGAGCGGGTCTGTTCCAGCTCCAGCCGCTGCGCGTTCGGTGTCCAAACACTGATCTTTACTCGCCTGCTATCATTCGCCAAGGACTCGTTGCCAAAGTACCAGCTGATGCGAGCAGCGGGCACACTGAGAAAAGGACAGCCAAGCACAAGGTTGCCTTCGGCCACGACGCTTACGTTGGCGCTCTGTTGTGGGCCAAGCACAAGACGTTTTAACACTGTAAGAATTCAGTTTTAGATTAATTGGGGTAAAATGATTTGAGATCCAAGTTGGACTCACCTGGATATTCAACTGTGATGCTCTCGGATATTACTTTCATGTCATCCGACTCAATTAGACAATGATAGACGCCGCTGATGCGCTCATTGGGCGGCAGTCGCAGCGTTCCATTCTTATAGATGAAGAACTGATTATTGCGGATGGCCAAGTGTTCGATGGCCTCGCCGTTGCGGTACCAGCTGCAGTAAATGGGAGCGCCGTCTGCAGCAAGAGATGTATCGATTAAAGAAATGCAATCAGAGCAGCTTTACCCGTTAACTTACCCTGATAGTATTCATAAGGAGTTATTATTGGGTTGCAGTGCAGTAAATGGGTTTCATTTGGATTGGTTATGGTCAGTCTTGTGACGGCGTGCTTCTTGATTTGTAAATACGGCTTTGATAATGTTGAGTTTTTCGATTGTGTAGCGGCACCAACTGCAAAACAAAAGAAACAAAGATTTGAGTTGAAATTAGTGTCAAAGAAAGTCTAGGCATTAAAAAAAAAAAAAGAAGCAGATTATATAAATGATATGTTATTTACACACATATATCAGAATGTTCCTTTAGCAATTCCCTATCGAGACAGAAAATGCCAAACAGCAAAACTCCGCTCTGGGCGCGAGTTTTGATATTTTTGGTGCCATTGTTGGTGCTTGTGATTTTGGCTGTGATTATGTGGTACGTGGTGGTGAAGCCATCTCGTTAATTAATTTCGTTGCTGTTGGCAATGTAACGCCAACGACGACTGCGTCGCATCCCCAGGCAAGTAGCACTCACAGTGCGTATACGTAATATCGCATAGTAGTAGCATAATAGAGTAGTACAATCCCCCCCTTATGTAGCATAGCAACGGGCATTTGCATACGACTTCTATCGTCACAACATGACACTCACTACCTGCAATAAGTTCTCCCGTTGGCTGATGCATTCCGAAAGCATTCCCGGTGTCAGACCCAAAGTGGCTGTTGAAAAATGGTAAAATGGTAAAATGGCAGGGCAAGCATTGCTTGCATCTCCAACAATAACAAATCGCCAAACATTAGTCAAATGCGTTGAAATTTATGCTAAAAATGCAATCAACTAGCGTTCCGCTCCAGCTATGGCCACCCAAGTGGCAGCCACTCACAGCCACTCAGCCCGAATGCGCACTCACTTGTGGCCAACTGGGCTAACGAGCCGTTTGTAACTGGGAAGACGACTGCATAGCGCAGTTCTAGGGAAACTGTTCAAATTTGTTCAGTGTTTGATAAATGTAGTGAAATAAATAAGATAATTGCTACACAACTAAAAATATGACCAGAGCTCTCTCTACCTCTACCTCTCCCTCTGTCTCTTTCTCTCATCAAAATGCGAATGGCAATGCAGCCCGTTGATATGTTGCATGTTTGTACGCAATGTGTTGCAATTTTTATTGCTGTAATTACACGCAATGCACATGCGGCAATTTGACGCATGAAAATTCCTTGGACTTGCCAATGCAATGGCTAAAACAAGCAAATGCCATATCAGCAGCAGCAGCAGCAACAGCAGCAACAGCAGCGCTAAATGCGCCAACTTTACAGTACATGCAGCTAAATAGGCAGAGGGCAGAGGGTGGCGGGGGCGTGGCTTTGCATGTGCAACCAAAACGTAATTGTTATGGCATAATTGTTTCAATGGCAGGGCGTTAAATTGCACTTTAGAAACTGCTGCCCCGCAGCGTATAGTCAAAGTTCAGCAAATATGCGCATACTCTTACCAATGGCATTTCAATTTTGGCAGCAAAGATGTTGACTAATAGACATGGGAGAGCATAGAAATATTAAATAAGAAATAAGCAATATTTATTATATTTAATATAATGTCATTTCATAACTGCTGTCGATCGGAGATTAGTTTTTATAATTTTTATATATTTTATTCGTCGACTTGACATTAGAAACTGTTCACAATCCTCACTAAATATATTAATTGCTTTTTTTTTGTGCCATATGCTAGCAGCCAGCAAACTCTTTTGAGCTTGATATACATACATATATAAATAAATAATTTGATGTATGTATAAGAGATTTTTTTATTAATATTTCATCTGAATAATCCTTTAAACAAAACAAATTGAATTCGATTTATAATATTTGCAGTTATGTCATCTTTGAATATTATAGCTCAAAAATGAATTTGTTATTATTATTTCAAGAGATATAAACAAAATATAAATGAATATATAAGAAAATAAAATATTTTTCAGATCCTATTTCATTATTTTTAAAATCAAAATTTAAGTTTGTTCAACGGAAATTTGAAGCCTTCGTTTAAGTAAGGCAACAATATTTTCTTTATATGAAACTTTTTTATTTTCAAAACTGTCTGCCTTTCAATTTATGCGAAAACCTTTTATACAAATTTCATGAATATTATTTCTAGCTTATACTTATAGTGCATCTGAACTTTGCTAAAATGTTGCTCTTCCCTTTGGTTTTTCCCACACCCTTATTCCGTTTCCTTTCTTTTTTTTGGTCTGTCATTACCTGGCACACCTTTTGCCATTTATCATACCTGAACTGGGCGATGTCAACAGCAGAAAAGCGCCAAGAGTCATTAGCAGCCAGGTTGAAAGCTAAGCGCGTGTAATATTGAATTTAAATAGCAGCAGTTAGATATAACTAGAAATCAAGTGCAACATTTGCAGCAGCAGCAGCAGTTCCCTTGCGAAATCATTTATTTAAATGGTATCTAGATGCTTGAGCTATCAGCGAGACAAGCAATTTTCATGCTACCAATTGGTGGCTATAACTCAGCAGCTGGCAACAAGATGCAGCGTCTCGGTGATTGAACTGCCATGACAGTCAGCTTTTGTGTGTCGATCGACCCGACCGTTATTTGCAATCTTCAATATAATTTCAGCTCATTTATTTTATAATCTGCTCTGCATCTGGGCAAAGCTGAGGCCAGAGCTATGCTAAAATTCTTGGAGTCGCAGTGCAAGTCAACTCACTGGGCAAGAATGTTTCTCAGAATCGTGCTTGAATGCTGTTTGACAACAACTACACACACACACACACACATTAGCACACACACATGCTTACACATTTAACAGCAAGTTACTTAGTTGTAGCAAGTTGCAAGTCGATGTTGAACGCTGTCGACTCGATGGGGGCAGCTAGCACAAATTTGCATAGTTGAACGCACGTCGACGGCGGCAGCGCATTCCATGCAGCAACTGTTGCTGTAGTCAATGATGAATGCAACTGCAACAGCAGCAACAGCAGCAGCGACGGCGGCACATAAATTGCTGATTTGCTGTGCAGCGTTGCGCTTATCAAACGGCAACATCTTGTGCATAGATAAGTGAGGCCCGGCAACGGCTACGCCAGCATTTGCTTCCCTCAATGGAATTTCACAAATTCAAATTGCCTGGCATCCTTTTAATGCCCCAGCAGCAGCAGCAGCACCAGCAGCAGCAGCTCCCAGTTGCAGTTAGCGCGCACTAGATTCAGATTCAGGCAGAGATTCAGATTCAGATTCTGGCCCAGGCTCAGCTGCAACGCGGCAGGCACAGCTGTTGGCACACTTTTGCGGCGGCAGCAGGGCAACATTTTATGCAAAATGCAGCGCACATGAAAGATAATTTATCACCTAATGACGTGCTGTTCTAAGGTTGCACCACGTTGCTATAAAATGCGGCAATAATAAAACGCGCCAGCAAACAAAACAAAAAATAAAAGCAAAATAAAATTAAGGTGAAGTTTTAATGCTAGCAGGAGCACGGGAGCCAAGCTTACAGCAACTATGCCTGCCTCATGCCACTTGCGGCAGCGCTGCCCTCGACCGCCTACACCACAATTGTGCAACAGTGAACGGTCTCTAGCCGCTTGCCTGTCGCTTTAGGGACGCTCAACGAGAATTTATGAATGTGCAAATGTATATACGACAATTTCGCGCATAAATGTAAGCTACTGCTTAGTTGCCCCACTCCCGCACACCCACTGCATCTTGGTCAAGGGAGCGGGGAGCAGCGCGCGCATCGCATCGCATGGCAATCGAAGATGCGTGTGCACATTCCATAGCATTCCGCACAAGCATGTGGGAAGCTCCACGATTGCACTGCAAGTATCTTGTATCTCAAGTTGCAGCCGCATCTATTGATTGCCTGCACCACACAGTTCATTGTCGGCGCCCGTTCGCACTCTCCACACACACTCACTCTCTCTCTCCCACTCTCTCTCTCTCTCTCTCTCTGTCTCTCTCTTTACATTTTGCAGTTTGAGAATTGTCTTGCATGGCCGGGCTTCCAATTGAAGTCTCCTTGTTGCTGCTGCCTTCTGCCTGCTGCGGCTTACAGTGTATTAAGACCCTAGCTAGGGTATTCCAAAATCTTGGACACATATGCAACTGTGTGCAATACAGCAAACTGAAGACATGTTTAATAAAAACAAAATACCATGTCGATAGAGAGAAAATAGGCAAATAAGACATTGGGCAGATGAATGATTTGAGAGATATGGGAAGAAGTCAATTAACAATTCAGGCATAACAAAACGTGGCTACAATTAACGTCAAAAGTTTAACTTCTTTGCGGAACTGTATATAATGAAATATATTATATTTCCTATAATTTCTATTATATTTATTCAAATGCCAATTAAGAGGAATGATAAGACTATGCGAAAGAAAGTGTGCACGTATTAATATTTTAATTTTTTTATTTAAAAAATAAATAATTTTGTTGTATTTTATTTTTGTAATTTTTAAAAAATTTATTTTGTATTTATTTTTATTTTTTTAATTTTATTTATTTATTTATTTTTTTAATTAATATATTTTTTTAATTTGATTTTTTGTTTATTATGTATTACATTTGTTTACAATAAAAGTTTATTGATTAGTGCTAGTTTTGATTTTTAATATTTTTTGCCTTTCAAAATTAGTTTCTTAACAAACGCAGAGTATTGAATATTCGGCAATTGTACTCAAGTTTAGCTTTCCTGTTTTTGCTGCAGGCATCTACGATAGTTGCCGTCGCTTATTTATTTAGGTTAGCAGCTCAAATAGTTTTACGTGCGTTTTTCAATGCAATTTCCAAATGCCGCGAGAAATTTATGAGAAAGTCTCTGGTGCACCCAACCCATTGTAACTTCTAGTGTATAATGCCCATTGTTTGCCTAGTGCCTTTTTCCTGGTAGCTCAATTGATTACGTCTGTCTGCGTGTGTGGGTGCGTGCGTGTGTGTGAAGTATGTAATTGAGTGGTTGAGAACGCTCGAAATTTAGCTAGAAGCGCTGCGAGAACTAGTTAAAAGCGCTTACCCGACCGACGCACATAAGCTAAGTAAACCCACCCGAACAATTCCGGAGGCCATCGACGCCACCACCACCGCCACATATATCCATACACAGAATGTCTGGAACTGAATTTGGGATTTCTGGCGATTGAACCACTTTAAACAATGGCGAGCATTTACTTTGCAAAAGTCAAAGATAAATTGCCTTTTAAACTACAAGCTTCGTTTGGTTAGTTGGTTTTTTGGCAAAAGTCCTGAGCTTTGTTTGTTTGCAACGCCTCAAACACACAGAGACACACATACAACCACCCACTCACACACACACACACACACACAAACACACGGTCAATTGACATATTTGTTTAACTTTTGGCGCAGCAAGCAATTGGAATAAATTGTCTTTGGCAATTTGCATTGTCAGGCCACAGAGTTTAGGGCAGGCAAGAGCAAATAGAAAAAACTATATGTATATATATATATGTTATAAAAAAATAATGCCAAAAGGCATGGCATTTGCTGCCAGAAATGTGCTCTACAAATAATGCCAACAACTAATCCCCAGTCTAAATAGGTCACATAATGCCGGCTTAGAACATAATTCGGTATTAGTTGCAGTTGGGCACACAGAATGCATAATCGATTGCCATTTGCCCTCAAATGTAATCGAATGGCATTTTAAGCATTTGTTTATTAATCCTTCCAATTGGCCACTGTGTAAACAATCAACAAAAATAGCAACCGGTAATTGGCCGCTTCGCTAAAGGCCGCACAAATACCTTCCGATTACAAATCATAGCTGCACTGGTCGCCTGTCACAACAGCGGATAACCAAAATACAATATGTTGCGCCATAAACGAATTCATTTCCGTTGCGTTTTTGGCAAGCAACAATATGCGCTGTAAATATTGCGCCCAACCTAATATCCTCGCAATCTCCTTCTCTCTCCCTCTCCCTCTCTCTCACTCGCACATATTTGCACAGCTTTGTCCATAAATCATATTGCAATATTTCCGTTCAATATTTTGCGCTGGCAACGTAAACAAACAATAACAAATTGAAAAAAAGAGAGTGAGAGAGTAAGGAATATGAGTAGGAGAGAGAGAGACGGAAACAGTACATACAACAGCTTCAAGTATATAATTCAAGCAAGTTTTTGTTGTTTGTGTTTTTGGCCACATTGTATGCTAAATGGAAAATGTACAAAATGCGTTTACGCGACTCTTTTCAGGCTTTAACGATTCCTCCACCCCTTCATTCTCCGCTTCCAACACTGCGTGCATTTTTAAATGGGTTAAACGTAAATCGTTTACCAATGACTCAATACAACTTCCCGGAATCAAGTAATGCGGATGCAGCAGGCAGCGCTGAAGGGCCAAGCGACACGACATATTGCAACGCACAGAACGAAAGAGAGAGAGAGAGAGAGAGAGAGAGAGAGAGAGAGAGAGAGAGAGAGAGAGAGAGGAAAGGAGAAGCAATATGCATTAAACCGAAATAAATAAATAAACGTGCTGAGCACCGGCCCTGGGTATGGATGGTCAATAGTCAATGGCCAAATAGCAGAAAATAACAATGTTGCCAATAGCCAACGAACCAAACCAGCAACAGCAGCAGCAACAGCCACAGGCCAAGTAAAAAAGCGAACCGAAAAGAAATTATAAAAATGTTTCATTTCAAGCAGAGTAAATATTACACACACTCACACTCACACCCACACACACTTACACACAGAACTGTGTTGTGTGGCTACCATGAGCAACTTGCACTTGACACAACGGAAGCCAAGCGAATTTTCGTCAGTAACGCAGCGAGTGACCGACAGCAGCCATCCAAGCCATCCAAGGCATCCAAGCCATCCAAGCCACCAACCATCAACCAGCAACCAGCAACCGTCAGTAGCCATCTACCCGCAACCAGCTACACTCAGCAAATTTCTGTTCAAGGTGGGCGTGCACGTAGGCGTGGGCGTTGGCCTGGGTGTGGGGTTGGGCCGCATGGGCGGGTCACAATGCACAAGTGCTGAGTAGGGATCGAGTATGGACAACGTCCGGCAACCATCAACACAATCACGTAAACCTCAACCATGCACAGTGGAACAGATGTATTTAATTGATTCATAATATGATTTTGCATAATATATACATAATATATGATATGTAGCAAAATAGATCATATGAAATTTGAATATATACAGAAGACTAGAAACAACATACATATATCGGTTCCTTCTGTTTATTTAGTTAAAACGGCAGCAAAATCTGTTTACTAAATTTCATAATAATTATATCGTACAATGCAATGCATTGGTTTACAAAATATATTATAATCTCTCGTAAGAAGAATTCTTATTTATTTTGGCCTAATCTAATTCTAAAAAACAAATTTTCAAAATTAAACAAACAAAAATGTTTACATAAAAATTAGTCGAGGCTAGGGCAAAGTCATTTTGACAAATATAAAAAACTAAAAAACTAAATAAATAAAAAATTAAATATATATAAATAAAATGCAAAATTCTTCAAAATTCCATTTAAAAGATATACTCAAAATAGTAATAGGAGTAGTAATAGCACCGACTAGTGCACTGTATAAGATAATAATAAAATATAATATAGCTCCAATATTTCATTGGCCATTTGTCGAAAGCAAACCAGGATAAGAACTGGGGAACCATGAATGCATTGCATTTGGACACAGAATTTTAAAAGAAAATATATTTTTTAAAATGTAATTTAAAGAGAGTGTCGTAACTTAACTAAGTAATGTAATTTGGTCCACGACAATATAATATATAAATTTAAGATAAAAGCTCCATTAAATAAAACACAACAGCTAATTAAACATAAATTGTGCAGGCAACATCAGGTAGTTACATTTGACACAGTGGAATACTATGCAAGCCCACTGTAATTGCTGCTAAGGACTACAGCACTATGATTTCTCAAACATCAACAACCGCATGGCATTGCCTTTGGCCCCAGTGGGACAATGTCCCACATCCACATCCACATCCACATCCCATCAACGTCGCATCGTTCCCGTGCTGGCAGCAAAGCTCAGTAAGCGCGCTCTCGCTCCCGATTATTATGCATCATTTAACAGGCAACATTGTTGCAGTCAATGACTAGAGCATGGGGCTTTCGGCCCGCATCCCCTTAATGCCGCTGGCTCTACTCGGAACGGGCTCTCTGTGCTGTGCCATTGGCAGAGCTTGCGTCTGTGTCTGTGGCAGAGCTAGTCGAAGTAGGCAGCGTCACGAACATCGACAACGTTGAACGTGCCACAAAATGTTTTACTGAATGCGAATTGCAAGAAAAATTATTGTTATTATGAGTTGCTAATTGAATGGAGTTGGACGGAATGTGGATATACCGAGAGAGGGGCGGTACAGGAGCGAAGCGTAACGACGACTGTTGCTGCTGGTGCACACTGTGACAAATGGTCGAGTAGCAATATTATTGTGATTGATTTGTGCAATGATTTAGCATTAGCCTCGACTGACAATAATGTCAAACGAAAACACTTTGCATTGGACCAACTGTGACCTGTCAAATAAGCAAGCGGTCGATCCATCAACCTAATCAGACATCAACCCCGTGGTGTCAATGCCGATGCTCGCTGTCGTCTGCCGGCGGACTAAAACTAACGGTAGAAATGTAAATAAATGTAAAATGTGAACATTTCCTCAACCTTTACTTCGCTCGGGTCAACAACATGATGTGCACATCATCTTTCCTCCTACCCATCCCCGCCAGGCATTCAACCATTCTCTATTCTCTATCGCATGTAATAACAATTTCGCTTTGCAGCAGGCAACTCCAACTCCGACGGGCTGCTGCCTCATGAATGTTACTGCCAAGTTGTCAATGTCAAAGTCATACATGATTCTCGATACTCGGCATGCTAAAGCTAAAAGCATACACAGTTACAGCAACTATTGCAATAGCAACAACAGCAACAGAAGCAGCCGGAGCAACAGCAGCGGCCAAATCTGTAGCTGAGAAAATGCCATGCGCATAATTTAGGGAAAACGATTCTCAAAATGTTGGACAAACAACGTCTGCAGGTGAAATCTATTTGCATTTATCGTTCAACTGGAAAATTGCAAACTAAACTGGCAGTTGTGGAAATTGGGGGAAAATAGTAAAATGAGCTGCCAAACAACGCCAGACAATTTCAATAGACAAATTCTGTGCACTTTGCACAGAGCACGAAATGCGTTCAAGTGAACAACGGAACAATAATGTTATTTTGGATTATGTTTCAAGCACGAGTTGAATGTCAGCTGCAACGCTTTTTCGATAATTAATTTGTTAAATCCGGCAACTGCTGCCACAAATTGAGGCAGTCGACACGTCACGTTAAATGCTATAAATATTTACCTAAAGAGGCATAAGTGCGTAAGCAAGCTGTAATCTAGAACAGAGCCGAACAGAATGGAGCAGCAGAAAAAACTGGGGGAGCGTTCGCTGCCAACAGCTGGTCAAGCCTGATGAGTGACCAGAGTAACCAACCAGCTAAACAACAGACAGACAGCCAACTAACCAGACACTCGGCCAGTCAAGCGACGTCACTGGATGCGTTGTACTTGTTAATTGCAGCGGAAGCACTCAATTAAAAGCGCGTGAAACGTGAAACGCCACCTGCGTATGCCACTAAGTGTGTGTGTGTGTCTTTATATAGTAGAGTATCTATATATATATATATATATGTATATATATGCGATATATGCGAGTGTATTTGTGCCTATGCCTGTCGTTTAGCGATAACAGCCACTGCAATGTGCAAATTAAGGCCACAGGAAACAAACAAATGCGGCGTAATCAAAAAGTGGTAAATAGCTGATACAGTAAATAGTTTATTGCCGATGCATAAAGCTGCAAATTGAAAGCCAGCAAGCGAAACCAAACCGCATTAAACCAAGCCAAACCAAACACAGCAGCTGTTTGTCAATGTTTGAAGAGACTAATTAGATGCCAGTTGCCATGCTCAGCAAATAGGAATGATATATTTAATTCTTTTTTATTTTACTGTCTGCCAAATGGTTGAGTGAACAAGTCTGTTTCAGTAAAGGGCAATTGACAGCAAATATTATACATTTATATTACTTGGAAATTCGAAAATCTGATTATTAAACAACAATTAATTAGCAGAAGAACAATTTGAGATTATACATCAGATGTCAGTATAATAGTATTTATTATATATTCTATTTACACATACATGTGCATGAATTATATGAATTACTGCAAATAAATGTCAATTGAAATAATGATATTTCAAAACAAAGTTAGCTAGACGAAATTATCTCATTATAAATTTACATGCCAACGCCTGGCAATAGCCAAGAAGTTGAGCAGCAATTCAACTTTTATTATTTTGAAAATGTTTAATGCACTAATTGGATGCTAACTCATATATAAATATTTAATGTAACAAACAAATATAAAATAAATTAAATATTCCTTTTTTCTGTATTGGCAACCTAAGTGAAGTCGTATACAAATTTGTTTTTAAACGATGAATTAATAAATTTGTAATTGCATTTTTGGATTGAATTGGAATTGGTTGCGAATAAGACATGCACATATATAACGCCAAGATTCGTAGCGAATAAGAAAATTTACGCATTCGATAAAAAAAATGTCGCTAATCATTCCTAAATCTTGTAGAACATGATGGAGTTGGAAAGGTAAATATTATTTTTTCGGCTGTTATTTGGGCTGCAATTCCTTCGGCCAAGTCATGCTATTTTTTATATAATTTATTGATATTTAATAACTTACTTACATAGTAGTATGTCAATCAATATATATACTAGATGGTAAGTATTTACAGGTCAAGCATAGCTCTCTATATTCGTCAACTTGAAGACTTTAATTAAATTCAGTGAAGCCTATTCTGAGTTCAGCAACCTCGAATGTCCACTCTGACTGTCGCTTGTATTTAATTGTATTTTAAGTAGATGTCTTATCGCAGTCAGCGCTGTAATAAATGTCACTGGGAAAATGATTGATCAATTCAAAGCTTAAATACACAACTCATTGATCACTTGAAGCCACATTCATCAATATTGTCCTTATAGGTTTCGGCCTGCTGCAGGACAATGCAGTCGCAATCGAAAAAAGAAAATAAATAATAAAGAGAAGAACCACAACCGCAGGCTGCAGGTTGGAGTGCTGTGCAGCCGTTGTTCATGTTGTCATGACATCATAAGGCGAAATGTCAGCCGTTTTATTATCGGGCACACGCACAAATTGTCGCCTTTGTCGTCAAGGCAAAAAGCTGACGCGAATGCGGACGCGGACGCGGAGGCTGAGACCGAGGACTGAGTCTGAGGCTGAGGCTATAGCTGCCAATAACAACAGCTGTTGCTGTTTGAGGGCTTTATTCATATGCTTGAATTATGAAGCATACATATATACATACATATACATATCAGCATTCGCACAGTGTGTCGCATAAATAATGCAGTTCATTATGTCATTTAGCAGCACGTTGCGTGCAGTGCGACACTGAACGCAGCTGAGCTGGTGATGACGCCAAGTTCTGTGTTTGAGTTCCCTGATCTTAAACGGATCACATGCCACAACGAAAGCAGGTTGTTGTTGCTGTGGCACACCATGCGCGGAAATGAAGTTGTCAATGAGCCACTTCCACAATTTATGAGCGATGCTGTTGCCGGCACCGCTGTCGCCGCTGTGGCCACCGGCTGCCAAGATCTTAATTATGACTTGAGTAATGTGGAATAAACGATAAAGCGTGCACACGCAAATACACTGCAAGAAATTGAACGTTCAGCCGTTCAGCCGTTTCAGCTGGACAATCAACTACATAAATCAAGCCGAGTCCAAGTTGGGCTATATAAGAGTTGGACTTGAATTCTATATGCCACAGATGCAGCCACAGTCCGACCCACAGCCAACCAACCAACCAACGACGACTCATAAAAATGTCAAATAAAAAATTTGTGCAAACATTTTTGTGCATTTGCCAAATTTGCACAATTTAATTGTGGCAACAACAGCAATGGAATTCGGCTAAAATTTATGATTATTTTATTACAGTTCATGTCCATTTGCAGATCCAGATCCAAATCTATAGCCATATCTATATCCATGTCTTGGCATGGCACCAACGTAACCAAAAATGCCATTTAACTGGCCCATTTGTGGAGCAGAGCGAAATGCATAGGATTTAAAGATTATTTTGTATCAAATCAATATGCTGGCAACTCTGGCTGGATTATGCGCCACGTTTACTGTTTGCGGTTCGGCCCGGCTCCATAATCCAAACAAAGCTCCGGCATTAACGAAATTTCCATCAGACTTTTTCATTGACTGTGGAAATTTGATTGTAACAAATCAATTAATGGCTTCAAGGGGCTTCCGAGCGGGCGGGACACAACACAGCCCAGTCGGCGGTCTGATGCCTGCTATTTGGCGCGTTGTTTGCTGTCGGGCAATCAGCAGTAATCAACGTGTCCGGGAGTGGGTGGAGCGGTCAGACGATTTCGCCCTGGCTCCTGCCCAGACATTGCGTCGCACGTCTGAGTGCGCAGGGCAACAACACGGCGTGGCGCATCGCAGTTGCCGGGTACGTGAGGCGTTGTCGCTCTCGTTGTCGTTGTCGCTTGTCGCTGTCGTTGTCGTAGTCTCTATCGCCAGGATTTAATCGATTATACGATTTAATTGAACTAAAAACGCTTAATAAGCAATAAAACCTTATATACGTCCACACACACAGACATACACACACACACACACACACTCATTCGCCCATCTCAACTGCGCTCCTATGCAAGTCAACAAATTAAACGTAACACTTAAAATTACACCACGTAGACGTTGGCTAATGAAAGCAGTCAAGTGTGTGGAGCTGATGACCCACCCCCCCATCGTTGGCACTGCAATTGCAGAATGGCAATAAAATTTTATTTTCCACAGAAATGAAATTTTGTGAACCGTTGAAAACCACTTGCCACACGCTTGGCCAACAACAATCACAACAAATATGGAAACTTGTATGCTGCAAGCAGAGACTCCTCGCAATAACGAAAAATTAAACAAGAACGAATATTCTTGGTTCACTAGAAAATACTCTCCAAGCTTTTTACTTGTAGTCAAGTTTAAAAAAAAATATATATTAAATATAGAAGAATTTATGCATTGCAATGTATTGAGTAATTATCATTGAGAAACAAAGATATTTGTATTCCGGGTAGCTCAAATAAAACGGGTTTATATATATATATATATATATATATATATATATATATATATATATTTTTTTTTTTTTTTTTTTTTTAAATTTATAAAGTTATATTCTATATTGATAAAAACAAAACTAATTCGTTATATATTTAAAATCAGTTATGACGAAGACAAGTTTCAGGTATATGCATTTTCATTTAATATGAATTTCATTAACTTTTCCAGGAACTTAAATAGATTTGCGATTTTCATTTGACTTTAACATTTAGTCGATTTATTAATAGAGTACATAAATAATTTATATTATTTTATTTCATTTATTTATTTTATTATTTATTATTATTATTTAGTTATTTATTATTATTATTATTATTATTATTATTATTATTATTATTATTATTATTATTATTATTATTTTAATTTTTTATATATTTTTTTTTAAGATAAAGCAAATGTTATTTTATTTAAATAAGCTTTAGTTTAAAATTGTTAATTAAAAATCAATTACTATTTCTTAAATTAGTTTATCTTCATTTAGATTTTCATTTAGCCACGGCTAGATACTGAATTAGTAATCCATATCTGTTTCAATTTCTATTATATTATATTTCCATTATAAGTATCATAGGAACTAAGTAACCTTATTTATTTCTAAACGCCAGAGGGTATAAAAAGCGGAATATAAAATAAACAAAAATAGACAGAGTATCTGCACTAAGGGCTCATCGGATTCACTTGACCAAAGATTAAATGCCGTTAAATGCTTTCATTTATCAAATTTTAATGTTTTAATGTTTTTCACAAGTCAAGTCAATTGTGAGGCTAGCCGCTCTTTTGTCTGTGGCTGCAAACGGCTAAGTGATTATAGCCATGTTGCCAAAGCAGGCAAACAGATATAACAAATATTCTGCTTCAATCTACATATATATATATCTACGTAATAACTTATGAAGCAGATTTGTCTGTATATTTAATTTGAAATAGATTTAATATCAATTTTCACATTTACGAATGACTGGCATAACTTGAAATAAATTGAGTAAATGCATTTAGTTGTGGATGCTAAATCAAACTCTATATAAATTGTAAAATATTCAACTAGCCAATTTATAATATTATTCCTACTGATTGAATAAGCTCTCAACTTTAGCAAGGTACTAGCTAAAATTTTATATCAGGAAGCGTCGCCTTTTGAGTTACTTCTGTATGCAACTTAAGCTAGCAAACAAAATGCAAAACTCCAGGTTGGCTAAAAAAAAGATTGTTTTTAATTATTTTGCAGTTGGTTAAGTTTTGCTTGTGGAATTTTAAGTGAAAATCACAGCTGTTTCTAATACTCTTTTAACCTTGTATGTAAGAACGGCTAAGAATCTCTAGTCAAAACAGCTGAAACAGAAATAGTAAACTAAACTAGATTCACATATGTATATAACTCACTACTTACACACACACAAATTAATTAGCTTTAAGTTTTTAATTACATTAGCAGAAAAATAACAATTTAACTGAAATTGAAAATGGCAAATGATTGCCGGATTAACGCAACATTCCATTGCTGCTTGCTAAGCAAATGTTTAGTCGACTGACTGAATTCCAATGTATAAACTAGAAAATTTCCATGTAATTGATGGAAATTGGTTACGCTGCCAGCTGATATCCCATGAGCAATTCATGGGAAAATGATACGAAATAAAGTTCAATGAACGCAATGCGTGTGCGGGGATTTATTGACGATGACGATGACGAAGGCAACTGGCGTTGAGTGCTTTAAATTTAGACAAACAAACACAGACGAGCAGACAAACAAATGTTTGTCTGTTTGTTGCTCTGTGAGTGGGTGTGTGTGTGTAAGTGAGCGTGTGAGTGCTCTCTAACATCTAACATATGCGAATTTTGTACGACGCGTACAATGCGGCGTATGCGTAATATGCAATTTGTTCTCTGGCTGCTAGCAAATTGCAATCGCAAACAAGCTTATATATATATATATATTTGTATGCACATGCGACTCAGTTTCTAACGGGGAACATATTGCCTGGCCTGCAATTTGTTATTGCTGCTTTTTTTTCTGGTAATGCGATAGTCGATATGACATTTACACAAAGGCACAGAAAAATAATAACAACAGGTTTTTTTGTCGATACTTTTTTTTAATAGCTTTCATTAAGCGATGGTAATTGGAATAGCAGGTCTGAATATGCCTACGGCAGTCATGCGTTGTTTAAACAAATTAATGTTGAATAATAAAAAGCAACTGAAGCATGCAAATTGCATTTATGTACAGGCAGGCGGCAGGCTCATGCTATAAGTAATACGGTTAACATTTTGTCCCATAGCCGCAAGTAAATAATGCAATAAAACAAATAATTCAATAATAATACTGTCAGCATAATGAAACAGGGGACCCAACAGGCCCTTAGCCAAAGGACGAAGCCCAACAACAACAACGACACGAAAGGCTTAATGCGCACACATAATTGAACGCGAGCTGATGACAGTATAGTGTAGGACGAACTGGAGGAGTCTGGCTGACAGGCGTCCAGTCCACATATACATATACATGGCATTATTAAATGCGCATGTAAAAAAGCAAAAATCAATAAAACTGACTAACGTCGAAGAGCAGATAGCTCCAATGCGAGTGGGTTACATCCATACGTTTAGGTTACGGGGCAATAGATACCGGTGGATACGTGGAGCTGGCACAACTTGTTCCGAGGCGGAAATGGCGTGCAAAGTGAGCGGATGCTAGCGTTTGGGGCAAATGGGAGCATAAAACGCACCATCGCACACCCTCTCAATCACCACCTCTCTCTTGGCCCCTAACAACCACCAACCCTCCGCTCTGGGGTGCTGCAGTTGAATAACCTCTGCGCCGACTGCGCTGCTTATATCTCTCTGCACTGTCGGCTGTGCCCTCGCTCAGGATCGCAGCCAGGCACACACTCAGCACACACAGATACACACCACACACACACAGTGAGATTATTAAGCACGAGGCCCAGTCAGTCATGGCCCATATGAGCCTTTGGTGCAGGCTACTTCATTACGGTGCGTGTTGAGTTAACACAAACACTGCAACGCCCACCAGAACCAACGCCAGCGTCAGAGACAGCACCAGCACCAGCACCAACACCACAGCCAGCAACGGTGCCAGTGCCGGTGCCAGTGCCAGCAAACCAGTACAAACAGTTAAAGGCATGGGGGCGTGGCAGTAAGTCAGTTAATATAGCAGCTAGTTGGCTGCCCGTTTGGCATATGAAAAAGCGGGAGAAAAACAGCTCACAGCCCCACAAAGAAAAAAAAAATCACTCACACACACACACACACACACACATACATGCAGAGAACATAAGCGCCTTTCAGGCTTTTTAGTTCAGCAACAACAAAAAGAGAGACACAACACCAATGAGGACAACAACATGGCCAATAAGCAACAGCAATGGCAGCGCTGGGTAAAAAGGAGTTAAATTAACACGTGGTTTGAGGTTGACACTCGCTCGATTTGCCGCTGAGCTGCCACGGCTTTTGTATACATATACATATATATCTCATTATGGCCTTAAATGTGTGTGGCTCCACAGCTCCACAGTGTGTGCCAGATTGTATGTGTGTGTGTGTGTGTGTCTTCTCACTGTGTTTGTGTGTCTGTGATATTTACGCATTTTCGCCCGGTTTGTGTCGCCGTTGAGCTAATGAAAAGCGGAAATGAAACTTTTGTATTAAACAAGTAGACGTTGTTGCTGTTTGACTGTTTGGCTGTTTCGTACACAACAGCCGGCGCGCCACGTCCCTCTGGGCGAGCTTGTCGTCCTTTGAGCTGGATATGAGAGCTTGTTTGTCTGTTTGCCTGCCTGGCCTCGTTGCCTTTCATCCGACGTGCAGTTTACATAAAAAAAAAAACAACGCAAGCAGACATATAAAGATTGCGTATACGCAGCGTGCTGCCCCACCAAATTACCTACCCAACCGTCCATTGTCTCTTCATAATGCGCGCGGATTAAATGAAGTCCTATTAAAATAAAGTAATTTTTGCCGCGGCACCACAAAAACAATTCCGCACCAACTCCCGTCTTTTATCTCCGCCCGCGGCTAAAAACCTAATTTTTTCTCTTTTTTTCGAAATGTACTGCGCCACTCAGTGTTAAATGTGGAAAATTCGCTTAGTCTTCGGGATTCAACAGCAAAAAGAGAAGAAAATCAAGAACAACAGCGTGTTAATGTGCACACGAAAAATCTTAAAAAATGAGAAAAAAAAAAAAACAACCACAGAATGGCAAAGAATGAAGCCGACATAACAAAAGGTCTCAAAAAATATATATGTATGTATATATATGAAAACTGTTTTTATGCAAATAACATTTCATTTAGTTAGCTGGAATATTTGCTTAAAAATGTGCAGAGCGAGCAAATATTAAACGAAAACTAAATAAAAATTAATTGAATTAAGCGACCCGTCGCGCTGCCTGAACCACAGCAGCAGCAGCAGCAACAGCAAGAAGAGAGCGAAGAAAAAAATACAATAAAAAAAAGATAAGCTAAAAAAAACTTTTGTAATAATGTGCAGCAGAGTGAAAATGTTCGTTTGCACAAAATTTGTGCAGAAATCATGAAAAACTGCAAAAGGATGTAAAAGTTTTATAAGATTTAAAAGTTGTGGCTGCGATATGCAGGTCTGATATGAAGAGATATAACAAAATGCAAATAAATTGCGTAGCATACACAAAAACAATATAAAAAGGAATACAATAAAGTCAAATAGAATGAAACAAAAAATTAAATTCACCAAAAAAAATTGCAGCAAAGTTGTCAGACGTGCTCTATCCCTTTGGCTAGTTAAATTCAAAGCAGCCCAAAAATTGGCTTAATTTAAAGCTTTTGAATTCTGACAGCAGATGAGAGATGACAGGAGAAAGAATGCATAAACTAAAACAAATTATGCCCACATCATTGCAATCTCAACAGCTTGTTATCCAGTTCCACGGAACAGACGCCAGCCCAAGGTAGCAACTGAATCTGTTTCATTGCTGCTGCAGCATTGCAAATGACGCCATCTTGACAGAGAGACAAGAGCACAACACAACCACATAAATAACACACACACACACACACACATGTTGTTTATCCAGGTAGTATATTTGTATGCCTGTTTATTTGGCCATGTGTGTAGGTTGGAGCAGACGCATTGCCAGACAAATGCGCGTCAAGTTGACTGCATGTCTCGAGGCAAGTCATTCACATTCGTCATCAAGCAAGCTAGGCCAACAGCCAGACAGCCGCAGCAGCTCTCTGCAGTCTCACTGCAGTTACAGCTGCTGCTGCTGCTGCTGCTGCTGCTGCTGGTGTTGCCAAGGTGCCAAGCAGCAACACCCACATGCAGCTGGAGTCGTTCACCGGCACAGCTTTTGGAAGTCAGCCAGTTCCCAGTAGCAACATCATCGCTGTTATTAATCTAACGCAATGCACACACACACACACACACATAAACACACACACATATTTATACACACAGAGCCCACGCCCTCGTTTCCAGGTGGCAGTTACAGCTTTAAGTTACGGCTGCTGTGCCGCGTATTTTGGTAGCCACTGTGCATGTTCGTGTGCTGTTGGCAAATGAGTTTTTGCCCAAATGAGTCTTTGGCCAATAAATATAGAGGGGGCAGTGGAAAAAAAACAACATAGCAAAACAAAATAAACTACGTGTAACTTTGGGCGTACTTAAATTGCCGTTTAAGCATTTTTTATGAGCATAATTTATCAAAGTTAGGTTAATAATTTTATTTTTTTATAAGCATGCACGACGACCAGAGCTGTCATGTGGGTTGCTTGCTGCTGTTGTTATTTTTTCCACCTCTACACTGGTGACATAAAAGAGCCAAACAGAGAGAGAGAGCGAGAGAGAGAGAGAAAGAGAGAGAGAGAAAATAATTTAAAGTATTGCAATTTAATTTGCATAAATTGAGCTAGCAAGCGAACCTACCTAGCAGCAGACAGCGCACAAAATATCCCAGCAAAATACCAAAAAGCCAAAATAATTTCATAGCTTACATCTAACACTGCAGGCAGGCCAGCCAGCACTGACAACAACAAGTATAGTGGCATAAAGTATAGCAACAACAACAACAACATTTACAGAGACAACAAAAAGGGTTCTCGCATAGCAATTTCAGTTTTGTGCTCATTTTGCCAGCATTAAATTTAGCATACTTCGCTCCGGCAGGGAGTCGAAAGTGGCAAGTGGAAAGCACATCATTTGAAGCATTATGTTAAAATATGCGACTCCTTCCTCCTTTATGCATTCACTTTGCTGCTCACTTTCTTTTTTTTTTTTCATTTTTCATTTTTGCTATAGGGCAGCTGCTTTGGTTTGCTACGGCAGTGCCTCATTTCACCAAGAATGTGAACGTTTGAAAGTTTTCCCAGAAATTTCATTATTAAAAATCGTGTTTTAGGTTGTCGAGTGCAGGGAACTGATAAGCAGTAAAGCAGCCACGCCAACAACTGCAGCCCCAGCGTTAACTCAAGCTCAAGCATTTAAATCAAGCTCATTACGGTCTTATCAAATTTATGTTTATAATACCGACTTTTCCTATTTTTATGCTCTATGAAGGGTATTGCAAATTTGTCAAATGATATGTGTGCAAATTCTGGTTTATGTATGTTGTTTGTGAGAAGTGACGATAAACTTAAGACTTTAAATGAGGCATGAATTAGGAAAATTCGTATTACTGGCGCGTGTACTTTCTCTAAGACATTGACAAGAGAGCAGATAAACCTAATTCGATTTTATTTTTAATTTTATTTTTATTTATTTAATTTATTTGCTTTACAGCTAAGCTATCGTTACTTCAGCAATTTTTAGTTTTATAAAGATTTGTTTAAATAAATTATAATGATAAAATTATTAGAAAATGAAAATGCAATTATGAAAATAAATTTCTATCAAATATTTTAATTGCTTACAGGCAAATTATTTGTTCTGCTTTGCTAATTTCTTTTAATAAAACTTTTACATTCAAATTACAATGCAGACAATTCACAATATTATATATTTGCCTTTAGCTAGGGTATTTACTGTTCGACGTGCCGCATTTATCTCACTTTTTTTTTTTTTTAACAATTCTAGCTCATTTGCATAAATCGAAAGCTGCTTAAAAAAGAAAACTCAAGGAGTAAAGCAGTTCTAGAAATGTTAAGATTCAGTTGGCATTAGCGGACGGTTTCCATAGCTCCAAGCAAAGGTTAAGCCTACTTGAGCAGAGTCTTTGCTTAAAAATCTTTGCATTTATCATTTCATAATGATATTGTGAAAGCGGAATATATGGAATGCTAAACTGACTAAAGGTGAGCTTGAGCAAATACTTCAAGCATCCACTCTCCAAGCTAACTAATTCCTATAGACCCTCAGAATTCCTACTCTCCCTCTGTGCACATAAATCGCATTGTCAGGCTCTTGTGCGTATTTGCAACTATTGGCCATTAATATGTATATCTGTGTGTGCAGGCATCATCTCGACAGCATCTTAATTAAGAACATGTCAAAACTTATCTTTCAATCTGCATAACAAGCATTTACTCGGCATTACTAATCCAAGCAGCAGACAAATTGCAAACGCCTCTACCTCTACCTAAACCAAAGACCAAAGGATTCAGTTTCTATGGCCCTGGCGATTTAATGCAAGTTTTTCGCCACGTTTACGTTTACGAAAATCTGATGTGTGATGCTGCACCTGCTTGATAAATGGGGGGCAAATGGCTATTTGGTAAAGTGCCATGGGAGCAATGCCTTGCCTCTGCTGCTCTGGCTTGTATGCACAAAAATTGAATTGAACTGTGAACTGCAATTACTCTGAGCTTTGAAATCGAAGGCTTTTTTTTTTTTGTTTTATCCAGGGCAGAGCAAACACTTTGATAAACGAAATAAACAAGAGTTCATTGGCCTCAACGCACGCATCTGTGTGAGCGGGATAGAGAGATAGAGAGAGTGTATGCAAGCATTTAATGCATTTACTCTCTCTCTCTCTCTCTCTTTCTATTTCTCCCTTGGCTGCGCTGATTTTCCCCTGCTGGCGCTGTGCACGCACGACGACACTTATGAGCACATCAAAATGCAAACATTCACCGAAACCTATCCTAATAAATTTGTGCTTGATGCGCTTTCATGATGTTACCTGCCTCGACAACGTCCCTCTTCATCGTCTTTGTCTCTAGCGCATTGTATGCGCGCTACCCTTGCGCCGGTATTATAATGAAATGCCACACACACACAACACACACTAAGACACGCACACACATATACAGCAAAAGTTTATTGCAATGCGACATTTGAGCTTCAACACTCGACGTCTGAAGTCTGTTACGTTGCGGCTGCTGCTGCTGCTGCTGTTGCTGCTTTTGCTATTCCTGTTGCGGTTGCTGCCACTGCCTGTTCCTGCCCCGCTGCTGTTCCTGCCCCTCGGATGGTAAATTTGTTACGGCAAGCGAAGGGTTGCAAAGCTCGCATTGCATTTGGCTAAAGCCCGCAGCGCTAGCGGGCGAATAACAATGGTGCTTATGTATTATATAACATTCTATATGCGTATGTGCGTGCCTGTGCCTTGGATAAGTATATGTCTCGCTGCTGTCACATACATATAAATTTATATATGTATATATGTATATATATGTTGGCTGTGTGTGCGTGCGAACCGGAATCCTTATGAATCCTTTTTGCCCAGACAATTTTTGTGTGTGCCTGCCGCGTCGCTTCACTCAATAAACAAGCGACTGGCCGAGTTGAGCCATATTCTGCCCTGCCCTGCCCTGCTCTGACATGGCAGACTGAACGAGATGGCGAAAACAATCCAAAGCTCAGCCATCTGTCATAGATACTGTCAGTTTATATATTGATTTTCCTTGTGTGTGTGAATATGTGTTTTTTTAAGTCCATTTTGGCATTTCGAGCCAGCCCAGTCAACCCATGTGAACGATTCCCAATTACAATGCCAACAGCATTGGCAACAATGAAGTCTTCATTGTCAACACTCCGCCTGCTGACTTACTTTACCTGAATATTTACGTTCGACTGGTAAATAATACAAAATGCAAATACAAATGTGGCTGAGCTCAGCCAAGCCGAGCCAAAACCACTTTTAACGCATTAACTTCACTTTAGCCACACACACACACACACACACAGTAGCACTTAGGGTCTAAAAGGACAGTGAAGCGCCGAGCTGTGCACGCGATATGGGCAGACAGCCAATGCAACTTGCCTGGCAGCTCCATTTCAATGCAAACAATAGCTAATAGTGCTAAAACTTACTCCCACAACAGCAGGCACACACACACATACACACACACACACACATACATGCATACATACACATAAGCACACTCACATTGACAATGTCAATATTTGCAACAGTCAACGATGACGCTGCCACCGACAACGACAACGACAACGACAATGACGACGACGTCACTCAGTGGCAACTTGAACTAACAACAATAAAACAGCAACAACAACAGCAGCAGAAGCAGCAACTACTACAACCGCAACGTCGACATCAACAACAATAGCAACATCAACAACAACAACAACAAATACAGCAACAACAAACATATTAGCCAACACACACGCAGTCAACATGTTGAACAACATATTGAACAAATGCATTTCTATAAGCCAACGACAGTGCGCTGACGTCGCCAACCGACTAGCAGCAACCGCATCAACAACAGCAACAATCAACACAGCAACCACAAAGCGATTGTGCGAGTGAAACAGATAGATTAGCAGAGCACGCTGAGAACGCGAGAAAGCGAAAGGTAAACCTGTGCCAGAGCCAGGTTCAAAGTACGTGCGCTTAAAAATTGGATGCCTGGGAGTTGAACTGCTAGCTGAAAGCTGAATGTGCGTATACTTATATGTATGTGCATGTGTATGTGTGTGTGTCCATGTATATGTTTGTGTATGGCACTAAGATCGAGGTCTAGGGCCCTTCCATGCTTTATGCGTTCTGCACGCTTCAACTTCAATTGTTTGCATTAAAATTGCACTTCAACTTCGATAGCTGCAGCGGCTAGAAAAAGCAGTCGCCCCAGACTTAAGCGTAGCTAAAATAGCTTCGCAAAAATTGTTTGACAACATGAGCAGAAAAAATATATATATGTATATGCAAAGTGAGCAAAAATGACAAACAGCCAGCAGGCAGAAAGATTTGCTCTAGCTATGCATTTGCTGCTGCTTAAGTTGATGCTAAGTAAATATGCAAATAAAAATATCAGCAAGACGACAACTTGGCAGCAACAACAGCAACAGCAACAACAACAACAACAGCAATTTACAAGCAGTCCAGGCAGCGTGACATGATGAGTAAATGATACAAAAACTATGAACGCAGCCCGGCGGGAGCATTGTGGGAAAACACCGCAATGAAGTTGTCTGAAGTACTCGTAAAACAAAATGTGGAGCAACAATTGCAAAGCGGTTGACATTTCTGAGTAGCAGCAAAACAAATGGACATTTTTCATATTTTTCATATATATATAAATTTTTTTTTTACATTGACATCTAGTAAACAAAGCAGGCCAGACAGATAGAAGAGAGAGAAAGAGAGAAAGTAAAGAGCTTATCAAAGACTTGCTGCACAAGTCGACATTTAAGTTGAAAGCACAAACTTTGCGTTACACAAAGTTCCAGTTTATTTCAACTAATAAATTGTGGAGATATACATACACTGGAAGTTATTCTTTATTCTTTTAAATACTCTACTTTATTTATATTGTTTATATTATACATATATGTTGAGCAGCACGCACAACACTCTACGTTCTTCATTAATGTCAACATTTTCAATATTTTCAATACCATTCAATTAATTTTTACTGATTTTTATTGATCTCAACTTTATTATTATTTATAAAATAAATTAATATTGTAAGCTGCATAAATTCAGCAAATATTTTCAAAGGTTTTTTTTAACACAAATATTTATAAGATTATCTAACATTTTTTGTGTTGGCCACAATCGCTAAAAAAACTCGCAGACAATTCAAAATTATAATTTATTTTCTTGGAAAATACAAATTCTGTCAATAAACAATTTTATTTATAGAATTTATAGAAAATCAACACTGAGAAAAGAATCTAATGCGAACTACTTTCAGAAAATAATAGGTCTAAAAGCAGATTCTCAATGAATCTATGTTTTTTAAGCTGACATATACGACATGTGACATATTTGCCAATAACTAATCTAGCCTTTGTAGTTTTCAAATTTTAACTCTTTAGCTCTTTAAAAATCCAATGTATATGAAGTCACCACAGTTTTTTCTTTTTACTTTTTCACCCACTTTTGATGAGTTCAGCGTACAGAAACACTAAACAATATGCAGTTGGAAACATATTTACATATGTTTAGTAATAACAAACAATATTTTATGTGCACTTTTGAGTAGATTTTTAATTAGTATTTGTAAAACCCTGACTTGTATAGTAAAGTAAAATATGTAATCTAACGAGTAAACTTAAAAGCATAAGCAAAATCGTGACAAAGAGCAGAAGCTATTTAGTTTCTTGCATTAAAAAATACAACAACAAAAACTGATTAATTTATAATTACATTTTTAAATTTTATATTTTACATTTCCTTCCACTTTTATTTGATGTCTCTTGCAGCACTCTCTTTGATCTGTTCTTTTTCGATGTTTGTCATTTAAACTTTGGCTATAAGCAGGATATAAACATTTTGTTTGTGTCACAAAAAGTGGTTCGGCATTTTGTTGATGTACTCTGAATGTAACTAAGGGCCATTTATCTTGTTCAACTTTTGACACTGGCAAACTACTGCCATCTGATGTCTTGCCATTGAGTTGGCCACGTCTTCTAAAGCTGCATAAAGCCAAAAGCGGAAGCATTTCGCACAAATCTAAAGGAAGTCAATGGAGAAAATCTTAAGCGTTTCATAGAGCAAAAAACTTTTGGCCATGACAACTTCCCTCAGTTCCGCCATCAAACTATGGACGGAGAGACTGTCTCTCCAGCTCTCTCCCTATCTCTCTCTCTTTTCGCTCTGACTCTTGTTGAGCTTCTTAGTAGCAGTCACTGGCAAAGTTTTGCTAACTGCTTGAAATTATGAAAGTTTTTTCCTTGCAAATGCATTTGGCCGTTGCCAAGATGTTGTGCAACAGTGTTAACGTTTTGCATTCAGTGTCCGCTGCAATGTAATCCAATCAAACTTCATTATTATAATGTCGTCAACTGAGGCGCATACAATGCAATAGAGTCCCAGACGCACGCAGAGTGGGACGACCGACGTTCGTCTCTGGCAAAAGTTAAAGAAAATATTGCGTTACACTGTGCAAATCGAATTTGTGATGCAGTCGCTAGCCTGATGGAAGTCTGCTGCAAGTGGCTTAAGCGAACAGTGAACAGTGAACAGCAACAGCAACAAACCCGCACAACAAAAGTCTAAAACAACACAAACAACAACAACTACGAGGCAGGCTATAAACAAAAGCAAAATGAATAAAATGCTGAGGATGTGATGATGATGACGTTGGCGACGCGTCGACCATGGCCTAAGACAACGTGATTTTCTGTAAGTTTCACAGTATTTCGCTGTCAGTGTGCATATATGTATGTGTGTGTGTGTATGTGTGTGTGAGTGTGCATGTTGCTAGTGGTCTGTCTGTCAATTGAATGTCTGCTGTGGCGACGTCATCAACAACAATGCGGTTGCCACTTTGCTGCCGTCTCCGTTGCAACTGCATTAACCCTAAGCAACCATATAAAACTTCTCTCTCCCTCTCTCTCTGTCTGTCTGTCATGCTCTCTTTCTTGGTATCTTATTTCATTTGCCTCTCTCTCGCTCTCTAAGTGCGCTGTGCTCTGTGTGCTGAGGTCTTGGGTATTTTACGTTACTTTGAAGCATGACGTCAAATTGTAGCCGACGTATAACAACAACAACAACAAAAATACTTAACAAATTAGCAAGAAACGCAACAAAACAAAGACAATGAATGACAACTATGTGTGCGAGCAAGACAGCGCTCTGTGTATATAGTGTGTGTGTGTGTGCGTTTGTGGGTGTTGCATTCATACAACAAACTTCGTGACAGGCAAGAAGGAACGCCTTTTATTGAGAGCCCCAGTGCTGGCTGACAATGCCTCCTCGGAGAGTGCGCTGCTTTTTGGCAGCACTTTCTTATGGTTTCCCCAAGCGCAGGAAGCACAGACGCTGCACAAGGAACACTAGAGAGTAGAGGAGCAATGGCAGAGGAAGGCTTTTATAGCCCTTTTGAATTTTATGGCTTTATTGATGCCTGTAATGTGTGGGCGTGGCCACGTAACGTAGTTGCCATTGAAATTGACAAGCAAACGCTACTTAAACTCCAATGTAATATACTGGATACATTAAACAAAAGACCAAACAATTTAAGAAAGTCTAGAGTTTGAAATATCTTAGAGTAAGTTATGGGCATGGAATATTTGTAAGTGAACTAACGAGAAACGAACTTGAGTGTAATTTGCAGTTGCATTTTGTATGTGTTTATTCATTAGCTGAGTTAAATTTGTTAAATTATATTCGGTTGCATTTACATAAATAAATGCATCCTTTATTAAAACTAAACTCAATTTCTCAGCATTCTCAAATAACAAATATTACATCAATAAATGTTTCTACCAAAGAGAAATTCTTGTTCGGTTACTTAAATAAATTATTGCTAAATAAAGCAAATGAATGTCTTTGCGACAAATAACAAATAACTATTCAAATAACATGTACAAATATTTTAAAATTAAATCACAATGTAAATATTCACCATGGGAATGTCTTTGCATTAAAAAAGCAAATAAAGAAAGTGGGAACATTCTAGTCGGGTGCTATTGACTGCAGAACACTCATTCCAAATCTTTAAATGAATAATTTTTTTGGTAAAGCAGTCAGGGATGAAGTCTGTAATAAATTAATACTGCAGCTCTAACTGCAATATAAAATTTCTCTCGCCTTCAGACTTTTACGATATTTGCCATGTCCCGAATGGATGTTGATGTATCCGTCATATCTTTTTAAACTTTAATTTACAATTTTAAGCCTGGAGAACTTTAGATATTGTCATTTCTGAGATACCGGAAAAAGTGTTTTCCACTTTGCCGGGAAAATCGAGGGTATCTACGAGTATCATATTCTAAATTGTTTGCATTCTGACCAACGGGCACTAGGACGCACATTGTCCAATACTCATTTCCAGCCATGAATGAGTATAACATGGATTGTTCTAGCCTAAATAGTTGACTATGAGATATCCATGCCTATCAGATACATGGAATGAAATTGCTCAACTTTGATAGCAAATTTATAATAAAATATATGTGAGCATATATAGTAAAAGCTTCTAAAGAGGGAGAATCACGAGTCATTAATGCATGCACACAGACAACCAGATTTACTGAAATTCAATTTGATAGCCAAAAAGTCTCTTAACATGCCAATTATACTCTGCCTGAGCACTTTCAATGGGTATTAGACAAACAAAGGGATTGACAACATTTAATTTAATTAAATTAATAATAAATGAAGAATTTGTTGAGCTGGTTATTTACTATTCGTGTGCGTGTTGGACAAAGAGAACAAAGACGAATGCCAATGGCTCACAGAGATCCTACGCCCGTGGCAGGACGGCAAGAGCAAATGCCATTTGCATGCAACATGAACAAACAATGCCACAACGTCAACACACACACACACACACACACACACACTCTGGCAACGCTCGAGCTATAATGCTCAACATTTTTGGCAACGCAATAATATGATTTTGTTTTTCGCTTTTCGCTTCCTTTTAGCCGCTTAACGGCATTTGCCATTGTCGAGGTCCTGCTCCTGCCTGCCTGCCTGCCTGCCTTGCAGCCTGCTGCTGTTTCTGTTCTCCGTTCTCGGTTGCTAGTCGGCTGCGCCAGGGGCTGCGCCAGGGGCTGTGGGCACGCTTAATGAAGCAACCCTTAAAATTTGGCACGTTTCGTTGGCTGCCAACGAAAAGGAAAACGAAAATAAAATTTCACTCGCAAAGTGCAGTGAACTCGGCCCATTTAAACGGCGGATTATCTGCATCATTTTTTATTATTTTAAATTCAAATTCGGTTGGATTTCTGGTTGCATGCTGCTCGCATAAATCATGCGTTTCGCCACTCAATTCTCATACAAAAATATACATATATTAGTTATTTCTAAATAGCTGCGCTGGCTCTGAGTCAACGGCGACGGCACGAGACGATTAGACATTTGCATAAACACAATCCAAAACTTTTGCATGCCAAAATCTTGCGTAATCAGCGTGCGAGATTTCTTCCTGTCTGCTTAGCTGCTCGCGGCAGCTCTTGCCTGAACCTGTTTCTAACGGTGGGAACTTTCATTAACAAATTTCATAGCCCGTAAAAAAAAAGCCGAATAAAGCGCTAAAAAGCCAAACGAAACCGGCCGGCAAATGTTGCTGCAAATTTGTATATGCAAACGGCTGGGCGGGGGGCCTACGGACGGGCAGGTCAGAATGGACTCTGACACTCGCACTCGCAGCTACTGTGAACCGGACGCCGGCAATTTGACCGAGTTAAAATATGCGCCGCTGACGCTTATGCTAATTTTTTCGCTATACGTTACCAAAAAAATAAGAAAATAAAAAAAAGGAGCTGTTAAAATTCTATAAAAACGCCAAAATGCTCGTCACGTTTACCCAACGGCAGCTGCAAAAAAAAAAAATGTAAAAAAAAATAAACAAACAAAAAACAATTTTTTTAATTTTTTTTCTTCCTCTGTTAATTGCAGTTGCAGAACCAGCGAATGGAAATGGCCTAATATTGTCGAATTTACGTTGCAAACAAACCCTCAAAGTGTCTGCATACATATACATACATACATATGTGAGGCACATACATGCAGCTCCCTCATCTACTTTATTCATTAACATTATCTACCCTTTGGAATCTTAGAAGTTGTTTTTTTTGGCATTTCCAGTTTATATACACATGTGGGTCTGTGTGTGCAGAATTCATTTCATTAAAATCAAATTAACTTGTGATAAATGTGGCAAAATATATCATAAGATATATATATTATACTCGCATATGTACATATGTAGAGTATCCATAGAGACCGAGGGCTTGCTGGCTGGCTGGCTGGCTGGCTGGCTGCCTTGGCCTGCCAAACAATGAACGACGCTCTATTTGATATTTATCTGCATTTCAGTTTTGCCTCGTAAAAGACACAGCAGCTCAGCTCGCCCTCTGCTCCTCAAAGCCTTGCTGAGCGAATAAAATGCCATATCTGATTATATAGGGAATATAAAACGAAAGGGCAGCGCTGAGCCAACGTGGGTGCCAGCTACTACGAGTGGACGCCAGCAAAAGCAGTAGGGTGGAAACGACAAAAAAAAGTCTATATATATGTATATGTATATATATAGTAAAAAGAAAAGAGAATACGGTAGGAGACGCCTGGCATATTAGCGGAGACATCATGGAGTAGATAAAGTAATGGCCGGTGCACTGAAAGCAGTAGCTTGTCACAGATAACTGGATGAATTGTAATGCTTGCCAGCGTCATCAATATCAATGGCTGTGATAAATAAGCCAGTTCAAATGGCAGCTAAACCGACAATATCCTCGAGGCGAGCCAATGATATCGACAGCGTAGTTATTATTATGAAATCTAAACTAAATGCGCAGCTGCTTGTTTTACTCAACTGGAGCCAATTCAACAATCTTTAAGCTGCAAAAAAAAAAGAGAGAAAGATAAAGAAGAAGAAGAAGCTGTCAACACTCATATTCGAGTAGTTAACAGCTAGTTGCTGCGAACTGTCAACTTTTTGACAAACTTTGGTAAACTCAGCCATTCGCCTGGGCCAAAGTTGCGACCAAGTTCTGTTTCCTGTCACAGCTCAGCGAAATGTAATTGAAATGATTTATAAACTTTTCTAGCTTACGCAATGAACAGTTGGCCACAGCACAGCACAGCAACAGACACAGACACACGGACCTAAGAGCAGACAGCGCAGCTCTGTGGCGACACAACTAAAGAAGACATTGCGCATACGACGCGTTGTACGCGCGCCAAAATCTTTGCCAGTCCAACATTCCACAATATAGGGGCACTCTTAGCACGTTTTGTCTGCTTAAAATGCAATTGCCAAAATGCAAAAACATTAAAATGCCTGTCTGGTCGACTCGCTGGCTCGCTCGCAATTTATCATATCAATTTCAAGAAATGCGCACAAAAAAATTGTGAAAATAAACAGCTTAAAAGGAGCAAGGATGCGGCACAACTACTGCACATAACTTGAAACGCAAAAGCATAATTACAATTTGGGCAGCACTTAACGCAGATCACGAAAATTTAAGGACTGCTAGGGTCGTGTCTGGCGACCAGGGTGCAGCAGCAGCGACAGTAACAGCCCCCTGGAACGCTGAAGACAAACCCTTCACAGTTTCAAGCGACAGCGAAAAAAAAAACAAAAAACGAATACGACAAGACAACGACAACGACAATGTTGACGTTGGCGTGAAGTAAAACTGCCAGTTAAGACAGCTGAGCCCGTTCCCCAGGCTCGGACAATGAGCGGAGCGAAGCTGACTTGAGCCTCGTGCCATGAGCACAACTTGAATTATGTGCGTCCTGTCTGCGTGTCTCTGTGTGTGTGTGAGTGCTGTGAGATGAATGAGCTAAAGGAAGTGGCGTTGAATATTGCCATAAGGAAGCATAAGCAAGCGAATGCGGAACGATGCGGACCTAAAAGCCCTTCCACGCTGCTTCTCAAACTTATGCAAAGTGGCAGGCAGTATCTAGCTGCAGTTGTAGTTTTAGAAATATATATATACATATATATCTATATAGCTGGTAGGAAGCGCTAATGATGACGATGATGTACTGCAGGACGTATTAGTCTTTTGCTCTCTGTTCTGCAGCTCAACAAATTAAAATCCAGGCTGAAAGACGGGTGAAGCCAATGCTGCGCTGCATGCGACATGATAATTTTATGTTTTTATGTAATTATGTTAATAGATGGATGCTGGCCCCGACTCGCACAGCTCAGCACAGCTCGACGACTCGACTATCAAACCGTTAAATTATATCAAAGTGTTAATTATGTTGATAGAGAAGAGCCAAGCCAAGCAAAGCCAAGCCAAGTCAGAGCAGACCAGACCAGACCTGGCCACGAGCAACTTTTCAGAGTTTATGTAGCTGCTGATACGGCCATTTCTGTTACTGGCAGCTGCCACGCGCAGTAATCTACACGTTGTTGCAAAAGTCCTGCAAGGATCAGAGTGCACAGCTCGAAGATACCCTATGAACGAGCAGCATGATATCAAATGTATTACTGAGAAATCCAAATTTATTCTATTGAGATTAATCAATGTAGATGAAGAAAAATTAAATTAACTATATCAAATTGTGAATGATTTGCACGCATAACTATTTGTCTTATATACATATGTACATATATATATCTATATCCAATTGATATTTATCATAAGAAATATTGAATGATTCGCAAGCATATCTACTCGATACTTATCAAAGATATATATGTACATATATCTAATCGATATTTTTGAGCTTCTTAATTTTTACCACGAATTCTCAATAGGCTCCATTCCATCACTTGGGATATATACAGCGCATATCAAAGCAAAACTGAACAGCTTCACCTGAGCCACATGTGTGCGCATAAATTTTACGCCACATGCGGCATGACATAAGCTCACAAAAAAAAAAGGAGAGAAGCGAAGAGAAATGCGAAGTGAAAAAAATTGGAAAAATATAGAGAAAAAATGCTTTTATGATTTGTCGCAAATTACTTTAGAAAAGTTTTGCGTTCGACAAACAACAATAAATCATCGAGTTGAGAGTTTGGGCATATTTGTTACACATACGCAAAAGTTCAGTGGTGCAAGTGGTGCAGGCGTGCCAACAAATTTAATTAACAAATCTCTGGCAGTCGGCCGCAAATGCAAATCAAACGCTTCATTAAACAGACAGCAGTTAGCTAAAGCTAATGCTAGAGGTAGAGCTGTTCACGTGTGAATCGGATGCGGCTGCTGCTTTGCCTTTGATTTATGACAGCCGATTTCAGCGACATGGCTTGGCTTCACTTAAGATTGATTAATTACACGAATTTAGCGGAAGAAGCTCGCGCACACCGCACTTGCTTACGCTTCGAGCATAAGAATTACCAAAAATGATTTCGCCGAACTGTGAAATGTCCGAGCCGAAGAGTATTATAATAAATGTAAACAAAATCTGGCCTGGGGGCACTTTGATATTTATGTCTTGCGTTTGTATGTACATAATGACCTATAATTATAAGCTACATTGAAGAACGAACTGTGATTTTTACCAAACTGTTGACGTCTCACAAAACTTATAGAAAAAGACAAGAAATTATGGCTATCTCTGGCACGTTGAAGATTAGACACTCTTAAGCTCTTGCAGTGTTCTTAAGTAAAGGCTTAACCAAAAAAAATAACATAAAAAATAACTATGAATAGAAGCTAACAAATATAATATGCAAATTTTTACGCAATCTATCAAAGTCTTTTGGTCTTTCAATATGACATAATTAAAAAAGGTTTATAAATTTCTATTGTATATGAGTGAGAATTATGTTGAAACTAAACTTGAAAAATACCTAAATAATATATGCATATAAAAATATTATATAAAAATAAAGTGTCTTATAAAATAAAATTAATAAATAATGTTAAATGAGATATAATTATAAAATGATAATACATTTTTCTTTACATGAGAACGAAGCATGTTGAAATTCAAAAAATATTCTTTGGTAACAGGAAGAGACAACTTAGCAATGTTTCATGACTTTAGCTTTTATATTATAAGAGTTTAAACAAATCCAAATCGAACTATATTAAATGAGCTATTAAAAAGGCTATAAATAATTGCATTTTTAAATATTTACTTATGCATACAACTTTTAAAAAATATCATCAACATTAAAATACTAAAACAGCCGAATTTATGCTAGCTAACTAAATAATAATAGTTTTTCTATAGAAGCCGAGTCATATTGAATTTTCAGTCGATCAGCTCAGTTTATAGACACCCTACAGAGTATACGCAATTCCATTTTATTATTAACTATTTTCCAGAAGCTATAAAAAAAAACTAAGATTATCAACATCAAAATAATTAAATTTTCAATAAGAATCAAATGCTTAAGCGCTCAGCTTGGCGAATCTATTAAATCTACTTTGTTTTTTCTCTTCGTCTTATTTGTTCTCGAGGAAGGCCAAATAAAAATTGTATACGAGCCACGCGCTGCCAACCTTGGCCATTGAAATAGCTCACTAAATTTCAGCTTTTTACTGAGTGTGGGCTACTTGAGACAAATAGCCTGGCAATTTATATGTTGTCGTTGCCAGGACACATATTAAATGCGAGCAGCGTCTTTAGTTTCTATGACAGCTAGATTGAGTGGGCAAAGTAGATATAGAAGAGAAAAAAAAATGAAAGGAGAAATATGATGGCATAAAGCTTGTCATGCGGGTAACTGACACAGCACTGGCCCACATTCTGACAGGTGGGCGTTGCGGACTCTTCTTTTTTTCTATGCTAGACGTTGCGCCATGAGCGATTGGTGTCGCAAATCAACAGGTGAAACACCTGTATGGAATTTGGCTTGCTGTTAAATGTACTGGCAGCGCACACGAAATTAATTAAATACAAATACGCAGGAGGCCCAGAATTGTACCAAACGTAACGAGTCTTGCATAATGCTCGCAGCAAACGCATTCATTACGCATACCACACGTTGCCCATGGTCTCCTCCCTTATGAAGTAAGCGTGCATGAAGCGGCTGGCATAAATCAATGGCATATTCAGCAGAACTCGGGAATCATTAATTATAGCAAAGGACCAAATTCAATATGGAATACGAAACGTTTTTTCACTTTTTTTTCTCTCTCATTTTTCAATTACTGCTCTATTGCCTTTAAAAAAAAAAGAAGAAATTATTGTAAGGTCTAGCGAGAACATAATACTCTGGCAATTATTTTGAATTAAAATAATTTCTGGATATTTTCAGGATATTCTAGAAGGGATGCTTTACTGACTGCATAATATATTACACGTTGCGGAAAAAAAAAAACAACTAAATAAAAAAAAACAAATCTTGCAGATCTCAATCCACAATTTTGCAAGATATAGTTTATTTCGATTTAAGCTCTCAAGAGATTGAGCATATAATTCTTGGCACATTAATAGGAGAGTTCAACAATAAATTCATCGTTGGATTTAGAGTTTCGATCCCTGATTAGGCACGACCCGATGGGCGTTGATATATTTACCAAAAGTTTTTAATTTTGCGTTGTCAATCAATGCCAATTGCGAATCTCAAGAATTTTAAATAGAATCACTTCTTAGATTTCCCAAATAGTTTTTCCTAAATACGAAGGAATAAATGGTCAAAACTTTTAATATACGTATTTTCTGGATTATATAGATATTGTCTAAAGCGAATATACTCAATGAACCGCTCTATTTAATAGAGAAGCTAAATTGCTTGACAATTAGATTCGGCAAAACCCCAATAGATACTTATCGCTGGGTCACATATGAAGTGCCAAAATTAGAATACCCACAGCGCAGAGCATAAACAAACATCAGACATCGATGCGCAGACAAAGCACAATTGAATCATATACACACAGAGGGTAACTACCACAGCTACTCTGTCCCTCGACGACCCGATCTATTTTTTTTTCTTTTTTTGGGTGCATTGGGGGTGGGGATGATGTGTATATGTTTTTGTGTCGCTTTCAGCACTCTCCAGGGGCAATGCGACAATTAGTTACCAAAGCAACAACAGAAATTCCTACAAATGACAGCAAATACACTGGAGACAATGCGAAATGGCACAGGAGACATGAGGCAGGAGGCAGGAGGCACACACCGCATAACATGGCCGCATGGCAGCCATTTTGATGTCAGGACTAAAAAGGCGACAAGCACTGTGTAAAGGCAGGTGGCGGCCATTGTAGAATATGACAGGACGCAGTGTAAGGGATCCTGTTGCCATCATCATAACGGCACGTGCAGTTGTTGAATTTTCAGCGCACGCGGGGGCTGGCCGACCGGCCTCGACGGAGCGCGCGTGAGCTAGCGTTTAATTAGAAAATACGTATACGCCGCCTGGTACGTGCCGGTCCACAAGTTGGCCATGCTATTTGCACGACTCCTGTCGGGCAAATCATCAATTTTGCTTTTACATTTTGCACTGATTTCTCGAGCTGATGTTGCCCGTTATTATGACTGCAGCATAACTGGCCCGCGGCTCGCTTCTGTTTTTTTTTTTTTTTTGTTCTCGTTCTCATTTTTCATTCGGTAAAATTTCAGCAGATGTTGCCACACTTTGTCCCAACTTGATATTTGCGCGCTAATCATTTGACGTTTGCTGGCGCTTCAAAATTTGCCTAATACGCATAAATTATGGCAAAAACTTCAAAACTAATTAGTCACATTATTTATTACAATTACCTGTCAGCCAGTTAGAATTGAGTGCCATAACAAACACACACACACAACTAAGCTGTGGCACCTTGAAACTATTCGAAAACTATGCTAATTAATGCGTTTGCATCCAGTTACATGTCATATGGGCGGGCTAATGAACATCTTACTATATATATGTGTGTGTGTGTGTGTGTGTGTGTATAACATAACTCATTAGCATATAGAGTATAGGTTACAGTAATCATAAATGGCAAAGTTGAAAAGCTACGTGTGTGCGGTTAACCCGAACTGAAATCAAACGAAGACAAGTAAATTAAAATAAAGCTACAAGTCTGAACTGAAATGAAATGGCAGCTAAATCTGCAACAAAGTCAACAAGACTTAAAGCATTTAAGCAATTATCAACTCAAGTCCAAGAAATCGATGAATTTGTTACCTTTAACTTTTAGCGCCTTAGATAGCCCAATCAATTGCACAGAATATAATAGCCACAAACTTTACAGATCATTAGGCGCACAAGTTGAGAGCAAGTGCTTAAGTCTTTTGAACAGATCAGAGTTCAGTTTTACTTAGCTGCCAAGACACAATGTGACAAGCCAACGAAAAAAAACAAAAAGTTGAGCAGAAGGAAAAAAAAAAAACTGACTGAGCACTTAAGCCGTAATGTTAATTAAAACTTTGCCTTTATCTCTCCATATACATACATACATACATACACACATATGTACATATCTATTTACGTTTGACTCTATCTGTAACGATTTATCTTGAGCCGTGAGTTGGCGTGGCGTGGCGTCGAGGCAGCCAACTAATTTGCAACAAAGTTAATCACGTTATTGAAATGAAATCGAATTCGTGGCATTAGAAGCAAATTCAATTCATATCGCATATTATGCAAATGAGCAGCGAGTGAGCTAATTGTGTATTAATTGAATAATCATAAGCAATACATGTGTAATAGTGGGATTATGTGCAGCCCAGGCAGAGTCTATATGGAAGTATGTACATGTATTTATATGTATGTATATAGAGATTGGCATCGGAGTCGATAAATGTAGTGAACTAGGCTGATGAGCTGCTGATATCAAGTTGCCATACAATTATATAGAGACTACATACGGTAAGCACTTATATATAGCTGCATCTCTTTATTGTTGCTATTTGCCTTAAAAGCAAACATTAATTTGCATAAACAATTAATCATGCAAAACGCGAAACGTGCACAAAATTCTAAAACCCAAATATAGATGCGAAATAAAAGCATATTAAAAAAATTAAAAAAAAAGGTCAAAACTTGCCAGAAACTGTAGAACTTTAGAATTAAGACAAAGAGTCGCTGCCAAAAACTGTAGCAGGTAAGACTCGACACGTCGAAACAGAAATTCATAGAAACTACAATTTTTTTTTTCCTTTTTTTTTCATCTTTATATTTCGTTTTTTTTTTTTTTTCAGCTGAATGTTGCCGCTGCCACTGCCGCATATGATTCAATTTTGTTTTCAGCCAAACAACTTGGCAACTGAACAACAGCGAGGAGCCTGCTTTGAGCAGGCTGGCTGGCTGGCTGGCTGGCTGGCTGGCTGGCAGACCAGGCTAGTTGGCTATAAACATGGCCCAAAAGAATGCAGTCCGAAACCAGTTTGGCGTACAGCCTGTGTCTCAAGCGTGCAGCGTTTATTTGCTACTTTTTTTTGTGCTGTTCTCGGCTACAACAACAAGTGAACCAAATTCTTTTTAACGAGCTTGCGCCAACATTTGATCCCCTGCTCCCCCGAAATGTAGACAATCTCAGGGGCAGCCAGCGCCAAGGGTGCGCTGAACGCTTTACACTCTACGCTCTACGCTCCTTCGTTGCCAAAAAAAAAAAAAAGGAAACCCAAGCCAGAGAGATAGACAAGTCGAAAATGAATATACCCTTTCAATTTCCAATTTCCATTTCAATTTCGTATTATAAATAATTTTAACTAAATATATATTAAAACACCTGCTAGAGCAGCAACTGCCAGTAGTAACTGCTCTTTGACTCTGTCTTTTTATATATTTTTTTATAGATCTCTTTCTATGCGTCTCATTGTTCAAGACACAAGCATATTACTCTCTCATAGGGCACACACATAAGAAACACCAATGCAAAGCCAAGCCAAGAAGTGTTAAAACCAAGCCAAGTTGCTTCACTTTTTGCCTGTTCGTATCCATGTCCGTGCTCATATCTCGTGTCAATTTGCAAGCTGACGTTTTTTTGTTAAAGTTTCATATTATTATTCTTAATTTATTTTACTTTATTTTTCATTTTTCACTTTTTTTTCGGTTCTCTGTTCTGTAAGCGATTTATTTAATGCCTTCTCTGGTGCCTTTTAAGTTGAGTTTTTGCTTTTGTGTTATGCCAATTTTTGTTTTATTCGGCGCATTTATAATTGCAGGCGGCCACACCTTTTGCACACACCTCGCCACGAAGTTTGCCTTCTTTTCATAAAATTGTTCAGTTTTTGTTTTTGTTTTTGTTTTTATTTGTTTTTTAATTTGTATTTTGGCTGACTTCAACGCTTGGTTAGGTTTCTAAAAAATGCTCGAGACACATGCAATCTGTTGAGGCTCGGCCACTTAAAAATATATGTAATTATATATTTATGAAATTAAGTTAATTATGCTAAATGCATTTTATAATGCATTTAAGTTGTCCAGCGCCTCCAACAATTTCTGGCGATTGTCCGCCAAGCGTAGCATTCGCAATTAATAAATTATTTATTTATGAGCAGCTTACTTTGTGTTTTCGGCCTTTTGCAGATCTCACCTGCCTCAAAATAGTCAACTATTTATCAGCCCTTTCGCATTCATTGACCGGACTTATTTTTAATGCCATGCAAATTGCATGTGCATGAATTCGATTTCAATTGATTTATATCACATTAATATGGGATAAGCGAAATACATACATATATATGTATATATACATATATCATATAGGTATTCTGTGGATGGGGCATGATTTAATTCGCTCTTGAGTGGCTTAAACTCAAATAGCAGAATCACTTGAATTGTGTATAAGCTGGCTTCACTTTCAGCCAGGTGGCATCATCATCATCATCATCATGATAGAACGCATGCTGAATGGAAAATGGTTCTGCTTGCAACATGACCTGGTGCCACAAAGAGAATGAACAGCAAAGATGACAGCAGAGAATGAGAAAATAGAATGGAAAAGAAATACTAAATAAAAATGCCAGAAAAATGTTTTCAATTTGGTTGTTTTCATGGATTTTGATTTGCACGCTGTCGCACGAATGCGGCACTCCACTTTTTTTTTTTTTTGTCAATTGATTCGCCTGTCTGGGTCTTTCAAATACGCATTAATTTCATTTATTGCAATCATCATTGTCGCAGCGACATGGCAACCATGGAGAGTAGAGTAAGCACCAGCACAAAAGTTAGAACCAAAGCACAAGACGACTGTGTGTGTGTGGGTGTGAGTGTGGGATGTGCACGCGAGCAAGGAGCAAACTGGGGGCGGACAAGGCAAACGTCGCCAGTCGGAGCATGCCTAGGCTCTGATTGCGTTGATTACGCTGACCCACTTTGACTGGCAAGGCACTGGCACTGGCACTGACACTGGCGCAGGCTCAGGGTGGCAGGAAGCGGGCGGTTGAATTCAATGAACTCGAAACCTGCTGATAATACGCGCAATAAAAATAACAATAATAATAGTAGTAATAATGTTCATTTCAAATGACGCCAACGCCAAGCAGCAAAACAAGCAAAACAAAACTGCTGTCAACAGCTTCAAAACTCAACAATTTATAATTCCTGTCCCCCTCTCTCTCTCTCTCTCTCTCTCTCTCTCTCTCTCTCTCTCTCTCTCTCTCTCTCTCTCTCTTTCTTTCGCTCTCACTCCATTTCTCTCTCTATATCAGTGTCCTGACCTGTGCCGAGTGTAAGCTGAGCAAGCTTAGATTCACTTGAGAAGAATTTAATTACAACTCGATGGCTGGCATATGTGCTAAGCTAAGCTGTAGGTGAATGTATTAACTTACTTACAGAGCATGGGTAAGACAAGATTGTTAACAAGATATTCGTAAGAAGACAATCAAAGTATATTAAATCAAAAGCTGAATATTGTTGCAAGTTAAAGAGAATGAAGCAGTTGTCATACCGCACAACGGCGGGCAACTTCAGTAGGATAGACGAACAATCGAGGCCATTTGGGAAAAAGAAGTCTGTTTGAATGTCATCAAAATTGAAATTTTTTATTTCGTGTCCATCACACTGGAATGACTGTGCAGAATAGTGGAATAACAAGAGCAAGTAAGACCTATAAAAATATTTTACATTTCGACACGATCATGGAAATAGTTCAGTTATTTTCCATTGGCAACTTTACGAGCATTATAATGTCTGATGTGGCTATTATGTGCCACTTCTCACACTCTCACCCTCTCTGCCCCTCTGCCAACACATGACAATAATGTGCGTCATTCTAAGGCGAAAAATATCAAATAAAAAAAAAAAGCACCCAATAAATAAAAGAACAAAAAGCAACACAACAACAACAAAGCCACGCTGCTGTCGGCTTACACATGGCTCTAGTTCTAATGGATTTTATTTGTACTTGCCACTGTTACCAACAGCCAATGGTCGAGTGTGGCTGGGCGAGGCGTTGGGGGCGTGACGGCTGGGGTTTGGGCTGTAAATGTTTTGTCTCGATAATGTGGCTGTGAACAGGTAGATTGGTGCTGCCAATCCAAGTATATACATATCTAGGTATATTGAATGAGAAGGAGTTACTTAAGTGTAGCAGAGCATGCGAAAAATTGGCCTTACATTCATATGTTATGTTATGGCTATAAAGGCTTGTGTAAAGGCTTATTAATAAAAGTCTGATATGTAATAATAAGAGATTGATTATCTAAGAACTACTTGGTGTCTGCAATCAAAAACCTTCAGGTTTCCTACTATAAATCAATATTGTGCATTGTCATTCTATGACCAGTTCTTGTCTTAAGTGCAAGTTTGTTTTTCATTACGTTCAAAAGCTCCTTACACCATAATAGTAGTATTATGTTATTAATTTCAGATTCAGATTGATAACAAATAACAGGTTTTTCTTGGTACTTTTGGCTAGCAAGGTTATGCGATTTTTTTGAGAAGTACTATATTTTTTTACAACAAAAACAATATTATTTATTTAATTATTACATTTGCATATCTCACATTCATATTGACAACCTTATGAAGCTTAAGAACATGTAAGTAAGCACACTCTGAGCACTTTTAATTTGCAACTCTTGTTGTTTGTTGTCAAACAAAGGAAAAAAATGTTTACAATTAACAAATCATCAATTTATTAATTAGATCCATTTAATATAATCGCATCGTACATGGAATACAAAGCCATTAGCCAACCCATTAGTCGCTTTGGGATTTTTTTCGAGCCGTGAAAGAGATGGATACATAGAGAAAGAGATTTTTTCCAATATTTGTTTATGAAATTAAAACGGTACAGGTTTTTATAAAAGTTCTATCATGAAAAGAATTTTATTAATTAGCTATTTTTTCCCGTTTAATGAACATAATTTTGATTGCATTTTCTATAGAACATTTTTTTATGTGAAATATATGAAATCTAAATTTAAATTCTGCAATATTTAATATTTTTAAATATAATAATCAAATCTCATATTAATTTTTAAGATTTTGTTATACGTTCTCAATTCATTCAAAGACACACTTATTTGATGATTTTTTTTTTAAGTTTGTTTATGGTACTTTGAGGCGGCATTTAATGAAAGCATCTTATTTAGACGTGCCGCTCTACTAATTCATAACGTTTTAAAAGTTTTCTAATGTGGCGCTCAAGCCACTTGAAATTCAGCCAACTAACTTCTAATAATAATAATAATAATAATAATTTTAATTGCCAAACGGAAACTCTGTGGACGCGCAGTGCGAAGTTCAAAACTTTTTTTTATTTATTTTTTTTTTTATATATATACATATATATGTTGCGTACCTATATTTTCAAGAAGTTGGCGCTCACGACGGCTCGTAGACGGCAATAAAAAGAAATATACAATTAAATGCAAACATCATGCTGACTAAGGGGATTTTTTACATTATATGTGGTACTTTTCTTGTAGCCACTTTGCCTACCCGCCAAGGGAAAGAACCAAACTTTCCATAGAGTCGACGGCGACGATTTGCAGCTGACGCTTCACAACCACTGAGCACCTAATGGGCTTATAAAGCAGTTCAAGATATATATGTATACAGCCTACTTGTCCCCATTCGGGATGGAATATATATATATATTTATGATATACAACTTTTAAATGATATATATATATATATATAAAATCGGGTTAAATAGAAAAATTCAATTAAATTCGAGTCAAAAAACTGGCTCATTATTAATTAGTATAAGTATAATATAGTATGTAATTATAAGTATAATATAAGTTAAGTAAGTATAAGTATAAGTATAAGTAAAGTATAGTATAAGTCTAAGTATATTCAAGTACTAAGTCTAAGGTTCGTCTAAGTATAAGTATAAGTTCCGTATTTTTATTCAGTATACGTCTCGTCTACTCTCAGTTCCTCCCGTCTCCGTCTACGGTCTCCGTCATCCGTTCAGTCTCCCGTTCCCGTACTCGTCTCTCGTCTCCGTCTTCTACGTTCTCCGTCTCAGTCTAAGTCTCGTCTCAGTCGTCTCAGTAACTCACGTCTCGTCTCCGTGTCCCGTCTCGTCTCCGTCTCAGTCTACCGTTAAGTCCTCGTCCTCCGTCTCCCTCCGTCTACGTCTCCCCGTCTCGCGTCTCCGTCTCGTCTCCGTCTCCGTCTCCGTCTCCGTCTCCGTCTCCGTCTACAGTCTCGTCTCCGTCTCCGTCGACGTCTCCGTCCTCCCGTCTCCCGTTCCTTCTCGCACGTCTCCGTCTCCGTCTCCCGTCTCCTCCGTCTACACCCGTCTCCTTCGCCCGTCTCCTCTCACGTCTCGTCTCTGTCTCCGTCGCCGTCTCCGTGTTCCTATCTCCGTCTCCGTCCCGTTCCCGTCTCGTCTCCCGTCCCGTCTCCGTCTACCGTCCCGACTCCGGCTCCGCGTCTCCTCTCCCGTCTCCGTTCCCGTCCCGTCCCTCTCCGTCTGCGTCTCCGTCCGGTTCGGTCTCGGTCGGCTCGTCTCCTCTCCGTCTTTTTCCTCTTTTCTTTTCTCTCCTCCTCCCTTTGGTCTTGCCATCCCCACTTGCTCGCCCGCCCTCCTCTCGCTTCTTTTTGCTGACCTGTGTCTCTTCCTCTCTTACTCTTCCTTCCCCCTCTTTCCTGTTTCTCCCCCATTCTATTGTCGCACACAGGAATTATTAAATTGCCTTTTTTCTAGATTTATTTTCACATTTATTTGATACCTTTAACAATCAATACATTTTAATTGATTGTGTTCATTTGAAAATACATATTTATAATTTATTTGAGCCTCATTAGAATTTGTTTTGGAAATGATTTCATTGCTTTCAGCGTAATTGGTAATTGTTGAATATCTAAGAAATTTTGACCTGTCCGTCAGCTCAAATTCTAGGAAAATGTTGGCTAAAAGCCGTCTGAGAACGCGACAGTTGCCAGCTTTAAAAAAAGCGCTGAACAGGCATAAAGTTTGCCTTTTGTAAGATGCTTTCTAATTGAACTAATAGAATTTGTTTTTTATTCACACCCGCACGCGTCAGATAAGAGCAGCTTTACATCATGAGTTTTAGGGGGTGGTCCATTCCGGTCGTGCTTCGAGCACACGGAAAAAATATGCTGCCTCAAATGGACGTGATGCCCCAGCCAACCAGCAGCCGGCAGCCAGCCAACATGCTGTTCGCATTAAAAATTATGATTTTTCATGCCACATTTCTACAGAGGGCAGTGTCGAAATGATGCCAAATGTAATCATTGCTGCTTTTAGCTGGGTGGCAAATGCCCCGGGCGTAGCTCCATGCCGTACTTAACTGATTTCCTGGAATCCCTAACTGTGAGCGCACACAAACATAAAAAAACACACGAACACTTATACATACATATACATATTTACCGTATATATGTATGTATATATGTACATTCATTGTGTCCTTTTCAAAATTTAAGCTGCGATTGAGCTCACAGGATGTTGCCGTGGCTACCAGCAGCGAGCAATCAGTTTAAAGCTGTCAAGAATTCTGAGAAGAGGCAATAAAGTGAAAAAATTGCCAACAATAACGCGTTGCAGCCGGCTATTCGGCACATGCATGTACACGTTAGTAGAACCACTTTAATCAGAGAAAATATATACTACTTAAAGACAGAGAAAAATACCAGCTGAACCTCAGGCGAGGCTTAAAAACCACAACGGCGCGCCACGAGGCAAGATTGCCCAGCAGAACGATCCCAAAGACCCAAAACGCCAATAGCTCACATAACCCAGCGAACCACTTGGTGGTCTGGCGCCTTTGGCTCTTCAATGAGGCAGCAGCAGCATAAGGTCGTCATAGGCACACTCGAGCAGTCAAGAGCAGCGCCAAATGCCGGCGCATTTGTGGCAAGAGCAGAACCGATTTGCTATTTGTGTAGTTAGTGCCAGCAGCAGCAGCAGCAGCAGCAGCTAGACGGGGAGAAGGAGTAGCTGGAGCAACAGCAAGATGGGCGAGGTGAAGGAGCTGAAGGCACTCAACTTGTTATTTCAACTGTTTGTTGCTGCTGCTTATCCCAATGTTTTAGTTGTTGTTGCTGTGCTGTTGTGGCAGCCAAGTAATGCTGCTTGAGATGTCAAATAGCAAAGCGGCAGGGAGGCAACAAATGCAAAAAAAAAACAACAAAAAAACAAAACAGGAAGCACTTGAATATTGAAATCAAACGCGGGGCGCCACCAACGCAACAGCAACAATAACCACAAGGAACCACAACAACAACAACAACAACAGTAGTAACACGCGCAACAACAACAATAACAATAAAAATAATTCTGCTTACCCAAAAATAAAGCAAAAACAAACCATTAACAACAAAAGCAACACAGCTGAGCCCAAAGGTCCTCCAACGCAATTTGCATATGAATATGGAGCTTTTAGGTTGCTATGCGGCACGCAGCCTGCAACAACAACAGGAGCACATGATATGTTGTTTACTATATGTGAATAAACCCCAGCAACAACAGCAACAGCCAAGATTCACGATGTGAGAGCTGCTGTACCAATAGCTTATGTTGTAGTTATTTGCCGCCGGTAAAAAAGAAAACAAAACGAAAACTGTAAATAAGCGGATGTTAGCAAAAACTATTCGACACCGAGATACTCCTTAAATGTATGTATATGAATAAAATATATTTTTGCCAAGATTGCTTGCACTAAAATTAGGATTACGATCTTATAAGTTTAGCTTGAGGATAACTCCTTAAGAATATCAAAGAAATATTAAAATATTAAATGTTTTCAATTATGAGTTAAGCACTATATCTATATATATGATATAATAGCTATATGGTTTCCAGTTTAGTTAATTATTATTATATATGTTTTTGTTAGTCAGTCATGTGATTTTATATGAAATCACTTGAATTTTAAATTATTAAGGTTTTAACAAAGTACGAGTTGAAGCTGTGAGCTTTCCCTAAGATCGTTCGCACTCCGTGTGCACAGTTCCTATTTATACTATATCATATTTTATAGGGTATACAGTTCTATAGACTTGTTTGGTGCTGTTGCTCAGCTCCCTGGTTGCCTTTCACTGGCGGCGCTAGATGGCGCCACACGCCAGTGCTAAATTGAATAAGCGGCCTCCCAGGACAGACAGGAAGCAATACAACAACACACACCCACACGTCCTAAGACACACACACCCAGGCACACGTGTGCCTTCGTTGTGTGGGTGTGTGGGTGGGTGTGTGTGTGTGTGTGTTAGTGTGTCTGTAGAGAAGAGGCAAAAGTTATGTAGTGTACTCGACGCTACCTTCCTTTATGGCCGCTTGTTTTTCTTGCCATTTTCCTCTTCATCTTTATTTTTTTTTTTTCTACTTTTTTGGGTTGCTTTGAATTTAATGGAAAATTTATTGACGACATGCCGCTTAGTCGTTTGACTTAGACTTGGACTTTTGCCACACAGCATTTCCCCCAGCTCCAGCTCCAGCCCCAGCTCCAGTTCCAACCCCAAGCGCAGCAATAGCTGCTCTATCATGTGTGCAAAACTTTTCGCATTGGGGTTTTATGAACTAGCCCATGCCCTCACAGGACTCAACTAAATAGCTGCGGATATTCGCGAGAGTATGTCTCTGCGACATCGAAAGGGAAACGATGTGAAATTGTTTGCATTGATTGATTGTTAAATGCTTTTAGCCAAGCCGTATGGCATTTGACAACGGGTAAAGCTTCAAAGCAAATACACAGAGAGACTGTGTGGAGATGGGTCGTGACAGGCTGCAATAAGTTGGGAATTTTGTTTCAAGTCGCGCTGCTTACCAACTTGTTCACTTACCATAAATTAGAATTATAATTTCTGCTTAGCCAAATCAACGACGCAATAAGCTCGCAATGGCACACACACATGCGAAAGGGCTATATGGTCGAAAGTCAAAGAGCGCAGCAGAACGAATCAACCCCCAAAAGGCAGCATAGAGCCAAGGGTGGATGTGGCCAAAAAGTTTTCTCGCGTGTTTTGCCAACTTTAATATTTTATATTCCCGATTTTCTTTATGGGCTGTGGCCTGTGGCGTGCCCTCCCAACCTGCTCCCCCCCTACAGCCCTCTTCAACCTCTTTAAGGACTCTCGGAACTCAACAAGTTCTCGGGCTTTTGGCTAAGGACACGCCCGCACGTTTGCCCATTAGTTTATGATTATTGCAGTTTGGCAAGGGATTTTCATAGACTGCAGCAGTAACTCACCTGTTGTCGGCAACTTGGTCAGCGTCGGTTGTCCATTGTCATCGCTCAGCAGCAGCAGCAGAAATTCAATTAATATAATGACAAAAATGCGTCGATTGTAAAACAAAAACATTGCAATCTGGCGTTAATTTCCGGTTGTTTTTCCAGTTTCGGGCAGCTAACCGCAATCGCTTTTATCTCGTTCTCGGTGTGTGATTATTATAACGAACTCGACTCTCGGCTGGTTGTCTTCAATTACTTCGTTATTTTTTAATGTTTCTCTTAAGTGCATCTTCTCACTGTTGCTTGCATTTTATGCATTAAATGGGAACACACGCATTTACATTGTTTATGTGCGCCTTTTCACGACTCTTCTTTGCCTTTTCAATCTAAAAATCAACAAAATCGAATCTCTTCAATCTCTCTGTCTCTCTCTCTCTCTCTCTCATACACACACACACACACACACCTATAATGACGACGAGCTCTGCTACGGCACGCACACAAAAGTATGCTAATATATTTTAGCTACGCTTATGAAACGTGCATAAATATTTTACGTGTGCAACAGTGCGTATGAGCAATTTACGTAATAGGCCGCAAAACACTGGCGCCGCTAACGGCGCCAACATCAAAATGTCATTTGTCGTCAACGTCGGGTATTCCTAAATTGATGGCCATGGGCTTTACTTTATCACTGCTTGAGTGTTGGCCAGCCAAAGTTCTTCACAGAGATAAATGTGCTAGAGCTGAATTACTGTGTCTCCTATTTATTATAAATCGTGAGCCTATCTATGAAACAATAGACCTTGAAATAGATTTCTCGAATTACATATTGATTCCAATCACTTTTAAAAATAAGTGAGAAAACATAGCGCAAAATATTTTATTTAAACTGCAACATCTTTTTGTAATGTGAAAAAAATGAAAGTAAAAAAAATAAATAAATAAATAAAATTAGTATTTAAATAAAAAAATTATAAAAAAAAATTACGTTTTACTCGTCTATTAAAATTTTTAATTTATTTATTTTAATTTTTTTTTTTTAGTTTTTTAATTAAAAAACTTTTAATTTTGTACATTTTTTCTTTCGTTTAATGAAAATATAATATTATTTTTATTTTTAAAATAAACCTTTTTATTTATTTATTTTTTTTTTTTTAACAATAATTACAATTTTTACTCTTTTTAGCATATATCAAATGTTTCTGTTTAATAATAATTTTAATTTTTTTTAGCATATATCGAATGTTTTTGAGATTCATTAAGAAATAATTGGATTTCATTCTAGAGCGCATTTAAGCATACAATGATAGCTAATCCTTTCTTAATACGCAAAATCAGACGAAAAAAATACTGTCATCTTGCTTTCTAATTCTAGTTGATGGTCATTATTATGATTATGTTTCATTCCACTAATGCGACTCTAACAAGAAATCTTTGATTCGAATTCACTCGCTCCTGGCGCTTCATTGTCATCATCATAATAGCTCTGCGGCGTCGTCTGATGATGCCATAACAGATGGGGTATACTATACGCATGTATTTCAATTTCAGCAGCAATACCTAAGACAACAAGTACCCGAAAAGCGCGTGCATAGATGTAGATACATATGTATTTACTTATACATATATACATACATATGTATATAGAAAGATTTCTAGAGCTAGAGTGCGCACGAATTCGCGCGGCAAAAAAAAAACAAGTACAAAAATAAAGTATGAAGAAAACGTCGCATAAATGAATGCTAAAATATATTTCGGCAGTGCTGACAGCGCCATTATTGTTGTTGTTGTTGTTGGTTCAGCTACTATCAAAGGCTTTGCACTCATAGTGAGCGTGAGAGAGATAGAAAGAGAAAAAGTACAAATAAAGCAGATGGCGACGTTGGCAGCGACCGCGACTGAGGCAGCGACGCTAACGCAGCAGCCACTGCCAGCCATGTGTGTGTGTGATATTTGCTGTTGCAACGGTATTTTTGTATTCTTTTGTTTAACTTTTTACACTTTGCACACTATAATATATTTTATAAATCAAGGCAAAAATGCAGAGCCACGCATTCAAATTATGTTTCCTTTTTTTTTCATGTTTAGTTTTTCGTGGTAAAAATGTAATATTGGTTTTTATTGCGTAAAGTTTGTTCTTTGTTTAAATTTTGTATTTATTGCCATGGCCAACGCATTTATGGGTTTGAAAAAGTTTTTAACAATAAGCAAACAACGGTTTTCGCCGTGGTTTTGCTGCCGGCAGCAACTGCAAACAACAAAAAATTGCCACGCTCAAATTGAGAGATAAGGAAGAAGCGCAACGGAAATCATATCGGGGTAGTTGAGAATTATATAAAACAAATTTGACTATGCGAAATACACTCAGACACAAATACACAGGCACACACATACAGCCAGACACACACTCACACATGGGCAAAAGTTTGTTTTGTGCTGCGGATGCCGGTCGAAATTGAACGACGACGCAAATTTCGATTTCCTCAAAATTCTACCTTGTTGTGCCTTCTATTATGCTTATTCTTCGTGTTCTTATATCTTCATCATCGTCACTCAAATACTTCATTATCACGGTAAGCGTCATATACATTTTGTACATTTGTTTGCAAAAACGACAACAGCGGCAGCGCCGGCATTGGCAGCGGCAGCGCAGCTTAGTAAGCTTTTTCTGAGCATCCATATTCGCATAAGCAACAGCAGCCCACTCTCACTTTGGCTCTGGTCCTCTGCTGATGCTAACGCCAACGCCGACTTCGCACAGTGACTTACATGCTCCGAAAATAGGGAAGCAAAGTAGTTGGCAATTAAGTGATTATTATGGTTAATACAACAACAATACAAAGACTAATGCACACTTCAAGTACATATCAGTTAATATAATAATGATTTTAATATATGTCATATATCATATATTATTTATTTTACTTTTCAAAGAAATTAAATTTTAAGCGTTTCTTCCAAACCATAAATAAATTAATAAGACTTTGTATATAGTAGTTGAAATGATAATAATTTACTATTGCATATATAATAAGTAATAATGTATTTGAATAACATCAATTTACTGGGTTTGATTTGATTTGACTGCAACTATATAAATGTCCAATAAACACATGTGAACATGGATATATATTATTACTCTTTGAATCAGTTATTTTATATGAAACTTAACTATAGTAAGACAGCCAAAAATAAAAATTTTAAAAAAAGGTACATAAGGAAATGTGATTAATAATTTAGTGTTGGTAATTTATTATTTAATATATGATGTGTGGTAGTATATTTAGTAATCTTCAAGGTTGGCGATTTTCTAGCTTTAAAGCATTCGACTGCAACTTTTAAACTTATATAACTATTTTGTATTAGTCTGAACCTGTATTGCAATTAGATTTTTGAATCAATTTGTTGCAGTGTGCGACGTCGCTGCTGTTTTGCTCCTTGTTTTTGCTACGCTTTCGCTTTGTGTTTGTGCGCCGAGCTTTAGCTTTGGCTTTGCCTTTGCTTGCCTGCCTACTACAACCGCCGCTGTTGCTTTCATGGCCTTGTGTGGCTGTTGCTGTTCTTGGTGTTGTTGTTGTTGTTGTTCTTGTTTGTGTTATTGCCCCGTTTGTCACTGTGTGCGTGCGAGTGCTTTTTTGTTCAACTGCTGCCGCTGATGCTGCCTTTGTGGCCTGGCCAAAGAACTACTACTGTACTTGGCGGCTTTCGTAGCCGCAGTCGCCGCCACAGCAGCCGCCGCAACAGAAACAGCAGCAGCTCTCAGTCGTGTGCTTTATTGCGTTTTACGTCCTTTTTTTGTTTGGCATCTTTGCCTCTGCGCGTTTATCGTCGTTTGTTTGCATGGAATTTCGCATTTTAAAATATTCATTTCAATATTTATATTTATATATTGACTTCCCCCTCGCGCACGCACACATTGTCACGGCGGAAGCCGTCGGCATGCATTGATTTGTTTTTGTTAGCATGCCTTATTATGTCATAATTTATTTGCAACAGGACACAAAAAATTAACAATGCCGGAATTTACGTCAGAATCAGCTAATAATTAAACGCATTTTATTTGATTCGCAGCATAAAAACATGGCCCATGTGTCTCCATTATTTCTCTCACATTCACTATATTTCGCTCTCTCTCTCTCTCTCTCTCTCTCTCTCTCTCTCTCTCTCTCTCTCTCTCGCTCTCTTTCTAATTGCGTGCGTGTGTGCGTGTGCACGCACTGCACCGGCTTTTGTTGCCGCCATCGCCGGTGCCTGCTACGCCCCCACACGCTGCTGACGCCATAGCTTCGCTTCGCTTTGCTTTGTTACTACCTTTGTTGTGTTTTTTGCATTTGCGCTTTATGTTTGTATTTCGCAGGCTCAGCCTATCAATTCTTGTTTATTTGTAATTTTTGCACATACACGCACACACACACACACAGAGTGAAACACACACATACAAAACTCTGACGCACGCTTGAACATTCAGCGACATTAGCAACGACCGCTGCCGCCGCTTAAATCAACAAATTACGATTATTTTCACTGTCGCTTTCGGCAGTATTTGCAGTTGGTTTATTTATTTATTTTTATGCATTGTTGTTTGTTGCTTCATGACACTTTGCGGGTTTATTAACACACAGATACAAATATTCGCCAACGCCAATCGAAGCGGCGCTTCAATATTTACAACGCTCTGCACTGACAATTAAAATGCTCGAACTCGAACTCGCGACATCGCCAGCGAGCAGCAAACACGTCCAAACAGTTTGTACGCCATTCGTGTACTGGGAGCTTTGGTTCGAACTGGCGCTGCCGCTGTCATATTCGCACACACTAAACGTACGCGCGTCGCAGAGAGCCGTCGCACACACATACTTGTAAGCTTGCATTTGCCGGCGACGTCGCCGTCGACGTCGACGTGAACGTCTACGCCAACATCGACGTCAACTTTTGTTTTTGTTTGCGCTGCAAAAAGAAGAAACAAATTTCAATGGCAGCGTCAAAAGCTTGTCTCCATGAATGAAAGTTTGCCAGAAGCGAAACGAAAGAAAAACGATGCACAAAATAAACTGATACAACTTTTAATGCCGATAACGTTGCCAGACTTATCGCTGAGATACATATGGAGTTTTGTAAACATTGCCTTTTCAAATATTTCTGAAATAATTTCATAGTACAATTGTTAAAGAAAAGACTTATTTCATAAGAAAATTAGAAAAAAAAAACTGGGTAATCAAGTTAAAAAATATCCATATCTATCAATTTTAAATAAATTATTTAAACATCAACAAATAAATATTTAGCTAACTGCAGAAATGTTTTGCATTTAATTAATTATTTATTACTTAGTGTCATTGTCTTTGCATGTCCAACTTAAATAAATTTATCGATATACGATAACATATAGCAGCGAGCTTTTTGTTGCGCATTACCTGAGCGCGCTTTATTGAAAAATAAAAACAAAATTATCTACTTTTATTGAAATTTCCAATATGTATTTGATTTATTGGGCGGTCACACTACATAGAATTCACGAACTGTTTTTTACAATTGCATTTATGTGTATTAATTTAATTGCTTCACTACGTAAATCAAAGAATTGATTTTGAATATGGAGTCAGATTTGCGGATCCTTGATTTAGGATTAACTATTCCGAGTCGGATCGTGGTGAGCGTGTCGACTGCTTCTTGGACTTTTTATGCTTGCGCTTTTTGGTGTCGTGACTGCTGCCACGACTCTCGCGCCTCGTGCGACTAGCTGTCGGTTCATCTTGGTCGCGTTCCTCCTCCTGCAGTTTCTTCAGGGTCTCCGCCTTCAGGCGCTCTAGCTCGTTCAGCTCCCGTGTGGTGCGCTCCTTTTCGAGCTCGTCCTGGCGCTGCTTCTCTGCTCGTCTCTCCTCTTCCTTGGCGATCTCCTTGCGCATGTGCTCCTTAAGCAGCAGAGCCGCCTCGACGCGCTTTTGCATTTTCTCGCGAGCAGCTTTGTCCTTATCCTCGGACTCAACAGCAGACATAGCTGAGGATCCCTTGGCCGGACTCCTGTCCCGCGAACGACGTTCCTGAGGCGAGCGTTGGCTTCGACGCGGCCGGCTATTACTGCGCGAGCGGCTATGTCCCCGGCGTCCCCTGCTTCCACTACGTTTGCGCTGCGGTGATGCATGGCGCCTGCGATTCGGCGACTCTCGTCGCCTTCGCTCCGGCGGCGAGTCACGTCGCTTGCGTTCTGGCGACTCTTGGCGCTTCCTAACGGGCGACTCTTGACGCTTCCTAACGGGCGACTCTTGGCGCTTCCTAACGGGCGACTCTTGACGCTTCCTAACGGGCGACTCTTGACGCTTCCTAACGGGCGACTCTTGACGCTTCATCTCGGGCGACTCTTGCCGCTTTCGAGCGGGCGAGTCCTGACGTCGGCGCTCATCCGATTCCTGCCTGCGTCCACGACTGCGTGAACGCTGGCGTTGGCGTTCTTTGGAACGGCGCCGTTCCACAGGTGAGCTGCGAGTGCGTATGGGTGATAACGGGAACCGATTGCGGTACTCATTATCCGGAGACCGTTGGCGGCGCTCTCGATCGGCGAAGGGATTGCGACGGTTGCGGTTGAGCTGATGCTGACCCATATTGTTATTGTTAGTGTTATTATGGTTGCTGTTGTTGTTGCCTTGGCGTCTAGGAGGCGAACGCTGTTGGCGACGACCCGGCGATCGCCTACGTTGAGCGGAACGGGAGCGACTCCTATGGCGATTGCGAGAACTGGAACGTTCCCGACTGCGTTTGGGTCTCTCCCGCTCACGAGGCTTGTCCTCGGCTTTGCGCTCGTCGCGTTTGCTGCGATTCTCGGCTGGCGATTCGGCGACCTTTGTAGGGGCTGCTTTAGATTCGTTATACTTGGGGAGGGGTTTGCTGGTCTCCGGCTCCGGCTCGCTTTCCGTTTGCTGCTCATAGTCCAGGGCGTTCATATCCACTGATTTGCGGCGCTTTGGCGGAGCTTCTTTGGGTTTCTCTTTCTCGCGCTCCTTCTCGTGGTTGTCCCTTGTTGTCTTGCTGCGCTCCGCATCCTTATGTGCATGATAGTCGCCGCTGTGCTTGGCATTGGCATTGGCACTGCCGCTGCTGCTTGCCTGTTTCTGCTTCGAGGGCGACTTCTCGGGCGTCACCTTGCCGCCGTAGGTGCTGGCGTGCGACAACTCAAAGAATGACTTTTTGGGATCCTTGGAGGCCTCCTCGTGCCGCTTCTTGCGCTCTTGCTCACGTCGTCTCACCTCCTCTTCGCGCTGCTTGTTCTCCTCCTCAATGCGCTCCAGATCCGACAGCTTTATGGTGCGCTTCTGTGCATGTTTCCAATGCGGCGGCGTAATACTCTTTGATCGGCTGCGCGATGGTGTGCGGAAGCGCTGTGAATTGAATTGTATGATATTGAGAGTTAATCTGTATATAAGCCACAATATTTGTTATACTAAATGCTTACAAAGACGCCACGTCCTTTGACAATTCGTCCGCTGCGCGAGGTCGGCACCTGTTTCTTTGACCAGCCGAAGGCGTTGCGATTGCGCTCTCTGCCTCTATCCCGATCATCACGTTCACGCTCACGATCACGTTCACGATCATGATCACGCACCCTGTCACGATCACGATCACGATCACGATCGTGTTCACGTTCACGTTCACGCTGGCGCACATCACGTGAAGCATCACGACCGCCGCGCTCCTCACGCGAGCGTGATCTCTCGGCGCGCATTAGGAATTTGTTTGAAACCTGCGTGTAAAAAGAAAATATAAATATATATTAACTAAATAGAATGTAGGCAATATCATTTCAAGTTAGTTATTGGTCTCTGTGTACCTCTGGTATCTCGTTGGGATCAATTTTCGTCAATGTGACCAAGGGATGTATTTCGCCTTCCTCATCGGAGTGCTCCTGACGTCCATTTCCATGCGCAGCACGTTCCGAATCGCTGCTGCAGTAGTTAACAAATCATATTAATTTAGGTAAGTAATCTCTTGATTCATGCACATACTTTTCGCTGTCGCTAGATTTGGACTCCTTGCGTGAGCGTTTCTTTTTTAGCTTATCCTTGCGCTGCTTAGCCACCAGCTCATCAATGTCGCTTCCTTCCGATTCCTCTGTGGCCGTTGAACGCTTTCTGCGTTTCTTTTCCTTTTTGGCTGCTAATTAAGCAAATATTATTATTATTATGGATTCGCAGTTGATTCAGCATCGGGCTCACTCTTTGTTTGCTTGACTAACTCCCCACAGTTGGCTATGGCTGCATCCTGCAAGGGGCGCGAGTTGCGATCAACGGGCAGATCCTCTAATTGACGCACCAAATCCTGACCGGATAAAACATGACCGAATACAACATGGATACTGCAAGTGGAAAATATTACGGGATTAATATGAATTAAGATAATTAAGTTAAAATTGAGGTTAATTAAGCTAGCTTAAATTTAAAAGTAATTAATATCATTATTATTTATAATAAAATAATTATGATTATACAATCATTTACTTTTTTATTTAAGCTTTATTTATTTATATTTACTTGTTCATTTTTATTTATTTTTAATATTAATTTTTCATTTTATTTTATTTTTTATATATTTTTTTTAGAATATATAAAGGAATCTAACTGAAGGTAATTAAGTAAACTTGAAACTTGATTAGAGTAAAACTCTAATCGAATTAAGGTCAATCAGAAGAGAACAGAATTGCTTTTAATGCAAGTGATGGAAAACTTTAAATATTTTTATTTTATTTAATTTTTTTATTTTACTTGATTTTTAGTTTATCAAATTTTAGTTTTCGGTTTACTTTAAGTTGTTCCCTAATAATAATATAATATTTGATAATTTCATTTTTGATTTACCCATTCAGGTTAGTTTTTGAACATTGATTTCGATTTTAGCTACATAATCTCTATATACATATATATAATTGTATGCTTAATCAACTATGTTAATCAAATCTCACTTACTTGTCCAAGTGTGGCGCAGGCTGTGTTGTACTACAATGAAAAACAGAAGAGAAGAAAAATATTCTTTACACAGTGCAAACATTGTGGTTGGTAGGCGAGATTTGTTGTAGTTTTCTATTGTTGTTGAGTTGTTGTTGTTGTTGTTGCTGTTGTAGATGCAGCTGTTGTTGTTGTACTCTAGTGTGATGCCAGGCAAACTAAACGATATCAGATGGAATACTGCAACTGGATCTGGGTAGCCCCCAGTTGGATTAGCCGTCGCCTGGACACATCTCATCGATTGGGGCTAATGTTCGATAACAGCTGTTAGCTGTTGCCCTCTGTTGCTGTTGCTGTTGTTGTTGTTGCTGTAGTTCTAACTGTAGCCGTTGCATAGTTGCCAAGGACAGCCGCATGAAGAAGGGTTCAGTGTGAGGCCTCAGCTACGCGTCAAGGTGCGCGCCCATAGACAATACACACTTACACTTACACACATAGACGCACACACACCCGACACACACACACGCCCACACCCACAGAGGGGGCGGCAAGGGGGGGCGCACGTGTATTTAGGTAGGCCGGCTCTTGGGTTGGAGAGGGGGGAGTGAGTCGCTGTCGACGTCGATGGACGGCTCAGTCCGCTGGTCAGAGATATTGCATACACTCGCTATGCGGCTATACGGCAATAGATCAATGAACAACAACAGAACTTTAAATAGATATGCAAAGTACAGAGTAAAAGAATTTTTAACGTATTTATGATAGTTCATAGTTCAATAGATTGCTGCAAGAGAAACGTTAACAACTTTCACAGGGTTTGAATTGGGAATTGAAATGGGTGCAATTTGTACGATCCCAGCGGAACGGAGCCCACTTACATAAAGAACTGCGAGCCGTTCGTATTCTTGCCACGATTGGCCATCGACAGCAGAAAGGGGCGATCGTGCTTCTTATCAAAGCATTCGTCTGTAAGAAATGAAATTGTTGAAAACATATATTAAATATTTCATTTCATTTTCAAAAATTCGAAATAAAAAAAAGCTTTTCAAAAACCTCCTGAAAAGTATTACATATAACAATTCTAATTGAAAACAAAAAGAAAATGAAGTAAAACTATTTGATTGCGAGACTCCTGAATCCTTTAAAGATATTAAATTCCTAGACTTGACGGCCTACAACAAAAGATGCTTATAAAATTAAGTGAAATGATAGATTTGATTTGTTGGATTATCTATTGAACAGATTTTAAATCGATACGTAAAAAAAGAAACAGCTTTCGATAGAGATCTTGAAAAATATTTCAAGTCTCTAGCTCTATGGACGAACAGAGATGAGCCTGATCCAAAATGAGGGCCTGTCATGCCTACTTGTGCCTCTTACCTGTTTACAAATCAATTATATTCATATTTCACATTTTCAAGCAAATCATTTTTATTTAACTTTTAATAAATGAGAAAGAAATACAAGAAAACGCTAGTCGAGACTGCTCGACTACGAGATCCCCTGAACCTGTGGAAGAATTGAAGTATTCCAAGAATTCAACGTTAGATGCAGGCGACTTGCTGTCTCGCTTGCTCTGCATATGGGAACTTATTTAATGAATAGATCTTATAATTCTTCTTGTAGATGGACTTTTGTAATCAAACTTTCAGATTATGAGTATGATTATTATTATTATTAATGACATGAATATCTAAATACTAAACCAAAACAAATTAGCTAAACTAGCATTTGAAATACATCGAAAATCTAACAAAAATCAAAATTGTATTAAATTATTATCTACATATGTGTAAAAACTTAGAGAATCTAGCTCTAAAAAAATGTGATAAATTCAATATAAACCCCTAAATTAATAATCATATATGTCAATCTCATTAGTCATTTCAAATGGTTCTTAAAATACTAAAGTATTTTTATGACTGCAGCTGTTTGTATATGTCATATTAAAAAGAGAGATTTAGCTAACTAAAGCATAAATTATTTTTATACATAAACAAATAATAAGTAAACTATAATAAACAAAATATATATTCTATATGTCAGAATGAAAAAATTCATTCTGCCCATATTTTCTTAGTATTTATTGCCTATTAAAAATATTTAACATACATTTTATATTATATTAAAAATTAGGTATATATAAAATACTTGAAAATACTTAAAAAGGTTAGTTTCATCTGTTTTTTATTTATTAGTTATTGACAGTGATAAAAACATAAGAAATTAATTCTCTTTAATACATTAACACATATGTTGAATATATTTATTATATTTTATGGTCACTTAAATTAAAAGACAGACATTAGATCAAATTAATTGATAGTGCTTTGTATGTATGCACATATACACATATACATACACATACACAAGCGCACAAGCAAACATGCACACATACACACACACACACACACACACACACACAACACACACACAAGCAAACATGCGCACACACACACACACGCACGGCTGCCAAAGAGAGTGTGAGAGCTTGAGACTTACCCTCGAATGTGCCGCCATAAATTGATTCGCCACCGGTACCGTTGCCTGCGCTAAAATCGCCCGCCTGCACCATAAAGTCCTTGACCACACGATGGAATATGACACCTTTGTAGTGCAGACGTTTACCGGTGACATGTCCGATGCCCATTTCGCCCGTGCACAATGCCCGAAAATTCTCAACCGTCTTGGGCGCTACATCGCCAAACAACTCGAAAACGATGCGACCGACGCTCAGGCCACCGAGCGTAATATCGAAGAAACAACGCGGTCGCGTATTGCTCACCGCGTCCCGTTTATTTACCGTCATCTTTTCAGCTAAATGCAATCAAATTGTTATGCTTTTAATCTGTTCAGTTTTCTCACGTTGCACAACTTTTTCTTTTCTATTTTTTTTCTCTTCAGTGATGAACTATGCGTTTGCGAATGAGCAGGGCTGGCAACTCTCGTGAAGAACTATTTTTTTATGACAGGGCTGCAAGATGTACTGCTGATGCAGCCATGCGTTCAAATGAATCACTGGTTCCGCTCGTTGACAGATTTGTAGAATAAATACATTATTTATTAAATTATATAATAGATTTAAAAAAATAAGATTAAAAAACATAGAGAGTTGTGAAATAATTTTTTCTTATTTTTATATATTAAATAACTCCATAGTAATATTCTTAATTATTGTTCATTACATTTTTATTATTTTTGTTTATCTGTGCCCTGCTTATCTCAAACAATTATGCCGCATTATAATGGGATATACTCAGTTATCTTAATGCAGTTGCAAAAGTAAATAATTATTCAAAATATATGAGTTCTTAAATATTAATATGTATATTCTAATTGCCCACAATAAAGTTTAATAAAATAAAAAATAAATGCAATTAATTTTGTCAAAGATCTTTTGTGAACAAAGTAACGTTAAAAAAATAAAATAAAAAGAAAATTATAAAATTGGTATTTGTTTAATATATAACAATAATAAAAAAATTTAGTTTTTTTTTATCTATGCCCTTATATCAAATAAATTTATCGCATTATCTGTGGGATATATAAATGAGGTAAAGTAAATAAGTTAGCAGAAAAATAAATTGGTATGCAAATATAAATATATATATTTTTGTATTTAAATTGCACAGAATAAAGTTGAATAAAATAAAAAACAAATGCAAGTTTCTTTTTTTTAAGATTTTTAAGGACAGAAACAAAGTGCTCAATTGATATATAAGTATATAAGTATGAATATACGTATATAAGTGTGTATAACTTTTCAACTTAGGCTAAATATTTAGTATATATTTTTATAAAAATACATAGAATACATAGCGCTCCATGCCAAGCGGTCAGTAAAATGGAATTCTTGTGTGAAGTCGGGTGGTCGTGGGCCGGAGGGTGAGCAGTGCTGGGTAGTTGCCGGCCTACTCCACGGTCACGGACTTGGCCAGGTTGCGTGGACAGTCGACATCGCAGCCACGGAGCACGGCAATGTGGTAGGAGAGCAACTGCATCGGGATGACAGTGAGTATGCCTTGCAGGCAGTCGACGGTGCGGGGTATTTGGAGGGAGCGCGTTGAGAAGGCCATCGTCTCGGTGTCGCCCTCCTCGCAAATGAGGATGGGCCGACCCTTGCGAGAGGTGACCTGCTGCAAGGCGTTCATGCACTTGGTGTAGACGGGATCGCGGAGCACGATCATCAGCACGGGCATCTCGTCGTCGACGAGCGCGAGCGGACCATGCTTCAGCTCGCCGGCCAGGATGCCCTCGCTGTGCATGTAGGTCAACTCCTTGATCTTCAGGGCGCCCTCCAGGCAGGTGGCAAAGTTGAAGCCACGTCCCATGATCAACAGCGATTTGTGCTGGTAGAGCTCCTTGGCCAGCTGCTGCACCTGCGAGTTCAGCTGCAGCACCGTCCGGATGTGCTTGTCCAGCTGCGATAGTCCCGCGATAATCTCCAGACGGCGCTGCTGCAGCGACAGCCGATCCTCGGACATGACCAGGGCGAACATCACCAGCGAAATGAACTGCGAGGTGTAGGCCTTGGTGGAGGCGACGCCGATCTCTGGTCCTGCATTGATGTGGACGCCGCAGTGCGACTCCCGACAGATGCTGCTGCCCACCGTGTTGGTGATGCCCACGATCAGAGCTCCGCGCTGCTTGCAGTAGCGTAGTGCCATTAGTGTATCTGCCGTCTCGCCCGACTGCGAGATGAAGAAGCAGACGTCGTCCCGGTAGATGGGCGTATTCCGGTCCAGGAAGTCGGAGGCCAGCTCCACCATGACCGGCAGCTCAGTGAGCTCCTCCAGAAGCTGGCGCGTCGCCACGGCACTATGATAGGAGGTGCCGCACGCGATGAGCATGAGGCGACGGCAGCGCTTGATCTCCGGTATGTACTCCTTGATGCCGCCCAGGACAACGGTTTGGGTGTCGAAGCGGACGCGGCCCCGCATCGTATTGACAGCCGATTCGGGCTGCTCGAAAATCTCCTTGAGCATGAAGTAGTCGTAGTTGCCCTTCATGATCTGCTGGATCTCCATTTTGAGGGTGATGATCTCACGGGCGTGCGGATCATCCGAGGATTTGTTGAGCCGATGGATGCTCAGCGTGCCGTCGCGCTTCACGGCAGCCACATCGTCGTCCTCCAGGTAGATGACACGATTCGTGTGCTCAATCACCGCTGAGGCATCGGACGCAAAGAAATACTCCACCTCCTTGTGCTCCAGTGGCTGGAATTCCGCACTCACATCCACGTTGCAAGCGCGGCCACTGGGCAGCAACTGGAACTGAGGCTGACCATGGGGACGATGCGCCTTGGTGTACAATATGGGCACATGATCTGTGGCCAGCTTTGTCTTAGCCTTGATACCGACGAGCAGCGGCGAGCCACGGCGCGAGGCGACGCATTCGCCCGGGAAGTGTTTGGACTTCAAGGCAATGGCGAAGGCGCCTTCGATCTGCTGGATGGCCTGCTCCACTAGTTCACCAAAAGTGTAGCCCGGATGCGTCTGCCAGAGGTGATGCACCAGCTTGGCAATCACCTCGGTGTCCGTGTCCGACTCGAAGACGTAGCCGCGCTTCTCCAGCAGTGTCTTCACATCCTTGTAGTTCGTGATGATGCCATTGTGGACGACCACAAAGCTGTTCGCCTCGTCCGAGCGCTGCGGATGGGAGTTCAGCTCTGAGGGCATACCATGGGTGGCCCAGCGGGTGTGCGCAATGCCAATGTGTATGTCCACGGGCTGGTCGTAGCCAGCGCCCTGGCACTGCTCCGCCAGAGCATCCTCTAGCACCTTGACCTTGCCCGTGCGTTTCACCATGAGAATGTCGTGGGAGTCGTTGGGTGCATCGATGGCCAGACCGGTAGAATCATAGCCGCGATATTCCAGTCGCTTCAGACCCTGCACCAACAGCTCGAGCACCTGCTGACGGGACTTGGGCGTCAAATAGTTCAAATAGGCAAAGATTCCGCACATTGTTCAATTGTTGCCTAATTCTGGTTTTCCTTGCTTCTCAATGGTTATTGACCACGTCAACTGCGCTCTGCTTCTTAATGTGGGCTGGTTGACAATGATAAAGTAGCGATTCCGCGGAAATTTTTACTGCGAGTGATAAATTCTTGCCCTCACACACCCTCGCGCAATCACACTCACACACACGCTCGCAACAACAGCTGACGTGTGCAATGTAAACAAAAAACGTTGCATTCGCTGGTTTTTGTTGTCGTCAAAGGGCGCTGCTTACGTAGCAGATATTGCAGGTGTTCAGCAGTCATAAACCACATACACAATCTCTTAAGTTTTCTCTTTTTATTAAAATAATACATTTTCAAAAAAAAAATAATAAGAGAAACAAGTTCAAACAGCACCATTTACAGCGTTGCCATCTAAGCAAATAATTTAGTTGAGCGTGAATGGCAAACGGTCTATCGATATGCACCACTTCGATACCAACAACAGCCCTGCTCTTTTCCTTTTCGACCGCGACGGGTAAAAAACCACATGTCTTGCTCGGTATCCGAGATTTATTGAAATTATGCTGCATAGTGCTGTTAAAACATAAACAAGTGCTTATCGTGTCAACCAGTAACTTAATAAAATTGCGATTTGTGACAATCTGTGTAAATTCGTTGCATTCGAGCTAATTCGTAACCAACAAAAAAAAAAAAACGGTTCTAACTACCACAATCCACCAGCGCGTGAGTGAGCGAGCGAGAGCAAGTTACGATACGAGTGCAAAGAGTACGGAAACCGCAAAGCAAGGCATACGAAATAAAAACAACAACAACGGCAGCAGTAGCAGCGCAGCTCATACGTGAAACGTTAGCAAAGCAACGAGCAAAGCAAAAACTGTCGAATTGTGTATCAATTTTGTTGTTCTTGCTCTCTCGTGTTGTTTGCCGTCGACTTGCCACACATACGTTGTGATTTAAGTTCTTGGTGCGTAATTTGTATTTATCTGTGAAAGAGAAGATTGTTGTGTATGCATGTATATATGTATACAATGTTTGTGTCTTTATGAAATTTGAGCTAGTAGAATAATAGTAGCGCAAGCATTGGCAAGGGCAGGCAGGGATCTAGCAAGCTGCAGAAACAGCTGTTCACTGCTCAGGGGTGCATTAAATGCAAGCGTTGTTGTTGCATAACCACACTTGCGGCTTCTTCATAAGTTTGTTATCTATTTCGTTTATTATTACTTATTATTTTTATTAATTTTAAGTAATGTAGAGCTGTGTATTTGGTATTGCGTCGCATTCCACATTCTATTGCAGAGTCTCACACTCTAAATGTAAAGTGAGACAAGTTGGCAGCACCGCGGTTAAGCGCTTGTTGCTCTTTGCGCTGCTGCTTCGCACTTTAGTGTGGGGGGCATTCACGACTGTGGCTACTGCTTCGCCGCGCCTTAACCTCACTTGTAACACTGTGTGGCTGCATAATATTCTACTTGAGTGGCGAGTTTTGTCATCATCAATTTATCGTTGCTTATTAGAAGCGTATAATGCACCGATTCTGAGGCGAAATAAAGCCAGCGACAAGAGAAAACGAAATTCAATTTGTAAAGCACCGTGAAAATTCAAATTAAAATTTGTATGTGAATTTTTGTATGTGTGGTGTTGCAGCAGCAGTAGCAGTTGTAGCAGCAGCAGCAGCAGCGCAGTGCAGAGGCTGGGGAATATGGCACTTTTGCTAGTGCTATGAACGTAAGCCGCAGGCAGGTGACATCCAGTTAAAGTTTGTGAGTTTTCTTTTGCAAAGGTCGAACAGTGAATTTGATGTATGTATGTATGTGTGAAGAAGAAATAGTAGAAGAGCAATAAATGGTGATTTAAGGCGTTCTTCCCTATTTACTTATTACTATTATTATTATTTTACTCGCACATTTACAGTTACTCGTTGATATTCTTTGTATCTGGCAAGGAAGCACCAAAGAGTTTCCCCACCCAATACCAACAACAACGACAGCAAAGAGCAGCCAGAGCCGAGCCACAATCTGGAGTAGTGCAACGAAAGCTGCCTACTCAGAGAATAGCAGCAACAGACCCAGTCGCAGCAGCAGCAGACATATAACAAATCCGAAATGTCCAGCAGCAGCAGCAAGGAGGATGCCACAGCATCGAATGCCGGCACCGTTACAGTTGCCGCTGTTGCTGCAACATCGAATGCGGCCACTGCATCATATGCGAATGTTGTCCAGAATTTGGACAACAAGAAGGCAGCAGTCGGCACTGGCGCTGCCACTGTGGACAACAAGGAGAATCAACCGAACTTGAAGACGCTCAAATCGTGGAGTGAGGAAACTGCCGCTGCCGAGGCCGCCATCGAGGAGTCGCCCAATATAGGCGAGAAACGTGCCGCCGCTGGCGGCGACAATACCGCTGAGAACTCCTCAGAGCTGGATGACAATAATGACTTTTTGCCGGTGCTCTCATCGCATCATCGGCGTGATCGCAAAAAGGCGCGCAAGGATAAGCCGACGCAGCGCGAATACCGTGAGAAAAATCAACAGCCGCTAGCTGGTGGCAGTGGCTCTGGTCCAGGTCAGGCCCACGGCCAAAAGTCGGCAGCCGGACGCCGTCTGCCCGGCGGCAGCGAAGCTGACGGACGCAAGCAAGTGGCCAGGCAACGTGCACCGCGCGGCAACAGTCCACGGAAAAATGCTGGCGTCCCGGGCGTTAGCGGCAGCGGCAACGGCAACGGCAAAACTCACAAGGAACCCAAGTCTGATACCTCACCAACCAGCGCTAGTCTGGAGGCTAACAACAGTGGCAACGAGGCCAAATCCGGGGACACCGATGCCCAGACAGCCACCTCCACTGCAGCGTCTCCGGCTGCGCCACAGCCAAAACGCTTCATTGCAGCGCCGCCGCCAAAGGTTAACGCTTGGAAGGTAAGTTCTATTTGCCAGAAATTATTACTTTTAATTAAATAAAAGCAATTGGTTTAATTCTGCTAGAGGCTGCATTGCTAAATAGAGCAGAACTTTTATTACAAAATATAAAAAATAATAGTGCAATAAAGAAATAAACTTATGAATACTCTTCTTCTTCTGAAGAAATATCAGACGTGCTTAAAGAGATTATAGGAATTAATTGTAATCTCGTAGAGAAACCCATTTAGAATTTCCCTTGAAGGAATACAGAATATTTGAATATTTGCTTAAAAAAACAGAAATTTTGAATTGAAAAAAAAAAAGATAAATAATTAAATAAATAAAATAATAATTTAAAGTACATTGAGTATAATTTTTATTAAGATCAATTGTATTTGCCGAACTCACGACCCACATATATAATAATATATTATGACAGCATAGCCTCTTAGAGAATTCCGATTAATACTGTTTTTTATATACGTAATATATTTAAATTTTATATCAATATTTCTCGAAAAATGCATATGTCTTTCTTCTGATAACCAATTTCTATTTACGAACCTATGGCACTGCACTTGTAATAATATAAAATGTGTAATAATGTAAAATATATTATATCATAGAGAATCCCTTTTAAAATGCATCTTATATACATACATGTCTTTGCATCTATGTTCAATATTTCGTTGCAATTCCAAATAATATAAAGAGCTTAAAGAATCCTCTTTCTACTGAAGATCAAATCTAGTTTCCGAACTCCATGGCCTTGTAGGCTATAATAACAACATAATGCGACATCAAAAAGCTCTGGTAGACAGAAGCAAAAGAAATACATAGTAGGTAGAGAAGGTAGAGAGGAAAGCGTATGCCCATAAACGACATTGTTTTTATATTATTTCTTGTCGATCTGTTGGTAAACAAATGAGCGTAGAATGGCGTACAGAAAATTGAAGTGCAAAGCGTAATAGGTGATAAATACAACAGGAAAGCGAAAGACAACATAAAAACACAACAAGCGAGCATGCAAACACGTTTTCGTCATTATCTTTGTTGATGTTGATGTTAGTGTTGTAGTTGGTGTTGCTGTTATCATTTATAATCATTTATTTATCCAAATTGTAACCGTATTTATTTACATTTGCTTGCACTAGCATTGCATAATATTCGATAGAAAAACATTTTGCCAAAACAAGCAGCAGCAGCAGCAGGCGAAAGCAAAAAAGAAAAAAAGCAAGCGAACTCTCAATTTGTTTGTATTTTTGTTGTTTTGTCTTCGTTTTATTTTGAATGTTTTTCGTGTGTTATGCAATACACGAAGGAACGAAACTAACGCCGGCGATTGAATCGGCGAACCCCAAATAAAAAATACGCCCACAACAAGAGCGACAATAACAACAGCTAATGCGCAGGCAATCGGTTGTTGTCTTTTGTTCTGTCTATTCACAGTCAGACTGAAAAATAACAAAAATATTTTTTGAATTGTTTATTGCATTCATGTTAGATTTACTTGATTGAATTTGTTTGTGTCTTGTTTGAAAATTGTTTTTTATTTTGCTCTTTGCTTCTTTTGCGTTTATCACACGTAAAGCGAGAGACATTATAGAAATGTACAGTTATAAATAAATGTCAAGGTCAGCAGTGCTGGCGCCGCGCTAACGTCGGCGCAAGCGTTAGCGTCAGCAAATTTTGGTGTGTTGTTTATACAAAAAAAAAAAAAAAGTAAAAAGAGAAAGACAAAGTAAACAGTGAAATATGTATGTGATTTGGCATTAGGGATCGAACGAATGCAAGAGCAAAAGAGAAATAAGCGTAAAGAAAAGGCGTGGCGAATGTTTGCATACATATTGTGTGCGAGTGAGTGCGTATCTAATGCAGGATTTTATGGTACGCCATCTCTCTCTCACTCTGGCTCCTTCTAACTATACGATTATTAGTATATTTAAAGCAGAATAATCTATTTTCTATGTGGCATATATCGCATACTATTGATACTTTGTTGGCCTACGATATACAAATTGTAGAATGCAAATTAAGCTAATTCATAAGCTTGCCGCTTCTTCTTTTTTAAAAGTATTTTCGCTGTTGCCGAGGTGAACACCTTCATAGCAACAAGAACAACAACGATAGCTACTCTCGCTTTTGTTTCCGTTTGTTGTTGATGTTTTGCTTTGGTTTTTTTATTTTTTGGCTGTCACACGGGTTTTTGCTTTGACTGCTGTTATTTTATTTTATTTTTTAACTACCGACGTCGCTGCACCACAACGCAGCGCAGCGCTGCGAATTCAAATGAAAAAGTAAGAGCAAGTAGTTGACGTGTGCCGTTTCAGACGTTCGCAACGTTCGTGTCCATAAACATCATTTCGCTTCTGACAAATTATTACATTTGATACTGTTCAAGTTTAATTAAATACTAATTTGAAAATGTTTTAACAAAATTCGCTGCTTAATTCTTAATTACTTCCAAGTGTCTGGCGGCAGCACGTGTCGTGTGCTTTGTAGTAGCCTGCCCAATTCACCATACTTGTGTGCCGTGGTGAATACTGAATCCGCTCTGACACACAACGATTAATATGGAATACAAATTAGAATTATAAACACAAGGAAAGACGCATTTGTATATAAACATGAGTACGAATACTTGTTGAATATCAGCAACGTTTTACGCTCTCTCTGCGTCGCTCTCTCTCACTGTGTGTGTTGTTGTGAGCGTGTGTCTGTGCCTTCCAATCTCGTGCCGCACAAATATACCGTAAAGACGACTTGATGTGCTCGTGTGTTGTGTAGTGTAATCAACTCATATGTACATATGTATGTGCATATAATAAAAGCAGAAGCTTTTAATTTACAGCGCAACGAGTTAAAATTGACGACTTTAACGAGGAATAGCAACAAAAACAAATAAACATGAAGACGAAAGTAAATATGAAACCAACTTAATCACTTAATGCGCTTACACAAAAGTGCAAGATCTAAATTTAAGCTCATCAAATTGGTGCCAGCCAATTTATTTATTTAGCGAATATTTGCATACACATATACACATACATATATGTACATGTAAGTTTGTATATAGATGTGTGTATATTTACTAGAAATTTGATTGATAAATTTCTATTTGTTATGTGAGCAATTTATAATTCATAATTCATGAATCTCAATTCAAAATTGTTAAAAATATATGTTAATTAAAAAATATAATAATAGTAATATTTAAATTAGAAAATCTTTTGCTAGCGCCACCTGTGATTTCAGATTTGTTCCAGATCGTTATATTTACATATAATAACCGAAACAATTAAATATCATATATATTTATATCTATAAATATATTTGTATGTATGTATGTATATAGTATATATATATTGTGTATGAGCTCTCTCGTAACTATCTATTTTCCGTTCTGCAGTTGTTTTTGTTTTGGTTTTAAATTTCTTTTTGTATTTTTCCTATCTTCATTGTGTCGACGTATCTTTATTTCAGAATATATACAGATTTACTTCTGATACGCTGGATTTCTTTGTGCTTTATTTTCATAAAATCCACTTTTGTTTCCTTGTGCGATATCTTGTATTCTATAAAGAGGTATAAAATGCATATATGCATTTTATTGTTAATATTGTACAAAGAAGATATATGCTATATATATTTATAGATTTGTAACAGCTACAGTCTCTGTATCTCAATTTTTATAATACACTAAAAAAGGGATTGGTGTTTAATTGTAGATATTTTTGAACTGCGCATTCAATTCATTATAATTCAAATTAAATAATTTTAATTATTTTATCTATCTTGGATAATACACTCTAAATGTTGTTTATAAGAATGATATAATATAGAGAATATTTTGTTTATTTTTATATAGTTATTTTTTCTTCTATTTTTGTAAGGATGAAGCCGTTAGGTCACGTAATGCTTTGAAATCAAAATCGAAATATTAAATATCTTTCATACCTATGTCATATCATTAAATATTGACGGCGCCCCTTCAAGTCGGCACGTAATACTCTCACTCATTATCCAAGGTCGTTGAATTAGCGATGATTAATTTCCTAATTTATTTTCTTCTGATAAGGATTCAATACTTGTTTACTTGTTTACTTCCAAAATTAGTTAAGATGGGCAAGCAAGAGCTTGACGATAGGTTTATTATGGTTTCGTTTAGACTTATCTGGTTTATTTGATAAGTAAAGCATTGTCATACGTTGATTATTCAAATGAAATGAAATGATTTTTAGGAATTGATTTATTAACACAACTGCTTCAAAATTATATTATCAATAATAATAAATATTTAATTCATCAAGAAGCTTAAAGTGTTCAAAGTTTTTCAGTATAGGGTTTTTTTTATATATTGTACAAATAAATACTTATCCGAGATATTTCATTTATAACCTAATGTACCGCACAATATATTTGTAACACATTCCAATTGAGTATCGATCACGCCAATCAGAAAAAAAATCTACAATCGAACATTTTTGTATAATTCATTATGGTCGGTTGCTTGGGGGTCGTCACGCCGTAAATTAAAGTCCATCGCTAGTTAAAAACTTGGCAACATTTTCACCCACATATACACAATAGACGTATACATACATTCACGTTGCCTTGTGCACTGGCTCCAGTTCGTCAACTTGTTCTTATCATTTTTTTTTTTTTTTAATAGCCTACAATCCAATAAAAACAATCAAGAATGTTATAGTTGGGCGATGTCGACTGCATAATTCACTGCATAATCAAACACTATCAAGAGAGTGTCTGCAGTATGTTGACAGCTAAATTTGTAAACTTTGTATTCAAAATCTGGAAAGAAAAGAGGAATACGTATATATACATACATACATACATATATACGTATTTTTGTGCACAACAGTATTTTAGTTAAATTAGTTACATTTTAATTATAGGAAAAGCTAATTCTCAGTTCAGGACTAAGACTTTTTTGGACGAATATTCCTAAAATCTTGAAAATACAGCTAATCTTCGGATTGGCAATCGCACGATAAGCAACAAAAAATAGTTCTACGAAGTATTTAGATTTTAAGCTGATATATTGCAATATATATTTAGAGTGCATTCCATTTGAATATATGTATATGTACATTATTTATCAAGATTATAGTATATTCGAGGACGAGAAATATTCCGCATATTCTAAATTTAAATTCAGTAAAAACTTGGCCGTGAGCCGTAGTCCCGTGGATACGTCGAGAAAATCGTAGGATACTAACAGCTTTATATATATACTCCTTGTAAACTAATCTACCCTTCCACTTTTTGTAAAAGAGTAGAATAATCGAGAACGCTTAAAATAGCAAATAGTAAAAAGAACATTAAAAAAATGGCCATAAATTTGTTTTCGTTCGAGTGCTGACCTTTTTATTTATTTTTTAGCATATATACGTATATACATTTATAGATAGAGACTGGTTCTTAGCATTTCTATTTGTAAGCTATTAAGTGATAAGACTGCTTGGGTTCGCTGTAAGTTGTCTGCGGTCTGGCGAGCATTCGAATCGCTTGAAGTAAACCTGCTGCTGGGCCTGCGCCTTCCGATTACACTCCGCTGATTTGACTTGAAGCACGTTGGCCTGCTGGAATCGTAGTTGGTTTTATAATTATCTTTACATAATGCCAATTGCGGCCGGCATTTTCGCCATACCTATTTCAATTTGCTAAAACGTAGAAAGAACTGAGCCCCACCGTGGCAGCTAAGGGGCGGCAGATGTGGAGTGGAAAGTAGACTAGAATGCGGGTCTTTTTGCACGTTTATTTTTTTCATGCTTTGTCAGTTGTTTTTCATTCGCCTCGGATATCGACTGCGTTGTTGCTTGGAATTATATTTAAATTTGTTATTTTGTGTTAGAATCGGCTCAGTTGTCTCTCAGCGATCGTTCGAGCTATACATATACATATAGCCAACAAATACAACTGCGTCTTAGCCACGGCCAGCCAAAGTGTTATACTGCCAACTCTACTGCGTGTTAATGTGACTTGGAGCGAGGCAAGTTTGAGTTATACATATATGTATATTTGGCAAAAATCTTCAAGGTTTTGCTTACTTCGGTTTTGGGGGTATGTGATGATGATGAGTGTGCATATAGTTCCCCATTAATTGAATGAAAAAGCTCTGCTAATCAATGACCTTGAATCATGGGAGTGTACTACGTGCAATCGAAATATAATCTAATTGTAATAGCATTTTATTTTTAAACGTTTTATTATTATATGGCAAATACGTCAGTTCGCTAAGGGGGGTTCAAATGTCTTGAATTGTGATTAGAGCAATAAATACGTACATATCTACATGAGTATTTGTATATACGTATTTGCCTATAGTAAATGTACACATTAAATACTTTTATTTAAAGATCACGCTGATAGCACATGGGCTTGGGAAAATATTTGAGTGGAAAACTACATAGTGTAGTGTGATACCGTGCCAAGTATGACTAATGCCGTGTCCTGCATTTGTGGCTGACTCATGGAAAAGTCCATTGTGGCTTTAATTGATTATTTTTTTTGGGTATATATGTATGTATATACATATGTTGATTTCCTGCAGACGATGTTCTTAAAATTTGAGTACGTGCTCTGAGTCGCGTTTGTAGATGCTGAATTTGAGCACAGATAACATAGAGAACATTTTTTCAATTTAAAAATAAAATTTTTTTTTTATAAGTATGCCAGAATAGTTTTTATTAAAATGCATTATAGTATACAATTTCTTTACTTCAAAAAAAAAATAAATAAATAAACCACGCACAATTCATTGAGCACTTTCGCTCTCTCTCTCTCTCTCTCTCTATCTCTCTATCTCTATCTCTCTCTCTCGCTCTTGGTCTGTCTCTCTTTTCTTAATTTCTCACTTCTCAGAGTCGGTCTCTTGCATAGCGAGTTTTTCCACCACCCGCAGTTGCTGCGTCTGTGGCCTACGTGCCGAAAATCACATGTTGTTTGTTTGTTTTGCTGTTTTTCAGTTTACAGTTACAAGCTGTTGCGAGCGAGACAGCAAATGTTTATGCTTATTGCCAACTGTTATTGTTTTGCTCTCATTGACACACTTGTTAATTTGATTTATTTATTTTATTTATAAGTCAGTTCGTCGCAAATACAAAATGCACATTTTGAAAAATAAACTAAATTTGGAACGCTTGCGATGCATAGTTCTATAAAAAGAAAAATAAAAACAAAAGCTGTATTCATCTAGTATACAGGGTGCTCAGTATCATGCGCTGTCTCTCACTGCCTTGGCCCCCGGCAAACCGTGTTTCTCTCTGTGTGTGTGTCTGCTCTCTTTCTCGCTCTCTCACGCATGAAATAACCGGCGCATCGGCTGTTTTTTGTTTTTATTTTGAATTGCCTTAATGTTCGAGCTTTGTTGCTTTGTGAAACCAGTTGTTGTTGCTTTTTGCCTGGCCCTCTTCGTTCATTGTGAGGTCTGCTGGTCTTGTTATTTTTGTTGTTGCTTTTGCTGCCATCTTCGTTGTGTGTTCGCCTTTGCTCACGTAGTCAACGCGTGCACAGCGTACGCCAGCAGCGACGCAAGCAGCGCACCAGAGCTGTTTTCATTGGCTTTGCTTGACTGGCAGCGCACAGAATTCAAGCAGCAGTTAAAGAGAACGGACGCGTTTATTCTGAAAAGTGTTTCCACGTTAACTAATAAATAAAAATACACAGTCATTTGTTTAAACAATTTGTGACAGTGAGAGCAGCGAGCAACTTAATCAATTTGAACATTTCGCTGAAGAGTAAAGCAAACAAATTCGTGATAAGATATGAAAAAGACTTGCATGTGGGCAAATTAAATTATAACGTGTTGCCTTCAGATTAAAGGCAAACTTCAAGCATTTGTGACAGTTTTTAGGTAATTTTTTGCACAATAAATAAATAAAAAAAAAAACACATACATATAGCACAAGTGTATGTATATAGCTTGTGTTTAGTGACTGGGTGCCATGAACCGTATCTGGGTTAGGGACACTCCCCAAGTCGCATTGCGTGTTATTGCCTTTGACATCACGTTCTAGGTTATGCCATGGAGTAGGGAGAAAAAGAAGAAAAAAAAAATAATAATAATATAACAAAAATATATCATAGTTGAATTTATTTTTCAATCGACGAGTCATAATAATGTTAAATCACTTTTCATTGACCAATTATTAAAAATTCTTTTTGTTTCTAAACATTCTTTCATGCAGATATCAACAAAACAAGTCGGCAGCCCGAAAGCTGGTACATCACCATTGGACAAACGCGTCTTGCAACCAAAGGCGCAACAGCAATCGAAACAGACTGGCAGCAGCAACAGCAACAGCAACAATAATAATAATAATAGCAACAAAAAGACACAGCAGCAACAACCGCAATTGAAACAAGTGCAACAACAACAACTGCAGCATCAACAACAAACGGCAATAAAACCCACGACAATAAGTGCAACAGCAACAACAGAAGCAGCAGGAGTTGCCTCTGTAGCAGCAACAACAACAAACGTCGCCGTACCAACAACTGGTGAGTAAACATTCAGCTCACGCTCTCGCTATCTCTCTCTCTCTCTCGCGCGCGCACTCGCTCTCTTTGTTCTGTCTCTCGGCGCAACTGCGTCGGATATATTAAATGACATGATGTTGTGATTGGCCTAATTGAAAATACATACTTATATTAACAATTCTTTTCATTATACAGTTGATGCCAGCATTGCGGATGCGCTCGTCAGTTCAGTGGTAAAGGACAAAAAGAAGGTCAATCACAAGGTAATAAACAACTTTAGCTAGCTTCAATTTTTGGCTTATTTTCAATAAATATTATTGCTCTTGTCTTTAGGCCAGCGATTTTAGCAACGTTGGTGAGTGGCCTACGCTTATCGGTGGAGTTTCAGGCAGTGGCAAAGCCACCGTTAACGAAGCCAAACGTAGCTCAACAAAGAAACAGCCTGTGGCGAAAGCAACAGCAGCAGCTGTAGCAGCAGCAGCCACCTCAGCCAATCAACCCGCAGCTTCAGTAACTACAGCAACAGCTGTCACAAGCAGCAATAGCAACGCCGAGCCAAACGTAGCTCCAGTTGCCACTAGCAGCAGTCAGGTATCTCAGAGCGCCACAGTCAGCACGAGTCAGGATGTCAAGAGCCAGCGAGAAGCCGAGCAATCCACTGGCAGCGCAGCTGTCCCAGCTGCTGGCGCCCTTGCCGGCGCTGCCCTCAATAAGAAAATCCCCAAGCACAAGTGGCGTCCGTTGCAAATCGATCTGGCCAAGTCTAGCCGGCCCAAGCCCATTGGTGGACGGCCCAATCGGCGGTTCAGCGACGATACCTACGAGCAGCGGCGTCCGCCGCGCACTTACCATGAGCGTGCCGGCCCGGCAGGAGCCCGAGGCTCTGAGGGCCATGCAGGAGGCGGCGCCAATGAATCGCGGTCACATGGTGGCCGTTATGCGTACAACGCACGCACGTCTGCTGCGGCCGAGCGCGTGGATTCCTGGCGTAGCAGCGGCCCCAGTGCCGCGGTCTACGATGAGCAGCGTTCAGGCACCGGAGCCGAGGGGCCAACAGCAGGTGGTGCCGCATCAGCGACAGCGCCAGGGGTTGGCGGGTTGCGAGGCCCACGCCGCTTCCGCACGCCGTATAGGGGCGGGCGGCAAGGGCGCGGTGGATTCTCAAGACCGGGACCAGGTCGTCCAACTAATCGCATACCACGCCATCTGCTAGCTTCTGGCGAGTACGCCAACTATTTGCCGGCGGACGCAGCCGGTGCAGATTCCTCACAATCCTATGTCCTCATGGGCACACACTATTTCGGCAACGTGCCGGCTGCCTACATTGAAATGGACGCCTCTAGCGTCAAGGAGGCCATCAAGAAGCAAGTGTAAGTAGTTCATATAGCCTATATAGAATCTAGTTTTAGGCACATTCGCATTAAGTATATGAAATTACAGCTAACAAGTTAAGTGTCATAGCAAAACCCATAAAATGTATACATATATATATATACCTGATCAGGGAATATCTGAGTCGATATGGCCATGTCTGCAGAGATCTCGTAAAATTGAATTGATTAATTGATGTATGAAAGTCCTTTAATTACTAAACTGGTTTTTTACCCTTGCCCACAGTGAATACTATTTTAGCGCCGATAATCTCACCGGCGACTTCTTTTTGCGCCGCAAAATGGACCCAGAGGGTTATATACCGGTCACTCTGATCGCCTCGTTCCATCGAGTCCTGGCGCTCACCACGGACGTGGCATTAATTGTCACCGCCATCAAGGAGTCGGACAAGCTGGAACTTTTCGAGGGCTACAAAGTCCGCACAAAGACAACGCCCACCATTTGGCCAATTAGCGATATCATTGATGAAGCTGACAAGTCGCAATTGCAATTGCAGCAGCAACAACAGCAGCAGCAGCAGCAGCAGCCGAAAACAGTTGCTGTGGAAGGAGAAGTGCTAAAGAAGACGGAGAAAATAGAAAACCAGACTGAACCGGTTAAAAAGACTGTGGAGCAACCAGAGGCATCTGTGCCATCTTTGCCAGCATCGCCCCTGCCAGTCATATTGACCCCAGTCATGGCTACGAAACCGTTGAGCAGCATACCGCCGCCGCCGGTTCCGCGCTATTCGCAGAATGTGGTGCCCAAGATGCTACTGGAGAAGCAGCGACCCGCAACGGTGGGCATGAACTCGGTGAATGCAATCAGTTCGCTCACCCAGCGTGTGGAGGGCGTTGTTGGCCAAAAGGCTGCGGTTGGGGCTGCTGCTGAGTTGGCCGATCATCTGAGCGGCCTGGCCGAGAGTGTGAAGCCAAAGAGCAGCTCGACGCCGGAGAAGCGAACGGCAGCAAAGGCGGCTGGAACTGGCGGAACTGAAGGTGATGGGGTAGTAGCTGCTTTGGTGGCGGAGCCTGAGGGCATGTGGAAAGAGGTAAAGAGACGCTCCAAAACAAATGCTTTAAAAGAAAACGCTACTAAATCTATCAACAACAACAACAACAACAACACGTCAACACAACAGCAAACGCTTTCACAAACGCTCAACAACAACAACAACAATAACAATGTTAAGCCCAACAAGAACAAGAGCAACAACAACAACCACACCGTCACTACAAACGCCACCTTGACCACGTCCATGTCCAAGTCCTCGTCTGCATCCAACGCCACATCCAAAGCTTTATCAGCCAGCAACACATCCATCGCTGTCTCTGTTACCACCAATGCCACCGTCACCACCACCACAGCAACCACTTCCACCTCCATTACTGCCACAAACAACAATAAAAAATCATCTTCTGGCAACGCTGCTTACACGACCAACTCCCAATCCTCCTCCAAAACAGCTGCTGCTACGCCATCCGCTCAGTGCCATGCCGAAAAGGAAGAACTAGACTTTCAATTTGACGAGGAGCTAATGGACCCCATACCCGCCACCGGACGCATCAACAACTTTACTGAAAACTTCTCCGACGATGATGAATCTGACTACGAATTTGCTGACCGTGACATCAACAAGCTGCTCATTGTTGCCCAGGTGGGTCGTGCGCCCAAACACGATGGCTACGATCGCACCGCTGACTACACTTCACGCACGAAAATCACTCAGGACCTGGAGAACATAATCAACGACGGGCTAGCCAACTACGAAGAGGACTTGTGGACCACCACCAATGTGGTGCCCAACACTGACTATCGCACCGTCAACGTCATCTCACAGGCGGACTTTGAGAAGCTGGCGGCTAACAAAAGGGCAACAAACCTGTTGCCCCATCAGCCGCCGCCACCGCCGCCAAGCTATGTGAATGAACAGGAAGATCCTGATGGCACGCTGGTGGATGCTGATACCACAATCAATTCGACACTGAACTCCACACTGAAGTCTCGACGTGCGCGCTTCTATGCCGCGCCTAACTCGCACTCAATTGATCCCCGCACTCCAAGAAAACGCAAATTGCGTCACACCGCCAATCCGCCGGTGGAAGCGCACGTTGGCTGGCTGCTGGATACCGTGGAGCATCGGCCCCGTACGACCTCGATGGGCTCTTCGGCGGGCACATCCCCCACCACATCCTCGTATGGTTCCTTTGGATCATCGGTGCCGCAATCGTTGCCCGTTTTCCAGCATCCGTCGCATGCGCTGCTCAAGGAGAACAACTTCACTCAGCAGGCCTATCACAAATATCATTCGCGCTGCCTGAAGGAGCGCCGTCGTCTGGGCTATGGCCAATCCCAGGAGATGAACACCCTCTATCGCTTCTGGTCCTTCTTCCTGCGCGAAAACTTTAACAAGAGCATGTATAATGAGTTCCGAACGCTGGCGCTAGAGGATGCACGCAACGGCTTCCGTTATGGGCTGGAGTGTCTGTTCCGTTTCTTCTCGTATGGCCTGGAGAAGAAGTTCCGCCCGAATGTGTATCAGGACTTCCAGGACGAGACCATTGCCGATTATGAAACAGGTAATAAACTATTATAAATATGTATTATTTAATGCTAATCGTTTGTTGTCTCTTGGCAGGTCAACTGTACGGCCTGGAGAAGTTCTGGGCTTTCCTCAAGTACTACAAAAACGGCGAGAAATTGGAAGTGCAGCCGAAACTGGCTGAATATCTGAAGAGTTTCAAGAATATTGAAGACTTCCGCGTTGTGGAGCCAGAGATCAATGAAATGTTACAGGGTGTGGGCAGTCTGACCCCGGGACGTCAGCTCAATAGGCTGCGCAAGCAATCATCAAAACATTCAATCATCAAAACAATCATCACAAAAATCAAAATCAATCAAATTCATCAATCAACAAAATCACAACAATCCAAGAATCAACAAAAAAAAAATTCCATCACACATCAACAAAACACCAAAAAAACAATCAATCATCATCAAAAACATCAATCAAGAAATCACAATCAAATCAACACAAAAAGAATCACACACAAAGAAAAAACAACATTCAAAAAAAGAAAAAAAAAGAAAAAAAAAAAATCAAAAAAAACCAAAGCACATTCATCAAAAATCAAACATCAACAAAAAAAAACAAAAATCAAAACAAAATCAATCATCAAAAAATCACACAAATCCATCAATCAAATCAACAACAAAACAAAAAACAATCACCCAAAAAGAACAAATAAACACACAAAAAACAAGAAAGAAACAACAACAAAAACACAAAAAAAACATCAAAATCAACAAAACAACAAACAAGCACAAGAGAATTCAAAAGCAAATCAAAAAAAAAAAAAAACACCAATCATCAAATAATCAAAACAAAAAAAACATCAATTTTCAAAAACATCATCATCAATCAATCAAAAATCAAAAAAAAAAAAACAAATCAATCAACAGAATCACATCAATCAAAAAATCAAAAAACAAATCAACAACAAAACAACAAAAATCAAATCAAAAAAGCAACAACAATCAAAAAAATTCAAAAACAAAATCACACATCACAAAACTCACAACACCAACAACACAAATCACAAAACAAAGAAATCAATCAAAATCAATCAGACAACATCAAACATCAAACAAATCCATCATCAAAAAACACACACAAACATCATCAACAAAAACAACAAAAAAAAAATCACAGCGCCGCAGCGTGTCCGAGAGCGATGGCACAGCTGTGATTACAGCTGGTGGTAGACGTCTGAACACTACCATCACCAATCGCAGCGACTATGTGGGTCGACTGTTGCAACAACAGCAACAACAACAGCAGCAACAGCAACAACAGCAGCATCAATATCATCAGCAACAGCAGGGCGGCTATGGGGGCTATGGACAGCAGCAAAATCGTCGCCGTACTGGCTCCTTTGGCAGCAGCACTGTGCGCGTGCGCAGCGGATCCTTGGGCAATAAGCCACAGGTGGTTAATCGCAATTATCAGCAGGGATCACAGCATGAGCTGCGCCGCGGCGGCAGCAATTCTGGCCTGGCGCCACACAAACAGCGCCAAGGGCAACAGCAGCAACAACAACAACATCAACAGCAGCAGCAGTACAAGTCAAAACCTCAGGCAGCTGCTCAGATTGGAGCACAGTTAAATGCAGCACGCGCTAGCAATTCAACTGTTTCGACCTCAACAACTGCAACAGCAGCAGCAGCTGGAACGTCATCTTCCACCACGTCATCGTCAAAGAAGTAATTTGTAATTACGCAGCGAAACATGGATTAAGATTAATTATGACTTACGATTAGCTTGGAGGTACAAGTTGGAGACTTTCGTCCGACATTCTCCTATTCTCCCTTGTTTATTCAAATATTTCATATATATTTTTTTTAGTAGTATTTGAGTGAGGCGTTATGTGGAAACATCCGTTAGCGTTAGACTAATTAAGTTAAACTTCAACTTTGTTTATTGCAATTGCTTTGAGTTGGTTTAGTAGTTACGATTAACTGTTTCTATTGTTTTTTTTTTCTTCTCTCTTTCTCCACGTCTAACTGAAACGAATGCTTATGAAATGCTCAATGTTTATTGTTAGCACATACATACATATATACACACACACACACACCCATAATATATATAGAAACACTTATACATATTCACATACACAAGCAGCCTGTGCTCTGTGCCCAGTGCCAACCAGCTATGAACTAAATTTATAATATGTACATTTTCATCGCTTTTCATTCTTTGTTTGTTCATATTTGAATATATAGATGATTAGATGTTTATATATTTTGTACGCTACAAACAAATTTCCTACAGAAGCAGTGTTGATATTTGAACGCATTGCCATGAACTATTGTACTATATACGATAAAGATGAAGATCTAACGATAATTAATAACCCTATTATAATTACCAAAAAAAAAAAAAAAAAAAAAGAAAGAAACGACAAATGTAAACGAAATTAATATACAGAAACCAAATGATCTTAAAGCAAATCAATTTTGTACATTAAATATTCGAAAAAGTACATTCAAGCTATATATAAATATATTCATATAGCACCACTATACATATGCATCCATGTGTGTATATACATTTATATATTGAGTATATATATCACACATATATATAAACCATATATATATTTCGTGTGTGGCCCAGAAAGAAGCAAATGTAATGTTAATGTTTAAGATGCAGACGTTTGTTATCCTAAAACTTACCTATCGAGGCATGCGGGGCGCCACTGCCAGCGAATTTTAGTAATTTAGGCATTTAAAATGTATCCAAAATGAAATGAAATATCTAAAGAAAAACCAAACAAACCCAAATCCCAAATCAATTTTGATTTTTCTTTCTACTGAGCAATGCACTGACCACACCTCCCCAATACCCCTCATTCTCCATCAGCTACTGTACCCAGTTCATAGAGAGCGAATCAATATCTTTTCGACCCGCCAAGCATTTAAAAGTTTATTGCCAACCCTCTTATACTTTTAAGTTATAGCACTTGTTACATTTATTTGAAATACAAGAAAATCTGAAAGAAACAATAATCTTCAAAAAATGAGATAGAAAACAAAGTTTCAAATTTACAAAATATTGGCAAATCAGTGCTAGGAAAAATAAAAGGAAAGAATAGAGATAAACTGAAAAGAAAACCCCAATAAAAACGAAATGTGTTTTGCATAGCTATTAGAATTAGATTTAAAGATATGTGAGAAATCAAACGTAAGCTTACTATTGATAATTACCTATATACGATATACATATGACTCTAAAGCGTAACTACAATTTGGAAATACATAAGTAAAGTTCACGGTGAAGTTTTGCTAGTTGATGCACAGTTTGCAAAACTGCGAGATCAGCTATATATATATATATTAAATATAATACATTTAATGAAAAGTCCAACAAAATCAAGCATGATCTAATCCCAATCCATTAGCTCCTTGGTTCTTGCTTCGCATCATCTAACAATAAGCAACCAAAAAAGAAAAGTGCAAACAATTGTCATTACACACACTCTCACACACACAAACACATACATAGTATATAATAATTATATCTTTTTACCATTTAATTATTTGTAAATATTTTTTCTGCTTTTAAATTGTCGCCCTAATTGTAAAACACTCACGCACACACCTACACCCAAACACACAGACTTTCAGCTTTCCCATGAGCTTAACAATTTATATATATCTATATATATAGATAACTCTATGTATATGTATCGATATTGACCACACTTTTTAATGACATTTTCCTCGTAATTGTATATTAGTTTGCGGTCCAAACTGTTTAAATTCTTTCCACATTGAAGTGCGCAAATCTGTTGAGTTTTGATTATATTTCATTTTATAATTATTAACTAAATGGGTACACATATATATTTTTTTTTTTACATATTTTGTGTCGTATCCCTTTAAGTTTCAATTTTTTATATATATTAAAAATATTATACATAATATAATTAATCTATACGAATTACGACTGGATGTAAAATCCGAGTAAACGCAAAAGAAACAAACAAAAAAAAAAAAGGAAAAAATTAATAATTAATTTTGTAAGTTACTTAAATGAAAATACGAGAAAAAAGAAAAGAAAAAAAAACGATTATTGTGAAAAACGTGATAGTTTAAACCATAATGATTAATATTTACTATTATTATATGAATAATTAATTATAAAGCATAATGCAAAAACAAAAAAAACAAAAAAAGGAAAAAATTTCATAAACTAACGTAACAAAAAAAATATAAAATTTTTTTAAAATAAACAAAAAAAAATGTTAAAAGTAATTGAGTAGAAAAAACTAAAACAAAAAAAAAAATGAATAAAAAAAACTTGAAAAAACTAAAAAAAAACGGTCTTTTAGATTGATTCTTTGGCATTGCACTGCTTCGTTGAATAACGGCAGTTAGCTATGGCTGTGTTGCGCGCCATTTACACCAGAGGGCGCCATAGCGAGGCTACTCCATGTTGTCGCAACATGTTGCGAGAGTATGGCTGAGCTCTTGTTGCAAAGGACAATGTAATGCATAACTAAACATAAGCAAAAACTTAAACGGGGCACACAAATCGACCTTTTGAGTAATTAACCCCTTTTGCAGTTATGCGCTATTTGTCAGCCAGGCAACAAACGGCACACCAAGGAGTAGCCCACACGGACACACCTGGCTTTGGATTTGTCTTCTCGGCTCCTGCGTTGGGTGTCACAGATTAACGCCTGACTTGAATTATGTGCTGGTACCAAAGCCCGGCCAGCCCGACCCCTGTGGCCTGGCCACTGACCGGGGCAAGCTACTTCGCAAATCCGAGCAGAAACAAAAAGTCGAAGCCATGGAAAAATCATGTATAAAACATAAGAGCGACAAAACACGCACACACATCGATTGGGGTGGGTGTGCGAGTGTGAGTGGCTGTAGGTGTGGGTGTGGGTGTGGGTGTGGGTGTGAGTGTGGCACCTACCGAATGTCGCCAGATGTCGGCCAGGCCTAGCCTCTCTGAGTCTGGCCATAGCATGAGGCGTTTAAAAATTGAAAACCAATTTCGTAGCGATTTAAAAGCACGAAGCGGTTCGATGGGTCGTATGAGGAGCACTCCTCCCTCTCACTCTCTTTCTCTCTCACTCTCACTCTCTCTCTCTGTCGCTGTATGTCGCTCTCTGTGTGTGTGTGTTGGCTAACTCATTGTGTGACTTTTCACACTTCGGGGCCAGTTGCCAGTTGGGGCTCAGTATTTTTAGATTGTGTTACCAATATTTATGGCTCTGCGGGGATGCGAAGCGCACGCCTTTTGGCTCGCGTGACCGCAACCCAGGATCAGACCAAGTGTAATCACCTGACCCTCGTTGATGCCTCCAAAGATCTTATGTGTGTGCTTAATTCCAACTAAATTTAATGCGCGTTTAACCTTGTGGCACTCACGACGAGCCACGATCTGTCTCTGGCTGCCATGATGGATGTGTGCAATTTATTGGCACTTCATTTCACGATTATGATTATGAGCCAGCTGCATGCGTCCTCCCTCGGGGCCAATCGGAGTTTGCTTGTTAAATGGCTGCTTGTCAGCCGGCGGCTGCAATTTGTCCAACTATCTACAAACTATGCTTGAGTACAAATGCGCACAAACAGACGCTCTGTAGTTACAGTTGTTGTTGTTGTTCTGCTCTGGCACGGACAGGTGCCAAATGGCCGCTAATGCCACTTTAAGCTATGTGTCCATATGGAAAGCACATATCTACATATCTTTACATATATATCCTGTGGGCATATATGGCTATGAATATGCATTTGCATTGAGACAGAGTCTAAATTCATTCATGATAAGTTTTGCGACTGACAGAAGCAGGCGTGGCATTCATAATTATATACTTATTCACAAACAACTACCAAGTCAAGAAAATATCAAAATATATATATCTTCTATTAGAAATCATCGCCAGGTCTACTTGAACCATCTGCAAAACTACATATTATGTCTATAGTAAATGAGATTTCAGGTTATTTATTTAATATTTTTATATTTTGTGTGATTTTTTATATTTTTATAATACAAATATGGAAAACATATATAAAATATATTTAATACGCATTATAAATAATATAATATACAAAAAAAAAAAATGTATATATAAGATATAAAAAAGTAAACGTAATGTCAAGCTGCTAATTATAAATTATATAATATTATGTAAATAAAATATATTAAATATAAATTACCAAAATATATTAAATATAAAAATTGTCAAAAATATTATCAACGGAAAAAAAAGGAAAAAAATTAAATAAATGTAGTTATTATATTAATAATAAGTTATAAAAAATGGAAATTAGTAATTTTTTTTTTTAATTAATTTAATAAATGAATATATAATGGTTGGTTGCTGCCGTGGCTTGAAGGTGGGGTGGGCTATACTTTAGAGGCTTATTGCTCCATTCCTAGATGGATGATCTTCATGAAACATTCAGTCTCTAGTATTTGAAATGATTTTTTTTGCATATTGGAGGATGTGGCATCCAAAATCTGAAAATTACATAATCTGCGTATTATCTATCTAAATATACAAATTTAAAGTCTCCAGCTCAAACGGTGTAGAAGTTATGCCCAAAAAACCTAAAAAATTGAAACGAATTTTCGATTTTCGATAATTTGGAAATGGGATGAGTTATCGAAAAAACAAAATAAACTCGTACTGCGTAACTAACATACGTGTGTTCATGTGAAATTTCAGCTGTCTAGCGTTTGTAGTTTCCGAAGTCTCCACGTTCATACGGACGGACAGACGGACAGACGACAGACTGACGGATGGACGGACAGGGCTAGATTAACTTATATTTTTAAGCTGATCAAGAATTCCCATTTTCAATGGGTTCAGGGTATAAAAGAAATGCATTGAGATATAAAGGCCTCGCAGCTGTTGTTTAACTGACGATAAATTCCGCTAAGTCTTACGTATTTTAAGCGGTTTTGCTTTGTTTACGAGGAGACAGCAATTGCGACTCCGTTGCATTATAGTGTATTTGAGTCCTTTCCAAATACCGTTGCATCCATTATTACATTCCTTAAAGTTGTCAGTGAATATATTGGAATTCGCATTGCATCGTGTGGGAGCGTGAATTGTAGAATTTCAGCTATGAATGCTTAAGCCTAATTGGATACCTGGCTGCGATTACTCAGTATTTAGATAAGCGTCCCCGTGATTTCCCGCCAGCATTTGCGCATCGGCTTAGCGCTATTATTGGGCAGACCATAAATGTTTTGGAGCGTTTGCAATTTTGATTTGCCGCACAGCGTAATTAGTTTGGCCTGGTCCATGGTTAGGTCGGGCCAGGTCGAAACTTGGTAATGCGAAAATTGGTAATGCGCTTAACTGCTCTTCGGCTGCATCTGCGAATTTCTAATAATTAAATTAAATATTTCATAAAATTGTTTCAGATGCGCCATCAAGTGTTTCACACATGGCATATTCATATAATTATAAATTAATATATACCCATACATCTCCTTCTCTTTCTATATATGTACATACATATATAGATCTATATATATATGTATGTATAAATGGGCACACTATATGCCAAAAACTAATTACATTTTGGCCCGCAACGCTTGCGGCCTGCACGATGAGTCTCGTCTAGGTAAATAACCAATGCAGCCAATAAATATTTGAGTTTCTGGCTGCTGTTGCCTGTGCTGCAACGAAATCGGGCTTAACATAAATGTGCATACATACATATATTCCCGGAATTCAAATATTGGCTGTCAAAAGGTTTAATATATGATAAATACGATTAATATTTTCCCTTTAAGATTAGGTTTATAGAGCAGAGATAGACAAAATTAGCATTAAAAAATTTTTTTTAAACCTTGATTGTTTATCGTTTGCATAATAATTTATGGACACACTTATAACAAAGTTAATCTTTGTCTATTCAACTCTATAATTTCTGAACGAACAAAAAGCTTTTAGTTTTAGCTTCAGCTCACTAATCAAGTGCTGCAACTTTAGGTGGTAGATAGATAGACTAGACTATGACTATGAAAGATATAATATATAATATTAATTTCCTATCTACTACAACCAGTGCACACTGGTTCCGCTTGTATGGAACGGCGGCCATAATTACTTTTTATAGAGATAGCGGGCTGGAAGATAGCCCACTGCAGTAGGTGCACAGAAGATCAACTCCACTCATATTTCTAATGCTTTTTTTTTTATTTATATCAATCTCTTTTTTCTATAGTTTTCTATAGTTACTTTTTTAATGTTTAAATATTTCCAAAACAAAACTTTTTTACATATCAAACAGTAATATTTAAATATAGTTAAAGCATGTATATTATAGTGATCTCCTTATAAATCGAACTATAATAAGATCAGATCAAAGAATCCATCAGATGAAGCTCTATCCTAATAAATTGGCTTGAACACATATTTATCTATTGGAGATTCCAACTTCATAACTATCGAGAGTTTATTTGTTCTTTTTTCATCGAATAAATAATTGTTCTTATTAAAACAGTAAATTGTAAACACTATAAAAGTTATTTCATTGATGCCAATGAATGCATCACATCATTGTTGATCTATCTGTGAACTAGGTTTTCCTTATGCAACTTCGCTTTTTTAATTCAAAATCTAAAGGGAAGGTTACCACTCGATAAAAATATAGTCGATAATCATAATCTTAATCTCTCGCTAACATATAGTTATGAAAAATAATAATATCAAGGACCGAACTGTCGTAGGGGTTAGTAGGACCATGGCCCCAGAACCTCCAGAACAATTTAAAAAGGGAAAAAAAGGAAAGATCACGTCACTACTTTAGTATAACATAATGAATACAGAACCTACTCTATTTATTTATATATTGAACATCAAGCGCTATGTTCGAAAGGTTTTAAATTTGAATTATTTCCCGCTTGATTGCGAAAAGTTAATATTTTATATTTAATATACGCTATGTATTCTTAATTCTTATTAAAATCAAGTAAATAAGATATGATTCTTATAGTATTTTATTCATTAAGAGCCCTCGCCATATCATGCCTCATGACATTAATGTGTTTGATTCGGCTCTGATAATACCCGTTATTCATGTATGATCACGGCATCAAGTTTGACTTTATTACAAAGTATATATTCAAAACTTCATCGCACTTCGGATAGACATACTCAGATAGACGTACACAAAGCCAGTAAACTCTCCTTACTCTACTCTACTCTACTCACGAGTATAATAAACAGCTGCTTCACTAACGGCCCGGTCAAGGTGTAACGAAATTGGAATTAATTCAGGTAATTACGATACATTTAAATAAGAGCCGGCCAAGTTGACAAATTGGGAAATTGCTGCAAAGCGCAGATAGGGATGGGGTAAAATGAAATTGATGATATGTTTGGCCAACTGAAGGACATTAACGCAATTCCCTCAGCCTCGCAAAGGCCGCTCTATGAAATTTGAGCCAAACAACAAACGGGAAACGGAAGTGCGTCTGTATTATCGTATTGCTATCTTTGTCACACTAGGCAACTGGGTGCGTAGACGACTCAAGGGATTTATTAAAATGTCAAGCTGGTCAGAATCAATGGCAAACATAGACAGACACACACACACACACACACACTCGCACTCACACAATTGCAATTGGACTTATACAAATGCCGTATTATTTCCACATTTTTGTTATACACATTTATCTGGGATTCAAGAAATGCAGAAATTGCGTTAAAACATTTACCAACTAGCCAACGTGTGTGTGTGTGTGTGTGTGTGACAATTAGATAAATGCCAACACACACTCACTCACACTCACACACAGACAAAGCAGAGCCTGAGCTCTGCTTGCTTTTGCCTCGTTCGCATTTTTCTTCCCTTTAGCTTCCCGGTCAGCTAAGCTGACAACGTTGCGGTCATTCTTTATGCCATCGCTTCCTGGTGTATGTGTGCGGGATGTGTGTGATGTGTGGTGTGTGTTGTGTGTTGTGTGTGCTCTAAGTCTTGTCAAGCTGCTGCCATTGTTGTCGCTGCCGCTGCTGCTGCTGCTGCTGCTGCTGCTGCTGTTGTTGTCTGATAGTTGTAATTGGCCAACTAAAATCATGTGACAAATTAACAGCGTAAAATTTATTGCCTGCCCACCGCCTTAAGCTGTTGATGAAGAATTATTGTGTGCGTTCGTTCCATTGGACTCTTTTGCGTTAGTATCTCTAGTCAGTTGGCCAACCCCCTTCCCACCACATATGCCAGCATGAGACAGCGTTTTGATATTGGCATTAGCCTGGGGTAAGGATTGTCGGAATATGCAGCTCAAGCATTTCTATCGACTTCATACCTGTGGCTCCATTGTCCTTTAACTGTCGGCATTTCAGCTATAGAACAAGGCTAACTGACTAGAAGAACACTTGTACAAATACAATGCTTTGCAAGCTGGCTATTATTGATATGAAAGATAAGGTTAGAGAACAGCTTGAAATGGGATTTTCTATTATATTTTTATGGGTTATTATTGATATGAAACATAAGGTAAGAGTAAAGGTAAGTAAAATTTAATTTATATATAATGAAAACTTAATTTGCTATTATAATATTTCATGGAGCTTTTTCATCTTCGTATTTATGTTATATATTTTTGTTTTTGCACATTAAGTTTTAGTTTTTATGTAAAAAAGAAAATGTCCAAGTTCTAGTACTCTAAATTTCACAATGTAATGTTTTTTGTAGTATCTGAATTTTATTCAAAATCAAGTGTTTCATATAAAAAATATAATAAAAAATGATATATTTTTATTTTATATATTATATTTGCATTAAAAAATATACATACATTTTGGTGTGTTCTAATATTTCTAAATTCTAAATTGTAGCTCAGACCATATTATATTTTCTACTATTGCATTATATATTATATTTTCTGAATTGCACTTTCAAAAATATTTATCTTTATCTTATATGTATTCTTTCTTTGTAAAACGTATACAATTTTGTTGCCAACTGTCAAAGAGTCCAACAGTTAATGACTTAAATGAAGAGGTTTACTTTGCTCCTCCCACACGTGCCTAATATATGTGTTTAAATATATTTCTAATATGTTATATCATATATTGAGTATATTGTATCATATTATATTTTGAGTATATATCATAATATTAATTGATTATTAATTTATATAATTAAGTAAATCAATGATATTCATAGCCAAGCCCTCACTCAAAGTTTCGCAATTGTCTATTGCGCCCTACTATTGTAGTAGTATTGGTGTGTGACTGAGAGCTTGTCTATGTTGCTGTGTGAATATTATTCACATAGGTTTGTGTCTTAGCTAATCAATGATCACTGCTTGTATGGGAGAGAGAGTGAGAGGGAGAGGTAGCTGTTGCTGAATGTACACTTGGGTGTTGCTGAGTCAGAGTGAGATGGCAGAGTAGTTACAGACGAAGGGATGGCAACTAGGAATTTCATAAAAAAAGAAATAATAATAATAATAATATATGTATGTATGTATGTATGTCAACAATAATTCACTTGCAGATATGTACATGTATATTTGAGCTTGACTGGATACCTTTTTTCAATTATTTGAATGAGTCTGGATGTACATATAAATAGCTGACATATTTGATTGAAAGGTTGATGATGTTGATGCCCATCAATTAGTTGTAATTGAAACTTCCACTAGACAAGCATGTTTCAACTGAAGTTCCTTCATTGTTATTATATTCTGTGGAAGCTTGTGCACACACAAGCACACGCATACATTCATATATGTATGCATATATTTGTAATACATATTATAAACACCACAGGCACCGCATGCATTAGGTATGTTGTTGTTTTGCAGCTGCTTTTCCTGCTGCTGTTGCTGCTGCTGCTGCTCAAAACATTAATTAATGCGCCTGCAGGCAAATGAGGCCATTTAATATGAGGAGACGCCATGTATGCGCAGTGGAGTTGAAGCAGCGGGGCGACGGCAGGGGCGGCAGGTGGGTTTGTTAAGCTGTTTTAGGGGCGTGGCTGCAGGCGTGCCGGAAGTGCATTCGACCGTTCTAAATGCGGGCATGTCTTGTGAACAATGGCATTTAAGATGTGTGTGCGTCCAAAAAACATTTCGCCACACGCACACGCACACAGACACACACACACACACACACCTGGTTGGACAACATGTTTTTGATTCAACTGCTGCAGGCGACGCCAGTGCCGGAGCAAACAACAAGGACACACACACAAACACACATACACACACACACATAGAGCAAAACTAAAAGCGTCATGTTTTTGCACGCCCGACTGCGAAACGGGAAAACAACAACAACGAGCACAACAGCAGCAGCAACAGCAGCAGCAGCAACAGCAACAACAGCAACTGGACAAACAACAGAATCTGCAGCAGCTGCCGCAATTAAGCACACAAAAACCAAAAACCGCCGCGAGCAGTTCCGTCTGAACCCCGGTCCAGCAGCTGCAGTGGTACCTCCAACTTGGATCCATGGAGCTGACTTCCGCAATTAAATTAAAATGAGCGGGCAGTGAGCAAGAAAAAGTACAATTAATATAAAGTGTCGCATATGGAAGGGAAGCCAGTGTCGTCATAGGCTTGGATATTCCCACAGTGTAAGTAGTTCTTAGTGCTGGCTAAAAATTGATTTGCATCAGCTTGAGCGACGTCTTTTGAGGCCTTGCATAGACTCGACTCGAGTCGACTCGCCTTGGCTTGCCTTCGCCTGGCAGCTGCCTCGGCCCAACAACGTTGCATTTGTAATGAAAGTGGTGCTCGAGCAAAATGGAAAATTTATTGCGCTGACAGTTATGGGTCCATAACAATAATAAAAACAGCAGCAGCAGCAACAGCAGCAGCGGCAGCATCGACGGCGGCAGCAGATGACAGCAGCAACAAGGAGTCGCATCCGCCATTCGCGTCCTGGCGTTGATGATGATGGCAATAATGGCGCTGATAGCCGACGATGCTACTTCAAAGTCAACTTCAATTGCTGCACCCGGCAGCCAAGGACATTCATTGGTTTGCCTGCCAGCCTGCCAGCCAGCCTGGTCACAGCCTCCTGCTAGTCCTGCTGCTCGACTCGGCTAGAAGTGTCTGCCCGGCCCGACTGCCGCTAAGTGCGTTTCGCAGTGCCCTTTTTGTGCAGCGCTCATCAGTGTCGCATTTGGTTAATGGCAAAAAGAAAAAAATAAAGAATGAAAGAATAGTGGCGCCTGTCATAAATGTGTTGCCACTGCAATGGAGATGCCAGCCCAATGTCGTTTATATTGACAGCCTGTCGTCCATTTGCGCCCATGCCAAATAGGCGTCTCTATTCGCCAAGCTGGCACAGTGCACACTGGGCAAAATTGCCAAATAAGTGGCATAAAGTCAAAAATTTTATGGAACCAAAAATGAATTCTGTTTTATTATATTCAAAGTAGAAACCCTATATATGAAGAATCAAACAATGTTTTTGCTAAAAATGCAATACTTTCATTATAATGAAGTTTCAAAGTCAGCTGATTAGTCTGCTGATTTTGGCGTAAAAATTGGTGGGAAATTTTTATTCAGTTTGACTGCTTGGCAAATGTACAAATCGCAAAAATAAAATATTGTGAAAAATAGATTTTGAAGGCCTGGGTATGTAGAATTAATAAAAAAAAAACATTTTGTGTTCATTTTTTTTTAATGTTATATATGTTTACTGTTTCGTATTGTCCATAATGATAGAAAACCCATCCAAAGTGTTCATCTTGTGTGGAGTAAAACTTTACCTTCTGCGTGTTTGTGCGTTATATACTATATATCAAAATAAAGTAGAAAGTAGGTACTAAAAGTTAGTAATAACCCCGTTTGCGGCTTTTTGCGGCTCTTGCGGTACTTTGCATTTGCAGCTCAGCGTTTTTACATATAATTCAATAGTGATCACGTATACGCATTGTTGCCCTATATAGGCTATTTTTGGAGTCGTGGTCAAATGACTTCAAACTTTGTTTTTATATTTAGAGTGGTATATTTATCAAATATACCAAGTTTCAGCTCGATATGTGCAATATTAGACTTTATGCCACTTTTTTGGCAATTTTGCCCAGTGTGCAGTGGTCCAAATCGGATTATGGCATAGCAAATATATCTTATTTGTTCTGCAATTAATTTGAAATTCAATATACACATATACAAATATACATTATTAATTCACTAAACAAGTTTTCAGCAACATCATATACATATATGTATATATAAATAGATATATCTATTTTTTTTTTTTATTATTTATAACTTCAAATGTTATACATCTTACTAAACAAATTTGCAGCTACATGTAACGGCAACATAATCTAATTTTAAATAAACTCAAATATAAGAAAATTATATTAGTTTCAATAATATTTAAATAATGAATATATTGTTCAACTTTAAATAAATTAAAACTATTCAACAATAAATTAGTTACTTTTTTAACATTTATACCTATTTAATTTTACAATTTGCATTTAATTTTCAGCCAGTTTCGTACCACTGTGCGTGCGCGTTACGTATACGTCGCGTTTGCCATGTTAATTAACATTTGGCATTTGCCCAGTTGCACTTAGCAAGAGTTAAAGCTCAATCTTTTTGCCATTGAAGCAAAACTTAAAGCTGCACTGAATACACATAAGTCACGTCTACACAGACACACACAGACACACATACACATACACGAGCAGGCACACAGAGAACTAGCTCTAAGCTGTAAACAAGCTGGCTATTTATGCACAACAAATGCTTCGTATTGTACTTGGCTGCGCTGCAGAATATCAGCTTCATTGGTTCTCTTAGAAATGAATAGTTAAATTAATTATTTATAGATAAGTTATAGAATTTCCATTTTATACTAAATAATTAAGAATTAGTTAAAAGATTTTATGGTAATTAGTAACTATGCGAGCTTAAATTTTTGACAACAAAAATTAAATAATCTTAAGCAAAGTGATTTAGGAATTCCAAAAATTGCGAAACTAATTGGAGGGTATAGTTCTAGATACGTGGATGGGCTGTTCCTCTGAACCATTGCGATGATCTTTAAATACTCTGCTATTAATATTAATAAATAATTTTATGTATATACCGAAATAGTTGCCCACTAAGTAGTTGAGGTTTTGTTCAAAATGCGCTAAGGAATCATAGACAATAAGCCTTTTCCTATTGGATGAGTACTTTCAATAAAGCAAAGATCGCTGTTGCAGCTTATTAAGAAAACACACATAAATCAAAGCGGCCTGCCTTTAGCTACAGTTTCCAAAGTGAATAGAAAGCATAATGAGAGTAAATAAGTATTCTTAATATGGTCAAATGCTAATTAAATTTAATTAATTAAACACTTAATACTATTAAACACCTAACACTATTATAAATATATAGTATAAGAACTCGTCAATTCATTCAATAGATTCTCGTTTATTTTTTTTAATTAAAAAAAAAAATATATATAAATGAAAAATATAAAATGAAATGAATATATATATATAAATGAGATTATACTTAATTACTTAATAAATATTGAAATACATTTTATAGCAATTAATGTTAATTAAATGTAAAATCTAATCTTTAGTTTGCATATTTATGTGCGTTAATTACTTCATTAGCTCGCACCTTGTAGTATGAGGAGTGTTTCCCGGGTGTTGTTCTACTAAACTAATAAGTCGTATATTGAATTTAGTGGATGCAATCGTTTATTCATAGAGCTCTGAGTATACCAAATTACAAGAACGCAAAGGTAAACGCAGCTTCTTCAAAGTTAGGCGAATGAGTCTAGAGAAGAATGAATGCAATGAGAAATAAAAATTAAAGAGAGTTAAGCAATGTACTGTACTTATGGTGGTCCCAAATATAAAGAATATAACTATAAAAACTCAACTGAAACTAAATTTTGACACAACAGACCTTTAAAGCCGATAGGCACAACATCGACTATGAAGTCAGTATTATAAGGAATAAACATTTTACCATTTTATATTGTTATATTATGTACAAGCATTGCAAAAAGAGGCAATAGACGGTGCATACTTTTTGCAACACCATTATGGATTTAGAGTTAATAGTTTAATAATTATTAAATTATAACTAATAGTTGAATAGTTAGTGAGTCGATTAGCCTCTCGTTGTCTGATCTTCTGAACATTTCATTGGCTATGATAATCTGAGAACCTTTAACAGCTTCAGCCTGAAGTAATGAAGTTTATTTCGAGTGATATATTAGTTTCAGTTTCAATTTTTTTTTATTTATATGAATATAAATTATATGTACATTTTGTTAATACATATTCTAAAAATATTAAAAATTTTTATTATTTTTTTTATTTGCTGAAATATTTGAAAGAGCTGCTCTATTATTAGTATTTTTTTTTTATATATTTTATATCTAAATATTTTAAAGAGGTGCTCTATTAAGTTTAGTATTTTTAAACTAATTTTTGGTATTTTATATCTAAATATTTGAAATAGCTCCTCCATTAATATTATTTTTTAAATATTATTTTTGGTATTTTATATCTGAAGCATATTTAATGTACATATAATTGAATTGAATAAGCTAACTAATCGAATGCTGTGCTTCAGACTAAGCCACTTTTTGCTTCTTATATACAAACGTGTTGCGCAGGTAATCTGCGAACCAGCTTTGCCGAATGCCAGGCAAATATTGCGCCATTTTCTTTATACATTTTGCGTTCTATAGTATTTTAAACATTTTTATTGTGCAACCTAATGGGCGCTTTGTTGTGGAGCTCTTTGACTGAACACAGACTCACACACACACACATACCGCCATACACACACACATAATCACACAAAGAGAGAAGTCTTTATGGTACAAACACGTACTGTTAATGCATCCCACTCAGCTCTTGCTGTTGCTGTTGCTGTTCCTGCTCTTGTTAATGTGGTTCAAAAGGTAAACTAGCCAAACAATACAATCAATACACACGCACACACAAACCCACACACACGCACACATGCACACACAGGGAGAGCTTGGCCAGAGTTTTGTGTGAGCTTAGCGCTTAAATAGAATTCTTAAGTGTTGCACGATACGCGCGCTATTTGTTAAGCTATAACATACGCATACTAACACACACGCACACACACACACATAGTTACACCCACTGGCCCGTTTAAATGTCTATAAAGTAGCATATTTTAAGATTTTTAAACCTGCTTCGCTTGAAATGGACACCGTCTTGGCATGCGTATGTGCATGCGTGCTGCTTGGTGTGTTGCTTTCATGTTTATTGGCTAGCTGATATTTGTGTTAGTTGGGCACTGAGAAATCATGGCCACGTTCGCACAGCAGCTACAGCAGCAGCAGCATCAGCAGCAGAAGATTATGAATTATAGTTTCCTTACGCTTAGCTGTCCGTTTGCCTTGTCCTAATTTTATTTATTCAGCCTTGCGCCGGGCAAGTCTCAGGATTTACGAGTTCGCCTAATTGCATGCGACAATAAATTTTCCAACTGTAAGGAATATGCTTAAAATATTTCGCATTGTGCGTTTCACACTTTCTTTATTCACATATATAGTTATTTGCCTTTTCCATTATTATTATTATTTTTTTTTGGACTGGCGCCTTCGTTTTATTTGGATTTTATTTATATGGCTGGATAAAGTGCAGTGCAATATTGAAGCGGATATTAAGCAATGTTCCTGAACGGCAAAAAAAAAGTTAAAATGAAAATGTAATGAAAATTGTGCGTGCAGTGCGTAGATTGAGCCTTCGGCTGCAGCCGACACTGGTAAATATGCATTTTATACAGTTGTTTGAGTAAGAGCGCGGTAAATTCAGCAATATCCTTTAATTTGATGCTTGATTTACAGTGAGTTCATTAAGGGCTTTCCACATATTTTCGTAATTGAAATTTTATAATCAATATGCAGCTGCGATATTTGTAAAATGTTTGCAATTCCAGTTTATTTAAAGCATTCTGCCGTTTGCCTTTGTTGTCGAGCAAATATTCATTTTCATTTATAATTTGTTATTTTTATAAAATTGCGACGTATGTGTAAAAATAATATCTCTTGCATTTTTATTTATATAATATATATACATAAAACATTAAGGAGTAAAATATGATATATAATCAACTGTAATGAAACAAAATAATATTATTTAAAAAATTATTTGTATTTGATATTCTCACATTTCTCTCCAACATATTTATTGAATAACATTTTTGACATTTTTTTTTTTTATTAATTTCTTTTTTATTTAATATATGTATATATACTCCGTGTATAAAGCCTATTATTAGTATGAAAAATAATTTGGGAATATGGAAGACTCTTGACTCTTGACTTGACCCGGATGCCTATAAGTTTTGCCTTATCAATTCTAATTGTATTCAGATGATATTCTAGTCCTAGAGATAATCTATTCCATTGTCATGTGTGAATGTATGAATGCATCTTTAAGTTTTAAACTGTATGTTACTGATAAATAAAAAAGTATAATCTTATATGCATACTTGCCATTACTTTCAATATTATGAATTCCTATAAATGTATCGCTCTTGATCTGGTCAATTGAATCAACATGGCCAACACATCGGACACATGCTAACTTGGAAAGTAAACGAGAATTTTGCATTCGGTTCAGCTCGATTGCAATGCTTTTGCTTGCTTTATTCTGCATATATTATAATATTCGTATAAATTAATGATTTATAAAAAAATCATTTATTGTTAAAAGATTCAAACGTTTTTCTGTTTTTGTTTATCTACAGCGCTTTCAATATAAATTAATGATTCATGCCAATTATTTAATAAATGTGATATGACATGCTTTGAATGTCATGTGAAAACATAAATCAATTTCTTCAGCATTTGAATTTTAACTTGGTAATTTTATTTTTTTGTTTCAAGTTGAACTGCGAGCTGAACATGCCTTCAGAGCTACTCATATATATGTATATATTTTCTTCATATAGATTTCCTTCAATTATTAATTTAATATTCATTGAGAGAATGGTTTTAGTATAAGTCAAGTTAAGAGAGATCACATTATGTAGATATTTCGCGCCAGACGACAAATTTTCAACAGAATTCACGGAATGGAAATCTAAAAGCATTCATTAGCTGTGCCGAAAACTTGAAGTTTTCCTCATTTTCTTTGCTTTTATCCAATGCATTGGAATTATCATTGCAATGATATTCCCATTTATAAAGAATCTTCGTTGTTGGCTGATGACTGATGGAGTTATCAGTTGCATATGAACTCTCTTACGTATTGCGTCATGTTGAACATCAAGTTTAATGTGCGGGGAGTGATAATAATTTATAGACTTTGGTTCTTGCTATTAATGTATTTGGCGAACGGAATTCTTGCTTTTATACCAATATATACACAAAAGACTTTTTGCTTCATTTATATCAGGGGAAAGCAAGCAACAAAAAAAAAAAATGTTTCTCGCTGATCCTGAACGAACTCGTTGAACAAACGATGTATTAGGTTGCTCTTTGACTTTTTTCTCAGAGTGTGAATAAAAGAAATGATAACAGAGATGTCATCACAAAACTCTACATCCACCAGGTTTAGTCTTCTAAAACAATGTAGACTGGACCCTCGATTAACGAACACAATTTGTTCCAGCATCTCGTTCGTTAAGCGAAACGTTCGTTTACCGAAACTCCTGCCAAAAACTTTAAAACGATCAATGGACAGCAATATGTGTAATGGGTATTCGCAATTTTTTTGTTGCATAAAATAAATGCTTTCAAATTTCTTGTTGGTCGTTATGCGAAACATTGTTCGTTAAGTGAAACTTATTATCCGAGGCGTCCGTTAACCCAGGGTCCCCTGTAGTCTGAAGCCCAATTGGGAACTTATCGAAACACAAATATAACTAAATATGAATGCATAAATGTAATCATAGAATTTTATAATTTTATTTTATAATTTATAAAAAAAAAGACTTTAAATTTAAACTTTGCAAAGTTTGCATTTTGTTTTAGTTGATATTAAATATTTTAACCTAGTTCGTTTTGCTTGAGCTGCCTTTGCAATGTTTACAATGTTTCATTTCTTGCTGCCTCGAAGCTTTTTCGAAGTTGTTTCGGCATTTAACATCTTGTGGCTCAGCTCGTCAAGCATTTCGCTTGGTTGCACCCAAAACTGTCGCTGTAAATTCGCATTCGCGAATACAAATGCAACTGTGGTGCCACGCCCTGTGGTGCCATTTTGTGTTAGTTTCGCATGTTTGTTACACGTTTAAATGTCAAATACGCAACGCTAAACACAATTCCTAAGTAAATCGCACAAAACGCGGTGCATAAAAATGTCAAAGTTGTGCCGCAGTTTTCTCCTCCTCCTGCTGATGCTGCTGCACCTCCTCCTCCTCCTCCTGCTGCTGCTGCTGCAGTCAGCTATTGTCTGTGTGAGAAATGTAAATGTTATCTTTGGGAGAGTAACTTTTACAATTTCATTATGTTTCATTTGCATCAGATGCGTGTGGAGCACGATGGCGTTGCATGTAAATGTGCCACGCCCAGTTGCCCATTTGGGCGCGCTGTTGGTAGGTGTGTGGCTGTAGAATCTACGATGATCCTTTCGCTGCAGGAGCAACTTTTTGATTGCAGCCTGCCCGCGCCCGAACCCCTCGTATAACAGCAGCATGTTATTATTTTGACTGTAACTGTTAACGGCTGCTGCTGCTGTTGTTGCTGTTGTTGTTGCTGTTGCCTGAATGATTTGCCTTGCTGCTGCGACCTTGCTCAATTTTATAGCTGCCATTGTGCGATAAAAGTTTTTCCTTTGCTTGCGCCAGAAGTCGACGTCGTCACCGTCGGCGTCGTCGTTGTTGGCTTCCCAAAATACATAAATTGAATTGACAGCAGCATTAGCATTAGACCGCTGCTTGTTACTGCGATTTCTTGAAGCGACAATGCACATTTTCAGCTCTGGCTAATGGCAATGGCTAGCGGGCGAATTGACACCTTTTTGTAAATTACGCCAAGGTAGCTAACGCTGAAGCTGGCAGCTTTTAAAATTCCCTTTCAAGTGAGCTGAGCCCACCAAACATAATTAACATATGCGCTTTGCGCCTTTGCACAGCATTTGAAGATTCCACATTCCATTTGAGGCTTAGCCGCTACGCATTCCAGCTCCCAGCTCCAGCTCCAGCTCTCTCATGTTGGCTAATAATTTAATTGGACCATGCGCAGTGCGTGACAGTGCCAAAGGCAAAAACAGAAGAAACAAAAAAAAAAAAAAAAGAGAGATGGAGAAGAAGAAAACTAACACAGTTTTTCTTCGTTTGGCTTAATGAGAATCTAGCGCCGGGACCAAAGGTAAAGGTAATGATATCAAAGCACTGGGCCGGATGGCAAATGATGTGAACTTTTGAGTTTTAGCTGAAAGCTAAAAAGGCGGTTTTTTGGTTAATTAAAATATGAAGGGCGCACGACAAACGTAGCTGTAAATTACAGCTAGTTCTCCACTCTCTCTCACACACACACACACACTGTGTTTGAACTCACTTATTTATCGCGTGAAACGCGTGCATAATAATTTGCATTAAGCCAAGGACAAAGAGAGTCGAGAGGGATATGGGGGGCACTCAGGACAGCTTGAACTTAATTTGCACCATGGCTGACTATCTACCCCATTGTAAATTCCGTCTTTCACACCTGTTACACGCAATTACCCGGCCTCATGCTAAGAAAGTTTTCGAAGCGGACTGCACTTGGGTCCCAATCTTTGACAGCACTTCATTTCCGCAAAGCCAGAGTGAAGCTGGCACGGAAGGAAATGAGTTTCGGATTAGGACACCAGTAGTAAGTAGTCAGCCAGAAATTAAGAGAGCGAGTGAGAGAGAGAATAGTAAGGGTAAATGCACAGCAGGTGAGTGAAGGGAACAGCGGCGGTTGTCAGACTGCAGCATAAGTAGTTTGGGGCTAAGTGCCAGTGGTGGCGATAGTGGAGCCTTGGAGCCTTGTAGCCGTGTAGCCGTGTTGCCATTGCCACACGCACTGATTACCATTGATATGCATGTGAAATTAACCCAGAGCGCTGTTCGCTTTAATTTGCACTCGAACTTTTGCGCGGGCTTGCATGCGGCTGCAGCTGGAGTAACGTCAATGCCATTGGCACTGGCACAGCGGCTGCGTCTCAAATGGAATTTTCTTTTGCCTATTTGCTGCCTGGCTGACGGCTGATGGGCTGGTGGGTTGATAGCATGGACCAGTACGTGGACACGCCACCTGACTCACCTGGCGTGGCCAGAGTTAACTTTGTCTGCATTCTGTTGCGGAAGTTGAAAGCTGTCAAATATGGCACGGCCAACTACGCTTCGTGTAATCGCATTTGATGTTCTCCCTTCCGATGAGTGTTAATGGAGAGTGTTAAATGAAAAAAGCTCTTTCTACATGCAGTTTAAATAAATAGAGAATGATTGACTATCGCTGTGCTTTCATGATAATTATGCGATCTGGGAGCATTCTTTGAGCAAGAAGTGAAAGACTGCTTGGAGCAGGAAAATGTCTAATTGATTCTAAGCACATATGCATATTACATTACGAAAACTCTTTCCAAAGTTAATTTTAATTATGATAATTCGAAAAGCTAACATTTATGAAACTTAAAAAGTTGTTGGAATTTAAAATTTTCAATTATTTATCAAACATTTTCATTGTACTCTAATAGAATAATTAATAATAAATTCTAAATTAAAGTTATAGTAATTATATATTTAGAGAGCGAGACGAAAGCTAGAGAATGTGGGGAAAGACAGGAAAGTCATGAAAATATTGAAATATCATCAGCGAATGATATATATATATATAACATAAGGCTGTTGCGGGCATTAGTATGTGGCTAAAAGATACTTTGTACTGAACCCTGTTCATGAGATAGCTGAGGTCTCTAAGTTCTCCTATTCTTCTATAGGATAGCATGGCCTATGAGTTAAGTATTATACCCTGTACTGCATTTCATTAGGCTCCTGTGGTTTCTAAGTTATCTTATGTATATCTTCCATAAGATAAAATTCTCTATGAAATATGAGTCAATTATTATAATTTTCTGAATTGAAACCAATATCAAGCGCTTGCAGTTCAGCTGGAAATGCGAATGGAAAATAGAATATTTTGGTACTTAAGATAGCGCAAGTGCAATGGAATATTCTCTATTTAAATATCAATAATCTGGGTGATTATATACACTGCTGGTCTTAGGATACTTGTGTAAATATTTGCTTTATAACTTTTATTTGCTATATATCTTTTTTTATTTAAATACACAGAAATCTTCGTTATTTGATGTCACATGTGTGAATGTTTTTTTGTTATCCATTACCAACTCTAAATACCAACTTATTGTTGTTCATGAGTTCAAATAACTGAAATCGAAATAAGTGTGAGACGAAATCATGATAACCATATATAACCATATAAGCCATAACTATATCTTAAGCCTGCAAGCTTCGAGATAATAGCAGTCATACATTCCGATAAGCAGATGCACTGATGTTTCATGCATTCATGGTATTACTTCTGCTGCAGAGAACAACAAGAAGTTAGAAGAGTTATTTAAATACTTCAACTTAGACAGCTGAATAGCAAATAAACGGATTTGAATTCCAGCACACTGCGACTTAGTTGTCAATGCTATTGGAATTTTGTTGTCTAGCTTCATAAAAAACTGAAACAATGAAAGTCTCGTGTAAAAAGTGAAATAAGAAAAACATTAAATATTAAATCTGAAAAAAAAAATCAAAAAAAATAAAGCTAATAGCCCCTTCAATATCACGTTTTCAATAATCAGGCCAATTTAATATGGTAAGTGCATTTAATACATGTTAATTATTTGAAAGCTTTTGAATTTACCAACTAAAGAAAGAAATATACAATTGAGAGACTTATGCACACTTAGCAAGTGTTCAGTGTATAAGTATAAATATTTCATAGAATATATGTATTTTTGTTGCGTAATGGAAGCCTCTCATAATCAGCTTAATGGCTCAAACAATTCTTCATTTGTGCGTTGGGCGCATTGTTGCAATTCATTTGTAATAGGAATTCGATTAATGTACACCGTAATGATAATGGAATGCACAATTCAACAACTCATCATAATGCGCACGCAGTTGGAAAGTTCACACCCGTATAAAGTACATATACTATTCAGTTAAACAATCGGTCCATCTGCCAATTGAACTGTTCGGCGCATTAACGGACATCAGCATTTAAATTGTAAATTGCGCGCGTCGACAGAAAAAATGCGTGATTGGTAGGCCTCCGAGCTGGGTCTGATCCGTACAGTCGCCTATGGCAGCTGTTGCCCCTACGTGTAGTGGCCCATGTGCATTTTATACCTTAATACGCATTATACTCTATATATTAAAAATTTCACATTGACGGTGTTAATCCACATCTAGAAAAAAAAAAAGATGCAAGCTGTGACCCACAGTCAGAAAAATAAATATATTTTATAATGTCTTAAAATAATGTTTGAATATAGATCAAGGAAATGTAGGACGATTATAATTATCGGTGTATAATATATCAAGCCTTATATATACAGATTTCTTTAGAAAAAGAACGAAAGAGAACGAAATGGCAAACATGATTGATGTGTTATGATGGATATGATATGGTAAAGCACAATCCAGATAGATAAATTCAGATAGATAAAGGAAAATCAAGCCTCTGACATTTAAAGATGGAAAATAAATAAATGAAATTCGAACTTATTTAAATGATGATACGGAACATTATTCTACGGTTAATTTTTAATAGAAAGAGAAGTCTTCTAGAAGGCAAACTAAGAATGCTATGCTAAATGAAGAACTTGATTGATTAATCAAGTATAATATTTTTAAAATATTTTACATTTTTCATATTTTAAAAATAAATACAATACATAAAATTTGTTTTTTTTTTACTTATTTTTTTTTTTTAAATTAATATATGAAATCATAAAACGTTGCTGGATATACGAAATCAAAAATAAATAATAATAAATATGTAAACACTCAGTAAATCTTCAAATATCGAACACTCAATTTGCAATTTTAGTATTTTAGTATTTAAAGAACCAAATTTAAGATTTATAGGAAAATAATCAAAATATTTTTATTGTCCATCTCAGAAATTATACTTTATTTAAACTTATACTTTCATTAAACCTAAAATAAACTTTTATTTATATTATTTTAATTATTATTTTTAATATATTTATGAACTTAAGTATTTTAGTATTTAAAGAACCAAATTTAAGATTTATAGGAAAATAATCAAAATATTTTTATTGTCCATCTCAGAAATTATACTTTATTTAAACTTATACTTTCATTAAACCTAAATCAAACTTTTTATTTTATATTATTTTAATTATTATTTTTAATATATTTATGAACTTAATTTTATTAAATTTTATAATGTTGCTTCATATGGGCAATGTCTTATATGCGTAGGCCCTGGCGAATATATTCATTTCTAGAGTATAAAAAGAAAATTTCATGGTCATTAATGTGCGATATTTGGTTTGATGGGTTGATTTTTATTATAATGTATGTATGTGTGTGTATGTGTATCTGCCGATACGCATAAGTGCAATAAAAATGCAAAAGAGAATTCGAATTGATTACGCGCAGACACACACGTACACACACACACACACACACACACACACACGCGAAAAATGACAAAAATTATTCATTAACACATGCGTAAAACGCAGAAGAACATGGCCATAAATAAATAATTGATGAATTGCAGATGAATTTTCATATTTTATGATGTTTAAGTAGTGGGACCGTCACCACCGTTGGGGAGCCTTGCAAAGTGGGCGGAGCTTTCACCGCAACCAGCTGTGCAATAATATTATGTTAAAATATACAATTTCGATTGTGATATTCTGTTTTTTTTCTTTTTTGTTTGTTTTACGATTGGAGTCGCGCAACCAGGCAGCCAGGCCTCGCTAGGCCACAATCTTTCGCTACTTTGTCGTACAACGGTGCGTATGAAAATTGATTGTTGCTTTATTTATGGTGCTCGCGCTCGCAAAGTAGACATAAAAAATTAACGCAAACATAAAATGCAATCATGCAGCCCAGTTGGGTCTGCCGTCGCGACTGGCAGCGACTGGCTGGGACCACGCATTTGTCGCGTTTGTCGGCTCAACATTTGTCCATTTGCTTGATTTGCTTTTACGTGCGCCCGGAGACAACCCAACGTTCACAACGTGGCGCTGTCTCGCTTTGGCCAAGCAATAAAATGCGCCAAGCTTTGCCCCTAACGAGCGCCGATTTTACGATTCCGTTGCCCACCATCATCCAGCCTGGCCACAGACCTACGAAAAGGGCAAGAGCACATCTGTTTTGCTGTCTATTCGGCCACTCCCCAATGCATGCACAGCGCACGCTTAATGATTTGTTATGTGGTTTTTTATGCCTCTTATGTGCATTGTGTGTGCCACAAAAAAAAAAAAAAAAAAAAAAAAAGGACAAAATAAAAAGTGTCAGGCAAATGTGTTGCGTGGGCTGGCACTACAGCTGATTGAATAAAGATTGAAGGAAAAATTATGAAACGATTTCAGCTAATGCAAAACAAAGTTAATTTTGACTTTGGTCAGCTTCTTCACTTTAGCTTGATGCAAGTTTTGATTTGGAAGCCAACACTAATTTACAGCTGCAATTGAAATGCCACAATTGCCGGAGCGTGGAAATTATGTAATTAAACTTAATGAGTGTGAAATGCTCAAATACTTCACATTCCCAACGACAAGTTAATTCGGCTGTGCTGCTGCAAATGCTGTCAAGCAAATCAGCTCATTCATTTGTCAATAAAACGACAATGGGCCGTCTCGAGTGCACTGACAGCACTCCCAGCACTGACAGCAGCGGCAAAAACAAAGGCAGACACAATCCGCTCCTTCCGGGCCCTTGGCGAACCTTAGCATAATTGCTTTTGAATCGTTATAGTAGTCAGGGCCTGGTTCGAAGCGAACACTTCACATTGCACTGCACACTGAATTGTTTAGCAACAGCTTGATTTTACATTTTGTACTAGGAATACTTACTTTAATTACTATAAATAAACTTTTGTTTAACACAAATATTTTATAGAAATCTGAAATCTAATCTCAGCTTGCTTAACTTTACACAATTTACCAGGAGTAATTTTGCAAAAGTTGTAGGGATACCCTGCTATCTAAAACTCCAGCTAAATGCATTTAATTAAAACTTGATTTCGTTTTCCTCATGGATTTTGCTGTACGTAAGGTAGATAGATGATGGACATTAATTTATGCATTATATCAATCGATGGATTTTGTTCGATGATACTTTTTGGATAGCGGAAATAATGTTTGTTAGTCAACTAAAGATAAGATGAGGTGTTCTGGTTTACGGTATAACTAACTATTTTTATTATTATATACTGAATTCATTGAAAATGGAATATCAGTGTATAAAGGTGTTGCTAAATGTATGTAACAGGCAAAAGTATAAATATTTTTGATCAGATCTGAGTCGATTTAGTTCGTCTGTTTTCCTTTTAAAAGTTATCGTTATCGAGAATCAATTATACAATTTTGACTCGTTCATCTTTAAAGTTACAACGTCAAAGTCTTCTGCACATATATAGCAAATATTTGGATACAATTTTGATTTATGTTAAATTTTGACAACGGCTCCAAATCATTCCTATTAGACATCTGCATGAATGCATCCAAATATAATATATAATATAATAATATTTAATACATATTTATTTATATATATTTGTATATTTATATTTATTATTTATATATTTATATTTATCATAAGAGTCGCTTGAGTAATGGGGTGATAGCTTGCACAGCTGTTAGGCATGACAGAAATGCTGTTCTCATAATTGTATATGGTGTACAACGTGTAGAAGCGAGACAAAAATTGTCCTCACTCACGAAGTGTACTACATTTTACTGTTCTCACTCTAGTTGAGAACAGTTGAAATGCTGTTCTCGATTCTTCTGCACACTAGACAATACTGTACAGTAATGAAATGGGTGCAGTATTTTGAGAACACTTTACTACTGTACAGTACTATGCTGCAAGAAATGAATGTATTCTTGCAGACCTATAATTCCTATCACCCTAAATGTGTTGAAAATGTATTTCAAGTATTGATTTTTTCTATGGATATGCAGTTATATTTCCTATTACTATATTATTTATTATTATTCCTATTAGTTTTAACAAATATAATTTTCTAGATAGCTTCCACAGCTGCATCATTAACAGCAGATATCAGCTAGCCTAGCTGAGTTCTTTCTGGATTGCTCAAATCAATTGTCATTTGTTCTGTTTGCAAGCAGCAAATGCTTTTGCGAGCATTTACATTATTATAATTAAAATGTAACGAAAGAGCAAGTAATATGCGAGCACGGAGGAGGAGAGGAGAGGCAGCTGCATGCGTTTTAATTATGCTAAACTTGGTTGGTTATTAAATTTTTGACAAAATGTGCATAATGAAAATGCATTTCGTTATTTTTGATGCCGCTTGCCTGGCTGCGGCTGGTTGCCTGGCTGCCTGGTTGTTTGGTTTTAATATGTGTCCATGAGCTCTTATTATGTGTGATCCGTGTGTGTGTGTGTGTGTGTGTGTGTGTGTATTTGTTGAACTTTGTTTCGGCTCGGCGCTTGGCACACGACGCTTATATTGTTTTTGTGTGCGCGATTTGCACTATAAAACGATTATGAGTGTTGTTGTTATTGCTGTTCATATTGCAGTGCAAAATGCATTTGGCATTGATATGCCCCTAACAAATGTTAGTTTTGCAATACTCACGCACACACATGCATTTATGCGCATGCAGCAAATCATTTAACTATCGAATCCTGACTGTTAAGGCATAACATAACATAATATAATTATCTTTACACTCAAGTTTTGAATTTGAAATCAGCACTCACTTAGTTATCTATAAAATTTTAAATAAGAAAATGTTATGCTATATCCGAAATCAAACAAACCTCGCACATCAGTCTACATTAGTACGTTTTAGAGGGTAACTTTTAGTTTGGCATCCATACGTTCTCGATTCGTTATTGTTCTGAAGTGCTATGTTTTCTCCATTATTTTGTGAAATGTATTAGTTTACCGAACATCATCCATCCACCTGCCAAGCCAACCATTCGTTTTTGTTTTGTTTAAACAGTTTTCACATTATTTTATAAAATGTTATCTGTGCGTTGCGTTTGGTCGAGTACAAAGGAATTATGCAGTATATTGTTTCGGCCATATCAAATAATATTTGTAACAATATTTGGTGTACATTAACCTGTTAGGGCTTAGAAGTTTTTAATTATTTTTGCTCTACGGCATAATGTTACAAATTCGCTAACAAATTTCATAATTTTGAATAATGAAAGAGCTGTGTGTAGGGCGCATTGGCTTCGTCGAATAAATTTTGAAATATTATATTGCATTCTTTTTAATGCTATAATTTGTATTGTTTGAAGTACATGAATTTGAATATTTAAATTTGTATTTTCTTAAATTTGCAATAACATATGCAAGGCTAAGGCTCAGCCTCGTTAAGCGCAAGCTCGTTGGGATATTCTGGTCAAAAAGGAATTTAAGAAAAGTAAGAATTGTATTTTTCTCTAATACATACATATCTGGTACTTAATGTTAAAATATCAAATAATAATTTATTGGTTACCGCGATTTCCTTCTAGCTTTTCTCAGACTTTTTATGTGAGATGAGCAAATAAGTTGCAAAGCTACAACTAAATAAGGTAACTAAATAAAGCTAAACTAAAATATTAAAATTTGTTTTGTCTTTGTCTTCGTCTCTTTCTCTTTGCTTTTGTCTTTGTCATAGTATTTGTTTCTGTTCTTGTCTTTGTCTTTCTTTGCCTCTGCCTTTGTATTTCTTTGTATTTACATTTGTATTTGTCATTGTCCTTCTCTTTTGCCTTCGTATTTTTGTACCCTGAACCCATTGATGAAAATGGGAATTCAATTTCTGAAAATGTAAGAGCTACAGAATTCATTCTTTGTTCATGTTTTGTTCCTTCTATCCTGGTCTCTGTCTCTGTTTTCCTGTTTCAGTTTCCGACTCTGTCGCTGCCCCTGTCTTATTCTCTCTCTTTGTCTTGTCTTTACTTTTGTCTTTGCCATTGTCTTTGTCTCTCTTTCTATTCTTCCGCTTTGGTCTCTGTTTATGTTACTGTCTTTGTCTGTGTCCTCGGTCTTTGAATCTCACAGTCTCTTAGCCTTTCAATCACTCAGCACTTCATTCTCACGGTCTCTCAGACTTTCAATCCCTCTGTTTCTTAATCGCTCAGTTGCTCAGTCTCCTTGTTTCACTGTCTCTCGTATCAGTCTCTGTTTAATTCTGCCTTCTACATGCATATGTGAGAAATGCATTCTTGTTCTCACCTTCACATTGCATAATCGCATTATCATCAATCATTTAAAACATTCTTAAAGTGAGAGCTCTTTAAAGTGTAAGACTGAAATCCGTTTAACCATATCACAACTAGCTGTACTTTCCATTCGCTAATCTAAATTGATGTCCCTCACTCCCAACAGCCACAATGGGAATTTTATCATTCAATTAAAAAAAAAAAGGAAAAACGCATGCATACGAAATGTGTGAAATGAAAGCGGAAATTTTTCACACTATCCCCACACTCCATGGCCATGGCTAAACAAGCGAAAATCCTTTTACCGGGAAGTGCTCGACATGCTGTTATCCTGCCTTTTACAGAAAACAGAACAAACATGCAAAGACAGAAGAATAAGAAGAATATGTTTAATTGTAATAAATGAATTTAAATTCTTATGTTTCATAAATTCTATGTATCTGAATGTTAGAGCTAACTCCAATTATATATTACACACATATCATAGCATTTTCGGCATATGCTCTCTTTGCAAATGTTGCTACAGAACAGGGTATTGAAATAGGAAAAGAGAACGAACGCATTGGTGAAACAATTTGCGCGCCGCCGACGAAATAATGAAGTGTTTAGTTGATTATCTCAACGCATGAGCCTAGCGAAATGGTAGAGCTGTACAATCCGCAATTCCAATTGCAAAAGCCCATTTACGTAATGGGCACCCAAGTCGAATGCAATCAGACAACGCTGGGTTTGTTTAGCATTTTTCGGGCAGACCCGGGCCACGGCTGGTACAGACAGACTAGTCTGTCTATAATGCGCAAATAAACAGTCAACAACTTGGCCATAAAAACTCTTAAAATTACCTCAAGTCTGTTTTTGGCCACGCACGGATAACAAGCGAGGAAGCAATGCTTTGGTTGTTGGCCTGGTCGTTCATGCCACGCATTGCTTATTGAGCGCCTTTTTGTGTTGAGTAGTGCCTAGTTTTAGGCGCAACGCAATTGCAATTGATAACTTAAACTGCCTCTCTGTCTGTGTGTGTGTGTGTGTGTGTGTGTGTGTGTGGGTGTTCTCGTTTCGTGCAGTATTCACATATTTCAACTGCAAATCAAACAGACGCCAGCTAAAAGGTTGGGCGTGTGCGTGGGCGTAGGCGTAGGCACACAGCCAGGTGCATTTGATTTGCAAGTTTGTTTGCTCGATGGCTTAATTAAATTTGATTAGATGTGTTTAGCGTTTGCTTGTCGGCAATTAGTTACTTTCCCATGGAAATTGATGAGCATATTGAGCTAAGTGGCTAATTGATTGATGACTGCCAGACAGATAGATAGACAGAGCGTGAGTGTATGATAAGCATAGTGCATTGCCTAATTGCATTTAAAGTACAGTCGTCCGTCGTAATTCATAGCTCATCAAAAATCCACTGACTGGAGGTGGAACAAGTTGTATTTGGCTTTCAACTGATGCTGCTCCTGCTGCTGCTGCTGCTGACAACTGTTGGGCAAAGACTTTTTGCTTTTGCCGGCACGCAGTTTCGCGGCGTCCATCAGATTGGCAACGCCTGCATAATGCATATAGAAACAACCTTGGTCCGAAATGCGCCAGCAAAAGAAGCACTGTGCATTGTTTGCAAAGAATAACTTTGCTTTTGCCCGTCCCCCGGCTGGCTTTCTGTGCGGCATTGGGCTGGGACGCTTGTAAAGTGCCAAAGTTTGGACTGCGCGCATGAAATTTTTACTTTACTTGTGTACTGTAGTAAATTTTGTACTTTTCTTTCTTCTCTTCTTCTTTTTGTTGATCATATTCTGCAGCGGGTATTATAGCATTAGCACAATGTTCGTCAACGAGTGTGAGCACTGCCTTTGCCAGCTATGATCTAATTGATGTAAATCAAAGTTTTTATATATTTATAGTAATCATCATAAGTGTAATCATGGGATTAGTTCTGATAAAATTTTATTCTTTAAAATAATTTATTTTCTGCAAACTGGAGATCTGAGTTTATTTAGGTCTTTAGAGTTAGGTACTTCATTGAAGCCATCATTCAGTTAGTTCTGATATATATATTGCTATAATGCCAGACAGGGTATTTTACAGTCAGCATCGCTAATGCTGACTGTTCTATTATATTTTTCTTTGTTTTCATCCGCCCCATCGACACACCCACCCACAGCACTTCAGCCCTTGGCGCGTGCTCATTTCGAGTAGTTGAAATTATTTTATAGTATAAAACTTTAGTTTTTTAAACTTTGCCGCTCTCTCTCCCTCTTTCCCTCTCAGTCTCACACTCTTTTGCTTATTCGCTTACTGCTTTGCTGCTGTTCTGTTGTTTTGCTGCTGGGCTTCTTTTTCCCCACTCAGGGCAGCGCCTTTTTTTTTTTTTTGTATTTCAGCATATTTATATTTTAATAAGCATTCTTGCAGCTGCGCTCCGCTGCCTGTTTCAATGCTGCGAGTAATTTTACTGCAATTTCTGACAGTCTTAGAAAATCATGGTGAGCAGAAGTTATGAACCCGTGAATGCGTCTGTCAGTTGCAACTGGCAGCGGGGCATGCGAATGGCTGGCGGGCAACGCGGCGTATGATTGTTATTAATTTCGCATTATATAGAAATAAGCAGGCGCTGGTTTTTTGCAATAAGCAATAAGTGTCAGCCCAAATGATATTTAGTGTCAGCCTCGAACTGAGTGGAAAAACGGCTAAGAGCATACTCAACGCCAGATGGCAAGCAATTCGCCCGGAAATTGTAATAAATGTTTAAGGGCACGCGAACAGATTCCACGCATAGCTCCAGCATCATTTTCCAAAGAGCTAAATTATGCGCTTAGCATAGATAATCAGAGCTTAGAACTCTTTAGCTTTTAATTATATCACAAACATTTTTATAATAATGCGCTAAGCAGCGCTCAAAGCAATTCAATTTGTCTCTGCATTGTTCTCCTGAAAATGCAATTAAAACGATGTCTATATAAATATTTAAGCTAAGGTCGTATAATGACAAAAGCGTCAAAAGCAGCAACGATGATTCAATTTCGTTGATGCGTGGCTTATTGTTCTGTTTGCCACAATTGTTAACCATTTACACTTCAATACATTGTGGCTAGCAGCACATGTGTGTGTGTGCGAGTGTGTGTGTGTGTGCGATTGTTTATGGCTTATGTGTGCGTTAGCATTGTATGACATTGTGTTTCTGTAACAAAATATAATCATAAACGTAATTTAATCGCGCCAAACCGCGTCTGTCACGTACTTGCCAACAACAACCGCACACACACACACACACCCTTACATATACAGCCACACATTACGGACAGCGCCGCTAACAATGTTGGCAACGCTGACAGCAGAAACAGTTATAATAATTCAATAGACAGCCATGCCCCAATAATGTAGTAAATTCGTTGCGAATCGTTGCGACCTGCCAAATCTATTGATCACCTGCGTGTGTGTCTGTGTGTGCGTGTGCGAGTGCGAGTGCGAAGAAATTGATTTTGTTATCCAAGCACGTCACGGAACACATACACAGAACTATTGTCTATTGAATTAAATTGTTTTCATTACAAATGGCAGCCAAAATGAAATTTGGGCGCCAGCCGCAATCCAAACAGCTTAGAAAATAAATGAAGAGGCGCCCAAAAATATCCTAAAAAGTGATTTAATTTCCGAAAAGAAAATTGATGAATTTATAAAAAGATCTCTGAAGATTCTTAAGGCCCAACTAATTAACGAGTCAAATAAGTTTGTGTTAATATAAAGTAATTTCTTAACTGAACATATATTTCAACTCTACTGTCATTGGAATATGATAATTGAAAATTAGGGTATACTGATTTTCTGTAAGCGTATGTAACAGGCAGATGTAGGCGTGGTACACCTTATAAAACATATATTTACATTCTTAATCAGGACGCCGAGGTGGTTTGATTTCGAACTGTTCATCTAACTGTTTGGGAGGAAAACCTTGATATGACTTCTCCATAGATAACTTACTATCTACTTAGTGACTAATTAAATAGTAATTTTAAAACATTTGTATATCTGGACTCAAATTAATTGTTCTATATAATGTACACATATAGACTATATATTATATTCTATCTCATACATCTTTATAGCTATAGTCTCTAAATTTTTAATAGTTTAATACCATTTTCAAAATTTTGAAATTTCACTAAATTCTATAAGTTAGTTTATTATTATTATTCAGTTAATTAAATTAAGTTAATTAAATTTGTAAGCAAAATATTTTCCATTCGAATGGAATGCGAATGCATTCGCAATATTCCATCCCAAGCACCATCAACTGCCCGAATTTTTCCTAAATATGTGCGCATTGCGCATGTGCTTTAAAATGCTTAAATTATTTTCTATTCTTAGAATCGGAGCTACATCTGAAACAACATGCAAACTATGGCGTATTTAACAACACGCAGATCAAAACGGGTCAAAATATCTTATTGATGTGTCCCGACAAGAGTTTTTTTTTTTTTTGAGAGGTGAAGAATTTCTAGGAAATGCAGATTGCTTACCGATGCAGTCCCTAACGAATTCGCTACTTCTGGGAAAAATAAAAGCTGTGTAGAATTATATTTCTGTTTATTCAGTTGAACTTTGAGAAGAGACGAGAGCATTTTAAAAAGGGTTTTCAAATGTAGCAACTGTAAAATTTCAGCGAGATATTTACAATTGATATGAATTATATTTAAATGTAAAATATTTTAGAATATAATACTAAGGTTGATTACAGTTCTGGAACTCAAAGCTGATTGTAAATTCCTTTTGTTTCCATTGTCATTTGTGCTGATTTATTGCTTTAAGGAAACGACTTTTATGGCTCTAATCATTGAACTTTGTCACACATGAGTTGAGCTGAGCAAGTTGTCTGCCATTTTAGGTGCGAGGTGTGAGGTGAGTCCCGTGCCACAAGTTTGAGATCAACGTAAAACGCAACATCAGCGCAGTTTCAAGTTGTCGCCGAGACATGTTGTCAGGAACTTTTGGCTGCTTGGCTGCTTGGCTGTTTGGCTGCTAAGGTTGATGGCTGACTGGATGACCCCAGTCACGTGTGGGGCAAAATCAAAACGATTTGTGGCTGCTGCGTTTACACCGGGTGCGTTTGAATCTTTTGTTTGTTGGCGCGTGTGGAACGTCGTGAATGCGCGTAAATTACGGCTGACAAGTGACGTCTACGGCAGCGGCAATGGCTGATTGATGTGCTTGCCTATGCAGCGAGTGCAACTTTTGCTAAGGACCCAGTCCTCCAAATCGGAGCACTGCACGCATGACAGCTGCCATGTGCCCATGTGGGATAGTTGGCTCTGCCGTGCTTTGGTTGGGTTCGGGTGAAAAACCACAGCAGATGCAGTTGCTCCACAGACACAGACATGTGTGCGTTGTCAAGCCGTGCCATGGGCTTCGTTTATCCCTGTCACCTTTTAGTTTTCGGCGTTGACAAGCGCATACAGTTGACAAGGCTTCCGCTTTACGGCAAGTGCATTTATCTCGGGTGGCACAGGACGTCGCTGTGCGGTGGCCCACAGCGAGTGCCTTTTGAATAACTTGCCATATTAGCGTTTCCGTTTTCGTATCCTTTCGGCTCAGTTCAGTTGAGTTGAGTTAGCCCCAGCTCAGCTGGCTCTCCCGTCCCTCTGTGGGTATTTGACAAAAGGATTTTCCTCTGATTTAGCAACTGGCCTTAATTTCACGCCCGCCCAGCGAACGCCTCTGACGGACAGCACAGCACAGCACAGCACAGCACAGCACAGCGACAAGGACTCGCTGCTTGGCACTGTCTGTGTGCGACAGGATTAGCACATACACACACACACACACACACACACACACACGCCATTCCCATTATGCTGCGTCCTCTCTCTGAGCCGCTGCAAATTAGCTGCCTAATTGTTTGCCAAAGCCGCAACTTTGGGCCGCTTCTTAGCGAACGGCACTCGCGCTCTGCTGCTCTGCTGCCCTGTCGCAGAGCCGCTTGCCAAATGACAGTTGAATAATGTGCGCTACATAAGCAATTAACGCGCCTACAGGGCTTACGCACCAACACAGACGCACACATGGAACAATCTTGTAGGCAGACACATATCTCTCTCTGTCTGTGTGTGTGTGTGTGTGTGTGTCTACAAATTGAGTCAATAATTTGGCTCTGCCGCAGTGTACGTTCGCTGGCACATTGTGCATAATAAATAAACGCCATGAAATACGCGACTTAACACGCAATATGCTCGCTCGCTAGCTCTCTTTCTTCTCTGTATTTCTATATATGTGTGTGTGTGTGTGTGTGTGTTGGTGTGAGTGAGTGAGTGTGTATGCGCCATATGACACCACCTTGACTCATTAATTACGCACTGGCATTTTTATTTTCATTGCATACTTTCATGCAATTTATTATTACAATGCGAGAAGCCAGCTGCACAACAAAACGACGACAACAACAACAACAACAACAACAACAACAGAAACAACAGAAAAAAGTTCAGTTGAAAAACAAATTGCCTTCTTTTTTACTCACATGCATTTGTGTGTGAGTTATTGACAGAAAGAGACACACACGCGCGCATGGAATTGCGGCAAACAGGACAAGCCACAAATGAAACGTTCGCCTCGTCCTTTTCAGCTCTCGGCTGTCAGTTGCTGCTTATTTGAATAGTTGCCGTTGTCGTTTTTGTTGCTTTCATCTGATTGCCGCTGGCTCTCGATTCAATTGGCTATTGAGCATTCGGGTATTCCAGCTTTAGCATTTGATTTGAAAGCTGCTTCAAACGACATCAAAGTATAATTTTAATAAAATGAGTACTTCAATGAATGAAATGAAGTTGGCGAGATTGTGAGCAAATTGGTGACTAAAGGAAAAAGATTTAAAAAAGTCTTAGAAGTGAATTTATAAAGATTTTATTGTTCGCTTGTAAAAAAAATAAACATTTTTTTGTAGAGCTGCAGAACCATTGAAAAAATATATACATACATATATTATTTTTTGTCGAGCATGCAACTCTGAATCATCTAACTTTGACGAAGCTCTACACATTTATGTATTATTTAACTACACAAAAATTGTTTTTACGTCTACTGGAGTGTTATAAACTAGAAAAGCAAACCAGTTGGCGGATACTAAAAATAAAATTGGAGTTATGCCAAAATTTCGGGCTTTTTACCCATATTGCATTGATCGATTTTATAAGCTCTAATGTTTTTTTTTTTAGATTTCCAAATCTGTTTTTTTTTTTTTTTTATTAAAATATATTATGCATATGAAAGCGGAAACTTATTTGTTTTAAAATAATATTAAAAATAAATAATCACTTAATTATAAATAAAGCTAAATGCCTTCAAATAATTTGTAGCATAAATGAAACGAATCTTTGGCATGGATATTATGTATTTTGTAATCGATGGCTATATAAGTTCTAATAAGCTGTTTTTATTATTAAATTGAAATGCTTTAGAAATTGTGAAGTCTTTGAACATACAATTGTGTTAAAATTATATACTTATCTGAATCGTATGCAAAGCTTAGCGATATTTGGGTTATTTGTAGGGTTATTGAAAATATATCAAAATATCGATATATCGATTTATATATTAAAAAAAAATATATTTATATCGGAATATTTTTTTTTTCCCAAATATCGAATATTTTTGTGATATTTTTGATATATTTGCGTTGGCAATTGTCTCATTATGGTGAAAACGCATTACTCTGATTTGTAAAAATCGAACAGCCAAATGTAATGTGTGCCTTAAAGTAATAAAAACAAGTGGTAACACATCAAATATGGCATCGCATATAAAAACAAGCATGATGATGCATTTAGATGACCACGGTGATAGCTTCGAAAACGACCACAATAGGTCAATATTGAAAGTACATATATCGATATTTTTAAAGTTGAATATCAAATATCAAATATATATATCATTTTGATATTTTTTCAAAACTTAAAATATCATCGATACGATATTTTAAAAATATTCGACAACCCTAGTTATTTGTAACGAATAGGTTCAATTATTTTCACTTATTCCACTTTCCAATTTACAAAAATTGTATTTCATATACTAGGTCTTGTGTTTTGGTAAGCAAGCACAACAAAAGTTATTCAACAATAAAATTCCTTTAGGACTCTAGTCTTAACTACAGATCAAATGTGTTTTTTATAGTATATATGCATATATGCATAAAAGATGCGTAGAATCATTGTTGTTGTTATATCAGCTTTGCGCAGAGTTCAAGGTATTTCCTAGTCGTGCACTATCAATTTCTTGTTATTCTTTTATACGTAATATAATGTGTTATGTAGGCAAAATTAAAACTAAATTATATTATATTCTCAATGAAAATATTCAACATTTTTTTTTAAGTTAATTTTTCTTGCTCTGGGCTATAAAAAGTGAATTTCAGTTTCATTAGAGCTGCAGCTGAATTTAATATATATTCACTTTTTATAATGCATATTTTTTGGGTTACTGCTTGTTGTGGTTGTTAGTGCTGCTGACGTTGTTGTTGTTGTTGTTGTTGTTGTTGTTGTTGTTGCAGTGTGCAGTGTGCGGTCGATTTTTCCCCAAAGAATCTGACGCACTTATCGCAAATTACTTTGGCAGTTGCAACTGCGTTGCTTTTGTATATAAATTCAACAATTTACTCATACACGTGCATGCATGCGTACATGGCATGCACATGGGATTGTAAATTACACAGAGAAACACACACACACACACAACACAGAGAGAGGAGAGATGACTACAGTATATCTGTGCTTGTATCGCTGCAGGCAAATGAATTGAATTTGTAGATACAGCTTCTTTGAGAACCCAAAATGAGACGTCAGTGGCCAGGCAACGTGTGTTACAACAAAAATTGTGCAAAGTTTTTGCCCAACAACAGCGTGCAGCATGGCGTATGTGTAATATTCCTATGGCGCATATGTCCATGAAAGCTTGCTCCCAAAACTTGATCAACAGCAGCAGCAGCAGGAGCAGACATGTTGGTCAATGCAAATGTAACAAGCAACAACAAGCAGCTGCAGCTGCAACAACAACAACAACAATAACAACATTGTGTGGCAAGTTGGCTGCTGTTGCAACAATTAGCCGCATGGCTCATTAATAGCGAGCGACAAATTTTTTAAAGCATGGCTTGCAGGCGTTGCGATTGTCAATTAACTGTTGTTTGGGGCGTTTCAATAGTGCGCTTAATGGACGCTCGATTGCTGCTGCTCCAGCTCTTACTGCTCGTCCCGCCTCCTCCTGCTGCTGCTGCTGCTGGTGTTGTTGTTGCTGGAGCACTCGGTAAGTTATTGTTGTGTGCTCGCTTGCATAAGATGTTAACGCGCACTTAATGCCACTTAAAAATATACATAAATCGTGAGTCGCCTGGCAAAAATTGTGCAGCTGCATGGTAAGAGAGCGAATTGGCAACAACGATGACTGTGGCAGCTGTGGCAACTGTTGCCCGGCGGTCACTTGTCCACTTACATGGCTACTTACAATGCTGCTTAAGCATATGCAGATAACCATGTTTCCAGCTCGAACACAATCCAATACCCAGTATACGCCTGTCGACAACAGCAGCAGCAGCAGCAGCAGCAGCAGCGACTGTGACTGCGGCACGCAATTAAGTGCATTTAATTAATTATTGTTGATAAAATAATATTTTTGCAATTTATTGTGCATTCGCTGGCTGTTGTCGTACTTTTTATTATTTTTTTTTATTTTTTTGGCTTAATTTTGCATATGTGTGCATCCATAAATAACGTAAGCAGGGCCGTCTGCATGCGCTTTTGCATACTTTAGCGCTGACGTTATCAGCCCTCTGCCAGCAGTTGGCCAGCGCGGCGATATCGCTCGGCGCTGCCTATCGATGCCAGCAACATCAGTTGCCATGGCAGATCAATTCGAATAACAATAATTTCTTCCGGTCGAATGACAACGAACGACGCAACGTTCAATGCGCACAGATACATAGACAGGCAGACAGACGGCCGGGACAGAGATGACTATAGACGACGGCATTTGCATACCGGATGCGCATAAGTATACAAGGATTGACAGGATGTGCGGGCCGTGCACTCGCTTTGTTTGCTGGCAACGCTGCCATTCTGATGATGAGCGCCACAGCAGGCAAACGTTGCGGGCCGTGGGTAATTTGTTTTGCATTCGCTTTTGTACTTATCGAACTTAAAGCAAACATTTTATTGTGAACTGAATTAAAAACAAGCAAAGCCATATATTCGAACGAAATAATTACGAAAGGTTTGCAATAAAATATCGTTAGTCTTTTGGGTTAATTCGATATTGTGGCACATATACAGAGTTTACTTTTATCTAAATAGAAATCTCGAATCTTTAATTTTAAATTTCATAAATTTTAAATTTAAATACATTAGAACATTCACTACTTACACGTGCTATGCGTTAAACATATGACAATTTAACGAGATATTATGTAATAAGCAAAAGGGTTAACTGTAATTTTGTAATTCGTTTGCTATTTAAAGTTTTCGACACCTATTTAATTTGCCGAAATGAACTATTCCAGGTAGAACAAGTAAGAAAGCTGAGTCGAGACTGCTCGACTACGAAATCCCCTGAGCCCTTCTTCGAACGAATCATATTCCATGAATGCTTCGTTTCGATTCTCCACGCGTAAGACTCTACACATGCGAAAGCACGAGCAAACACACACACTGATCTACGCATGTACGCCTGTATATGTGTGAGCATTGCAGGCGGCCTGCTGTCTCGCTGCCTTTGTTGCTGCGCCACATGGGTTTTGCTGCAAAAACTTTATTGATTCATAAATCTGATCAGACGGACATGGCTATATCAACTTTTCTCGTCACCCTGATCAAGAATATTCTTGTATATATATATATATATATATATACTTTATGGGGTCTGTCACGCCTCCTTATGACAAAAGCATTATACCCTGATTTCCCATTTTCAATGGGCTCAGGGTATAAAAAAAATAGAGAGATTTCTTTATATCATTCGAGTGATATTCTGTATCGTTTGCTCTTCACTGCAAGAGAGACAAATATATCTATCGTTGACTAAGTACTCGGGTATTGCTGAGTCTCATGATGCGCTTCGTATAGAGTCGGCTTCATGTTGATATCCGAAGAAGCGACTGCATTAAGTGCTTGCTAAAGCATTTGGTCCAAGACTGCAGAGCATAACAAATCAATTGATTTATTGAAGAGCACTTTTCAAAAAGCATTATGAGAAACAGAAAAGCGAGAGTCCGTTATGGAAAAGTTGTAAATTCAAATGTAAAGCGATCATTTAGTTATATGTGTGTAAAAGATTAATCCACATAAAAAGTTAGTATTATAAAGAACAAGAATATAAATGACTAATTCAAAAGGTCGAATCAATGGTATCAACATTTGACATTCTTTTAAAACTATTGAGTTATGTGAAGAGAGAAAAAAAGAAACAGTTCAGTCGTCATACAAAAAGAGAAAACACATGTGGGAATAAGTAATATAAAGTAAAATGCAGACTCAAATGCCTACAACAGATGCATTAGTCTCTCTGCCAACATCGATATGGGTATATAATATGTAGGTTTCATATCAGAAATTCTTGCGTCATGAGCAAATCATTTTCTAGAGTTTGTTTAAATTTTTTTAGAGCTGACTCTGTGCATGGCGAACATAAATAAATAAAAGCTAAAATACGGCAGTATTATATTTCCTTAATTTTAAGCCCTTGCTATGGGTAGTGTGCACAGCATATAAAGCTCAGACAGGATTCATAGAAAAAAAATCAGCTTTCATTGTGCATCGTTCAAGTTCAACAGAATTAATTATATACACCATACTATCGAGCTGACATTCATATTCAGTTGTCGACATTATGCTTTTATAATTATGTCATGATGGATTTATTCTTCTTCTCTTTTGTTAGCTCAAATTTAAATTGAATACAACATACATTCGAGCTAACATCCGATTAGAGTTGTCGACATTATGCTTTTAATGATGCGTCAGTTTGCAATGATTACCAATTGTCATTTTGTAAAAGTTCATTTATAACAAGCCAAGCTGTAGAAATAACTTGTTTTTCATTCGAATATGTTGACGATGAAGCTGAAAAGTAGTTTAGTTTGTAAAATGATATTGAACTGACAACTTCTATATAATAGTTCATTAATATAATAATGCATTTTAGCTTAGCATATATAATCATTAAGGGGAAAAGCATTCGTGTTCTAGAAAATATAATTAATTGTTATAATATTAATTTATTATTAAAATATTAATTAATATAGTAGATATAATTATTAATAAAATTTATTATTTAATTTGTATTTTTCTATTTATAAAGCTTTTGGATAAATGTTATCAAATATATCTCTTTAATATTTAGTTAGTTTTTAATCTACAATTTGTTGGAAATATTCTAAAATGCAAAGTTTTATGTTACACCCTTAAAGATATTCATGCATATATAAATAAAATTATATAGAGTAATTTGTCAGCACAATATTTGAATATTTCTGTTGTTATTTCTCTCGATTAATGTTTATTATTTGTAGTTCACCTGCATAGCTGCATGCGCAGCCATTAATAAAAATAATTTCAATATATTTTGTTGTGTACCATAAATTATGCTTAATGTGAAGTGAACCGCACTAAAAACCAAACCATTGTTAATAACGCTTTATTATATTGCCAATAAAATTCCGGGCCAAAACTGAATGTTATCTCATCATGATATACGAGTATATAAAATCGTACAGCTATATATTTGTATTTTTTCATCTCGTTATGATTTTCATTTTTTTTTTCCATTCGTTGCTGTTGAGTGCGCCAAATCCTTTAATGTGCCATCACCTTTTATGGATGCACCATGTTTTTTCACTTCTCTGCGGCGCACTGTGAAAAACTCATCACATTTCACAACAAAAAGTATTGTCAGCTGTTTGATTTTTATATATTTGGTGGGAGTTCTTTGATATTTCAGCAAGCAAAAACTTCACGAACATCACGGCTCGAGCTTAAATAAAGGAGCACAATCAGCGCTTTGTAAATGTCAAAATCACTGACCAAAAACGCGACAAAAAGTGAGATGACATATATATGTACATACAATGCTGGCTTATAAAATACCCTGTAATGACATGTGACCAAGTTTTATGTATGGTGGAACTTTTTGTATTTTATGTAGTGCAAATTTATTTTCAATTATATTTTTTCTTTGCAGGCTGTCAGTGCTGTTGGCGATTCGATTGTATACGGTCCTTTTCAATAATATTTTATATTTTTTTTAACATACTCAAACACAAATAATAGAAAGAAAGCGGAGAAATGCTTCTGCTTCTGCCTAGAACAGCCTTTGTAGTTTTTTGTTGGATATAAAATGATGAAAAATGAATCATGTGAATACCAGACTGAATTAAAATATTCATTACCTACACATACTTTACGATTGATTGCTTAAGTTTAAATCCAATTATCGATTCGGCAGTAGATGAATATATTCGATACATATATTCGAAACGTTTCCCGTTTCTTAATTAACTTTTAAAGTCGTGTATTAAAATTAAGCAGTTATAGGTTATTTTTTATACAAGTTCAGATCACAGTTGAAGCTTGTCAAGATTACCAGTTAACAAATTAATTAGCTTTCGACTCAGATTCAGATTGTGGGATTGTATTAATTTAATTTTTATTTAAAGACTACATATGTAGACCCTTAAAAGACAACATCAATGAATCTGACAACTTAATATGTTGCCTAGATTAAGAATCTTTATTTATTTAATTATTTATTAATTATTAAGACAGAGAGAGAGAGAGAGAGAGAGAGACAGAGAGAGAGAGAGAGAGATTAATTAAATTATTTTCTAGTGATACTATTATATTTATTAAATTTAATGCTATTTGGAGTCTAGAATTCGAATGTTCCACAGTATATTATCTGCCCAGCCGTGCCAACATTATCTCCTCTACACTACTTTGCTTGAATTAATTTCGATGTGCCAAAGATTGACGTTAATGCCTTAACAATGTTTGCATGCTATTTCTATGTTTCACTTCCCTAGCCGCACTTTAGTATTAAAATCAAATTTAATGCAAACTTTGATGAGTTTATAAATAGTGTGTTTAGCCTTAAACGATATTTGCAGCCATCGTTGACTGAACTATTAAAGGTTATTTCAATTCATATACATATATATGTATATATATAAGTCGGCAAGCAAGCCAAATTAGCATAGAGCCTGGGCCTGAAATAACAAGGATTATGCGAGTACAAGAGAGAGACAGCCACTACTTGGCCAAAGGGCTTATCAGAGGCAACTGGTTCGACAGCTGCCATTGCCAGTGGTAGGGCCGCAGCTGTTGTATTTCTTGTTATGGCAGAGACCAAGCGTTAGATAATCCGGCGTACAAATCGAGCCTTGAGTTCTTCAAAAATTGTCAGCTAATAATGCAAACAATGAGAGCGGTAACAGTCCGGGTTTGAGGCGTAAATTGGGCATAATTTCAAGGGAAGTGCTTGGAGTGTTGAGGAGGATGCTCGTCTAAAGCGGCACAATTAGCGGGTTTAGTGGGGCAAACTTTGCGGCCAGGCCATAAATTGGCGGCCACAATGCCTGCAGGCGCCCAGATAGAGCGGCAAATGTCAGCTGTCAGTTGTTGTCCTGTCTGTTGTACTTGCTATTATTGTTGTTGTTGCTGTTGCTATTGTCCTTGCTGTTGCCATTTTGTGGTTACGCCTGGTCGAGCCAGGCAGCTGATTTCGTTTCGTTTGCCGTTGTTTTCATTCCGCTTGATGTCGCTTGCCAGGCATATTTCTTTAATGAATTTAATCGCGCGTAATAAACCGTCGCAGGCTCAATATACAAGCCTCTTATAGATGCTCCATACACATATAAACACAGACACACACACACACATATATATATGTATATGTATATACATACACACAGAGGCGTATTCAGAGCAACTACTGTTGCTCTGGCCCGTTGGACGCTTATATTGTTTGCTTAAAGTCTTTGTGGCCGTTTGACGTTGATAAGCATTCTGATTTATTGACAAACAAACTGTATGCCCATGTATCTGTGTGCCTGTGTGTGTGTGTGAGCGCTCGTGGCATTTATTTAAATTTATATATTTATTTATGGCCATTGACAATACAAACACAGCATTGCTGCTTTCTCTCTACATATATAGATATGCATGTAGATGGACTGGTGGACGGACGTTGTTTCGCTCCGATGTCGCGCTTTAAATGCACTTTTCAGCTACGACTTTTTGCATGCACTGACTCGTCTGCATTTCCTGTCGTATTCAATAATTTAAACTTCCTGCATAAACCGGAAATGACAAATAAAATGCTGCGTCATCCACGTGTGCACTGCGAAAAGAGCTATCGAATAACGTAAATTTCGTTTGCTGTCGCCAAATGCAACTGTAATTAAATTTTAGAGCACTCTCCCATTCGTTTTTTGAGTGCATCGATGAGAAGATTTTGAGTTTGGACGACTGAGCCACTTTTCAACATTGTAGTATCAAATCGAACAAGATTTTTTATGCTTTGCAGACAGAATACCAATTATTAGATAAGCTTTTAATATTACCAGAAATATTTGAGTAGGACATTTATTTGACAAACACTGCCAATGCTTATTTTGGCAAATTTGTAAAAATAGTAATAGTGAGATATTACAAAACTGTGGCCAATATACATATATGTAAGTTTGTTTGACATGAAGCAGGCTTAGTCTGCTGCTCCTCAAACTTTGCAGGGAAGTTTTTATTATTTATAATTTAAATAATTATTTATTTATTTTTTATTTTCCTCTATCGATTTAATATACAAAATTAGGTAAAATTAATGGTTTTAAAATTTTAAAATATAAACATTTTATTTTATTTAATTGTTGGACTCAGCTCAAGCATGTACATGGTTTGAAGTACCCTCTGGTTGAGACCACTTTTTCTAAATGCCTTTATCTTCAAGTAGACTGAGAGAGAGCGAGAGAGAGAGAGAGAGAGTGAGAAAGAAAGAGAGAGAGAGAGAAAAAATAGAGAGTGTGAGAAAGAGAGAGAGAGAGAGAGAGGGAGAGAGAAACAGAGAGAGAGAGAGAGAGAGAGAGAGAGAGCGAGAGAGAGAGAGAGAGAGAAAGGTTTACTCTTGTGACCTATGCTCCAAGTTAACATCGTAAGAGTTTTAGAGAGTTAGAGTTTAGACATTTACGCGTGGGGCACCGCTCAACAAAGCAAACAAAGCAAAGCATGTTAAAGAGGCTATAAAATATGTGTTATAACCATGTTCTATGAGGAGTCCAACGTATATAAGCAGAGCTGTTTTTAAAGAGTGAGTAATTTTCCATCTTTCGTCTACTCCTGATCTGTTAATCATGTGACGTTGATCGCTTTTTTAAGAAAATGTCAGAAATATAAGAATAAGAAGAATAAGAATAAAAAAAATAGGAAAAAGAATTTCTTATTTATTTTTATTTGATTCCTTTTTTTTAATTTATTAATTCCTTTTTAGAAATATTTTGGTAATTACTAATTTGAAAGTAATTTTATTCAAGTTCATAACACAAAACATTTAAATCAGTAAAGGAGAGTTGACAAATATTTTAATATTGTCTTTAGAAAAAGTTATAAAAGGTATAGAGTAGTTTGTGGTGTTTTAGAAAGTGTTTTTTGTGTAATTTTTTTTAAAGTTTAATTCCTGTTTTTATTTGTTTTGTGTAAAACAATAAATTCAAGTAAATACAGTCGTTTGCCTAGTCATCGTCTCTTTTCAACTTGTATTTTCTGGCTACTTAAGAGGAGCTCAACGAAATTGATTGCATTTGATATCCTTGCTGACGCTTGACAGCGCAGTATATAGTTGCGTGTGTGTAAGTGTGTGTACTTATGCTTGGCTATAATTGCCATCATGCCATTTCCCAATGGTACAGCACGGAAATCACATAAATTACGTGATTTTCGGGTACGCTTCTTTGGCCAAATCCGAGCTTAAAGTCGTTGCGAAAAAATGCAACACATATTTTTTGTGCACACACATTTCACACACACACACAGTCGCACACATATACATTCGCTTGCAGAGTCGTACATTGAATGACCATGAATTACATAAAAAGCCGCAAATTCCGAAGTCAAAATGCGTTGGCCCAAAGCATTGCTGCTGTTGCTGTAAAGCATACCAACGCGAATGCAGCCGATGTAACTGTAACCCAATGCCCATGTTGTCGTTGCTGCAACAAAAAATATACAGCACATCGCAAATAAAAAAAGGTAATAATAATAATAAAAAAAAAAATAAATGCAAATATATATCGCAATCCTTTAGGCGCACGGAACATAATGAAACGAAAATGCAACTGTGGCAGTTACAGCTACAGCTACAGCTCGAGCTATGGCCACAGTTCTGGCAAGGACAGTTGGCCTGTCGGACAGCCAGACAGCTTGGATAGCCTGGTTCCCAAATGCACAATGCGGCGTCCACAACCAAAGTCATCTGCCGTCTGTGCCCTTGCAATCGACCAACTACCATCTAGGTCTCTCTCTCTCTCTCTCTCCCTCTATCTCTCTCTTTCGGCCGAGTAAGGAAAATAAATAAAAACATGCAAATATTTCTTTGGCCAACATTTTAACAGCCTCCGCCTGCAATCTGCCCGTTTGCCGTTTGCCAACCAATTCGCAGCAATTTTCATACGAAAATGTTTTTATTTATTTTCTGCAGAGCCGCGTGTGCTGATGCCGCTGCTGCTGCTGCTGCTGCTGCTGCTGCTGCTGCTGTTGCTGGTGGTGGTCCGGCCCTGTGCCTGTGATCCTTGTGGTCGCTGCTTGATTTATATTGATGAATGTCCGTTTGTTCGTTAGTTCCGTCTTCACAGGCTGCCAAAGAGATTTACTTGCTGCATGCAAAGCTTGCGTGGGGCGTGGCAGTTACTTTACACATTGCCTTTGTTGCTGCACTCCGCAACTCGCACACACACAAACAAATACAATCAACACACACACACACGCACACACTCTTACTTATGCTCAGAGCCAGAAATTATTGCATACTTTACGGAAATTAACCGCATTTCCATTTCTTGCACGCATGCAGAACGACCACAGCACCACTGTCGAGCCGCCCTGCCACGCCCCGTGCACCTAGCAACTGTTACGTTTCCTCTCTGCCCACACACACTCACACACTCACACACACACACATACAAATTTAATGACTTTATTTTTGCAATAGCATACAATATTTTAATACCCTAGCCAGGGATCAACATATCTTCTGCCATAAGGTAAAAGTTCTATAAACTCTTTGTTCTTTTTGCCCCAATTCGGTAATTGAATTATTTAGAAATCGTAATGAAAATCTATGTAATTTTAATACGATTTAGACCTTACGAAAAATTAGCCACAGCAAAAAAAAAAAAAAAAAAAAAAGATGCAGATTTTATGGACATAATGCAGCGGCGAGTGCATAACAGGATTATTGTTAAACAAAAAGTGTGCGGCTTTTTGAACATGTTGGCAATATAATTAAGCCCGCGTAAATACATTTTTCAATTATGGCAAAAATAATCTTTGTTGTTTTTTAATTTTTTTATTTGTATTGTTTCGGTAAAGTTGTACTACAACAAATTTGTATTTAAATGCATTTTATTTTAACAATCATTTTAGTTGTTTTGTTTCAATTGCAATTTACATCGAAACAAATTTTTGTAATTTTGAATAAATATTTCACATTGAATTATGTATAGTAAATATTATTGTCGCAAATTATTAGCTCACTGGCAACAAATGTAAGCAATTATCAAATTTAATATTTAAAATTAAATATGTCTACCTACAATAATACTATGAAGAGCGGATTTTATGATTCGATCTGATTTCGTGAAAGAGCATTAAGATTTCGTTCAATTTCACATATTATTTAAATCTTGTAACTTATGTGCTTTCGGCTTCGCTTTTTCTGCCCTTTGCATCCATAGGATGTGAAGTGCGTGCAGGTTTAAAGAATGGGCGGGGCAGCGCCCTGGTTGGCAGCAGGCGATTCCAACAGCACATACATATACATTTATTCCAACATATTTCTTTGTGACATTTTTCTTGTGCATTATTAATCAAGTGGGAATATTTATAATTTATGTTGACATGCACTTATTTATAAAATTCACAACACATCGCGAATGGAATGGCAATGGGGAAAACATCATTAACAACGCCAACTTCTAGGGGATGGGGCAAGCCCCTGTTCGCTTATTCTGTGGGGCGTTGTATTTCCGGCCAAAAGGCTTGACGTCAGCGAAATGTGTTGAATATTTAATGCAAATTGCATATTAGTCGCATTTCGAACTCAAACTCGCAAGACTTGAATAGCTAAAAAGGTCACGCAATAACAAACCAACTTCTAACCCTTCAGCTTCTACTGATTTCCTTCTCAATAGATGTGAATTCTTTCATTTCTATTATTTCAACAATTGCTTGCCTTTTTCTCTCAATATCCTGTGAAAGACTATGGTGATTAAATGGGGTATGCTATGAATGGATGTAATGGAATTCAAGGGGAATAAAATTTAGGAAAATATATAAGTATAAATAATAGGATATAATATAAAATATAAATAAAATAAATTAATATAAAATATATAAATTTTTTATTTGGAATAAATATTATTAATCTAAACTTATCGAATTTCAAAATTAATTTTCTCTATGTGAATTAACATTCTCTTTTATTGTATCGAATTTATATATTGAGTTTTACTTTTTTTTTTAACAAAATCTCAGATTTTTAGACTTACCGATTCTGGACCTACAGAATATCTACTAGTCAGCTCCATTAATATTTGATTTTTAGCAAACTTTTAATGCAAGTTGTTTTGTTCTTCAGTGCCACCAAACAAAGACCCAACTAGTTTCCATTCTGAAAGTCTTTTGCTGGTGCTGCGTGAAGCACGTAGCAAATAGAATCTCATTTCCGCTGCCTCGCAGCTGGGCATAGAAATTCACATGCAAATCGTGGCTAGGTGCAAACTGAAATGAGAGAAGCCAAAGATAAAGAAAATAAGAATAAGAATAAGGACTAACAAAGCCTGAGCTGAGAGCTGAGGGCAGCATGGCCGCAAAATAAATGAAGTAATGGGAAAGTAACATTTGCCGCTTACGATTCGCTGCGATGCGTGCAGCGCATCATGCAGATACCCATTTCCCGAAATTATTTCCGTCAATAAAGACACCTGTCCGGAAATGCAATTCGAGCTCTGTTACACTAATATTCTATTGATGACAATTTGCGACTAGTTGATTGCAATCGTGGAACAGAACTATTTTGATTGGACATAGCTGACATTGCTGTTGCTGCTGCTGCTGCTGCTGTTGCTATTGCTGTTGCTATTGCTATTGCTGTTACAGCGAGCACAAATGCTCAATTTCAATTGCAATTTTTCATAAAGTTCAGGCGTAAAACGCTCGATGCAGATACGAATGTGAAAGCGGATGTGGATGTGGATGGGGATGTGGATGTGGATGCGGATGCGGATGTAAATGCAAATGCGGATGCCAATTGGCACGCTCCGGCTGAACATGCCATGTGCGTAACCTATTTCAAATAGTGAGCGTGACAGAGCACGAGAGTTAGAGACAGAGATAGAGACTGAGCGAGGAGACCATGCAAATCGAGCTGTCGCTTGTCGGCTGCACTATACAAAACAATTTGCTAGCGTTGCCACCGCGCTCAGTTCGGCTACTGTCAGTCCGTCAGTCAGCCCTTTAAAATCCACACACATACGTATACGTATACGTATATAAAAGTCGGGGTAATACTTGTTACCAGCTACTCTAATATTAACAATGGCACAAGTGTTGCTGCAGCAGCAGCAGCAACAACAACAATGAGAGCTGCGGCAACTGCAGCCGCCAGCAGTCAGCTGGCAATTTAATGTAACAAGCATATTGACTGCTGACAAATAGCATTGCAATGTCAATTCATCAAAAAATAGAAATAAAATAGTAAAGCTATAAAAAAATAGAATAGCGAAAGAATATGCAAAACTATTGACAGATACCGCCGGAGCGAAGGCCAACAGTTTCTGATCCTGGCACGCACTTGCCATTGCTGGCTCAGCATCGGCGGATGTCTGCAAATTTGCTTAGCTGCCAAACAAACATCGATAGCTGCGAGTCTCTCTATGTGTGTGTGTGTGTGAGTGTGTGTGCTAGAGACTTTTACAAATTGTTTTGAAATGAAATTCAAGCACCATTGAGATGCTTTTGGTTACTCCCAATTCCTCAGGAATTGTTCTTCTCCAATTCCAATTTGAAAATGTAAACTTGCTTTTTAAATGATCTGCTGGATCGACTGAGTCATTAAGTTATTGGTTACAGTTTGAATATTTTACATATACCTAAATCGAAATAAATCAGATATTTATCAAAATATTTGCACTATAATTTTTTTTTTTTTTAACAATTAAATTTACTTTTAACTTTTTATAATTGAAGCCACATAATTTAAATTTTATTTTGAAAATGAAATATTGCCTACGTTGCAGCGAGACTTTTGCTAATAGTTTAATACTCTTTAACAAATTGCGCTCATTCGTTTAATTTTCTCTCTTCGTCTTTTTTTTTTCTTCGGGCTCACAGCACATCGGCTGCTCACCCGATCATGCTAAGCGAGCGTCGATTGTTCCCGAAGCTCGAGCTTCGTGTGTGTACGACATTCATACATATGTATATGTACATATATTACTCCTTAAACACACATTCTAACGTACATACATATATAGAACAATTGTAGCTTGCCCGCGTTTAGCAGACTTTGTAAGATTACAATTAATTATATTTTAAATAACTTTTCTTGACTTTAAATGGAATAATGTTCTGGTGGGTTCTAAATTAACAGCTGTATTATATATACATGTATACAATATAAAATTACTACTGTTGTTGCAATAAGAAACTGACGGCTAGCACTTATCGATTTAGTTAGCAGAGACTACGACAGAGATAACTATAGATGTGGCTGAACCTGGTCCCAGGTGTCTCTGAGTGAGAGCGAGAGGGCTACATAAGTCCTTTGCACAGGGTCGCTAAGATATCGAAGAACGGGAATATGCGACCAGAAAAGGCAGTTTGATAGAGGAACTGAAATAAGGGACTCGGTCAAAGACTGTTGAATATGAAGGAGTTTTTGCGAGAGAATTGAGTGACACCGGGAATTCGTTTGAAGCGTAGCTATAATAGAAGGCGAGAACAATAATCTTCATGCTATGACATATACAGTAGTGAGCAAAATAGAGTGAATGTTTGCAAACTTTGATTTTGACGATGCATAAAAAAAAAAAAACTATGCAAGCAACTCAAGAAATCTTTGTAATTTTTTTTTGTTTATTATAGTATATAATAAATTAATAAATAAAAAAAAACTTGTAAGGAAAAGTGAGAGAAACTCAAAGAGTTAGAAAGAAAAACTTACTTTTACACGTTTGAAAGAATTAGCGAATTCATATACTTTTAATATTCTTTTAAGCATGTCATCAACTAAATATTCAATATTTATTTTGGAATTTTATTCGATTACGCTTCTACGCGTTCTCATATGCCCTCCATGTGTGTTGGGGCTGCATCGTCCTGTCCCAGACCTCCATTCACGATTGACCAAACAAATCACAATGGGGTCGGCACTCAGTGTTCGTCACTCCATTAGCCGAAAATATTGATTATTATACCTGTACATATATAGAATATACAAATATACAAAGCAATTTTTGTTAGTTTTTAAAATTAATTGTACATTAATTGTATTACATAATTTTTAGTTTCAAAATTTGTATGTTAACATAATAATACAACTATAATACAATATCGGTTATTTTATATACATTTATGCTGTACATTACACTAATATTATACCAAGTTACTGGTTCTGCGCTTAGAACAAAATATTCAATTCGAATAATAATGTCAAATATATTTAATAATCCTGAGACTTTTTCGTCTGAGGTATCATCAACAAAAGTAGCTTAACTGTTCTCTTTTGATAATTAATAACAATTAGCAACAGCTTTGATATTTCAAGTGCTTTAAACCCTTTTTTCTATATTAAGTGGGCATAATGAATGATAAATGTATATATAAGAGTAGCACTTGACCTTAACTTCTATATCGTAATCCCAGCTAAGAATATTCATCAAAACATAAATGCCGTCGATACAGTCCTTGTATAATGAAAATTACAACTCTTAATTTATATAATTAAAATTTTTACAAGCAAAAAGCCTTTCAAGTGTCAGTTGTTTGCAGGCATTCTTAAGTTGTTCATGCAAACTGAAGTCCGTCATTTACCTTGTACAGCATTCGGGTCCATTGGTCTATTCCCTTAACAACAAATTGGCTCAATTATTTCCGTTTGCAGCGTTTGGCCACACCGGAGTCTGACTTTATTTCAACAGCAAGGTATAAAAACTTTATTAAAAACTTTGTGCCCAAGCCTTTTTTTTACGAAATATTCTTGTTTTATTATAGGTTGTCTACCGGCTTTGGGCGGCGACTTGGTATATACATATATATATTATATAAAATATAAAAGCACATTTAGGCTCAACGGCACTGCACTCCAGGGGCGTTGAAGAAATCAAATTAAGAAAATTTCCCTTTTTGCGAAACTTTTACGCTTGTTTAGAGTTTTGTAATATTTCAACGCTTCAGCTTCTGCGCCTCGTAGATGCTGCTGCCATGTTGTCTGGCCTTGGCGTTCTCAAATATTTACGGGTGAACTGCTGCCGCTTGGTCTTAGCCCCATGTGGTTACTTCTGAAATGCTAAATGGTCCCAAAGCAATTGCAGCCGCAACAGCAGAAACAACTGCAAAGACAGCAATAGGGACGGGACAGACATCAATTGGCTTTAAACACTAGGGCAGACCAATGAAAAATTCAGTCTTAGGCAGTCGCTTACCTAATCAAAAAGAAAAAAGAAATCAAATTAAGCCATTCATAAGTTTGAATTTTTTTTTTTTTTAAGTTCTTTAGAGCTGGTATAACAGTTTTATTGCGAAATATGTAATGTTTTACATTAAGATATTTACTTGAATTTAAGTTTTCTATTTTATATTCAAAGATTTGCTAATTTTAGTTAAACTTTAATATTGTGCACTTGAGAGCTATTCCATCTTACTGAAATATCTTAAAATTAAAAATATATTTATTTTGAATCGTCATTAGCTTACAATGTAGGCTAATAATAATGTATTTCGCTCAACTTGCCTTCTGCTGAACATTGTTTTGCGGGAATTGTAGGAATATTAGGAAAGGCTTTGAATGCAGTTCATAGTTCATTTTCTGCGGTCGCTCAACAATTTTCAAGGTCAATTGTTTGGTCTTTGGCCGTTGGCTGTGTTGCTGCCGCTTTCTTTTTATTATTTTTTTTATTTAGCCATATTCCCTTTCGGGTTCAATAATGTCATAGAGCGTGTCGCAGGCCATGCGCCAAAATTTATGACCAAATTGTTGACCTGAAGCCTTTGCGCCGGAACCATTGAATCTTCGACCGGGCAACGCAGCAGCACGTGCCGGGACCAGGAAAATAATTTAGCCAAAAACATGAGAAGCTCGCCGTATAAATTATGCACACACAACAGCAACAATACAGACAGCTGCTCGAAGGTATTGTCTAAGCGACTCACCCACAAATGCAGCGCTGGCCACAACATCAGCGCCAAAGAAAAAAAATATATGTATATTTATATATATATATACATACTTATACAAGATAGAAAACAAGAACATCGAGAGCGCACACATTACTCACCGCTTGGCCTTTTATTTTATTGTATTTTATCTTTTGGATTACTTTTTGCCATGACCGCAACAGATAAACTCAAGCATCTTGAGCGGTGGGGAAAGCGCACGAGAAAGGAAAGGAAAATGTTGAAGCTATTGTTGCTGGACGACTTCGCCTTGGCTCCCTCTCCCTGAGGGCAACAAGACAATGGCAATGGGTCCTAACAATTGCGCATGTTAACATACTTGTAAGTAGTTTTTCCACTTTGCCATGTTATTCCACCAGCGCACCACCGCACCACCGCACCACAGCCACAGCAACACCAGGGTAAAGCGACTACTTGCGCGTTTGTTTTGGCCACCAACTGGCCGCTGGCGGTTGCCATTGTTTTTGTAATTATCTGCACGTTATTTGTGGGTCAATAAAACTTGATATTTGTTGTTTGACCAACGCTTAACGCTCTCTTCGCGATACGATTTATGGCTTAAGCGGAGGCTAATTCTGAATGCCGCTTAACATGCAAACAGATTAACATAGCTCTTACTAGTCTCATAAGCTGCACGAGCTTTTCTTTATTTTTCTTCCATCATTTATTTTCCTTGGAAAATATTTCAGATGTCTGCAATTGTCGGACTTGTTTTATTTAGATCGGCTCAACACAGGAATGCAGTAGTAAAATTCCAGAGAAACAGGAATTCTAAATATCAAAGGTCGAAAATTATAATTAAAGTCCTATTTACATACATTGATTATAAGCGAGGTCTCTATTTATGAGATACTTTTATAGCTTCTTTAAATATGTTAATGTTGTGCAAGCAATTAGCAGGGCTATTTTTTCTGTTTTTCTCTGGAAATGAACGCATGCCCAAAGCTGATTTATTTATGTGCTCTTCTGTTGCTTCATTGCCCGTGGCAGAGTATCCTGTGCCTGCGGTAATTGTAGCTCCTGTCAATGGCTCGCATGGCACACAAATTTATAAGTAATTTGGCTTGGAGGCGTGCGCATGGGCGTGGCAAACTGACAGCATACCTTGTTAACATACCCTATGTGTAATCCCACTAGAGGGTTGATAAGATGCATGAATGAGGGATTAAGAATGTTCAGCTATAATTACAGTGAATGATATTTATAAGTTCATTTTATAATTTTTTTATTTATTTCATTTTAAAATAAAAATAAGTATATATATGTTGTTTATTTTTGTTATAATAAAAATTGAGATTAATTTCAATTGCTTAAAAATTTTTTTTACTCTTTGATCGAATACACTTAGGATTGTTTTTAATTTTCTTTTTATATGTATTATTTATATTTACTACTATTGGAATTAACCCTCTAACGCTCATAAGTGTCTTGAGACACTTATTTTATTTTTAAATTTAAAAAAAAAATGGGAGCTTTTTTGTCTTTCAAATATTGCTTGATCGTTAATAAAACATTCAAATTTACTGAGAAAAAAGCTTTAAAAGCTCTCCAGTGCTTTAAACGGTACTTTTTATTTTCATAAAAACAAAACATATGTTTTTTCGCGCGTGTAAATTGATCTGCTGCATGTGCTGTTGTGCAACAATTATTTTACAAAATCTGTGAAAACAATCCATTTAAAATAATTTTTTATTGGAAGGTATGTTTATTTACAATGAAAACTAGTTTACAAAAATAACAATAAATAAAAAATGTGCGTTGTAGCTTAAAAACAGTGATAAGTGTCTTGAGACACTTTTGGGGCTGCAAGCAACTTTTTTTACCAGCAGCTATTTCACAACTGCTTGCAATTTTGTGTGTACACTTATTCATTATATGGGTACGATTCAAATTATCCGATTTAACTGATGAACAGTTGTTGGAATTGTTTGAGAATGTCCCTTCCGATGCAGAGTTATCCGAGTCAAGTGACGACGAGGAAGATGACTTAAATGTGGCAGAAACTCTAATAGCTGCTGTGGAGGATATTAGCACAATATCATTTGCTTGTAATGATGAAGAGAATGTGCCTGATAATGGGCGACACATATGGGCGGCGTTGATCTTATGGATGGACTTATGGGCCGTTATCACATCAAAGCTAAAACCAAAGATGCTGCTACTCGAATTTTTTATCATTGTATTGATATGGCAGCAACAAATGCTTATATTCTTTATAGGCGAATTCAAAAACAAAACGCAATCAGTGACAAATTGATGGAACTTCCCGATTTTCGCGAGTCAATCGCTGAAGGATTGGTGGCTTTTAGAAATAAAGCCCACGCAGGTCGTCCAGTCAGTACCGTATCTCTACAAGACCAGATGCAGTCACCATCTTTGCGAACAGATCGGTCACCTTTTCACAATCCCCACGGGCCCGACCATCACAGCTTGAGCTTAAACTTGGAAAAAAAACTTTACACCCAATAGCGGAATTACGTTTTGACCAAGTCAACCACTTCCCAAATTGGTTGGATCGGGACAATAAGAGACGGTGCAAGCTCTGTAAATCATCACAAACGCAATGCATTTGTGAAAAATGTAATTTACATCTATGCTGCACATCAACAAAAAATTGTTTTAAAACATATCATATGAATAATAAAAATTAACATTTCTATTAAATACGTTTTTTTTACTCTTAGATGCCCAAGAGTGTCTTGAGACACTTATTACCTTTTTTGCACCTGACGGCTAAACAAAAACTTCTATATTTTTTCTGAGTTCATTTTTGAGTTTAGAAGCCTAAATTTACTTTAAAAAAAATTGTTCCAATTATTTTCCTCCAATAGTTTAGAAAACAGCATTAGAGGGTTAAATGGAATTTTTATAATTATATATTTTTTTCAATATTCATTTCCTTATGCTTATTATTATATTATAATTAAATTTTTGCATTTGAATTATTTATGATTAATTTGTTCACTATTATTTTTCTAAAATACAGCTTCATTATTGTTGTAGTGGCGGCCCGATAATAAGTACAAAATCGTGGTTGTATTGATTTTATTTAGTGCAAAACGCTGTGTCTTTTTTCTTCGTAGTTAAATGTAGTTAGTGTATAGCAGAGAAAAAGTAGGAAGAATAATCCCCGATTGCGAACCAGTAGGAGAACTGGAGTCGGAGTTATGCTATTAACAGCGCATAATACTGTCAATAGCATAGCATATCGTCGTGAGGGAGGAGCAGCTCCTGTTAATGCAATCTGACATTAACAATTATTCTAATATTTTTCTCAAGTATCTTCATTACAATAGAACAGAATTATAGGGTATGTTAGCAGTAATTTCTTAATTGAACATGAGCCAAATATTTTGTTTTTGTGGCAATCATTAATGATAAATTACCAGCATTTGGTGTTCCATTATTTAATGAAGTGTCCAGCGCGTTAGAGCCTGTCTGTTATTGCACGATTCTTGGAGCTGATATCAAATTTCAAGCAATTTAACTTCATCGTTCTATGGCTGCTTTATTAATAGGCCAAACTTTCTGCGCGAGCAACAAATTTAATGCAAAATTCAAAAACCTTGTGGCTTCCATCCACTTGACCCATCTGCGCATTAACAAAATGCATTCTCAAATAACATGAATAATAAATGTACCTAGCTTGTGCTGCTAATTGCAAATAAATTATGGTAAAAGACGCACTTTGCCATAAATTATGCGTGTCGCAGCTAAATAAATATGAATAAATATTCTTTTAATCTACTTTCTGTGAACTTTGTATTTTCCATTGAATATTTCAACAGTTAACTAACGACAATTTCACAGAGAAGAAGCAGGCAAGTCTATTTAATAAACTTAACATACCAAATGAGAAGTTTTAAACTGAGCCAGGCAAAAACTTTGAAGCAAATATCAAATTGAAAGCCATGCATTTCCATTTGATACAAAAATAAGCAGGCAATACTGAAAACTGACTATGACTGGTGGGTGGGGCAACGTCAATTGTTTAGGAGTGCAAATTCGATTTTGTGGTATTACAGAGCCCACAAAAAAAAAAAAAAAAAAAAAAAAAATAAGAAAGGAACAACAACTATAGCAGTAAGGAAAAAATGCCACAATGAAAACACAGCTGACAATTGGCGTTCAAAATCAAAAGAACAAAATTTGTGTTATTTGTGAACTCAAACAGGTGCAAAGGGTATAATGATTTGCGGGGAGTGCGGGTAACTGGTAAAATGGATATATGAACGATTATAGAAATATATGTGGGATGAGGGCTAGAGCATGCCATTGGTATTTTTATAAATTGGCAATATCCATTAGTGTATATACAAATAGAATATATAATATGATATACTACTTTTTTCATGGATCAGTTAATAAATACCAATCTTACCTTATGCTGCGAATGTTATGTTACCAATGTTATACATATAACCTAAGTTGAAATAAAATAATACAATTAGAAAATTCAGAGCTTATGCTGAAAGCTTGTATTTGTAGCCTGAATCTAGGGTATCTTCGATTTAGTCAACATCAAGCCAATCGCGTTTATTCTCTGTTATTCTCTCTTATATTTGTGCTTGTCTGTTTTCCTTTAGTTGAAATCGCCTGTTATTGTTGTTGTTCGCTGGGAATGCTGATGTTTTGTGTCAATGGTCGAACAGGTGTATGTGGGCATATCTGTGTTGATGTGACCAAAAAATATGCACAACAAAAGTGCAAACAACAAATATAGAGAGCACCAAGAGCAGCTGTTGCCATTGGTTGGGATAGATGGTCCAAGAAACGGCCAACATTTTGAACTCTGGATGAGACAGTCGCGCAGCATGTGCAGCACAATAGGAATAGAAAAAAATCACAAAAGTGAGGGAAAAAAACTAAGTTGGCCAGCTTGACCAAGAGCAGCAGCAGGAGCAGGAGCGGTAGGAGTAGGACTAACAAGAAACGTAACGGATAACGAAAAACAAACTTTAAAAATTGGATTCTTCATTTGCATCGGCAAATCCAATCAAGCCAACGTAAAGACCTCGGCCAGACACATGCACAACATAAAGCCGATTCAGAGGCATGAACCAGGTGGTAGGCGGCAGGTAACAAACGTGGTCGAAAAGCTTTCAATACCCAACGCGGTTCTGTATGAGAGTTGGCAACGCCACCAACACATGCAGCTGCATCTGTATTTAAAGAGCTAAGGCAAGAAAGGGAAAGAGTGAGAGAGAGAGAGATAAAGAGAGAGATGAGAGAGAGAGAGAGAGTGAGAGAGGGAGAGAGAGAGGCTGGCTGGCTACGTGTATAAAACGTACAACAAATGAAAGGTGTGCGCCGCATGTTTGGCCATATAGTTGACCGTTGCTTATGGCTTGGCTAGTTCGGCCTTCCTGCTGCTTCCTGGTGTGTCCGGTTGAAAATTGGTAGCGATTTGTATTGCATTGGCCAGTACAATAGAACCTGGCCATTGTGCACAGTGCACAGTGCACAGTGCTCAGCGCCGAGTGCTCAGTGCCGAGTGCCGTGGAGAGTGGCTGTTCAAAAGTTTCGCCGCTAGCATTGAGCCCATATACCATCCACTTTTGCAGCTTTGGCTTCGGCTAGATGCTGTGCCATTGCAAAATTTTCTTATTTGTATGCCCGGCTTACCTGCCGTTATCCATCTGTCTTGTGTCTTCATCAACTTGGCCTGTATTAAGTCGCATATTTGCGGCTCTCTCACTCCCCAACACAACTCATTCTCACTCGCTCTTTTGTCGCTGTGTGCGAATTGTTGTTGTTGCAATGCACACACCCATACATATATGCATTCATGCATACACACATATACATATATACCATATATTCATGGGAAGGTAGGAGTAAAAATACCATAGCATACTTTTTAGGGCCGTTCGCTTTGGTTATTGATTGCAGGCATACGTTTGCCATTTTATTACAAGCCCAAAAAATGGCCAGTGGCAAAAAAGTGCAACAGCATTGTTTTTTGGCCACGTTAATTGCCAGCGAAACCAAACATTTGCGTCAGCCCAACCACAGGCAACGATGGCAGCCGCAGTTGCAGCCGCAGTGCCAGTGCCAGTGCCGCCGTCAGCGTCATCGCCAGCTTCGACGTCAGCTTCAGCATCAGCGTTAACGTCGACATCGACAGCGACATGGACGACAACATCAACCGCCACTTAAATTGCCCAAACCGCGACAAGTGTCCTGCTGCGACTGCTGCCATGGTTGCGGCCAGCCATAGACACGGCCCATTGAAGCGCACAAGAAAACCATTCATTAGCGCTTATCAAGGCCCGACCTCAATGGCACTTTGATTTTGCGCTTAAGCTAAACTACACGACGTTTCAGTCTCGTTTTTTCCTTATTTCTTTCCTCTTACTTTTTTTTTTTTTGATAGGCATTTAACAAACGCCCAGGCAGAGGCTGCTTCGCAATCGCTGACGTTTATTGTAAATGGCTGTCCAATGAAAATTGTTGTGGCCTATCAACGTCAGCGCGGCGGCGCGTGGTGTGAGCTCTGGAAGGTAGTGTCCTCAGTCATTAGTGCGGGGAAAAAAAAAACTTGTCGAGAGGATCGAGCAGAAAAAAATAATAAAAAAATAAAAATAACTGGCACTTTTATCGGCCTACACACTACGCTTGTTGCCTCTTGCCACGGTTTAGTTTAATTGGCACTTGACAGTGCGGACAACAGGCTGCTGGCATTGCCGGTGCTATCAATCAAATTGGCTCCTTCAACTACGGTTATCGGCACATGTGCGGCAGATTATAAGAGATTTGCTTATTGGATTGGACAAATATTGAGGGTAGCGCAGAAAAAAAAAATAAAGCTATTGCAAGTGCAGCTTAGGGAAATAAAGAACTTTTTTTTAGTCTTTTTCTTATACAGGTTTTCATTAATATATCCATATACGTACTATTTGAAAATATATTACAAGCTGCCTAGCTGTTATGACTCAAATTTTAGTTGGTTTTATTTTTGTTTTCCAATTTAATAATATTCCTATTGTAGCATAAGTAAATTTGAGAGACTGCGCTCATTTGTTGAATTATTTTCTCTATTCTCTAAATGACAGCTCGGGCTCACATCGGCTGGTTGTTGATCGCATTCAGCTGAAACTTGGAATTAATTATCATATAAGTTTAAGAGTTCTTTTTTTTTTTTAATTGATATACTACACACATTTACACATGTCTATTGAGCGAATAGCATGACAGCCACAGTCAATTACTCGCGATTGTCTGCTTGCGATAAACTGAACATATACGAGTGACAATTGTGGAGCAGGCAGACAAAGGCAAAGCATAGAAGTTATTAGTAGAGGTACTCCCTATATAGGTTTGTTTATGTGAATTAATGCACTGTTAGTAATTGGGCGCGACAGGTCAAAAGCGAAGATAAACTGAAAACGGCTAATTAGAAAAGTGACTAGCAGTTGCTGCACTGAACAGAGTGAATGAATATAGTTTACTGTGATGGTGTGCTGTTCGATATTGACTTTTATTCTTCTGAGTCCAGGTGTTCTTATACCCATTAAGTCTAGTGTACCTAGTGTATTGTTGAGTTTGTAAGGGTCAGCATAGGTCTATTGCATTCTCATGCTATCGCTGAAGTTGTTGGGGTCAGCGTTTATATTTTTTTTTATAGTCCGCACATGTCAGTATTATCTATATAGATCTGATTTTAAGTATTTTTCTTAATGGCTATGCAATGACATAAAATTTCATTAATTTCATTATTTGTGGAGTTAAAGAAATAAATATTCTCTTAAAGCCTCGAATATAATTTTCTATGCTATCGATTTCTTTGACTATTGATTTTAATTATTTTATTTAATTTTAAATAATGTACTTTAATTTAAATAAATAGATATTCTAGTACGGATAATATACAATCACTGTGGATGATATTATTGCATTCTAAAAACAATTTTAGAGTTTTGTATACTATTTTTGTATTTTATCTTATAATCTTACTACTGTGTATTTCTCCCTGTAGTTTCAATGGTATTATTTTTCGCTTTAAACACCTAATATTCTTTCAAAAATTCCTTCTATGCTCCCACTAGCACGTTCTAATTGTATCTGACTACATTTTCCATTGAATTTTGGCATAGCTGACCGAACGGGCCAATAAAAGACACGCACCGTGTAGCTTATATTATTGAGAGACATTTTCTCGCATTTATTCAGACTTTATTAGATTTGTGTTTAAGTTGAAAATTTATGTTAATACTCTTTCCGTCGCTGCTTAAAAAAAAAAAGAAATACAAAACTTCTTATTATTCTTTTTTTTTTTTCAAATTAAATAACTCGTTGCTTGTTGTTTTATTTTTGTTGTTGCCATGAATTCTCATTTTAATTAATGCATATATATTCATTTGCACAATTTTCCGTCATCTGATACTTTTCACTCTTTCTTTCCAATTAATGCAAGCGAATTAAATGTTCGCTTATCTGGTCACAAAACTTTTCTTTATAATTTGCAAATATTTTTATAACTTGAGCTCAATGAAAATGCAAATTCAAGGTTTAGTGAAAGTAGAAGAAAGACCTAAGAAAGTATCTAAGTGCTTGAGCAGGATAATAGGATGAGTTGATTTAGCCATGTTGTCCGTCTGTTTCGCAGTATGAGTCTTATCAGAGAACACATTTTATATTTCGCTCTTTAAATATATGGCATGGCAAATAAACAATTGGGGTATTTCCTAGTCGGTCACTCCCGCTTGGAACACTCTTAGTTGCTACACATGTTTTCGAATTTGTCTGTCAATTTATGGCATTTTTGAGTGGTTGTTTGTGGATAACGAAGGTGCGAGCTTCACATATTGGAACTGTTTTTGTTGTTTTGCCAGTTTCGATGTGCAAATAATAATGTTTATGCTCAAGCGGGTGCTCCGGCCCATGCTATGCCTGTCTGTCGTTTACACACACACACACGTATAATTGTTGTTGTTGTTGTAGGCATGCAGCTAATGTTTCATTAGATTGCACTACCCCTGCCAGAAGCGAAGACTAACATAACTACGGGAAGGCAGACAGCGTCAGCGTCATCGTGATTTCAAATAATAATTAAAACCCGACGAATGTTGTTTGATGTTTTCATGTCGCACACAAGTGGCTGCAGCTGTATGTGTGTGTACATTTCAGGCAATAGATTAAAGTCAGCGCATGGTAAGCCCCAAAGCGTATACTAATGGGCAGCTATGCAGACCCCATGACTGACCAACGGATTGTGGGGCTATCGTTAGCTGCCTGACGATCTAAATGAGCGTTGCCTACCGCTCTGGGCGACCAGGATAACGCGATGGCTGCATATATACACACACAGAGTCCTCGTGGCCGTTGCTGTACATATCCTGCTGTGTTATTTGAATAATTGAAAGGCTCACTCATACACAGACTCACACACACACACATACATACTCTCGCTCACACTCTCACTCACACAGTGAAACAGATGAGCAACTGTCTGAAGTGCTATCAGCGCCAAGGACCGACGGCGGCAAAGGGAATTATGCATACGTATTTGTATGTCTAATGTCCAGCTGCACAAAGTCCAACGGATTTATAACTGATTTCTGGTGATTTAGTTGGCTCACAAAATGCAATGAGACGAGGCACAGTTTCTGGTCCGCTACTTCTGCACCCAGCTAGGCCACTTGCTATGCAAAATGCTGCTCCATATGCCATGACAAACCGAATCTCATTTGTGCCCAGCTAGCTCAGCCGACGCTCACCAAAAGCTGCACCTTAAATGCACAAATGCGAGAGCTCGAATACGAAAACTGTGCCACAAGCCACTCAGCCAGCGCAAAGTTAATTGAATTGCTATCGAAGCATATTCAATCAATCTAAATTAGTTCTGCGGTGCTGCCGCACAAAGCCCGAATACACGGGACGCTGGCAGCCAACTAAACGTTTTGGCCATGTTAATTAGACGAGTCTGTTTCGCTGCGTAAATGGCAAAAGTTTTCACTTTTCAGCTCTCAACTTGCGTTTTCTTTTGCCATTCAGCGATAAGCAATCGGAGAGAGCGGGAATGATAAACAAACAGCCTCGTTTCACATTAATCAATTATTGCCAGGCAATTTATTGCGTTGTTTTTGGGCCAACTGTCTGTCGAATGTTTATTAAAAAATTCATGAGATCTTTTAGCGCTAATCGAATTGACTTGAGGCGCTTTGCTCGAGTCGACGATGCTCCTGCAAGAAATTGCCAATATAATTGCTTTATATGGGAAGCCGACAGATGTCAACCGGTTGACGCCAGTGTCAAATTCCAATCAAAATGCAAATTAATTATAAACAAAATGATTTGACAATTGTGCCTGAGCGCTATGCTTTGATTAAATTGCATTCCAGATGTTTGTCATCTTGTCCTTCAACACATTGCCTTTGGCCAATAGCTGCTTCTATCTGAATCAAGCTATAAATAAGGCAGATAATTTGGCATCCGTTTTAGCAAAAATATTATTACAAAACATATTCATGCCTTGATACTATCAGTAATTAAATATTAATGTTAATTTAGTATTTATATCAATATTCCATTCATGAATTCATCTACTGCAGATGAACTAATGCAAATTTTATAAAAATTCCATTTACTTCATTTTGTAAAATTCCACATTAAAATCAATGAATATCTTATCAGATCTAATCTTATTATTGCATACAGAGTTTTCATATATTCAACTTTTCTTTACGATTCTTAATCTTAATCAGAACATGTAATAAACTGGCATGCACACAATAATCTTTGATCTCTGTCAAGTTTGTCTTTTTTCGTTAAATATAATGGAATATTCCGAAAAAGCTTGCGCTAAAAGCAGCTGAAAAGTTTGATGAAATTTTTAATGAAAATTGTGAGTGCAGTTTTTAAGCTCGGTTAAGAAGCTAAACACTGACAGGAGAGCACTACCTGGCGCCATTCAGCTAGTCGCTAATCAGCACACATCTAGTGACACTTTTGACACTAGCGATGCGTAAAGCAAAATGCAGCGAGTCAACTGAACGCACATCAAGCACTGGAAATTGCAGCGACCATGAGCGTCAGGGTGGCGTGGGATGATGCGTGGAGTTGGATTTTTGCATATGACCTCAACTCGGGGAATTTGGATGTGGTTTAAGCAGAAGAAAAATCAAATTTTACTCTTTGCTTTGCTAGCACAGCAGCGTTGACGCGTTGGGCGACTGATAACCAAGCAACTGCCATGTGTGAAAATTTTTAATACATCAACTCAAAGGCGGACCACAATGCCAGGCCATTCCAACAAGTGTGTGTGTGTGTGTGTGTGTGTGTGTGCCCACAGCAAAGTGCTGCCCCAAATGAAATGCATAAATAAACTTTGTACAGGGATCTCGCTGCAGAACAGGATACGTATCCTGTCTGTCTTGCTGCAGCCGTCAAAGGCACACAACAAAAAGAGTCGCTGCACCCGCAACATAATCACGTTGAGCTCGAACCTATATATACATATACATATACATATGTATGTATGTTAGAGATATATATATGTAAAAACAAGCGTGTATATATATGCTATGCAAAACTTATAAGCGCCAACAATGCAGACACACACAAACAATTTAAATATAAATAATTTGATTACTCATGCTCGTTGTTCATTCTCATTTGTAGCAATTGTTGCCTTTGTTGTTGTTGCTGTTGCCTGTCCGGTTATTGTTGCTGCTGCCACCTCATACATAATAAAGTGTCTGGGCAATCATTTGATGCCCAGCCCGACTGGCCCGACTGGCCCGTCGAATGGCCATGTCAGTGAGTCGCGTTCACTGCTCACTTCACACCAGCTCGTCCAGTACGTTCAGCACGTTCAGCTTGTCCAGCCAGCCAGCCACCAGCCACACCCGATTCAAGCGACGCAGGGGCATAACTTCTGTCTGTAGCTGGCCGCAGAACCAACTAAATAATTTAGTTGTACGGAGACCGACTGGCTATAGCAGTGTGTGGCTGACCAGTCAGCAGCCCACAATTCACTGCGTTTTTATATAATATTAAGCGCAATGTTAATAAGCCACCAGAGCTCCAGCTGAAGGCGCCAACATTCAACATTCAGTGGCAACGCAAAAGCTAAATTTGCAATTTAAATTGTGATGCTAAGAAGTTAATTGCTTAATTATATATATATATATATATATATATATATATATATATATATATATATATATATATATATATATATATATATGAAATATTCTTGATGAGGGCGATGAGCTGAGTTGATCTATCAATATGCGACTGTCCGTTCGTTCACACAGAGCAATTAATAATAAGGCTAAGCATACATATGTTTGTATAAAAGCACCTCCAATTTTGCATATTAATATTGAAATATTTAATTAGTCAACTAAAGCTAAGAAATGTTTTTAGCTTTTTATTTTAGCCAACTATTTCTGCATCTTAACATTCAATATTTCAGTAAATGTCTGAACAAAGCAAACTAAAAAAGCATTTTTAATTGCAATTTATCTATCAAGATCGATTTTCATTGTAAATAAATAGCAGTGAAAGTAGCTTGGTTAAGGCAATGCAAGGACATAAAGAGACTGGAAGCTACGTAAATCTATTTATACATCATATCATTTAATACTTTGGTTTATGCCACTTCATAAATACATACATTTTATTAAATATTAATTTATTTCATTAAATATGTCTGTAAATGTCTTGCTAAAGGCAGTGCCAGAGCATTCTTAGGGCTTAGCTACGTAAATCTCTTTCTGCATATTAATATTCAATAATTTTGTTGCTTTATAGCAAATTAATATTATTTAACTTTGATTACGCATTAAAATAGTTATAGTTATATTTGCTTAAAACTTACACTGAGCTGATCTATGTTTAATAATTTCTAGATTTTCTTTGCTATAATTTTCCTGCACTTTAACTACTTTTTTAGAGAATTATATGTTCATATTGTACTTAACTTTTCTATGGCATCTTTTTACTTTTTATCTGAAATGTGCTCAACTTTCATATACATTTTTTTACATTTATTTCTGTAGTAAACATTTGTGTGCTACATGTGAGGCTGTTGTGATGCTGCCGCCATAGATGTCATTGTTTGATGGCTTCCGGTGTTCCTGCTGCTGCTGCTGCTGCAAGTGCCGCATCTCCTAGCTATTTAGGTTTCCTCTATTCTGACTCTTCCTGTTGGCTCTCTCTGCTCACTTCAGAATAGATTTAAAATTTGTGCTTTTTTCTTGTAGCTGCCGCTGCAGCTGTTGTCCTTGATGGTAAATGTAACGCATTGTTGTCAGCTTTTTTGTGAGCTGCCCTCGCAAATGCAAACATGAAAATTGCATAATCCACGCATTACGATTTATGACTTTTGCACAGAGCTGAGTGATGGCAGGACAAACGAATGTTAAGGAAATAACGCAAAAGAACTGCGAAATGCAGCATCCAACGAGATGTCTGTCATTTCTTGGCAACGCCATTCGCCGTTTTATGAAAATACATTTTTCATTCACTTTCATGTCTTCGTGCTCCCCACACTTTTTATTTATTTTTTTTTATTCACTTTTTCTATTTTTAATGGCATCCATAGAGCGTAGAGCTATACTTGAGGTGCGGTAGCATGTTGTTGCATGAATTCGTAAGCTAACCGCATGCACACATTATCGGTAACATTAGCAGCAACTCCTGAGGTCAATCAGCAATTAACTGTGCAAATTGATGGACGCAAACGCGGTCGCTGGCACAAAGTGCAGTTAGTGGCGTTTCCCACCCAGCCAGTCATCTTAATTGGCTGGCGATGCAAGTGCAGTGGGCCTCTACACTAACAATGGCAACCGCAAGAGGCTTTCATTACGAAATCAGCATCAAGAGCCGGAGCTCGACACGGCCAGAATTGGGTAGCGAACCAAAGTACGGCACTCATCTGCCCGGTAAGTGCATAATTAATTTGATATCCGTGAAATACGGCGGGGGCTGCGCTTGAAATGCGCCTAAGTAAGCGCAATGGCCAGAGTGCAGCTGAAGTGGCGATCCTTGAAGGCTGCCGTTTCTGCTGTCCTTTTTGGCATGCTTTGTTTTTAAGATATTCCCGCTCTTTATGGTGCGCATAAATTTCGTGACATTTTTTGTGCTATTTTACGAGGCAGTCCATTAAAATGGGGGCACGGCCACCCTGGGGCCACATGTGGCAGCCGCCCGAAGACAGTGGCAGACGCAGACGCTGCGAATAAAATGAAATACATAAATTTTGCAACGATTTGAGAGACCGCATTTTATAATTGAATCACGTACGACATTTTCGCAGCCAGCAGCAGCAGCAGCAGAAGCGCGGAAATAGGAAATAAGTTTGCCACTGATATAAATTAGAATCTTAAGGGATTGCCAATGCTGGGCTCCGCTCTGCGTTCGTTGTTTTTGGTTTTCCTGGTATCTTAGGTCGAGTTAGTCAATAACTGCGAACAAGCCGCTCAGTGCTCAAAGTGGGCTTTCGTTTGCTCTCGGAAATTTATGTGTGTTGCTCGCACCCTATATCTGTTGCACTGCGACTTTAAGGAGGGGCATTTCAGTTTTTGTGCTAAAGTTAACTTGAGCTCTTGACTGCACTATGCGAATGCACTCAGTGGCTGTTGCTGCAAATGTCAAAGTTAATTATTCAAATATTTAAAAATTTAAAAAGGAACATATCAAGTAGCAGTAATCAGCTACTTAAGCTAGATAATTAATAAATTTTAATTACTTGCAATACTTAAAAATATTTTTATTTAGCTACTGATCTGACACTGATACTGATGTGTATCATTGGCAGACTCTGCATGAGTCTCATTAAGTAAGGATTTATATTTAAAATGTTTCAGATTTTCAGAAGAAACACTGACTGAATCATACTTTTTTAAGTTTAAGAAACAATTTGTTTATTTGAAATATATTGATCGGTTCGGTTTTTATAATAGTAAACGTAGTATCCCATTTACCTCCTTCGTGCACCTTATTTATCTGACGTTCTAATAACTTTTTAAGAATTGAATTAAGCTACTTTAATGTGTGATTTCTTGAAACAAAACACTTTTTTGTTTGCTAATTACTACATAAAAGCTTGAAAATTTGTAAATTACTTTGGATGGGATTGGAAGAGGTAGGAGATTGGATTGTATTGAAGAGATTTAGAGTTTAAGCATGTGTGTATGTACGTCACTTGGCTTAGAATTGTTTACAATGTACCTTCTACAAGTTATAGGATATCTTCAAGTGCATCAGTTGCCAGTCGAACAAGTTTTATTTTATTTTTGTATTGCTTTTTTTTTCTTTTTTTCAGTTTCTTTTGTCTTTTTCTTTTTTCGTTTTTGTTTTTGTCAGTAACAGCAACTTTTGCTGCGCATTTTTCATGGCCTGCGCTGACAAAAGTTGCATGTGCGCATTTCCGTTTCCGTTTATTAGAGCAACCTTTTGATTTACTTTGCCAGTGGCCGCAAACAATTGCCAAACAAACTACTTACTGGCTGTGCCCAAGCGCAAGCCAATGAAGCAAGGCGTTCTCTGTACATGCAAACTTTTTGTACACACACACACACACACACATACACACACATGCATGCACATGGCCTGCCGCCATTTTGTATCAGTGTGTGCACACTCCATTGAGCCTCAATGATGCGTGCAAAATGCAACGGCAACAAATTTTTGGCATTTTTTTAAATGGTAATTTTTTTTTCGTGTTGCTGCTGCTGCTGCCTGCTGTCTGCCAGATATTTTTGTTGTTGTTGTTGTTGTCGTTATTCTTTTTGCAAGCAACACATTACATTGTAAACACTTTGACATCGCTTGTTCTGTTTCGTTTTCACTTATTTCCCAATTGTTTTTGTCTGTCGGCCTTGTCCCCATAAAAATGCATTGACTTTACCAAGTGTGCAAATCAAATTCATTGACAAGCTCCGCGAATAGCGAGCAGGAGTCCTGTCCTCATTTCTCTTTGCTAATAAATTATTAATTAGATAAAAGTAACTTGCAAATACTTAGACTTTTGTATTGTTATTAATCAATCAAATCAATAGGTGGCAGAACTCGTACGAGCCTCCTGCTCGCTGCAAACTACATATAGCTGGCATTGACTTGTGTTATGCTAGCTTTGTTTACTTACATACATACTTAAACCAATAGTATGTTGTGTTATGTATGTTGTCTTGCAGTAAAAGTTAAGTAGCAGCAGCAACAGCAGCTTCAACAATCGTGGCCAAGAGTCGTGGACTTAGCTGAAAGGGCCAACTTGCGGTGCTGTCTGTAGCTCCTGTTCCTCTAGCTGTTGCTGTTGTTGTTGCTGTTGCTGTTGCTGCTGTAGCTGTTGCTGTTGGGGCTCATCTCATGGGCTGCCGCCTCTGAGGTTGGGGGTTGCTTTGCGGCATTTTGCCGAGATTTGTCGAAAATTTATGCGCTACCTTAGAGAATTTATGAGTTGCAGTCGAGTGAATTATTTTATCATACGCATGCAGCAGCAACAAGCACATAGACAAATTTATAGCTGTATGCGTGTGTGAGTGTGTGTGAGTGTGTGTATGCTGTATATACATACATGTTGCTGGAGCATGCCACAAACAAGTTGCACGACTTTTGCATCATCCCCAGCCCGTTGCATGCCGCACACACATCAGCTTAAGCTTCTAATTTCACATGCAAAAGTCTACACTAAGCTGGCATTTTAATCTTGGCCAAGTAGCAGGCGGCTCGCACCTACCAAAAGTGGGCATGGTCAATGGGCATGTAAGTAATTAAGCACTCGCACTGCCTACGCACTAAATAATACCCGCTCGGAGGCAGTAGCCAGGAGGCCGTAGTCACCGTAGTCGGCTCCTAAGTGCTGCATGGCAAAAGGCAAGAGATTTTTGCTAGTGCAGGGATTTAAGTTGTTGCCAGAATAATGTTGCTGTTGTTGTTGTAACATGTTGCTGTTGCACTAAGTCGCTCTCGAGTCTTGTCAAACAGATGCTTCTACTGTTGCTCTTGCTGTTGCTGTGCTGCTGCTGCTGCTGCTGCTGCTGCTGCTACTGCTGCTGCGTTTGTTTTTGTCCTGAAGCCTAATGCGTTGCTGTTGTTTGCGGCTTGCACGGGATAATAGTCCGTTGCAGGTGCCAAGCCAAGCACACGGCTTTGTTCTGGCCAGGTGCACAGCTTAAGCCTACATTTCCGTCAGAGTTCGACTTTGGGCTAATCGATTTGCATCTCGACAACACATTCGCACATCCGACACACAGCGATTGGATTTCATTTTAATTTAGAGCAGCTTCCGGTTGGGCTAAAAATAAAACAAGAATCTCACTTCAACTTGAACTTTGGACTTTCAATTGCTTCGTTTTCCGCTTAACCTTACATGCAATGGTCAGTCGTTCGATGTCCGGCAATTGAATTTAATTAAAGTCTCTTAGCGGCGTGTAAATGAAAAGGGCTAATGTTGTTACGGCTCTTAAGTAATTCAATGCTCGTGTTATCTATTAGTAAAAGTGTTGCTTTGATGAGGCCACTTACGACAAGAGCAGAGAGTTTGGGTTTGGGTTTGTGCACTTTCCCGTGCGATTTGGTTGCGCTTTGAAAGTATCTGCATAATTTAATTAAAATGCCGCCACATAATATGCTCTATGGCTGCGTGTTCTTGTGTAAATTGGCTCTCGAGACGGATAGCTATGTAACTCTTCCTTGCATTTATTCATTGGCCAGCTATGAGCATACTACATCGTCTACTTGAAGCCTGCATAATTAATAATTAACTCAACAATATTATTCAACCGTGGATAGCCGTGTTTTTGTAATATGCCTAATGAAAGTGTTTGTAATTAAATTATTGTATTTACATATACTATGCTTGTTATGCATCGAATACCACTTCACATATCTTATGTCAAAAAACACGTCTTGTTGGGTTAGTGGTTTCATTGAGTGTCTCTCTCCTTTATTCAATATTAATCAAAGGCTTATTACACAGAATATTCAAGGGAGCTCTGCCGCTAAGAACGTCGGCAGAGAGAGAGAGAGAGAGAGAAAGAGAGAGAGAGAGAGTTGCAGTATGTATGTACGTATATGGTTATGTATATATACATAGGTACAGATGGTACTTACTTGAAAAGTGTTTACGTAAGTGATCCCGCGTTGCGGTCAGTCCGCATAAGTGGCTGATCGTATTACTGTACTTCTGGATATAAGCATAGCAACAAAGTGCTGCTATGTTATGAATACGATACTCTTTCTGTAGGTCGGGCATATGTCAACTTGATGTATTGTATATTGATATACAACATACTACAATATTAGCTTTTAAGAGTGAATACAACAAGATCGTGAACAACTAGATATTCTCTCTTTTCATTCCAAGCAAGCGTCGCAAACACACACATACATTCTCACTCACATGAGCCCAAGCTCTGCTTACTGTTGCATTATGAGCTATTCTTACTATAGGAAAATAATTATTTAATAGGTTTTGTTTTAGATCAAATTTTCTGAATGCTATGTAACGTACGTATATAACGTATACGTATATGCATTGGCCAATATGCATAAGACTAATCCAATTGGAGAATGTTTGTAGAGTATCTGAAATCCAATGAAAATATCGATTATTATCGATAATATTATTCAAATGAATTATCATATATTTATGTATGATACAGGACTATACATTGAAATCTTCAAGTCTCTGGCTTTGGAATTATTTAGTACATTGCTGGGCTTATAACTGACCAACACTCAGATGGATGGATTATTTCCCAATGCATTGATTTCGCCGCCTATCAAAAAGCGTGTAATTAATGAACGCAAAAGGAAACTTTAGGTGTTTTTTTTTCAAAAGAAGCAAAAACGAGTAGAAACGGTTAATACTAAAATAAACTATACACATTACTTAGTAACTTACCAAGTTTAGTTGAATGCACTTTTCCAAAATAAATTTTAAAATGTTTACTAAAAATACAATCAGCAGTAATACTGAACAATAAAAACAACATGAAAAATCATGCACACTTATCATAAATAATAGATTATAAAACCCTTCAGCTTAGTTTTCCATATTGGACTTATTATTTTTAATGAAAACCATGATAATTAGAGCACTTACAAAAGCTGAACATTTTTCGCACCAATTTATTTAGTTATAAGCTTCATCACATAAAAAAATTTTTTTCCAGCAAATTAAAGTATTAACTATCAATAAATACAAATATTTTACTATTATTTCACCATCAATTTTTTTACTTTATGCCACCTCTCAGGGCAATTCGCCCATAGTGCAATGGATGGTCTACAGGCCTGAAAACATCAAAATTTCAAAAGCCTGCTAGATACTGCAAGCTCTCGATAGCTTCCATACTTACATTGCATAACTCATTATTAGTAAAAGCATTCATGGTACACATTTTATTTTTTTAATCTTCGTCTTAGTCGGGTTCAGTAATTCAAATTCATTATTTTATAATAATAGTATAGAGATTATTACAAAATTTGTTATCACGAACCATTGAAATGGGAAATCAGGGCATAATGGTTTTGTTAAAAGTATGTAACCGGCAGAAGGAGGCGTGCATACCCCATAACGTATTATATTCTTGATCAGAGTTGACGATCAAAAGTTGATATAGCCATGGCCGTCGTCTGTCCCGTCCCGCCGTCCGTCCGTCCGCCCGTATGAACGTCGAGAAATTTCACATGACACTCGTATGTTAGTTACTCAGTACGAGTTTATTTTGTTTTTCGATAACTCGTTCCCATTTCCCAATACCTATAAATAAAAATTTAAAAAATATCGCAAATTTTCGTTTACATTTTTAAGGTGTTTTTGGCATAACTTCTCATCTTTAGCTAGAAGACTTTCAAATTTGTTTACTTAGATAGATATTATGGATCGCAGATTATGTAATCTTTCATATTTGGATGCGACGCCCCCTTCGCCCCAAATTAAAAACACGCATTTCAAATACTAGAGAGTTGCATTTGGGCAAATGATAGATTTTAGATACTCTTAATCACATTGAAAGATAGTCCATCGAAAATGGAGTTTGACGTCCAAAGTCATCAGCCCACCCGCTCCAGGCCACGACAGCAACTGCGCGGTTATCAGAGTCGTGTACGTTTACTATTTTGCGAAATCGAGATAAGTGACTCAATTCTTTCTTTGAATTCGAGTTCAGTGTATTGTCGAAGTAATTCAATTCAATTAGTTTATTAATAATAGTAATAGAGATTATCACAAAATTTGTTATCACTTTATTATAGATGGCATATATTATATTTGATTTCATTTATTTAAATTTAAATCGTATATCAAATTCGATGGCATATTTTTAAATATATCCCTTTAGCTGGCTTTAGCTCTTATTAAGTCCAAGTTCAAGACGAACATTTGTGTTTGTCGCTGCTGCTGCTGCTGCTCGCGATTTCAAGTTGGCAAAAAGTGGTTGGGAAGCCACATTGTTAACTCCAACTACAAACTTGGCTGACGGCACTTTGGCCATGTTACTTACTGTTGCTGCCATATTTAATGAAATAAGCCGCAGCGAGCGTATTATAAGTAAGTCCCCAGTCACGGATTTCGGGCGATGCGCCTTGCCACATGTGCTATGCTCCGAACTTGCCACAACTTGCCGCAGGCCAAGCAACAGCTACATATTGTGTGCTGCTACTCTAGCGAAGAGTGGGCGTGGCTGCTGCGCAGGTACCACAACTCATATAGCTCGAGCATCAGTTTACGTTGTCTTTCACTTGTATTCCAGAACATCTTGTTTATAGTTAAGTAAATGCGGCTCATTAGCCAGAAACTTGGCAACCCGTAAGCCTGGAAGCCTTGACAAGCTTTTAACGGCTGCCTCAATTAAGGCATGCGAGCAGCTTGTTTGAACAGGCCCCATCACAATCCGAAAGTAGCAATCATATCAAATATTATGTTTGAATTTAAGCAACAACGCAAAACTCAATCAAATAATGTCACACACACACACGCACATTCATATACATATACTTATGTGTCTACCTTCTGCTATGCCTATGTAAATGTGATGCAATGCATCGGCCTTTTTGTGAAGCCAAGAACAATAAAATAGCAAGTGTGCATATGTGTGTATGTTTTCCTGGGCAGACAAACAGCTTTAAGTCCTAATGAACATTGCACACACACATACATGGACACTTGTGTTTGTATAAATATGTATATGATATCTATGCAACAGCCATCAGCATCGCCATCATCATCATCAGGTTGATAGCTCAAATCATATTTGATGCCAAACAGCAGCTGCGTCTATATCCTGACCATTCTCATCGAAAACAAACTGGATGTTGTGGAAGGCTTCACTCATTTGAAGATTACCAACAGGCTAGGTAGCAATTACTGTTTGTTTATGCATTTGTTAGCATTGCTGGATGCAGCTTTTGTTGTTGCTGCTATTGGTGTTGCCGTTGCCGTTGCCAGTTGCCGTTGCCGTTGTTGCTGTTGCTATGAAGTAAAATTGAAATTCATAATTCAATTGGAGATGTGCTTAGCTGCACAAAACCAAATAACGAACAACAAACGAAATGCTTTGCAAGGATTTTAGGCGAGCCTGCGTGTGTGTGGCTAATGATAAATACAGCAGGCGGTTCTACATAACCATATTGAATGCATATTTTGCTGCCCGAAGAACGATGCAATGCAACTGCATCAATTTCGATTCCGCTTGCTTCAATGCTTTGACCAGGTAGATTGCAAAAAAAAAAAAAAAAGGATGAACGTTTTTCAGTTAAATTCATCCTTATGCTGTCATCGATGTCATCCATTTGCAGACATTTTCCTTAAAATGCATAAATCATTGCACGCTGCAGTGTCATAAGTGCAGTCAGGCACAATTACAAAGCCAGCTATACCGGAGAGCTCTGTTCGTGTATATATGTTGGCATCAAAGAAGGGATATTATTATTTTGTGAATACAGAAGCAGAAAAAAGTATACATTTCAAAGAGCCAGGCGACGTGCAAATCTACAGCAGCAGCAGCTCGAACTGCTTGCCATAGCCAAATTCATATCCAACCTCCCCAAACATTCTACTTACCCCTGGTCCATGTGTTTGTGGGTTCTTGAGTGTGCAAACTGCAATAAATCTGCTGAGGTAGTCATAAATATTGATTTCGAAATTGTCTGCATGTGTGTGTCTGCTGTGTGCTATGTATACATATGTGTGGGTGTGTGTGTGTATGCGTGCCTTGGCTACTCCTAACCCATCCCCATCCCCATCCAGTTCAGCCTCGCTTGGATTTGTCGCTTATATTAGCTGCAGAAATGAAAATCGTTTTCCAATCGCATTCTTTTGCCTCTTACCATTTTGCTCTTTGCCTTTTGCTTGTAGTATTTGTTGTGTGGGTGTGTGTGTGTGTGTGTGTGTGTTTTTTTTTTGAGTTGCCCGTGTATTGGCTCTGTATGTTCCTCTGAAGTGTAATTTGCAGTTGCCATGGCTTGTCGTAGTTATTGCACTGCTGACAAACGGGGTTTACCTATATGCTCACAATAGAGAACAGGGCATGCTTACACTTTCCATTCGTTTGCACGTTGACAACATGAATGAAAACGAACCAACAAATTTTCAAGTGTTTTTTTTTTTTTTTTTTTTTTTTTTGAGAATTCAAGAGTTTAGAACTGACGTTTCTTACATTTTAATTTCTTTATAAATTTTTAATCTTTTTTTAAGTTGTTTAACTTTTAAAATATAATTAAATAATAATTATAACTGCCAAATTTTTAAACTTAAAATATGAAAAGCTCAGAAATTATTATTTTTTATACAAAAAAAAATTTTTTTGAATATGAGAGTTTAGTACTCACGATCCTTGATTTTTAATACTTAATTTTTATTACAATTAAAAAAATTTTGTTTTCTGAAATTAGCTTTACAAAACAATAATTAAATTCTAATTTTAATTGTCTATTATTTAAATTTGTTTAACTTAAAATTTGAAAATTTAAGAAATTGTTTTTTTTATACTTTAAAATTTTTTTATTGACAAGAATACAAAATCAAGTATTTAATAAAAATAATAAAATAAAAAATATGCAAAAAAAAAAAAAAATTCAAATAGCTTTAAGCCAACTTCTGTTTTATAATGCCCATATTCTTAATATAGTTTGACCCAAACTTGAGGAATTTACAGAAATTATCTTAATACTTGCTTAATCTTTTAAATATATTGTTTGAAATATATATCAAAGACTTGCAATTTTATATATTTTGCTTCATTTAAGAATCTGATGCTTTCGGCATTGTACGCTGAGATTAGCTCTTCATCTCTGCTATGCTGCAGCTGCAGCTTGCGTGGCAGCAAGTTTCCAATTTATGATCCGTCACTGACTTTAGAATTATGGCCAATGGGTCATGCCAACTGTCATCTGGCATACTGGTATCTACACCCAGCTACCCAAATAATGCCAGCAGAGCCAGTGCCAGTGGCAGTGGCAGTGGCAGTGAGAGTGGGAGCGTGAATGAGAGCTGCTAATATCAATGCAGTCTGAAATTGAAATTAAAGTCATAAGTCAAAGCAGTCCAGCAGCCTCCTACTGAGTGCGCTTGGAACGGGCCTGGGCGCATATGCTGTGGTTTTGAGTTTTGCCTTTTGCCCAGGAGTTGTTACACAGACGAGGGCTGGTAAATGGGCTTTCACTTATGTGCTCGAACGATGGCAGCGGCTAATCTTACCCATCGGGAATACGACATTCCCATTAAAATGTCTTTGTCTGTGCGCCGGACATAGCTTTGATCTCGGTTCCGGCCTCATCTTTTGGCCCCAATTCTCTCCTTGGCCAACAAGCATGAGATATTGAGCTAATCTGTGCGTGTGTATGTGTGTTTGTCTCTCTATCTCAGTGTGTGTGTGTGTGTGTGTGTGTTTGGTTGTGGTAAGTCGAGTATTTGAGTTATAAAAATGTCATCATACTCATCACTGGACGTTGTCTCATTTTGCATTCCTCTGGGACTGGCTCGCTCATGAAGCTGCTTAACTAACGTCCACTCGGCCAATGGCTCGATGATAAAAGTTCTCCTTTGTTTAATGGAATTTTATTGCCCCAAAAATGAAATGATACTTGTCGCAAGTTTTATCTAACTATGCCTTTGGAATCGATTCGCCAGCCTGTGCATCAGCAATTTTTTATGGCTCAATCGTGGAAGCAGATTTCTGAGCTCCTCAATTTGCTTTTGTATATTTTGACCAAAACAATTCTTTTGGCTTAAAGCAAATGCCTACGCACTCTTTAAAGCAAACTAAACCTGTTTTTAATCAACTTTGCTAGCTTTTGATAAATTTCTTTTGATTTCACAATATGTTTTTCTTCATCAAATTCAATTGTGTTCAGCTCAGGTATTGTTAGCTGAAATTTAATTATTGCAAGAATGCGAAAATATCTGAACTTATAGCGCCTGTTATTTGCATTGGCTCTAGCAAAAACTTATTTTCCTTTGATGACTTCATAGCTTGGCCAGCCTGTGCGAGTGGATCATAAACTTTAGATATATTCATATATTCGTCGGCATGTGTGTGCCTTTATGTGTGTGTGTGTGTGCTGCATTGTTTTAAATATTGGCACAAAATCAAATTATCTGCTATTTGTCAATAAATAACTCCGTGCACAAAGGCGAACTTTATTAAAATTCCCCACAAAACGTTGTAGTTTTCGGATTCAATTACGCCATAAATTTTCGGCATTACACCCGCACGGACAAAGGCAGGCAGAGATACGGATTGAGTGTCCTGCTGGAGGCTGGGGTTTGGGACAACGGCAACGGCAACGCCATCTCGTTGACGTGAAGCCGAACGCAACAATATTGAAATTTAAAGCCCCATCGGCAACTTGTCACAATTCACAACCTATGCGGCAGAAGCTGGACGGGCCGACAGTGTGGCAAAATATGAGCCAATATAAAACCAATAAAGCACGGCAAGCAAATAGATAGCAGCAATGGCAACGAGTCCCGGACGCCCGGACAAAAAGTAACAAAATCAAATGGCTCTAAACCGGAAGTGTGGCTTTGGCGCCAAATTAAAACTTGCACACATACATATGTATATGCATGTATGAAGTGACTGGGGGTGCAGTGTAGTCAGTGAAAGGTTGAATTATTATAAACGTAACAGGGAAGAACTAAATTATGAACTGCATTTGGCAATCGAATGCCGCTAACCGAGAATAGACATAAACATTAATAACCAATATGGCAGCAGTCGAGCCAGGCAGGAGTCGAGGCCGAGACAAGCGTGTGAAGCGCATAAACAAGCTGTGAAAGGTAATAGCCATGGGAAGCGAGGGCGAGGGCGAGGGCGAGAGAGAGCGAACTCTACTGTGTAGCTGCCTGCAAAGCCACTTTTGCAATTTATGGCAAGCGTAGCGCAAAGTTTTTTTTTTATTCACCTTGGCACTAACTTGGCTAAGGCTACTCTTTGCCCCGGGCAATGATGCATTGAAGCGGGATTTAAAGTTTAAAAGGTTTCGCGGCTTGCCCCAGGCCCAGCTCTGACAGGCATTTGGCGTTTTGGCGCATAATAAATTCGAGCTGTAGACACATGGTTTAATTTATCATCAAACGGCTGCAATCAGTTCGCGGCGTAGCGAAAGCCCTGGAATTTATTGGCCTGAGTTATGGCCGCAGCAAAATCCTGGAACGCTCGACTTGCCGTTTGCTTGCTTTTACTTCACAGATTGACTTTTTTTAATTATTGTGCAATTGTGTTGAAAATATGTATGTATGCATTGTTATGGATTGTTTTGCCGAGAGAGCCTTTGGCCTGCTGCTTCATTTACAAATTCCATTATTCGTTCGTTTGTCTATTTGCTTTGTTTTTATTTATTTTAATTGGATATTCATTGGCAATTACTGCTAGCCTGGCCAGCACAAAGGCATGCTGATTGTGTATTTACAACTGAGCTGCCCACTGCTTGTTTACCAATGTTATTTTTAAGAATAGTAATTGAATAGCCATCATTAAAATGCAAGCAATTTAATTACCACATAGACAGAGATATATATGTACGAGACAAGCAAGCAGTCGTCGTCCAATGATTTGGAAAATAAAACAAAAGTCGTAAATGCTGCTCTAATCTGTGCGCCTGATAGCAGCAAGCACGCAAAACATGGCGTATACGTAACATATAAACGAGCTAAGACGGCTATGAAAAGTACTTTGAAATTGGCCATGACTTAGCTGACTGTTGAATCACAGACAGCTCTCAGGCACATTCATAATTTTAAGCATTAGATAAACACACAAGGCAGCGGGAAAGTGAGAGAGAGAGAGAGTGGAGAATTTTCAGACTAAGCATGACGCTGCTGCTCTGCTGATAATCATAAAAGGATACGCTTCGATAGGCAGCCGTCGATGCCTTCAAATCAGGCAGAAAAACGCTGCCATGTCTGACTAGCTATGGCTATATCCCCTAGTCAGATAGTGTCTGTATGTATTTGTGTGTGTGTGTGTGTGTGTGTGCCACATTTCATTACGTTCAACATGGCGCTGTTCGGCACTTGAAGCACGTAACAAGTTTAAATTGCGCTCGTTGACTGTTGACTGCCGTGCGGAAGATGCCGATGCTGATGCCGATGCCGATGCCGATGCCGTAGTAATGGTAATGGAGCTGCTGCTGCTGCTGGCCAAGTCGTGGCCCAGTCTCAATTGAAGCAGAAAAGTGTATTTATATGTAACGGAAATGATGCTGCACTTGTGCGCCTCCTTTTAGCAAATGATCGGTAATGCGATATGGCCCGGCCAAGGGCGCGGCAGAGCGGCAGAGCGGCAGAGCGGCTGGGTGGTTGGTTGAGTGAACGTCTGACTGGGGTCAAACGGGTTGCGCTTGCCCAGGCAATGAGCATTCAATTTCTGATGCTTATAAATGTGCCTCTGATTTGGCGCGCTTATAAATGCTTGCGATAGTCATAGCCAAACGCCTGCCTCTGTCGAGGCAGTTGTGTGGCTTGCGATAAGCGCTATTTTATCGCTAATTGTAAGTGAAGCGTAAAGGCTCACAGAGAGACCGAGAGTGAGAGAGGGACAGAGTGAGGGCGGACTCGAATGTAAATAAAGATATGTGTAACGTGCACGAGTGCCAATTGCGAAGGCATTAGCATTACTTTTTATGTGCCCGAATTGATGTGTGCGCGTCGTGTGTGATTCAGTTAGCATTCGGCACCTGAGATATGCTGTCGACTTTGTTGCACTTAACGAAGTACCACAAATTAAATTATTATCTCGAGCCATTCAGCTGTGGGCCATAAATATTTCAGACTGCTTGTTTGCCAGCCCTGCTGGCAGTCAGTCGCTGTAGCCAAATGCCATTTGCATTTATTGTAATAGGCCAAAGCTTGTTCCCCATCAAAGTCGTGCATGCTGTCAAGCGTTAAAAGTGCACACACACATGTATAGCTGCTGTATAGCAAACAGAGCCACAGCTAGACAGATATGCATATTAATGCGGCCTGCGTATACTTTATATTTTCAGCAACTGCAAATGTTGTAATGTAAGCGCCGCTGCTCGAGCCAAATATTTGAGCAGCGGGCAAACAAATGTGTAACCAACACGCTATTTGCTTGAGGCAACCTATACACATACATTCAGACACACAGACACCCTGAGAGAGTGTGTGTCGAGGTGGGTGAGCGCAAAGCACATGTGACCCAACGCAAACAGAAATCTTGGCAAAAGAAAAAAAAAATAAAATAAATGATAGAAAAAAGGTGAAACGTGTATTAAATAATTCCTTTGTCGAGCACATTTTAATCGTGCCGCAGCAAAAGCAAACAAAGCAACGTTTCAGGCTGCGGCCCAGCACTGTCCGCTGGGCAAAGCAAATAAGCCCAACCTCAGTGCTGCTGCTGACCGCCACGTTGTCAGCGGCTCACTAAAAAGTATAAAACCAAAAACAACAACAGCAGCAGCTGAATCAAAAGAACAAAATATAAATAATAAAAAAAAAAGAGAAATTTAAGTAAAAAAAACTGCGAACCTTGTAAAAATTCACAACTGCGGACAGCAAAACGTATTCCTGCTGTTGCTGCTGTTGTTGTTGTTGTTGTTGTGTCCACATACGTGAAACCTTCTAGCGACAGCACGAGTTTTGGTCTATGGCGGCGCATGACAACTAAGCGGAACTGGGCGCAGACCCTGGCCAAGTCCAGGCAAATGGATGAGCGCGGTGCAACGGTTTGACAAGCGCGTGAAGAAAAATTTCTGCATGTGTGCGCCAAAAGGAACCAAAATAATACAAACACAAAAACCATTTCACACACAGGGGCACAAACGTTAAAATTGTGAAAACAAATAAAACGGGCAGATTACTCTTTTTGCTCCCCCCCTCTCTCTCTCTCTCTCTCTGTGTGCTTTATAACTGCTACGTGTGTTGTGTGCTTGTTGCGGCTTTGCAGGCATCAGCAATGGCTGAGGCAACGCCATCTTTTTATTTATTTATTGTTTTTGTCTGTGTTGCTGCATTGGTGCTATTAGTGGCCATTGTTGTTGCTGTTGCTGTTGCTGTCTGTGTGTTGTAATAAAGTACAGTACACGTTGAGGACATTTCAATGGCGTCAGCTGGCATAACTCAAAATATTTTGAATATATGTGTATTTATGTATGCGCACATGCAGTTGGCTGGAATGTGATCAGGCAAAACATTTCAACCTATCTACATACATATAGATGCCTTTTGTGCTCTACATGCTTTCAGCTGTGCATGTGACACAATTAAGGCCAACAGATTTGCACTTAATATTTATTTGGGTTCGCAGATAAAGTCGAAAATATTTGAACTTGTAATATTAATAATTCAGTGCTCAAGCTAAGTAACTCGAATTCTCCAGCTGCTCGTTGGCTTTAATGAATTTGCACAGAGTAATAAATCATAAATTGAAGTAAAATGCATTGCAATTCCTGATTATCAAAGGGAATAAATGCATGGCAAACAATGGCATGTTATTAAGAGTTTTGTGTTTTGAGGTCAAGCACTTGTTCTAAAGAATTTTATAAGCAAACACTATGATAATTAATACTAACTGCAAAGTATTTGTGTACACGTATGTGGCTGGGAAAAATCTTTGCATAGCAAACGAAACGAAATTTAAATGATATAAAACCAAATAAAATAGTTAGAGACTCAATGAGGTGGGCTGTTGCACGATGGCGAGCAGACACACCTGAGCCTGAACAGCAACAGCAGCAGCAACAGCAACCGCAACAAAAGCGCAGCCACAACAGTCACAACAACAATGACCACAGCTATAACAGCTATAACAATGGCCAACACGTTTGTTGGCTTCTCATTTAAGATTCAGTTTGGTTTCATGGGAGAATTAAATCTTGACATGTCAGTTGCGAGCCGACAGACAATTGCCACAGCCGCAAACGCAGCCTGACACGAACAACATAATTTCATGGCAATTTATGCACACACTGGCTTGCAGCAGTGTGCGGGCCAGTGTGACCAGCTTAAAGCTGGAAAATTTAAATGTGCCCGAAACCAACCCTCGGCTTCAGTTCCCACTCTGTACAACCACCACTCAACCACTCACTCATTTAGCCACTTGGCCACACGCCCCACCTCTGCCCGCCCACTTAGCCTCTTACCTAGTAATGTTAAGTGGTCGATGTTAGTTTGTTGTCTAATGCATATTTTATGCGACAACCTGTGATTTGTTGCTGTTGTTTAGTTGTTCGTTTGTTGTTCTGGCTACTGGACAAATGAATTTTGGTATTTTGTCTGCGGTAACTCGAAGCCAATGTCAATTGCTGCCTCGATTGGGCATCGTTGAAATATATTCGCCAAACTGTTGCATTCGATACGCTACGCTTGAGCCACAAGTCAAAGAATTTCTAATTCTTATTTATTATTAATGCGCTCTGAGCTCGGCTGGCATTGTGGGCCACCTATTCGATGTGCTGCTGGAATTTTAATAAATCATTTCGCATGAAATGCGTATCTCGCGGCAAATGTTATCCAATCAAATGAATGAATCAATGAATGGCCTGCCTGCCTGACTGCCTGAGTGAGTGCCTCGAATATGCTCGAGTGCGATGGCAAAAGAACAGAATTAGGGGCTCTTAGCTGCTTGGTTGCGCTGCCAGCAGCTCATTCCCAAATAAATAATTTCCAAAATGCTCTCTCGCGTTGTAAATCAAAAATGCCAGCGTATTGGTAAAATATTAGGGCCTTCGCCCGGAACGTGAGGCTGAGTAGAGCGTTCAGGGGTGACGTTTCAGACAGCATCAAGCATCAAATATGCAAATTGTAAATTGTTGCCCTTTCTTATTGTTGCTTTCCCATTGTGCGTTTGCTGCTGGCTGCGCCCTACATTTTTTTTCTTGTCAGGCAAAAATTCGTCGCTGCAGACATTTTATTGGACACATGAAGCTGTGCCTTTGTTGAATGGCGTCTGATTATCAGGTCGCACACTGGAGCACTTATAAGAGCGCATAAATATAAATCAGCCAACTCACGACGATGACGGGAAAATGTGAGACGTTAACTCGAAGACGTTATTCATATACCATTGCAGCTCATTCTTCAAGTCTCTTTCCACATTCTATTCGGCGCGGATTCTTAGCAGTTGGGATATTAAATTGATAAATGCCAGCAATTGATGGGCCTGTATGCACTAATAGCTATTATCCATTACAAAACATAGATTGCTTGTCATATAATTGCTTTTATTTTAAATGCTATTGAAACTCAAAATAAATATTCCATTGTCTATGGCCTTCTGTCAACATTTTTAATGCGGTTTCATTGATAAATTCAAGCAAATTTCTCAACTGTCAAATGCATTGCTAACATTTTTTCCTAAATTGTTTTATTTTTTGTTTGTTTTACTTTTTTTTTCTATTTAAATTCAATTTAACATTCCATATTGTATGACGCTAAATATATTTTGCTGGATCGGTAATGCTGAAAATCGCTTTAAATTTAAAATTTAAAAAAAAAAAAATAATAATAATAAAAAAAATATATAATTTAAAAAATGTATAATATAAAAATAATATAAATACTAAAAAAAGTGGCATCTGAGGATTTTGAAAAAATTAATAAATATTTAAAATAAAACAAAAAGAATTTCCATATCGAATTTCAAACTTCTTAAACAATTTCATAATGTTTATAATGTTTTTGACTGTGGCTGCTTAGGCATTTTTATTCTATTTTGACTGCATTTGTTAAAGTAGTTGATTTTTTTAAAATTAAATGTTTATTTACAGCTTAACGTACCACTACCTTTTAGGCAACTTAATCTAAACGGAAATGTATTAAAAACTACTACTTAAAGCTATCTTTATTTTAACATAGGATACATAACAATACGACAATAACAAGATATTTTATTTCTTATGGGTAATGGGAAGATTTTTTATGTCAAGACACTATCCAGCAGGTCTTGAGGGTGATGTCGTTTTAATCTTCTCCTAGTGCAAGTGCGGCGACTGAGAGCTGCAGTACCTAGGCGCTTGGCCACACTGTTTGGATGAGAATTTAATTTTTCTTGATATTTTTTGGCCACTTCCTGGATTTTGTCACCAATTTTAGTAACCTTTAGATCTCTTACTATATCCCTGGTTCTCATGCATCAGCCCCCATCAGCCCCCGTGATCTTTCTCAATGTCTTATCAAGAAGTACATGGAGTTTATTCAAGTGCGTTTTGGCGGCGATACCATACTTTTGAATGAAGTAGAACATGCAACGAGCTAGGATGATCTTGTATATTTTAACCTTGTTCTCCAGTGACAACTTATTACATTACTACATTTGTTAAAGTAGTTGAATGTTATTTGAATTGTATTGAATATTGTAACTACTATAGAGTTCCGTTTTCTTGTAATAGTGGTGAGAACTGGAGTACCTAACACTTTCCTGCTGCTCTCGCTTTTATGATCGCTCTTAAATGTCAACTTGTTAATAAGGTCTGAACAAAGTTGAAGCTATGTACTTAAACAAATACATAAAGGCTCCGCAAGTTCTATTTCAAGCTTTAACGGACAATCCTTTTTTTTGTGCAGTGTCTTAAGCGTAAGATTGAGATTTTGATAGCTCTGTTCAATATGTTGACTTGCTGTCATTTTTGCCTGTTTCAAATAGTAATCTTTTTGTCTAAATATTTACTCAAGATTTAAAGTAGTGCACACAATCATGCTCAAGAGCATTGGAATCGCGACGATGATCAATTTTAATGCGTCTTTCACGTGTTATATCACCTATTATTTTATTTTTCTGATATCATAGCTGCACACGAATTCCCTCTGTTGTAATGCCTTTCACGTCCTCTCTTTGGAGCCAAAGACACGTTCTAGTTGTTTTACTTCGTCCACTTATAACTACAACTCTTTACTAAACTCAGATATTAGACTTATCATACATATTTAAAAGAGCGGAAACCGGATATAAGTATCGATCAATTCAGCTGAAATGTTGAGGATCTATAATTCTGTTACTCGAGCGAGTTTCTTACTCTCTCCGAGCTAAGTCAGTGTTCTTCGTTCCATTCCATGGATTCTAAATGGGTAAATTCCATGTCTGGTCACCCGTTAGGCAATGCGTGCTCACCGATCATAATTTAATTCTGTACATTATTTATTTTTGTTTATAGTCTCGTTTCAGTTATTAAAGTGTTACGATGCCGCAGCGTTAACCCCAAGTGTAAGAAAGCGTGTGTTGTGCTGGCTGCACATTGCTTAATTTACAATTTGCGCATTAACTTTGTCACATAATTCTAATTAGCGCTTTTAATTTGTTTATGAGACACTTTGCACCGTTACCCAAAATTATTGCTGGCTAAAATTGCGCTGGGAACAGCTTAAATATCACCTGAGTGCTGGACGCTGCCAAGTGCCGGCCATTACCAAGCCAGCGGAGCCGCCATCAGAGGCGGCCACTATTTTTACGAGTCAGCTGCCAGGAAAGTCCCCCAGCCAGGGGTGCTGGCTGCCATGACAAAGTCATTAAATGCGACGCAAATTAGATTTATTGTGCGCCACTGCACCTGCCAGGTGGCGCTGCCGCTGCTCGTGCTATTGTAGGTACTCTTCTCCTTGCGCTGCCCCATGCCTGCAACTCTGCTGGTCACTGCGGTCACCCGCCTGACCTGGCGGGGACATCGTTAAGGGTTTTTGCTACACCCATCGCCCGTCCTCGCCGTTGGCACACTGCTCCCCCGCCCGGCTCAACAATAAATTTACATTAGACTGTTACATATTTGCACTGTTTGCTGTGCGAGTTTCAAAATCAGCCTGACTCTGGCAGGCAGCGGGCGCACGGCAGAGGGCAGTGGGAAATTAGGACAGCTTTTTAACGTGGCGCAAATGCGCGCACACTCATATGTAAGTTGTAGCAGCGCGGTACGCACTCACCGTTAACGAGCAAAATGATATGCAAATAAGGATAAATCCGTCACTCGCTGACACTGCTGCTGCTGCTGCTGCTCCTGCTGCGGCTGCCAACCTCAATGTTAGACGCATTCCCACATTGCTCAACTTTGCTTGGTTTCACTTTCCATGCTGCACTTTTATCTGTCAACATTTTTCTAAATGCTGAATACTTCAAAAAACACGAGCGATTTTAAAATTATATATTGCCACTGTAAAGTGCATAAAATAAATTGGAATAACCCAATAAAAGTAGATACAAATGATAAAAAAAATACAATAAATATTTAATAAAATTAATCTGATTTCAAGATTTTGTAATTAATTTCATTTGAATGATAAGCAAAATAAAATTTATAAAAAACAAGTAAGAAAGCTGTAGTCGAGACTGCCCGACTACGAGATACCCTGAGATACCCTTCTTCGAATCATATTCCAAGAATTATTCGATTCGTTTCTGTACGCATAAGAAACTGTACATGCAAGCACACGAGCAGACACACACGCTGATCTACGCATGTACGCCTGTATATGTGGGAGCATTGCAGGCGGCCTGCTGTCTCGCTGCCTTTGTTGCTGCGCCACATGGGCTTAGCTGCAAAAACTTTATTGATTAATAATTCTGTTTCTAGACGGGCATTTGTATTCATCTCTTCAGATTATGAATATGATATTCATATCTATATGCTAAACTAAACTGCATGTCTCTAGTATTTGAAATGCATTTTTTACACATATGTGTGTGTGTGGGGGGAATCGAGGAACGGAATCCAAAATCTGACAAAAACCGAAATTGTATTAAATTAGTATCTATGTATATGCTGAAGACTTGGATGCTCTAGCTCTAAAGATGAATTAAATATAATTTTATAACTGATTCTCCATATATTCGTTTATCGATAATTATCGATAACTCTGGGACATACAAGTTATCGAATTTCTGAAACAAACTCGTACTGTGCGTGCAATATGCGAACCTAACACAAAAAGAATGAACTCTCTAGCTTTTGTATCTTCGGAAATCGAAGCGTTCAAACATACGGACAGACGGACAGATGGACATGGCTATATCAACTTTTCTCGTCATATATATATATACATTTCTTTTTTTCAGAGAAAATTTGACAAGGTTTTGGCCTATGTTTTGCTGCGTAATTTCATAATTCACGTCATTTAATTTAAGCAAATATCACGACTTGAACAAAAGCCATTGGATGCAACTGCTGTGGCTGCTCTGTGAAGGAAGGCTCTGTTGTTAGAGGACAGACGTTGGTTCTTGAGGTGTTGGTTGGTGGTTGGCAGACCCCTAATGAAACAAGAAACAGCAGGCAGAGCAGCAAACAAAAGCAAACAAACACACACACACACACACACACATACACCCATACGGATCAAGTGTGGAACGTGCAAAGCGAGACAAATGGCTGAAAGCGTCTGCTGATGCCTGCTACTTCGCTGAGTCGCCTTTCCATTTGGGTGGGCAGGTGTTAGGGGCTGGTTGGTTGGTTGGCTGGCTGGGATCTGGGCGCTGAAGTTTTCGCATAAACAAAAGCAAATATTGCGCACTTGTGCAATTTATATTGCAAAACAATTGTCATTAGAAAATGCCGCACGAACAAAAACGGCGCATACAAAAGGAGCCCAGCGCCCAGGCCGAAACTCACCAAGGACTCGCAGTCGGGCTCAGGCACAACTGCAACTGTCACATGTGAGCCAAGGAGCAGCAACAGCAACAGCAACAGCAACAGCAGCAGCAGCAGCATTTTATGGCACAGCTTAAGTGCTTCAAAAATTCCACGTAATGCACTCAAAGCAACGTCTGCCCAGTTCTCGCCCAACCCCCAGAGAGTTGCCCCTTCGCCGAAAACAGACGGCAAATAAGAAAACGTGCGAGCTGTGGCGCAAATTAAAGTTGCCGGCTGGGCAGGAAGTCGGATTCTGTGTTCTGTTCGGGGTCCTGTTCTGTGCTGACTCCTCAGCTGCTGACAGAGCAATGTGTTTCAAACAAGTCGCTGCATTCTGTGTGCTTTCCCCCCATTTCCCCCCTGCCCAGACCCAAAAACACAGTTCGCCTTCCCCTCTTCTCGTACACTGTCATTCGTCGCCGCTTTTTCATCTTTGTGTGCCGTGCGGCATTTTCCTTATTTAGGTTTTTAGTGTGTGCGATTTTCACACACACACACACAGATACACACTCGGTCTCTCTATCTCTCATTCTCTTCTCATACACTTTTTGTTCATTAGTGGATAATGAACAATTGCAGCATTATGACAGCAGCAGTAGCAGTAGCAGCAGCAGCAGCAGCAGCAGCAGCAGCAGCAGCAGCATCAGAAGCTGTTGGCTCGTTGCTGCAGTTGGCCAGTTTTTTTGCTCACCTCTAGCTATCTAGTTGCAAGCATTTTTATTAAAATTCCTTGCTAGAACCATTAATTTTCCTGCCCGTGCAACTTGCTATTTGTTCTATTTTTTGTTCTCCTTTAGCCTAGAGATGTTTTGCTCGTTCGCCTGCCGGGCTGGTGTTTAGTGCAGTTAATTCTTGGCAGTTTAGCCGCTGGGAAATGGCCCCTGGCTTGATATAGAAAGGCGTTGCAATAACAGTTGCTTAAAGAGTACATCGAATTTATTGCTTACAATAAATTATATATTGCATAATATTAATGTTAATTCAAAATAATACAAAATAAAATTTGCATATGATATGACTTTTAAGAGTATATTGGATTTATTATATAGTTAGTCTACATTTTTATATTTTACTTTTTTTTTTAACTTTTTTTTATTTTTTTTTCTATTCATCAAGTCAAGAGCTATAAAAAATATGATAAGCTTAATAAATAGCAGCCGCATATTCCCTTTAAATCTATTGAACAATTATGTGGATAGCTTAAGGAATATAAATCTATCAAACATAAAACATAATAAAAAATATAATATAATATAAAAAATAAAATATATAAATAATATCTATAAAATCGAACAATATAAAATATATAAATATCATATAAAATAAAATAAAATAAATAAAATAAAAATAAAATAAAATGTATAAATATAAAAATAGAATAGATATATTATAATATCTATCAAATCCAACAAAATTTGTTTTCATCCATCTATCGAATAGAAAATATATAAATATTATATAAAATAAAACATATAAATATATTATCTAGCAGATCTAACAAGCAACAGACGTAAACATTTATCGTCTGATTTTAGAGTATTTCATTTGGATCACTGTGCACAAAGTTATTATTGTGTTTACTCAGATGCCAACCCTGTTTGTTTGATGGGAATACGATTAGATTAAATTCATACAACCGTCGCATGCAGATTTCCATATATTTTCGTTTTGTTGAATCAAAGTTTTGTTGGCACATTAAACAACCTCTGCCAGCGGCAATTAATTTGGCTTAGTTGAGTTTAGTGCACTTCCGTTGCACACGGCGGCCATTTTGTCGCAGTGCCGGATGAGCAACGGACGGACGGACAGAAGGACGCAGATGGGTAACAGGCAAATGCAGAGCATGCAGACAGAATGGACAGGACATGCTGCTGCAAATTCATGAGTGCTCAAATGCAGCTTTAGTTTTTATTACCATTAAAAGCGGATGCTGCGTCCCGACGCCCCAAAAACAAAATGTCGCACATAACTCAAATACATAAACACAAACGCCTAAGCTCGATATACATAGGTAAGCATATGTGTGTATGTGCGTGTGTGTGTGTGTGTGTGTGTGGAGCAAAAACACAACAGGGTCTAGATGCCTGAGCATTGTATAGTTGTTGGCTGGCTGCATTGATATGGCGCCCTTTGTGTGCATGCTTAACAATTTTGGCAATGCTTTTTGCTGGCAACACCTGAAATGAAATCCAGCCATGACCCCATGAGTTAACTGCTGGGCGTGGCCGCGCCCGCAACGACAATGACAACGATGACAATGACAACAACTGTTTGAGAGCCAAAACTGAAATCAACTCACAACATTAACAGTGCAGCGAAATTTTAGCGACGGCGCAGCTTATTCTGGAGATTGGTATTAGATTTGGGTCTGGCTGTTATGCATGAGGCTCCACATGCCAGACAATAAGCACGCATTGGCACGGCCAATGACTGAGGAGTGTCTGCTGCTGGCTCTGTTGGTTATTGCATATGCAAACACATGCACAATGCATGCGGCTGGGCGAAATAGACAAAGCGCCGCAGACGCAACCAGCGGCCCGAGGGGCACCAGGAAAGCAGGTATTTAGGTACTTCAGCGATGTTGTTGTACTCACTTGGCAGGACTGTGGATAGTTGGGATTGCACGATGACGGGGGGTCTGTAGCAAGCGGTGAAGATTGGGCCTTTGGCGCTTCAACGGCGTCACATATGCTGCTAACGATAATAGTTTTCTGCGTAATTTGTTCGCAATTTTAGAGAAGAGCCGTGTGGATATCGCGCTGCCGAACTTGGCTCCATGCGTCTGTATAATTTAGTGTCACTGGCTAGGCATGGAGCATGGAGCATGGAGCTGAGCTTGTAGCTGGAGGGCCCCTTTGCACGCTGACACTTTTCGCTTTGACTCGTTAAAATTCATTTTAATTTGCAGTTGTAGTTGTAGTTGTAGTTGTAGCTGTAGCTGTAGATGTTTGCCAGGGCACCGCCGCTGGCCAAAAGGACAGGCCAAGCTGTGTGACAGACAAGCGTGAGTATTGGAGCGAAACAGAGACGGAGACAGCGCCACAAAAACAGATACAGAGATACAGATAAAGGGAGAGCGAGAGAGATAAAGCGTGGGCGAGCGAACAGGATGGCGCACGTGTCTCTGAAGCCGCATCCTGCGTAGCTTTATAAACAATTTTGAATTTTGCGGTTGCGCGAAAATTAATGGACGCCTCGCTTTTGTGCGGTTTTTGGTTGCGCTGCCAGACGACCGAGCAGCACATGGCACATGGTTGCGGGGCAACGACGCAACGTGACGATGGAGCAGCGGGACGGGGCGCGACGGGACAATGGAAGGCAACGCGTGCCGCATCGTTTGCTTTTAGCGCTGGCGACGATGGCGGCTGGATTTGAACATTTTGTCATTAGTGTTTGCATTCTAGAAACGAGATTGTTGTTTGTCGTTGTGGTTGCAGCAAGAAATAGCAGCTCTTGATGCCACAAGATGTCTGCAACATCATACGCTTATTTATTGCCAGCGTCCGCATCCAGCAATCAATTAAAGCAATAACAGCCAAGCTAGGGCAAACAAAGCACAACAACAAGCCCGCCAAGTGCTATTTAAGACACACACACACACACACGCAGTTCTGGAAAAAAGTTTGTTGCAAGTTGCCAATGATTGTCAGGCAGTCGCATGTGTGTGTGTTATGAATAAGCTAAGAAACTTTTGCCTTGACTCTGGCGCAGCCCTTGCCACTGTCGCTCTGCCATTGCCTCTGTTATCATCTCAATGCAACGAGCTAAGGAGCCATTGCTATTGCTGCTGCTGCTGCTGCTGCTGCTGTTGCTGCGCGGTTAATAAAACAGACAAACACTCAAACTTTTGCTATAAAAATATCTGGCTGGATAAGCGTGAGTCGGTGGGGGTGAGAGTTGTGTTTTTTTTAAGTTGGCAGCGTTGTTTGCTTGCTAAACAAGTGCTATTAAAAGAGCATAAAGGTGAAAGGTGGGCGTGCCTGAGAGCACTCATAGCGTGCAGCTTCAGTCGTAAAGGGTCTCCATTTGCAGCTGTACTACAACGAAACGGCTCTGTAATAAGCCCCCACCAAATCTATATGCAGTTCACAATGCCAGCCATCGCTGGATGCTCTTGATACCCTCTATTCAAAGCTGTCAAAGGCATATTGAACACCTAAAGGTATTTAAGAGTATTCAAGAGTTTTTCTTTGCTATATCTTATATAGAAATTGCAATCATGTTTTTTGTACCTTATTAAATATCGTTAGAATCACAGTCTAAGCAGGGTATTCCAGATTTTTATATACCTTGAATTGTTGAAATTGTTTTTCTTTTCTTTTTAGTGGTATTTTGTGTATGCTTGGTTTTTATTCTATTTAATATATAAAGAAGAAACTTAGGTGCACTTTTGTAGTTAGCTTTTTTATACGCCACAAAATGAAAGAAAGCAGCGCAGGTAAAAACAAAAATAATCAAATATAAGCAAAACTTGCAACGCACTCAAATTTTATAAGTTTTTTAATGCTTCATATTTTAGCATTGCCGAATAATAATAAAAAATATTAGCTACTAAAAATGCTGTGATGTCAGCGCAAGTCTGAAACTATATCAATAAACAACTGTTAAAGTCAGTCTGTTGAGAGAACTATTGAGAAAAATTAGGTCAAAATGGAGTCTTAACAAATAAATTTGATTCTACTGTTAGTTATGAGAATACCTATCAATTAGGTCCTTGAATACTTGTTTTTTTATTAGTTCTTAGGTGGATACCTGAAGATGTTTGTCATATGTGGATCACTCAGTTATCCAACTAATTTAATCTTGAAGCAGAATTGTTAATTTCTAATAAACAAAATATTTTTTTCTGTGTCTGTCAGGTTTTTCTGGAGATTTTTGATGCAGATCTTTGATTTTTCATCAAAATATAAAATAAAATATATTTATTTTGATTCTATATTAATATCGTAATTTTTTCTTGAACTTCACAATTGATCTTATCAAATTTGTTACTTGATAACATTGCTTGCCGAATATGGCAAATTATTTATAGTTGAAATTAGTTCTGCCAGCTTGTTGACCCATCTTTAGCATGTTCGCCTTGCTCATGCCTGGTCAGGTATACAGCATCAAGGGCATTTAGGAGAGATAAGATAAAGCTAAGCTACGCTTGTAACTTAGAGAGTTTTCCCAGACTTTTTGATACGAGAACTCTTTTAGTATAGTAAAAAGTTGGATTTACAAGAGCAGGAATGTCGCACTGTTCGCTCTTGCCGATTTCGCTTACATCAGCTGACCGAATGAAGTATAAAAGTAATATATGCATTATTCATTTGTTCAGCTATACTAAGAATCTATACCAAGAACGACCATCTAGGCTTTTTCTAGTGATATTAAGATAGTTATGAAAAGACAACATTGTTTGTTTCAAAATTTGTTAGTTCATTTCCATGTTCCATATATTCTTTTAATGTTTCATTAATAATTAATAACTAATTTTGTGTAATTCATTCAATTTTAATTGAATGGATTTTGCAAACTGCATCAAATTCGACTCCTGCATGAGTAATACATATATGTATATTATTTTAATGACTCATGTATAGTTAGAATGCTCGTTGCTCGCAGCTGCCTATTTGGTTAGTTTGGAGCTTTTAGCTGTACTTTTTGCTGGCCGTATAATCGTTCGAATGACAAAAGCGACTGCGGCGATCCCAAAGTGCAAAATGCAGTAAAATATTGAAATTGTACAGTTTCCCGTTGTGCAATGATGCGTAATGGCAGTCAAGTTTTTGGCGCTGACATCGAGTGACGCTACAAGCGAGTTGAAAGGTACACTCAAACACACACACACACAGACACATACACAGGCATGTAGACGTGTATGCGCAGTGAGATTTTGATTTTACGTGACCAGCATGTGGCAGTTGCATTTGGCATTCTTGCTGCCATGGCAGCTGCAGCGCGCTGGCAGAGCGAGTCAAGTGGAAACGCGACATGTGCAAATGCAGACAGACACATTCAGTTGTATTTATGAAATGTATATGTATAAATATATAGCATATGATAGCTCTCACTCTTAAAGTTTTTTTTTTGCCTAAAAGTCAATTTAAAGTGAAACAAATATGAATAGCTGAATCCGATTGTAGAGAGTATAGCTCTCGAATAATCTTGCATAAGTTTTGGCTGAACTTATTGAAGAGAGATCGATTAATTTAATTTTAATTTCAATAATTGATAATTTTTTCAGTTTTGCTTTAAAAACATTCTTGAATTTAAGCAATTAAAGCTAGCACTCAGTGTCGTGTAGATTTTCAACAATAAATTGATTTTATTAGATGATGCTGAATTTTCTTTTAATGAATTAATGCTGTCAAATTATGCAGGAAATCTTTTGTTTCTTTTGCTTAGCAACAAATTTCTTTCTTTTTCCCTTTATCTTCTATATATTTCTTTGAAATCACATCTCAGATCGGGGTGTGGGTATTCCCGAGTCGGGTATGCCCATCTGGAGCTTTCTTCGTTGTTCGTTGGCTTTTTCATATGCGTTTCAATAAACACAAAATAATTGCTGTTAAGGATTTACTCACCTCTGTCGTTTCATGACCGTTCGTCTTAATTGGTATTCCATTAATGTAAAGAAAAAATGAAATGAAATAACTTTTTATTTATTTATTTATTTTTTATTTTTTGATTAACATTTTCCATTTTATTTGATTATTTTTCCTGCTTTTTCCCATTTCACTATGCATATTTTAACTTGCGCGCCTCCACACCTTTTGTGCAATTGTGTGTGGTTGTGTCCGTGTCTGTGTGAGTGTGAGTGTGCGAGTGAGTGAGAGCTATCCGGGGGGAGCTATGTTCGATTTGATTGGATTGGATAGGCTTTGAAAGGCTCTTAACATAATTATACCATTCTGCTTTCATAATTATTCGTGTGTTTTACGCTCTTTCTATTTGACCTGCTGCTAATTCCAATGCAATTACATGTGTGCCCGTATGTATGTGTGTGTGCATGCGTGTATCTGTAAGAGTGTGTGTGTGTGTGGCTTTTGTCATTTTCAACATATTTCTGTTGTTTTATGCAGCTTTGTTTAATCTCTGGCATTTTGTTGTTTTTTTATACATTTAAATTTATATTTTTATTTATTTCTGCTTGGATGAGTGTCCATGTGTGCTATTTGCTTTCACGAACACACATACATTGATAGACGTTCTTTAATTATATGCATTCTTTTTGTTTGTTTTTTTTTCTCCATATATATATATATATATATTTAAATATTTATATGTACATACACAACATTGAATCATTTATTGTTTTTTTTTTTTTAATTTTTATTTGCTCTTTTTTTTTTATGTATATGCATTTCGCTTAAACCATATATGTGTATATATGCATATGTATACATAATGAAATATAATTATGCTAAATTCATAGCCATATCTCATATTATAGGTAATAGTATTATAAAGATTTTTGCTCCACACTCTTTCTATTTTTTTTTCTATTTTTTTTTCTTTTAACTTTTTTTGTTTATAATTTTGCTGTAGCCCTTTATGTTCAGACACTTATCAACACACACAGATTTAAAGGTATAATCAATTGATTTTGGTTTTCTGTTAAGCAATCTTTCTTTTGTCTTCTGAAATCTTCTTCTTCTTCTCTTCAATTATAGTGTATTCATTTGTGTGTTTATTTAAAATTATGCATAGCTTTTTCTTTGGTAAGCAGACAGTTTTGTTGTTTACTCAAATAACATTTATAGATATACATATACATATATAGTATATATATATATATATATGCATATATATACATTAATACATATATATATTTATATAAGTATATATATAGATTTTTTGTTTGTTTTGTTTTTGTATATATATATAATATGTAAAGTTAAAGTTTGCATACAACGCTGCACAGTTTTTGCCATTGGCTCTCAAAAAACACGTTTTGCCAAGTTTTAAAAAATAAATCAGTTTACTTTGTCAATAGCATCGTTTACTCTCATCGCATTTAATCACAACTTAGAGAAATTAGACGCACTTTCCGTTGGGCTCTCCATATTTTCCCAATCCTCCAAAGTGGGCTAATTTTAATTTTTCTTTCTTAATTTTTTTTGTTTTCTTTTTTTTTTATTATTATTATTATTATTTTTTTGTCTTTGCATTCTTGTAAAAAATAGTTTACAATTTTGATGATTTTTCGATTTTGTGGTTCGACTTAGCCTTTTATTTTTTTTTTGCTTTTGTTTTTGTTTTTTGTTTTTGTTTTTTTTTTTTTTTTTTTTTTTTTTGTAAATACCATAGATAATTGTGTTTCGTTAACATTTAACATATAGTATATATAATATATAGTTACAATTACAATCTTAACTAAACATTGACTAAACTTTGAAATTTGCTTTTACTACACGTCGCAGCTGACGTCAAGGTTCGCGCTGACTATATATATATATATATATATTTATTTTTTATTTTTTACTTTTTAATTTCATTTATTATTATTATTATTTTTTTTTAAATTTATGTTTTCTGTTCTGTTTCTTCACTTTATCATTCTTATTTACTTTCTCTAAATAATTAACTATTCTCTGCCTCAATGAGCTGGATTTTTTCTTATTTAAGAATTGTATTTTTTTCACATTTACATTACACAAATACATGAAGAGATTTCTATATAAGTTATACCTCGATTAATTATGTCCACATATCAAGTGCTGCTCTCCTAAGTAGTTGTAGGTTCTCATGGGGGTACATCTAGATGTATTTATATTAATAATTTTTGTATTTTTATATTCTTCTTAGAGTTTCCATTTGGTTTGTGTTGCTTTATCACTATGTTTTACCTATGTGCACATTATCTACGTTTTTCCTTTTCGACTCGTGTTTACATTTAGCTATTTCGAAGGTATTTCTGTGAGTTTTCACTTGAAGTTTTTCTTTTTCTTTTTAAATATATAGTTTTTGACAATCATATTAAAATTGTAAGTTTTAGTTTAAATTGTATGTTTTTTTTTTTTTTTTTTTTTTTTTTTTTTTGGTTCTTTTGCTCAATTTTTAAACTTAACAAATTTTTGGAGTAAGTGGGACCGAACTCATTCACCGCATCTATTAAACCGGATCTTAAATTAGGCACATCTAATAAATTAGTTAGTTAATTACCCGAGTCGAGTATATAATCTTTGCTTAGCTCAATGACAATGACAACACATACGAATATATTAGACAAGTAGCGAATCAGCTTAAATAGCTTGGATTTCAGTCAATAGAATGTTTTACAATACTTTCGCTAACGCAAACATTTATATCCAAATCTTTTAGCTACTAACATCAATGACTAGACAATTATGCGAGTGGAATCGAAAGGGTTCTGTGGCCTCTACGCACTACAACAAACAGAAATCCTTTGACCTTAGCAACGGCTTCATTCGAACTCCCAAAGACTGACCGACTGCTGCTGCTATATATACATATATATCTATATATATGTATAGTTCCGACTATAACTAGAAGGACCTAAGAGCTGCACTTCGGCGCCCAATGACTGCAAGAATATAGATACAAATAACACATCCACATATATGTATTTCTAAATTGAATTATTTAAATAATTTTTTGTTTCTTGATTGAATTAGTTGTACATTTAATGATTATTTAGCTATTGCACATTTGGCTTTATTTCTGTTGCTGTTGCTGTTGCTCTTTAAACTTAAACTACTTTTGCCTGCAACATATTGGAATTTTGCAATTGATGGCATTCTTTTTGCTGTTTTTATACTCTGTTCCCAAAGGGAAAAAGGTATATTAGTTTTTGTTTTTATTTTTATACTAGATATATTTTTGCTTTGTTTTGCTTGAATTCATATCTGATGTGATATCTTCGATCGGTTTATTCTTCTTTGAGTTATTCAAACGTATTCTTGGCTCTGTACTGAGAGTTCACTTCTCGCTATGCTAATTTCTCTAATATATCAACCCGGGAACCATGAAATAAATCTAGTCATTTCTCATCCATTCGAATCTTAATCTTTGTACAGTTCGGGTATGCCATAGATTTGATTTACTTGATTTACTGGTGGTTGTTGTTCCTGCTGCTGAAGCGTTAGCTGCTGCTCGCTGCTGGGCATCGGCTGGGGCACCCACTGTGGCTGTGCATAGTGCAACTGTGGTGCGTACTGGGTCGTCGGCTGTGGTTGGTGATATTGTTGCTGCTGTTGCTGCTGCTGTGGCTGCAATTCGTATGTCTGCTGTTGGTGGTGGAGTTGTTGCACCTGGTGGTGCTGTGGTTGCTGCTGTAGCTGGAATCGCGGCTCCTTCAAATAATCGCCGCACGGTGGCTGCTCCTGCTGTGGCTGCTGCTGTTGTTGTTGCTGCTGCTGTGTGGGATACATGGCCACCGCTCATGGCAGCTACACTAGCAAACTGGGCGCCAGCCACTCGTCTTCAGCCAGCTGAAATGGCCACAAGCTAAGTATCAAGCATACGCACTGTTGGCCCAGCAACTTACCTGTGGACTGACCTGAAACTGTTGCATGGGATAGGCAACCACACCAGTCGCCTGAGGCAGAGCCCCGCCCACGCTCTGAGTAATCTGTGGCGCTGCTGCGGCCGCGGCGCTGGTCAACTGCGGCTGCGGCGGCACACTCTGCCAAGTGCCCGGCAGCTGAACGCCCATACTATTGAGGTGAAATGTGAGAGTGGCGTTTGCCTTGGCTTGGTTCTCATATGCAATTAACTAGATTCGCTTACCCCATGTAACTGGCCTGCTGATAGCCCGCAAATTGACCGTAGGTGAAGCCCTGCATGCCTTGCAGAAACTGGCCCGGCTGCAGGGCGCTGGCCGGTGCTGCAGTGGGATATGTGGGTGCCGGTGGATACCAGTAGCCGGTCACTTGCTGCCCATAGGCGGCTGCTGCAGCGGCTGCGGCGGCCGCCGAGCCAAAGGGAAAGCCTTGGGCCAGAGCCTGGCCGGCAATGGCGGACATGTGGTTCGGATCGCCGCTCTCCTTGCCCCACGCACACTTCACCGGCTGCTGGTTGATCTCCGTATTATTGACGGCCACGATGGCGTGTGTAGCGGCTTCTTTTGTCGAGAATCTATAGACGAAATTCAGCGAGTGTGTGTAGTTGAGTGTAAAGTTAGAGAAAGCTAATTTGTTGGGGGAGCTGGGCTGCAGATTGACCTGCTTAAATTTCCATTTAACCTGCTGCAGCAGCAACAGCAGCAACAGCAACAACAACTTTGAGAACAAGTTGTGTTTGTCAGAACAAAGCGTAAAAGTGGTACAAGCGTCTGTGGAATTGTTCTTCTGCTTGTTGTACTAGTTGAGAGTCGATTTTGTTGTTGTTGTGGCTGAGTTCGAGTATAACTGGTGCAACTGCGAAAGCAGCCAACCACTTGTAGTCCCCAAGCTCATTATGTTACAAAGCGCCAAACAATGCCAATGCGGCTCATTCGCTCTCTTTTTTCCCTGCCCTACATGACCCGCCCTCTCTATCGCTCTCCGCTCTCCCGCTCTCTTTCGCTTCCTTACATACCACAGAAATGAGTTTTGGACAGAGCACAAAAGGAGCACATGAACCTGGCCAGCAACTGCAATACATTGGCTGCTGGTGGTGGCTGTTGGGGCGGTGTCAAGCCCCAGCACTCGGCTGTTGGCCCAATGGCGCTCCATTAAAGCCCTATCAGCATTCGCGGCTGCAGCTGCGATCTGCGCGCAGCTCAGAGGCATTCCCTCGACTCACGTACCTCGATTTTGACTACTTTGTGGGTGCTGTAAGGGGAATGAGCTTGGTTCCTTTTTTTTTAGAAAATTTTTACTCTCTTTTTTTTCATTTTGCCATGAGCATTAAAGTCGTTGCTGTTATTGCGTTTCATTGTTTAGTTGCTGCTGATGTTGTTGCAGCTGTTGTTAATGCAGTTGCTGTTGTTATTGCTGTTGCGGTTGCTGAGTGCAAAGTGTAGTTGATTTATTAACGGTGCAGCGGCACATTGAAATGGCATGCACTCAATTGCGACAACGACAACAGCGGACTGTGTGAGAGAGTGAGAGAGAGAGAGAGAGAGAGAGAGAGAGGGACGAGCTTGGATTGGGATTAGGCTGAACGAGTCGCCGAAAATGAAATCAAAATGGCGGTAAACAATGAGTATGGTTGCTAGTGGGCAAAATATGGCACTCTTCTTCGCTTCAGGGTGCGTGAGGGCAGGGACAATATTGGGTGGCTGGGTTACTTACCGCACAAATGCGTAGCCTTTGTCCTTGAATACGCGTATCTCCTGGATGGTGCCATATGGTGAGAATGTCTTCTGCAATATCTCCTCGTTGAGGAAGCCAGATAGGGCGCCATTGATGCCGCCACAATATACGGTGCAATTGGTGGGGCTGCTCTGGTTGTACACCTCGTCAAAGGTCAAAGGTTTTACGTTGACTGCGCATGCAAGCGATAACAATAAAGATGTGTAGATTTTATATATTAGATATTATACTGGCACTGCACTTGGTTCGTATACTTACTGTCTGCCTTGGTGGCCGGCGGTTTTCGTGTTGCCCAATTCGTGCGTATGGAGCGTGAGCCTAGCCACTGGCCGTTCATGGCATTGATGGCGGTCTCGGCTTCCTGCAAAGTGCCAAATTAAATGGAAAGCAATTAGCTAAAAGCTGAACGCTATTTGCCACAGTTTGTCTAGCCGCTTAAGCCGCTTACAGCCAGAGCTGCCAGCCAGCAGGCTCCAAGTAAAACATCAACAAACAGCTAACAGCTCAGAAAGTGTTGAAGAAAAAACAATTGCGTTCGTCGAAAAGTTGCTCCTTGCTGCCAGCGACATTGTTGCTTGCCCACCATTCGACTCTGGCTGCTTGCTCGCTAATCCGCTACCCCCAACCCCCCTTCCCACACTCGTTGGGCTTCTGCGAGCACCGCATGCACAAATTATAATTTCAATTTGGCGAAAAAGGTATTTCGTGCGTATCAAACGTGATTCATATGAAAATGATTGCAGCCAGCTGCAACTCTTGCATGCAGCTGCTCAAATGTGTGTATGTATGTGTGTGTGTGTGTGTGTGTGTGTGTGTGTGTGTGTGTATGTGTGTGTGCTGGGCGTTACAGAGCAATTTTCGTTGCTGCATACTGAAAGACCAAGTCGCAATCGAGCAACATGGCCATTATGAAGTTTGTTGGCATTTGGCGGTGCACGTTTCATGCCGTGCGGCGGTGGTGCAACACTGTGGACTCTAAGCAGGCAACGGACGCCGATGGTTCTCTTAAGCTTTTTCTACTTTTAACTTTGCAGTTACGTGCCACGCTCGAAATCAGGCACAAACAGATATTGAAAGTGCCGCCCTACGCTATGCTCTGTAAAAATGCGGAAAGCACAGTCACTAGCTCATATGGCGAGATAGACGAGAAAGAGATAGAGAAAGAGAGAGAGAGAGAGAGAGAGAGAAAGAGAGAAAGAGAGAGAGAAAGAGGCAGAGGTACATGCATAATAATATTAAAAAAAATTAAATACACAATAAGAGACAAAGCTTCTTCAAATTGGAGATTAAATGAGCAAAAATGAGGAATTGAAAAATTGAAGATAATTGATCAGAGCCTACATCATATTATTTTCTATTTCTGAAGAGTAGAGCTTAAGAATGAAGTACAAGTTATAAAAATGAAGTAAGAGAGATGGAATTGAACTAGAAAGTAAGACTTTAAAATAGATTCCATCTAAATATATATTAATTGAGCAGATCTTAAATTATATTGTAATTCATATCTGAGAAGAGAGTAGATGAGTTAAGATTTTACTCTATGAAGTCTCTGTCTATATATGTGTATACAAATTTAATTAAGTTAGTTTAATACAGTTACAGTTATATCTATATTGTTATATAAAGAGCATTGTAATTTCTGTCTGAAGATGATGGCTCTTAAGTAGTTTTACTTTGATAATATATTATTTAGTTAATCAGATCTGATTCACTTCTCTACGATATATGTGTAATTCTCTGCTTTTCAAGAGTATTACATAGTCTATCTAAGGGCTTTCGCTCTTTGATATTTTTTGCTTTAATTTAACCACTTGAACAGGAGTCAACAATTGAGTGGCTGCCTCCAGCGATAAACCAAGCAACTGTCGCGCAACTTTGTCCATAATTTAAACTGAGTGAGTATGAGTATGTGTGTGTGTGTGTGTATGTGTGTGAGTGCGAGACTGTGTGTGTGTGTGTGCATGTGCTTGCCTTGGTTAAGTCACGCAGTTTGCGTGCGTGCGCATTTTTATGCATTGCCAGTTGCATTTTTCATATTTGCATAAACTATAAATTTTACATTTTTTAACCGATACGCATCGTTGATTGCGACACTGCAGCAGCAACAGTCAGGACAATCAGGACAGCCAGGACAGCCAGCAACGGCCAGGACAAGCAGGGCCCAGTAGAGCCAGCGAACAATGCGACGCGTCGGCCCGCTGCAACGTCTCCAACCCGTTCAACAGAAGCTATTTAAATATTTTACATTTATTTATCAGCCGTGGCACTGAGGCGACTGCAACTTTAAACAGCCACATGCAATATTTAATTTACTGCCAGCAGCCAGTTGTAGTTGTAGTTGTAGTTGTCGTTGTTGTCGTTGTTGTTGTTGCTGTTGTTGCTGCTGTTGTGGCTCCCCATTTGGCTTGGCTTCATTTGACAGGCGGTCTTCAAGTGCAGTTGCTGTAACTATGCAGTTTGTCGTATTTTTGTTGTTGTTGTTATTTCGGTTTCTTTTGCTGATTCCGATTCTGTTTCTATTTCTATTTCTATTTCTGTTTCTGTTTCTGTTTCTTTGGCTTTGCCAATTGCGATTGCAATTCCATGTGTCAACGGAAATTGTCTTAACAAACGGTCAGCTTAGCTGCTAGCTCGAACTTTGGCAACAGCCAGCTGATGGCCACGGCTAATGCAATGCCACTGACAGAGCGAACTTTGGCCAAAAGTTCCCTTTGCTGTTGGCCAAATAGCTGTTGTTGTTGTTGTTGTTGTTGTTTGTTTAGCCTGGCAAAAACTTTATCAATCATTTTGGTGGTAAATTGCTCAGAAAACATTTGGTGAACATGAACTGGAAGGCCGGAGTGAAAAGTGCATCTTCTCGAGACTTGTCTAAGACTCAGTCACCGTATTTTGCTGCCATGATATTTATGAGTCAGCCATGAGCGTAAATATGCTTTTAAATGCTCCATTGCCCGTCATAAGTTTTGCATTTTCGGTGCACAGTTCGCTGAACCTTTACCTAGCTCAAGTGTTGGCTGAGCGCCGCAACCTGACACCCAATCGGCTGGCCTCAACTTGCCAAAACTATTTATGAAATTCCCATTTAGAGTCCAAGAATACAAACATGAACGAACAAAAGCAAAACAGCTTCAAAAAATGTGTAAAACTAATTGCAAAGTTTCTGGCCAAAAACATGGGGAAAATAACAAACGGAATAGACAGAATATTTTGGTTCTATCAAGACAATTGCTGGCCATGGCTATTCGGATCATTGGCAGTGTCATTGCCAGTCGGAGTTTTAGGCAATTTTTGTGGCATGGTTAAGATGCCGAGTTGCTAATGCTGTGGTCATTGCCATTGCTATTGCTGTAGCAGCATCCGTTGTGGGTAAACAAAATTAATTAATTGTGTATGGAAAATTTGCAGCTAATAGCGAACAAAACTTCAGACATGTTTGCCGGCTTGCGGTTGTGACAACTAGCACAAGCAGAGCCAGAAACAATAACTGGAACGTAGAGTTCGAATGGAGTTTGCGGCTGTGAGATACCCTGTATGTAGACATCATAACATGTATATAATGATAATATATAGTGATACAGCCAATGGATTAGAATAATATTTTAGCTGTGAGAAAGAAATTATCCGATTGAGCGAATTGTGGCTGCTGTAATTTAATTAAATTTTATTCAAGACTTTTCCGTCTGAGTGGGAAACAAAACGTGTGCTTAGCTTAAGGAATGCCAAATTTCAGTTGCTTGGAAACAAGTTTATTTAATAGAGACGACAACTTCCGCTTAAGGAGAAGATAATTAATTTCCACGAAAGATGGCGGCAAAAGTTTCTGGCTCGCTGGACGGCCAAAATTTAAAGAGAATTTTCTGTAAATTCAATTTGATGTTCAACTTGTTGTAAGTCATTTTGGTGGAACTTTTGCCGTACGCCTTTGTAAATATTGATTACTTGATAAGCGTTGAGAATCCTTTAATGCCCCCGCATGGCCTTAAAAAGGGAAATGAAACTGCCAAGCGGCCAGGCTGGCTTCCTGGCAATAGTATTGCTATATGGCAGGGGTTGTCAACGGTGGGATGAGCATCGGTGGAAGTCAGAAAAAGTTTATGTTGCTGTGCAGCTCAAGAAACAGAGCCAAAAAGGCGAAATACCTTCATTAAGCGAATGAAGAAAGCAAAGTAAGTTGAAGAATTTTTAAGTGGTTTAAAAGGGTTTTGTCATACTTTTCATCTGGATGCTACCAACATCTTGGACGGGCCCCAGCACCAGCCCCAATCCCGTCCTAACTGCCGCAAATGGGTGGACTGACATTTAGTCGGCAGCAAGACATTTTAAATGTTTATTAAAACAATAAGGAAATGGTTTGTGCCCGGTTCAAGCAAAAAACAACAACAAAACAACGAACAGCAAAATAAAAAAAAAAAGGCTAAACAGGAAAGGGAAAAAACTGTAGCGAGCGAAAAGGTGAAAAAAGGCAAAGTCAAACATAGTACAAAAGGAGGATTATCCTCACAAAAATACACTCAAAGAAAATGGGAATGTGTTGCCTTTTTTCCACTTGCTGCCGGTTTGTCTTTGAAATAAGGTAGGCAGACGCAGAAGCATTTAGTGCTGGTCAACCCGCCCATTCAGCTCCCCAGCCGCACATCATCAGGCTAAAAGGATTCGTAAGTCGGGTTTCTAAGCCAGTTTTGTGATGTTCTTCGGTCAGATTCATTAACGTGGCTATTTAGATAAGCGCCCGACCTGCCAAAGCATCCCCAGCGTCTTTAAGGCTGGCCATTATATCCAATTCGGATCTTTAAAGTCGCAACGTCAAAAGCCACAACGTCTCGACCAACGGCCATTCGTCTGGCAGTCTGGCACACTCATGATTTCTGGCCATCTCTGATGATTCCTTGATATTTATAGAATAACTCAAGTGGCAAATCGTTTACACACTTGAAACGCTGTCCCATTTGTCGCATTCTAAAGCATCAAACATATATCGATGTGTAAGCTGGGGAGCGAGCGAGCGGACAGCTCTCCCCCTCAAGCCCAATCGATGGCTAAAAAACAGTTTTCATTTCGCTTTGACCAAAAACGTTTTCGATTTTTGACCATCGCCTGGTCGGTCACACATCACAACATTTTCGGTAGTGTGGGTATGGTCGTGGGTATGGTCGTAGGCGTGGACGTTGGCCCGAAAATCAGTATTTTACGCAAGAGCGCATTTTTGTCAAGACATAATTCCATGGGATTTATTTGTGTATGCCATTTTTTCCTTTTCATTTTTGCTTCTTTTCTTTTTTTTATTTTCATTTCGATTCTGTTTCCCATCCGATCTCCCACTCCCCGCTCAATTGTTTTTTATAGTCACTACCCCTGTAAAGCCAGCTCTTTGGTCTTGTGCGTCCATGTATTCAGCATGTCCAGTGGGTCAGCTTATGCGTGTGTTGCCAGTTTTGGACCTAAAATCACTAGTTTCTGAATTATTATGGAGAGCGTAAAATGAATGTTCAGGCCATTTATATTTATAACCAAGTTTTGTTCGCTTCAACGAATTTATTACAAAGAACTTTTTTTGGGATTTCGCATTTTGTATGAAATTAGCTTTAAATCGAAGCGAACGATTTAAAAATATTGAGAAATCGACTTGAGTATAAATAAATAAAATTAAATAAACAAAAAATAACATATATATATATATATATATATATATATATATATACTGAACTAAAATCTGAATATAGTTTTATATGCTTATTATTCTTTGTAGAATTTTTGTATGAGAAATTGTTTCATTTCTGTATCATTCACATTTCGAGTAACAAAATACTCTGTCATATTCGAAGATTCGGAGGAATTTGGAACAGTATTTGACTCTCTCTTATTTAGGCACATTTAAAATTCAACGAATCGAAATTGTCAGATGCATCTGATCTCCCTCTTTGACTCTCTCGCTGTTAGAGAACTATTAAATACAGTTGTGATGGGGTCGATCTATTGAAACTTTGCTTCATTTCTTTCTTCTAACATAACATATTTCTGCCTAACAGTTCTGCAATCTAACATTATACTAACATTGAATGCAAATCGAATAAACCTTATTTCTTATATAATTTTTATCTCAAATTGTTTATTAATTTATTTAAGTGCTTCAGTTATCTCAAAGTCAATTAAATTTTCACTATATATTTTTTGCAAATGCTATAAGGACTTAAATCGTATTCAATTGCCTGAAGTTAACTTAATTACATTAAGATTAATGTTAAAGACATCAACCTTTTAAAGTCCTCTATATAATATACATTTATATATATATAAATTCGTTCACTCATTCTGCTCTTAATTCAACAACTATAATAAGCACAATTGATGAAAAGATGAAAAGCTGCACTCACTGCGGAATCAAAGTGTCGTAAGCATTGTCAACAAGGGGCGTTTGCAGGAGGAGGAGAGGCGCTTGGCATTATATCTTGTTCACTGCACACATTTTGACATTAAAAATGGGAAAATGTAAACTCCAGACTTTGATCGCATTGTGCAAGGCACAGAGCTGCCAACTATTGTTGTCCGTTGCCTCAGACAGAGGCAGCATCAGTATTCGTGCCACCTGCAGCTCTAATGCGATTAAAGGCAGTCTCGCAATTTAAGCTGGCACTGTATATTGTCTGCAATCAGTTCGGAGTCAATGGCCACTTAAGATGCAAGCAGAAATAGCAGCATCAACAGCAGCAGCAACAACAACAGCAGCAGCAGCAGCAGTCGCTCAGCAGCTGTTGAGTTGTTGCTCATACGCCGCATGAGCCGCATTCTCGCTTTGTCGCATTGGCGTGCAATAATATGTTAATGTTATGTGTGATAATAACTGATGCCGCGAACGATGCCAGCCATTAGCATTTTCTAGCAACCAGCAGGCAGCTTCTGCTGCTTCATGTCTTTGCTTCAGCGTCGTGTATATTGCGCTTAATGTTTACGCTCGCGTTTCTCATTTTTCTTCTTTCTGTTCAACTACACGCGTTTGTTGTTGATGTTGTTGTGATTTATGATGCTAATGACACGCAGCCAGGAGGCGTCAGAGCAGGCTTCTAGGGCTGCTGTCTTGATGGTTATTAAATTAAGGCAATTTGTGTACATCGTCAGCGTGGGCTGGCTGGGCTGGCTGGTGTTTATTTAAAACATGTTGCCAAACAATTTACGCTCAATATTTGAGGGCTCCTTCAGTTACGCATTATGCAAAGCTCCGGGATTGGCGAAATGCTTATGCGCAGGCGGAAGTACAAAATGAAGAAAATGTTTCTTCCTTTTCCGTTTGCAGTTGCAATCGAAATGCACACAAATACACACGCACGTATGTGGGGTTAGCTGTTTGAGTGTGCGTGTGTGTGTGCAGTAAGCCATTCGAAAAATAACTTTTCAATTTCCGCAAAACCACAGAAAATATATAAACTTTGCACAAAAATTTAATAAAACTTTTCGCATAAATAAAATTTGCATTAAATCAGCTGCAAGCGACGGCAGCCATGGCTTGGGCAACGGCTTAGAGCGGCGCATATGAGTGTCTGTATGTGTGTGTGTGTGTGTGCGGTCGTGCTAGTGTGTTTGTGTGCAAAGCTCATGTCGAGAAACTTAATTTGAAATATTTGAGTTTGGTATTTGGAGCGCGTTTGTTTTTCTTTCATTTGCCTTGGCTGCCGCATCGAAACTAATCGAGAAAGTTCGAAAATTTGTCGCTAGTCCCCCCTCGAGCATTGATGCAACATAAAAAGTTAACTAGTTAGTGGCAGCGATGCGTTTGACACATCGCAGCCGCATTTTGAGAGCGCACCGACCACCAAATTGCGTATACGCCGCATTGACACATCGCCCGTAGCACTTACATTTCCTGGAATGGAACAACAGCAGCCGCACTGGTAATATGGCTTAGCCTTCGGCTTACGAGTGACTGACTGACAGCCATTGGCTATGTGGCCGTGGCAAAGTCTAAGTGTCCTGGATTATGCTATGTGTATATTTGCAATAGTTCGCATCTCGCTTAGCTGCCGTCTCGCATCCCTCCACCTCCGGCGCTCTCACTTTTACTTAATCTGTGTACTCTTTGTGAAAATATTGATATTGGCATTAAAATTTAATTAACAACTCGCAACGTATGCTGCGTAATTAACTTGGCGTGAGCCCTTGGCTTTAACGTCACTCGCATGGCCGACTTGAGCATTGATTTGACGTTAGCTTTGATTTTGATTTTGATTTTGGTTTTGATTTTGATTTTCTTAACGCCTGTCTGTTTGTCTCTAGCTAAGCTTGCGCATTTGTTTTCTACTTGGCTGCTTTCCACACAGTGCGTATAGCTGAGTTTTGCTTTGCTTTGATCCCAGCCCCACCCTACACGGGCGTCAACTTTCCTTTCGGCTTTGTCGAATTTTCTACCTATTAAGCACATGAAATTCAATCACAACAAACACACACACACACAAACACACACTCACTCCATGCCTCTCAGTTATTTGTACCCTTATCACTTGTGGTTTAAACATACATATAAAATATGAATTGAACACGCTCTCAGACAGATTTTTCTTTTGCAGGGGCAACCGTGAGACTTGTTGCATCTGTATCGAAGAATTAGGGCAAAATATTGCCTATGCGTGACTCAAAATGCACACTTTTTTCCTACCTCCCTACCTTACTCTCTCCTCCTTTCTATCTCTTTTTCTTTCTTAATAGAACTGCTTGATGTAAAAGGTAGATTTGAATAATTCATACAAGCTTGAATTAATGCTGCAACATTTATTAGCAGAGCATTCTAAGGGTCATCATTAGCTATAGCATAATGTTTATACTTAACCATCTTCAAAAGAGAGCCAAATTGAAACAATATATCTGGCTATTCACATTTTGAGAATATCTTTGATTAGATTTTTTTCAATTTTATTTAGTAGGAAGCACCAGAGCATCTTTCAACTCCATTATCTCCCTTGGATCACACAATCAACATCACAGGTTTACTATTATTAATACAATTTAAACATATATACAGAGTAGGCTAAAACTAAGTTACATTGGGAGTGAGAAGCCTTAGCCTTCTGATGGGTTGGCGTGGACATTCAGGCGATCATTATATAGACTCGAATGGAAGGATATTTGTTCTTCTATATAGCTCAGAGTTGCGGACGATTAGAAAGACAGAATTCCTTTTCTTTCCCATGACATTATGATGCTACTGAGCCTACGCTCTGATGACGAGACTTTGTTTCGTTACGATTTGGGTTTCGATTGAGCGCATCGCATTGAACTATTCATGTGATGCTCTTTTAACGAACATCGTTACGGATACGGTACGATATCAATCGCTCTTCTTAGAGTTATCTGCTCGCTGACTGAACCTCAACCGTCATCTGAGATGATTTTCAAATGAACTTTTCACGTTCACATACATACACATGCTATAGACGTGTTTAACGAAGGCAAAACAAATGGTTTGCTTCATAAAACTCAATCAAACGTTGAGAATGAGCGCATTCAGTTGCTCTCAGAGTTTCTTTTCCTCAAATTGTGATGAAAGACTGCAGATATTTGCGAGCTTTGTTTATATTAAATATATATTACTTCGCCAAGTATTCATATTAAATATTTGATAAACTTACTGAATGAAGTGTCTTACTTTATGACACTTTGACTACGTTTCTACGTGACTACGTTTATATTTTTGCTTACTGAACCTGACATGTTAATTTCACTTTATATAGTTTCTCCTACTACTTTTACATGGAAAATCTCGTAGTTCTTGTTTGTTGAGTGCTTCTGGATTTGATGCCCTTTGATATGTATTTGTGACAGCTTAGCTAGTTGGTTGAGTTGAGAACTTACCGATTTTTTGACAAAGCTGACGAATCCATAGCCCTTTGATTTGAGCGTCTGCGGATCACGCACAACTCGGCAGTCTCTGCAAATGATAGACATTAAAAAATATGACATTAGAACAATATGAAAATTTGCAAAAGCACTATTTTATTTATTATTTATTAAGGGCATACGATATTAAATTTAAAAGTTCTATATTAAATTATCATTTCACACTGCAAAGGCGTGACCTAGAAGGACAGACAAGGATGGCCTCAATGAAGTGCATAAGCTGAAAGCCAAGTGTCGCTTGCCAAGAAATCCAATAGGATTGCATGTGCGACTAAAAGGTGTTGGGAATTGGATTTCCGTATGGACGAGTCAAGATAGAAGAAGACGTGGAGGAGGAAGAGCAGCAGAATTATAAAGGCAGCTTCTTAAGTACCTTAGCATGCGGCTTATGCGCTGGGCGTGGCGTCGTTGGTAGTTAGCCGTTAGCTGTTAGCCGTTAGTTAAAAGGATTGCTGCTGCTGGAAAATGCCACAGAAAGTGTTAGACCACGTGTCGGATGTTGGGCTCACTGGAGAGAAGCAGCAGGGCTTTAAATATGTCTGCCCGTCTCGCTTAAGCCACGAAGAAATATTTTGCGCTACCCACTGATGAGTGTGTGGTGTGTGTGTGCGTGTGTGTGTGTGTGTGTGTGTTTGGGCATGTAATACTTGGCTCGACCACAACACTAACACGAACAAACATCGACTGAAGAAAGGCCGGAGAACGGGCGGGCAACCCGCATGTCGACCGCGGCATTTAAAAAAGGCCAACTTGATTGTAAATCACGATAAAAGTCAATTTTTAATATGAGTTTTAGCTTAGCCCATGCCCATACTTTGGCCCATGTAAAGCGGCAAAAAACTAAAGAAAAAAAAAAAAAAAAACAAAAAAAAATGAGAGAGAAAAAAAATGTATTTTAATGGCCTTTGGCTCGGCTTTAGCTTCAGTTTCAGCTTTCCGCTTTCAAGCTTCAAGGCTGCAATTTATGGCGCTGACCAACAGCGAAATTGCATTGGTGCAGGGCAATGGACCGCTCGCTCGCTCGCTCGCCAAGCCCAGTAATCGATACGCACATAAATATTGGGGGAAAAGCATATTTAATTAAACTTTAATATTTATTAGCTACCAAAGGAATTCGACTGCAATTGCTCGGGGCCATGAAATTGGGCTAGGGAATGTCGATTGGATCATGGGCTGGGGTTTGGGTTTGGGTTTGGCCGGAATGGGTTGAGTCTTGTCTGGCTATCTCTATCTTGCTCTCTGCGGTCTGGCTGACATGCAAACAAACATGATATGAAAATACACACACACACACACACACACACACACACACATCCAGACACACTCATACTCATACTCACACAAACATTCATAAGTCCTGCTGCAATGCACGCAAATAATGAAATAATGCAGCCGTCCTTTGATTGATGCTAACAAATTAAATATATGCAAGAGAGAGAGAGAGAGAGAGTGAGCAGGAGAGAGGCACACACATACATACATTTATATAGATATATATATACATGCTTTGCTTGTACAGGAGGCATTGCATGTTTGCCGAGACTCCAAACAAACTTATCATATTTCACAATCGATAAGCATCAGTTCATATTTTCCTAACATTTTTGTTTGAACATTTCGAACAGCAACAGCAGCAAAGGCTTGCAGACATATATTTACATATACATATACGTACATTTATACAAGGCAAATAAATGCGTGAATTTCGATAAGCACTCGCTTGAGTATCGTATTGCAATAAGATGCTCGAACATTTCAAATAAAGCAAACATAACTTTTGGCATTGCTCAGGAGATAAATCCAAATGTGAAGTCAGCTGCTGCAATAAATATATATTTGTAAATTAAACAGATGACATACATATATATGTATGCATATGTACATAAGTTTTTGCAGTTACATACATACATATATGCTGCTTGGTCTGCCACTTTGCTTCAATGGCTCTCAAACTGTTGCCATAGTTGTTATCATGCACGAAAAACTCAACTCAAAAATTTGACTACGTCTCCGAGTGCGGCAACAACTGTGGCAATTTATCCGCTGACGTTTACTTATGCAGCAGTCAAGTGTAGCTGAGCCGGTTCGGAGCGGGACGGGGCGGCGGCATGGCCGACGTGTCGAGGGCGTGTGCATAGCCGTGCACTCTGTTTGCACTAAGAATTGAGCAGTGATGTTGGGTGGCAACGAACAAACCCAACACACTCACACAAACACATAGACTGAGCCAACCTGCATGTCTTATTGAAAGGATAAATTTATGTGCATAAGCAGGACTCGTGTATGTGCGTGTGAGTGTGGAGTGTGTGCAGCTCAGGCCAATCAATATCTTTTTTACAAATATTGGCAAAAGTTTTGCGTTTGCTTTTACTTTGGCTTTGGCTTTGGCTTTGGCTTCGGCTTTGGCTTCGACTCTGCTTTTGGCTCTGCTTTCTGGCTGCAGCTCGAAAATAAATTTCCAAAAAATATTTTCGTATCTTAAGTGCATAAAACTATAAACGTTAAACAAAATGTTTCGCACACACATGCACATACATACCGAAATGCGGTTATTTATACTACATATTTTGGCTAGAGTCCCAAGCCTTTGGCCCGCACACTCAGGGGGGCAACTACTCATGCCACCGTGCCTGAAGCTCACTCTCTTCAGTGTATCTTTGGGGCGCGTTGAGCGCATTAGTTGGGAGGTTGTCGCTATTTTGGCTCTTACAATTGGTTTATGCTAACAATGCCCCCAAGTCTCTGTGAGCGTCTGTGTGGGCTTATCTATTGTGCGGCATGTGCGGTGGAAATTCTTTTGTGTTTGAATTAAAATTGCATAGTTGATTTATAGAGAAATTCGAGATCGTGATGATGCAGATGCAGATGCAGATGCTGCTGCTGCTGCTGCTGCTGCTGCTGCTGCTGTATCGAGCTCGCTCGCTTGCCATTTGTTTAGCTCGAGTAAATAAGATGAAAACTTATGCATGAGATTTTTACGGCAGAGGACAACGAAAGTGAAATGGCCTGGCGTTAGCAAACCCATCCAAATGCTGTAAAATATCACACAAGCAATGAATGCCCGATTGCATAAACAATAAATTGCCAATGCCAATGCAATGAGAGCCAATATTTATTTTGAGAAAGCCAAACTATCATTACAAATTGTGAGCGGCTCGAATGCGAAACATATCAATGCCTAGCTGGCAGCTCGAGTCGACTAAACCAGCAATTTGCAATTTCCTGGCCACTTGAAGGCACCTTATCGATACTTCATCGCACTCACATAACGGCACTTTCCCTATATGTTTTGCAGCTCGTGTGTGATATTATGCAACAGAGCGTGAGCTCCAGCTCCAGCCCCAACTCCAGCCACTGCATGTAAACACAAATTACTCTGCAATGCAAACAAATAGGAGTCGATAATATCGAGGAGAGGCGTAGCTGAAATCCATCACAGAGAGTCAATGAATTGCGGCTGTCCTTAAATTTCCTTTGGCCAATTTTGTTATTGGCCTGGCCCAGACATGTATCAGCGTTCAGCAATCAGCATTCAAAGCTAACGTCCACATCAGCATCCAACATCATCATCATCACGATTATTGTCGTTGGCAGGATGTTTGAAATTTTTGAAATAAATGTAAATATATACATATATATTTTTTCTTTTTTTTGCCATGTTTGCATGCTGGCCCATTGACTGGGCAACATTTTTTCGCTGCTACGAATTTTTTTTCAAATATTCCAGCGAATTTTTATGCGATTTGCTCATCTCATTTCTCTGGTTCGCCTTTAACATTTTATTGGCTTGCCTGACGGCATGGGCCGGCTGGGTGGCTGGGTGGCTGGGTTTGGTTGCAGTTACATCGATCAGATTAAATACAGTTGTAAATTCAAATGAAATGCAAGCGCGCGCATTGCTTGAAGTGGCTTCAGTGGCTGTGGCGTGGGCGTTCGCTTTTTGCTTAGCCCTTAGTATTTAAAGTGGATTTGGCCAAGCATTTTATGAGGGGGGCTTAGCGGTTCTATTATTTGAATTCATTTGCTGGCCAAAAGCTAACAGCGCTTCAATTTAATATCAAGTCATAAATCGATGTGGCATGAGTTAAAGCTAAACCGTTAAATCTCTCAACAACGGCGCACCCTTTGCATTCAATCTAGCTGCTCGATGTGAGCGTGGAAATTTGGGGGCGTGTCACGTGCTAGTTCGCAGACTGTGCGGCATTTATTTACACTAACATGGTAAATTCGCATTGAGACAATTTCATGCTCATCTGCATAAAATCAATTCCATTTTGGAGACAATTTGAAGATTGGAATACAAATTTCGAATTATCAACGTGGGACACGAACAGAAGTCAAAATACTCCATCTCTGTCGCACCGACCAAAACAAATGGCCAAAGCAGCGATCGTAATCAGCATTGAACTGAACTGGCCAAAAAAGGGGGCCAGCAAAAAAGGAGAATAGAAAAGAGAGGGACAGCGTGTGAGAGAGAGAGAGAGAGAGAGAGAGATTTTCGCCTCTCACTAAGCAATGCTGTTACTTTATGCCCGCTCACTCCAGTGTCTGATGCCACGTTTTTCATTCCTTTCAAGCATTTACACCATCGACGCGCTGGACGGCATCGGCTTGGAGTTTTGGGGCAAGCGCCAGCGCCAACGTCATGCATACGTAATGTGGCCAGGGATGCCAGCGACGCAGCATAGCCAGGAGGAGCAGGAGGAGCAGGAGTAGAGCAGTGCCAGATGCAAAGGCAGAGGCAGCTGCTTCACTAATTCCACAGCAGCCGTCTGTCTATCTCTCTCTCCCTCTGTCCCTCTCCCTCTGTGTATACTTGAATTGGAGCGCGCAGTGCAGCGGCAAATTATGTGGTGTGTGATTTGCCACAGACATTTTGCCCAGCCTGCCGGCTTACACAGCAATTGCCCCAGCTCAAAGTCTAGTTGCAACTAGACTTAGCTCTGCTTTTGTGCCCCGAGACGCAATTCGAAGACACAGCCGCGGCGCAGGCGATATTTCAGCACCAAAAAGTCAAAGAGCCAAAGGCAAAACCGCAAACTAAAAAAAAGAGAACAAATGAAGAGAAATGGGAAGACAAAAAAAAAAAAAAAAAAAGAATAAAAAATCGGTCACGAATTTGCATGCAACTCGTTACGCCTGGCACTTGTGTGTTAAGCCCGGGTGGCGCCACCGAGCCCTCCCAGTTCGCAGTCCGCTGCTCACACTCTCGCACGCTTATAAAAAACCATATCGATTTTGCAGTAAATAAAACATTCAAAGATTGAAGTTACCGCTTTTGAGCTTAGCCGAATGGTGTGTGGCCTCTTTTTATGGAGTGCGCCGACAGTCGGCGGCGGCTTCTGGTGGCTGGTGGCTGCTTGGCCTGCCGCGATGGCGCTTCCTTTTATGGCTTCCGTTTTCATTTTTTTTTTTTTCACGTTACAGCAACAGCAGCACAGCAGCAGCAGCAGCAGCTGTTGGTGGGTTGGCTTTAGGGATTGATATGTGGGGAGCAGGGGCACAGCCAAATTGTAAATATTTTTGTCGGCCACGTAGCGGCACAGGAGAAAATATTGCATTTTTCGCTTGGCATAATAAACGATGTGCCAAAAAAAGCCACAAGAACCTCGAAAAAGCAACGAGAATACAAACAGTTTCGAAGCATTCATACACACACACGCACACCTATTAGGGTTAACTTAGCGGGGCATTGAAATGGACTGAAATGCCAAATGGAAAGGTCACTTTAATTGTTGCCTGCCTCATTAACGAAAACAACGTCAGCAGCAACAGCAGCAGCAGCAGCTTAAGGCCTAATGGCAATTCATTGTAATTAATGAATATTTAACAAAGAAAAACACATTTGAATATAAATACTATTAGCTGCTTCAACAAGCTTTCCAAGAGTTAATTGGCCACGATGACGATCATTCGATATGTGAGAGGATCTTTTCATTCAATAAGTTTTATCTGCAACATTTTTAATTTATTTATTTTTTGCAGTTGTCTACATTAACATAAGCAAATTTACAATCTGATCTATGCAAATAATCTAGCCAAGTGAGTGAAATACTTTCGACATTACTCTCAGTAAAATATTTAAGATTAGTTTCACATCGTATACTCTCCCTGGCATTAGTTGGCCAAGAAATCACAGCAAATCTTTACAAAATTGACTTTCAGTTAAATTTAGAAATAAATAATCAAAGATTATTGATTTTTATTTAAATAAATACATTTAAATTGTATCCTGAGATGTCTACAATACTGTAGCTAATGGATGTCAGATGAGGAATGACAGAAACCTATAAGATGTTAAATATATATTATATAAATACATTATATGAAAAGAAAATGTTAACGAATTGTTCAATTATAAATTCACTTTCAAACTATTGATGGCCATCTGCTGAAGCGAACTACGGGAGAGTGCCGAGAAATTTACGACCAAACCAAACGTCAACAGCATCGAAAAAGACATACGAAAGAGACATACGAAAGAGACTTGTGATCTATGCTCTAAATTTCATGATGGTAGGAGATAACAATTAAATTAAGTAGATTTGCTCAATATTCGCAACGATGGTATCTCTATACTCAGAGTTTGCATAATAGTTTACTTCTGAGACAGAATATAATTCTTTTAAAATGCAAATGTTTAAATTTCTCTTTCAAGAGCCATTTTCAAAATTGAATTAATATATATACATATATGTATGCCTGCACGTCTGAGAGTCCTATTGAGTCAGACTGAATTTACTCTAAATAAAAATCAGTTTTCATATCGTTGATTTTTTGAATAGGTTGCACATCGAGTGCACTGTATACTGGCTGTAAACCCTGTAATAGATTCTCGTTTGCTTTTTGTATTTATGTATGCAACTTTGATCAGCTTTCACTAAAACTTCATACTTCACATTAAGCATTTACTAAAATTGATTGGCCTAGCAATTTGAGTGGAGCCATTTACGTGAGCCGGCTATTAGAGCTCCATTATTACTCTTTCAACATATACCGTGACTTCGCGAGTATCTATTAGTTTTGCTTAGTTTCAAGCTCAACTGCACTGCATATAAACATGTCTTTTTCAGAATACTGTATTAGCGGAAACGAATATAGCCTGTGCTTATTGAGGCTAAAGGAACTTTCAGTATATTTGCAATTTATAACTGTTCGCTTGTGTGCGCTTTGCAAAAGCCATCAGCTAAAATCGCCCAAGTCGGTCAACCAACTGTCACACATGGCCAAAACGACGCCGACGTTGACAAAAAAACAAAGGAATTGGAAATCAAATTAAAATGGCGCCGCTGCCATTTTGCCGACACAATGTCTCTATGTGCGTGTGTGTGTGTGAGAGAGAGAGAGAGAGAGTTTCTGTGTTATGCAAAAGTTGCTCGATAAATTACGATTTGCCTGCGGCATTTGATTTGGCATGAATTATAGAAGTCACAGAGAAACAGAGAGGAAGAGACAGAGAGAGAGAGAGAGAGAGAGCTATGAGTAAATGTTTTTAAAGTTTAATTTTCTTGTTTTAGCAATTTATATTTATATGTATATATATTTGCATGAAATGCTGGCTGCCCCTGGCTACACAGTGAAATGAGTACATTTAACCCCAGTGGGAAGGCCACATGATGGAATGGGTAAACGGGTTTTATTTATAACGCAACAGCTATATCCCCATTGTGGCAACTATAGTTTCCGCTGCTGCCGCCTTGCACTGGCCACGCCCGGACACACGTCAATAAAAGCGCTTCAAACTGTCCACATTGAAGCTACAACCAGAGCACTGGGCACCGAGCTGGTGCAGCAGCAGGAGAACGAGCTGCAGCAGGAGGAGGGGAACCAGTGGTCGCGCTGAAGCTGATGCGATGTGTGGTTGGCGATAAGGCTACTTTAACGCTGTCCTGTCCCCGTTTTGTGCATGATACGAGTATACCACGTGGACCGGCCCCTTTCATGTTTTGGCCAATGGCAGCAGGAGGCAACGAGGCGGCGTTGTGGACTGTGGACGGATTCAGGGCTAGCCGAGAAGGCTGTGGCGTTGCATGGCGTTTCAAACATGCAAATTGCTTGCGGTTCGCTTCGGTTTTTCGCTTTCAATGAGTGCCTCGCTTACAGTTTACTCGACTTTTATTTTACGCCACACACATATCGAAACCTTTCAATGTGTGTGTGTGTGTGTATGTGTGTGAGAGTAAGTGTGCGTGCGTGTGTGTGTGTTAGTTTGTTTTTATGCGCCAGGGCCAGTGGAAAATGCAGCTACAAAAAATCCATTTAGATTAATTAGTTTTAAAGCGAAACAAGCGCTGGGATCGAGCAAGAGAAGGAGAGCGAGGTCGAATCGGTTCTTGTGGCTACTTTAATGGCCGTTGCGCTCAAATCTCTGCCTAGATGGACCCGAAAATAGCTCGACTGGCAAGTTGCGTGCTCATAAAAATTTCAGCCCACAAATAAACACACACATATATTACAGAGAGAATGGTAGAGGAAGGGAGAGAGAGAGGGGTAGAAAGAGTGGAGCTCTGAAAATGAAATACATAATAAAAGTGAATTACTCGTTGTGTGTTTCTTTATGTGGGCGCAGCTCAAGTTGAGACTGCGACTCAGTTTCTGCTCGACTACACTTTGGCAACTTTGTTGGCCAAATCTGAGCAGCTTGTAGTTTCCAGTGCCAGTTGGCACCTGACGACCCACTGCAAAGTGGCGCTTAATGATGTCAGAGATGAGCGACCGCAGCTGCCGCATGCCACAGTACGCCTGTGTATGTGTGTGTGTGTGTGTGTGTGAGTGTGTCAATGGACGTTGCTCCGCTTGGCTGGCAGTTGTCGACCTGGCCATCTACATAACTAACTAAGCGTGCCGTGTTGCACTCTCCTTTCGGTGTTAAACTTGTCGTACACGAGCTGCACGGCACTTTGCAAATAAAAAATAATATGAAACCGAAATAAAAAACGCATAAGAAAATATATAAAAAAAAACGAGAAGAGAAGAAAGTGAAGTAAAGTTTGCGCAAAAGTTTGTGTATTACTCGCTGACAGCCGACAAAGAAGTCAGTTGCTTTCATAGAGCTGCGCAGACAGGACACACAGAGAGGAGTTGGTAGCTGGCGCAGACACTAGCAAGTTTATAAAGTCTGAAAATTCATCATCTTTTTAGCAGTTTATGCGGCAGTTATGCTGCCTACGCCGTGTTCGCCATCGGACACTTTTGGAGAACGAGTCACGTGTACGTTGGAGCAGTTTAAGGACTTTCACTGAAGCTGAAGCTATTCATACCCTGTATGAATATGGCTAGAGCTGAGATGGAATTGAATCATTTTCAGACCTTGCTATAATATGAGATCTAGAAAATTTAGGTAAACTGATAGATGTAGATGACTGATGTAGTAGTTATTATTTCAGTTTTATACAAAAATAATATATGAATAATTTTAAGAGAACGATTGGAATAATTGACATATGCTGAAGAGTTTCAGTCTATATTATATAGAATACTACCGATATTTCCATTAGCTCTTCTAATGCTTACGGAAACATTTATTTTCATGGCTTTTCAAACTTTTTATATTAAATGAAAAATTAAGAAACAAATAGAAATTTGTTTTACATTAAATGTTAATGAAAGACTTAATAAGCAAGATAAATAAATAAATAATAAAATAAATAAATAAGTAAAGAAATAAATAAAGAAATATATAAATAAATTAATGAATAAAATAAAATAAAAGATAATCAAATAATAATAATAATAATAATAAAATTACAAATAAGATCTAGAAGCAATTATAAAAACTAAGTGATATAATATTTGGAAATAATTCTTTAATACTTTCAAGTGCAAAACAGAATTTAAGTGATTTATATTTAAAATTATATCATATGAATCCAAACACGAATTCAAGCCATTAGTAGTAGTGGGAGTGGGAGTAGTTTACTTACGAATGAAGCAGCATTCGTCTGTAATCTATTACAAATATTATGAATCTTCATTGCTATTGTGGCTAGTGCCATCATTGAGTGGAGCAACTCTAGTGCTGGGTATCTCACTCACGAGTTATTCTTATTCATGGCTGGCTTTTGGCTATTCTGCCGCCATTTGCTAGTTGGCTCTATTAAAAACTTGTAACAACTTGGCTCGTTATCCCTTTTTAAGCCACACACACAACGGGAGGCCCGGCCGGCAGATAAGGCGTGTAATTTGATTTGCATGCAATATCATCATCGTCGTCGTCATCCATAGTTCTATTGATAGATGAGCGGCGGCTGCAATTAAAAATGTGGATGGCGACTGCAGCAGTGGCGGGGACAAATGTTTTTTAGGCATTTATTTCGCTGGCAAAAGTTTGATTGCTTCGAGGGCAAAGCGTCTGAGGTTTGCCTATGTGCGGGGTGCGGGCTCGGGTCGTGTGAAATGACAGTGGAAAACTTTTGCCATTGGCTCCATTCTTAAAACTGCAAACTCTGTGTCCTCTGCTCAGTGCCCAGGGGCAAGCAAAAGAAGCAAAATAAAAAAAAAGAAGAAATAAAATAAAATAAAAAACATTTTACTGCATCATTAAGGATAAGCATCAAACTGGCTTTGAATTTTGTTTGTAGCCATTCTGCGTTTTGAGCGCAACTTCCTTGAGATAAGCAAGGCAGCGGCCACGACAAAGGATGGCAATAAAATAAGGCTTTGTCCTTTAAATGGCCAAGTCGCTGCAAGTGCCACGAGAATAATGCTTAAATTTGTGGCAATCGAATGGAGCCGCAGATGCGCCAACAAGATAAGCATTCTCACCCCGATTCGTGCTGGGCAACATGTGAGCGTGCTTTAAATGAACTACCCAACTAATTAGGAAATAATTTACAGCGCTAACAAGTTATCCCAGCCCGAAACCTTTAACCATCGCATGTCGATTGGCAGACTCGGCAAATAAAAGTGCAGTAGCCACCAGTTGCCACCGGCAGCAGCTGCAGCGGCGAGCTGCGGCCCTGCTCCACAGGCTGCCCCACTTGGCTTTACGCGCGGGTTCGCGTCGTGGCAAGGGTGCGCTACGTGAAATCCTGGTGAAATCCTTAGAAATGTTTTATTGGCCCAAGCTACGCTCGAATAAGCTAGCTTAGCGGAAGCTATTGGATTTTATGCTCATGACTTTTGCAACGGCGAGTGGCCATCCGACATTGCAGTCTGGGCTGAAGCTGTGCTCGAGCCCAAATCCAGCTGCTGAGAAGGGCTCGAGTTGCAGTCGATGTGCGGTGCGTCTGTCTGTATGGCTGTCAGTCAGACTTGCCGATTGTCGAATTGTTGGTCAGTCTCTTGTCTGCTCATCGCCTTGCATAAGCTCTGCGCATTGCAGCAGCTTTTGCGCATTCCTTTTGCTGCTTTCCGCATTGTTTTACTCCCGGACGCGATATACTCGTACTCATAGTATCTGTGCACCTTTGGGCGCTGATTATCTGCACGAATCCGGCCAAAAAATCGCCATGCAGCTGCTCGACTGGGCTTATTGTCTAATGAACGACTGCAACTGTCAGTGCCCAGTGCAGTTTCAGGTTTCACGTTTCACGTTTCAGCTCTCAGCTTTCATTCATTCATTTACTGAACATACCGTTGCCTGTTGACGTTGGCAGCTGGCAGTTGGCTTAGCAGGAGATGCACAGCTTCATATGTCGAATGGGAGCTATGGGGTGCCTGTCATTCCAGCTGCCAGCCTTTTGTATTGGCCAAATATTTATGTAATGCTTCCAATCGCATAGCACACTAGCAATCTGGCTCGTTGTCAGAAATTTTTGGTATTTTGTACTCAAAAGATTTTGTGTAAGGCTTCAGCTGCGAGTACAACTATGACTTCCCCCGCACAACAGAGCAGATGCCATGTACGCATCCTTTATTGCCACACACACACACACATATGCACAGACACACACATATGCATGGGAAACACAATGTGTTGCTCTGTTAATCCCGCAACAGCAATGGCAACTTCCGCCTCACCAGCGCGCCATTTGTGCCAGGTTAGAAATATTGAAAAATGTTTATTGAACAACGATATATGAAAGTGCCAACGGGCTAGGGCAGCCGTTTGGCTCTAAAAAAAAAAAAAAAGAAAGAAAGGGATATGGGCTGTGTGTTGAAGGCAAAATAAACTCGGAGAAATCAAATTCCAAATTTAACAGGGATGGATGGCTGGCACACATGGCTGAAGTAACTGTGCTTCCCACACAAATATCGTTGTAGAAATATTTAAGATTTTCAGCAGATGTTCTTTCTCTTATAATGATTTACATAATGCGAGGGCGGAAAAGCCAACACAAGAGAGAAAAGAGAGCGAGTGAGTGAGCGAGAGAAATGTGCGCGAACTTGCGTTGCTATTCTGACATCCATACTGTTCATCCATTCAGATTTTTTATTTATTTAAGTACTGAGCGTATTTTAGATATTCGCGCCCCAAGGAAATTTGTTTTACTGCCATTGCCGTTGCCGTTGCTGTTGCTGTTGTACTTATCTCTGTCTGCTGAAAAGCATCAATTATACGATGAAAGCAAAAACAATCAGCATTCTGGTTGCAATACTCGCACATCGCCACAGCTCACTCTTGCCAAGTCTCAATAGCCGGCTGAAGAGTCTGTGCTCTCCGTCTCCGTCTCCTGCTCCTCCTCCTCCTCCTCCTGGCCCAGTTCCTGTTCCTGTTGCTGCTGTTGTTTTTCAAAAACAACATGAAGATACATATACAAAAAAGTAACTTCCGTTTGAAATAATTGATGATATGCTACAGCAGCCGGCACAACATCCACTCAAAAGTATGCTGATACACATATACAGATAAATATGGATATATAGTATCTATATACGTGCTGTTGATACGTAAGTGTGTTATTAATTGAAGTGTACCTACGTAGACTTGGCCTATGATAGAGATAAATCAAACCACTAATACTTGTCTCAATGATACTCGTAATAAACCAACACATTGTGATCTCCAGCGTCTCAGCTCGATAAGAATTCGTTTATATAAATAAAGAATAAAATATGAACAATCTTATGTTATATAGATAATAAATTAAACGAATAATAATGAATAATACGAGCAATAATTGAATTTAGAGTTGGATTTCCAAGAGTGGGAAATCGCTTTTCCTTTTTTTGACTCTTGCTTCTGAGGAACAGGACTTAGATTTAGTTTTTTCTCATAATTCAATTTTCTTCTCACATAAATACTAAGCATGTTTAAGTTTTAGAGACATTGTCAAGAAACTAAAATATGTCTGTTGGTTACCTCGTACTCTTGCTATACAAGCCCGGAAGCAACGCCAGGAAGCCATATAAATATTCCATGGCCATTAATCTACCCTGAGCTTTCACTTCCGCCTACGAAATGCTTTCATTTGAAGTTGACTCTCAGGTAATTGAATGCTTTGTATGAATAGTCTTGTTTATCTCAGTGTGAGCGAAAACATGAACTTCATTATATGCTTATATTAAACGTCATCAATAGATGAAATATACATTACCTACACGAGGGACTGCTGTTTAGCATCTGTTTGCGAGCGCAAAGGAGAGAGATAAAGAGTGAGAGAGCGAGACAAAAACAAAAAAAGAAATACCATAAAATATCCATCATCTCTCAGACAAACAATACGAATTGCGAATGCGAAATCTTTTGGATGCTGCACGTTCCATGCGTGCCTTGGCGATTGGACAATTTGTCAATTTGACGATTGCCGGCAATCAGCTGCGGGAATTGACAAATATCTGTGTCTCTGCGTACGCCTTGTGGCTGCTGTCAAAATTTGTCATAATTTTGTTATTTAGTCTCTATGCTCGCCATGTGATTGTACCTTTTTCTCGAATTCGAAAAATGTTCTATCTCTGATATTGAGTTCGATTGAGTTTAATTTTATATGAAAGCCAATTTGCTATGGCTTTAAATATGTATCTGAAACCATTTATAAACTGCGCAAATTTAATCTTAAAATGCCTGCATTCATTTTTGTTATTATTTTTTTTTTGTTGCCCAACTACTGACAATGGGGCATGGAAAGTATAGTAAAAAAACTTGTACCAATTTCGAATTTCGCCATAAAAAATTGAAAATGTCAAAAACAACGTAAATCGTTCTACCAATTGGGAATTCAATGTGTTCTGTTGTTGTGTGTCATACAAAACGTAGAAATAAACATTGAGTGTGCTTGTTGTGTATGTTTGCCTATGCCCCAGCCACTGTGTGTGTGTGTGTGTGTGTGTGTTGGAGTTCGTTCGGTTTGGCCGTTGTCGGCATGTAGTTGACATCATTGATTGATTTAGCTGTCAATTGCATAATCACTCAAGCGTTATTGTTCAACTGCTCAGCCGACGCCTGCTGGTCCCGCCCCTGGTCACGACCCGCCCACTGGCTGCAGGCCATGTGATTCTATCTGCCGCTGACTCTGACTTGGCTGGGCCAAGTGGGCGGTCGATTGGTTGGCCCAGGCGCCGTGTGACGAACGCACATACACGCACACACACACACACACATATGTACGTGCTCTATCCACGTGTGTGTAGCAAATAAACCAGCTGGCGAGTGTCGGACAATTGTCAGCAGGCTGTTGTTGCTGTTGTTTTTGTTGATGTTGTTGTTAATGCTGTAGCTGCCGCTGCTGCTGCTGCTGTTGCTGTTGTTGTTGTTATAGTTGTAGTTGCAAACCGCAACAGTGTCAGCTGTCGGTGAGATTGTTACGCAGACAGGCGCAGGCACAGGTCCAGACATAGTCAACGGCGTGTGTCTAGCTGTGTGTGTGTGTGTGTGTGTGTGTGTGTGCGCATCGATATGTGCCTCGCATATTGGTAACAGCAATTGATGTGGCAACAAATTAACATGCCGCAAATGGAAGTAATGGGCAAGTGTTAATTGTTGTGTGAGTGCCGTCGAACCTAACTCACATATTCACACACATTCGACTACTTGTGGCTGTGTCTGCCATTGCAATTTTAAGATGACGTCATTGATCATTGATTCAATTGAATGACAGATTTTCGAAGCTGTAGACTGTGGCCGCAGCTTGCCAAAAACAAAGTTCACGTTGTAGAAATAATAATAAATTACCTTCCAGTTGATTGTTATTGTTGCCATTCCTTTACATCTTCCTATTCGTCTTTCATCCCTCACACACACACACACATACCCAAATCAACTTCTACCCAACGGGCAGCAAAACAAAGCTCGTAAAAAATGGATATGTCAACGTCCGGCATGTCAACAAGATAACAGTGAAGCGAGTTGACCGAAAGAACCTGCGGCAGTCAACAAAAAAAAGAAAATAATAAATAAATAAAAAAAAAAAAAAAAAAAAAAAAAAAAACAGAATAAATAAGGCCAAACAAAAGTTCAAATCAACCATTTACAACAGTCAAGGCAAAAGTGCGGCTGAGTCGTAGAGTGTTTAGCCCAAGATGAAGATTTCATACAATAACATAAAGCCTTATTCAATATAAAAATTAAGGCAATATAATTTAATTTAAAAAAATTAAATTAAATATAAAACAATTCAAGTTAATAAATAAACAATTTAAAGCTGGATTAATTTGACACGAAAGGTGGCACAAAACTTGATGAATAAAATCCACAAATATGTTATTAATAATAAATGATAATTATTTAATAAAAATTAATATTTTAGTATAAATTTGATATAAAGTTGCCATCAATGCATGCAAAAAATTTGTTTGAAAAAATATGAACATTTTAATATTAACAATTTTCTTTAGTTTTTAAGCAAATTTGTTGTATGAATGTAAAATTTAAAATTGAAAAAAAGTTTTGTCTTTATGTGTTTTAATTTATAAAGTTGCCGTCAATGCACGCCGAAATTTTGAAAAATATAAATTGCTAACTTTAATAAATGATTAATAAAACTATAAAAAAATCGTATTAAAAATTTTGTTTTTTGTTTTTAAACAAAGTTTTTCTGTAAATATAAAAAATAAAATTAAAAAATTGTTGTTTTTATGTGTTATGTTTATGTTATGTGAAGCTGCCGTCAATGCACGCCGAAATATTAAAAATATTTTTAAAAAATAAAAAAGAAGGTATATTTTAATAAATTGATAAAAAAAAACAAGATTGTAATTAACGGTTCGCCTTGTTTTTGAAGAAGTTTTTTTTTTTTTTTTTTTTTTTTTTTATAAATAAAATTAAATAAGTTAAATAACAAAAAAAATATTGTTTTTTCTGTTTTAATTGATGAAGTTGCCATCACTGCCGCCGAGACTAGATTTTAATAAGTTATATATATTTTATTGAATTATATAAAAAAATTGTAGAAAAAATTCGCTATGTGAACAATTTTTATTTTTATAAATACAAATAAAAATAAAAAAATATAAAAGTAAAATATAAAAATATTAAATTAAACAAATAAATTCTTATTACGACTCTTCTCTTCTCTTTTGAAACAGTCGTCTACTCTTGACACTGTCGTCGACTGTGGAAAGTTCTTAAGTGACTAAAGTCTCTATTTTCACCTTAACTTACTATTCATCTGTTGCATTTTTCATTGCATTCAATCTTAATGTTAGAGTATATCACTTTCGGGTGATCTCGCTCAACAATTTGTCTGCAGCTTCAGCATCGCCCATAGCTTTTTTGATTGCTTAGCGTGTCAAAGTCGGCCAAGCTCTCAGGTGAGCTCAATAAATCTCGAATCAAGTCAAAACTCTAAACGAGCGACACGGTGACAACTCAGGGTCATTGCGGACATTCGCAGCCGGCAGCAAAGGCAACTAACAGCTTGGGCTAAATTGCGGCGTCATTAAAGCTTCGAGTCCTTGGTTTTTATTTATTGGCTCGCAAGCATTTAGAAGAGTGTTGCTCTCCGGCTATTAGAGCTTCGATGTGTTGAGGCGTGAGCTGCACTCCTGCCGTTTGGTGTTAAATGCTGCTGTGCATTCGCGACACTTTTGTGATTTTGTTTAGCTGATTTCCAGCTGCCGGATGCAGGCAAATAAATTCAAGTTTGAGCCGCTCGTTAACAAGCTGTGGGTGTGCTTTCGCAGCTGCAGCGGTAGCTCTAGAGCTGAAAATGGAAATGGCAATGGCAATGCATGTGGGTGCTGCAATTGCAGCCAATGAATGCCCGTTGTTGGTCAGAGCGGGGAATGGCCGGGCGTCGGTGGGTTTGGCATGTTGCTGCAATTGCACGTCAGCGACATGTTTGTGCGCTTGACAATTCATTTCATTGTTTGTAGATTGCATTTGTCGCCCCAGCTACACCCTCAACACGGCGTTCATACTGAAATTGTAAACGTCCATGTGTGTGTGTGTGTGTGTGTGTCTGCCTGTCCTGTTGCTATTGTTGTGGGTTGCTCCGAAATTGCATTCACAGCACGCGACGAGCGCATTTCACTTGCGCCCGACGAGCACAAAACGCTGCAGTTTATTTCTCAGCAGCCTTTTGCTACCTTTTTCATGTTTTTCGTGTTTGTTATTTTTCCTCTTGTTTGCTTCTTTTTCCTCTTTTTTTTGGCATACGAAAATGCAATTTTCTTGGCACTTTTGCCGAAAACTTGGACTTTGTTATTCTCTTGCCCTTGTGTGTGTGCGTGTGTGTGTGAGTGTTTCAGTGGGTGTATTCGTGTGCTTGTTGGCTGCTCGAATTGCAGTATGCACGTGGTCAACAGGTTATCCTGTGGCCGACTGTTAGTCCTGGCTGCGCCTTGGTCGTCCGCCTCTGCAGTTGGTGTCAGCTTTTAGCTCTCCTTTGCCTTTGCCTTTGCCTTTACCTTTGCGTTTACCCTTGCCGGTTGCCTGTTGCCCGCTGCATTTATTTCCGCTTTTGAAGCTTTTTGGCATTTTGTTTTCTTTTCTCGTTGCCTTTTTGTGCATTTTTTGTTGCTGCATTTTGTGGTTTTCTCATTTATTTGGTGCCGTTGCAACAGCAACAACAACAGCAACTACAGTAAAATGTTTGTTCAACATATTGCCATTGCCTGCTCGCGCAGGAAATGACTTCAATTTGCTGTTAACAAGCTTAAAATTTCGAAATTGCAACGGAAATACACAACATGATTTCAACCTGGGCATTGGCGCACATAATTACTCAAGAGGTGTGTCCCGAACTAGAGTTCCTGCACTCCCCAGCACCATGAATATATCGTATAGTACGTATATACAAACAGGGAAAAAATTCTCGTTTAGTTGCCACATTGTGGCACTGTGAGCCACAAATTCAAAGTCCTTCTGATAACTTCATTGCCAAGGCAAGGGATGAGTGGGCGACACGTTTTCCTGCCTGAGGGAGAAAAAACACAGATCATCCGCTTTACCAGTTACTTATATAACAAAGGGAAACTGTCTCCCTCTCTCTCTCTTCTTCTCTCTCAGTCTTTCCCTAGTCTGCTGTTAAACAGCTGTTGCTAGATGCCAATGAACTGCTGCTGTCACACAGCGCTGCGTTCCCACTTGTTTTCAACTGGAAAATAAATTTCGCACCATTTGGCAAAATCTTTTTAAGTTTGTGTGACACCGTTCACGTTTGCTCGACTTATTCATATGCGGCGTCTTCGCCCTGTTGTGAGTGAGTACGACGTATACGTGATATGCCTAAGCCGCGCTCCTCTCTCTCTCTCAGTCTGTCTGTCTGCGATAAATCAACAATTAATCAAACATCATATGGCCGCCAGCAGTTGCCATCTGCCAACTGCCAGCTGAGTCTAAGTCTCGAGACAAAGACATATGCCCAAGGTAGTAGATGCGCAGCTCTAGAATGCCTATATATCATTCTGTAAGATGCTTTACACTTTGCATGCGCAATGACACTTGAAAGGCGACAACTCTTTTCATTCTATTATTTCTATAATGTATGATAAAAATTATATAAAAATCATTGCCATTTAGTGCGCTTACTTATGACAATTTCGCAGAGCTTTCGACAGTTGGTTTTGATGTGAATGCTAATAAATTGCTAACGATTTCTTACGCAAAGTCGAGACAGCAGGAGAAAACATTTTATTTGGACTTCTGTGGAACAAAGAGACACGGCAGAACAGTAAAAGGTAGGTAAAATACAAAAAATGTTCAAATTCACAATTTGCGTCAATTACGAAATTGTATTTTACCCAAATGAGGTATGTGAAAGAAAGTTTTTTTTTTTTTTTTTTATCTAATCAAAGGGCTGCGCTGCACCGTAAAATGAAATTTGTTTATTGCGCAGCAAGGAAAGGGAATTGGCTTTGGGTTTCACTTTCAGTTCCCTCTCCATTTCCATTTCCATTTCCATTTCCATTTCCATTTCCAGCTGTGGCACTTTGTAAATTGTCGACGCTTTTATTAAATTTGTTGTGGCTTTTCGCTTTGCTTTTTGTTTTGCCTAATTAATTTGAGCACTCGACACAAAAACATGCGCAAGCAAATTAACACACGCGCTCACATGTCCTTATACATACATATACATATATATATGTAAAATATATACATATATAATTTTTTTATTTTAATCATAAAGCGCGCGTGGCCCTACGATAGAGAGACAAAAGCACATTATCTTAGCCTGCTTGTGAGCCAAGGCGGGCAACAAATGTGTTAGCTGATTATTAGCCGACAATAGGCAAAGCCATTTTGGAGGGACTGCTGCTACTCCCGTGTCTATAATTACGTTCGTGCCCAGAGCAATGCGGGGACAACACATGCACAGTTGAATACAGGCATTAGGCATGCATAGCTCTTTGGCCACACATACATATGCAGCCACGCCTCACGCCCCACGCCTCGCAGTCTATGTCGCGCCGCCATTCACATCTATGTGCTGATTTCATTAGAACGCGTGTGCTGAAGGATTTTGCTGTGGCTTCTCAATTATAATTTAATCCATGCGCCTGCCATGCCCTTCGCCGTGTGCTGCACCAACAACAAAGAAGCGAAATTAACTCAAAGCTTAAATTAAGTACATTTGTATGTCTGTGTGTGTATGTGTGTGTGTACAGCTTGAATAATCTAATGCAATTAATCGGTTCGTCAGTGCTTTGACTAAGAACAATCATGTTACTGTCGCTGTCACTGTCGCTGTTGCTATTGCTATTGCTGCTGCTGCTGCTGCTGTCAGTGTTGCCTTGGTTGCTGCTAAAGTTGCGCGTTTCAGTATGCAAATTAATCTCAAATTACAACGCATCACAATGCGTCACTTTTGATAGCGGAACCAACATACTGAGTACGGTTTCTTCAGAGATCTTTTGCCTTGAAGCTATTGCAGCAATCAAATATAATTATGACAAAGGTAGCTTACGCATTACGTCTTCCCAAATAGTTTAGCCGAAACCATAATTCAAAGAGTCTTAAGATTAATTTACTTAGTACAGCAGGCCAGAAATTATGCTTCTACTATTCAGCTAATATTTCCATCAGTTGTAGCTACAACTTTTACAGTCTTGAGTACGATTAAGGCTAGATTAAGGCGTGTGCTAGCTTCATAAAACTTAAATCTGAGTGGGACGATGTAACTAAGTGTCTGATGTATGTGACAGCTGTATGAGAAAACTCGTACGATATACTGAAAGCAAATAAGCAGGCTCAACAAAATTTGTATTTATTTTAGTTTTTTTATGCATTAAGGCATAAGCACAAAATCATACACATTTTTGTCTCAAAAGTTTTCTATCAATAAAAAGTTTCCCGTTTATGAAAAAAAAAAATATATATAAAAATATATTAAAATACATATATTACTGTAAAAAATGGATATAAAAAATTAATAAATTAAAAATATATATATTAAACGCAAAATAAAATGGTATATAACATTTTAATTAATTAAAAACATTTTTCAAACAAAAAAGGAAAATAACTATACTAATTAGTTAAGCTGCTATAAAATTTCATAAACTTAACAAATATAAAAAATATTTTAAAAACTGTCGAGGCAGAAGCTCATCTCATATTTCTCCAGAGTATTGCGAGTTTTTCAATCTACAACCTGATGAATTTGAGTGAAATAATCTAAAATTAAAAAATCATTATGTAAATACAGCTGCCAGAAACATATCAAATTGATATCAGTCTGGGAACATGAGAGTTTAAATGTATTTTTATTAAATGTATAGTTGAGCCCACGTGGGCGGCGTTACGACTGAGCCAAAATCTAGACAAATTCAATCAATCAAACAAGAGGCAATGCCAATGCCAATGCCGTTACGTGCCCGTAATGAAGTCCTGTCCAAATTTGCCTTTTCCTAAATTAGCACAAATGTTCTTTTTATGACTTTGACAGCGGCCAACGGTGATGGCAACGGCAACGGCAGCAGCAGCAGCAGCAGCAGCAGCATTCAGAGCATTCGCAATAGCAATGCCAATGGCTGGGATACTTTCGTTTGGTCTGTGGCTCTGGCCCTGCCGTTGTCTCTAATTTCTCATTAATTTGCAAGTGAAATCAGTGAACACGTCTGGCGTCCAGCCTGCCCGCCCGTTAAAGCGCTGCGCCAACGACGTAATGACAACGAGCAAAGCGTAGAGCGTGCAAAACGCAACGACAAGCGTAACGAGACAATGGGGCGTATGAGTGCTGTATGCAAAAGGACAACAGCGAGCAGGAGGCACGGTCGGTGGTCGTTGAATGTAGTCGAATGAATGCTTGCTAGGTGTTTGCGGTGGTTTTTCGAGAATTTCGCAGCGAGCGACCGAATGGCAGCCAACGTGAGCGTTGTCAACTCCACAGCAAAGTCAATAGGAGAAGCAAAAGAAGAAAGGACACGAAGAGACATCAGGAGGACAGAGGGAGGCCTGGAAGCTCGGAAGCTGGGAAGCTGGTTAGGCGGGACGCAGGTGCTTGCCACAGAGGGTCGCGACTGTGGCTGACGCTTGGACTTAATTGAAAGGCGTTTATTTGGCTTTAAAAACGTAAATCAAATTCATTTAAATCTGCCCCCCATTCGTCGTTATCCTCCTGCCTCACCTTTGTGCTGCAATTACACGGCACTCGGCACTCGGCACTTCGACAGTGCTTGACTGGGGGTATAGGGATCCCGGAGTTGGTGTGTGTGTGTATGTTGGGGCTGGTGGCAGCTCACTTTATAGCTTGTATTTTAAATAAATGTTCAGCGTCTGCGTCTCGCGTCTCGCATCTCGCGTCTCGCATCTCCGCGTAGTTACCTTGCCGCAGCTGTGCAAATTCCAGCGCTTACGCCACTTTGGGCAAACAAAAGGAACGCTCTTGACATTGGCCGTCGTGTCGTTCGCTTTTGTTGGATTAGCTTTGATTAGATTTTTTCCCCTATTTGGATTGCTGCCTGGGTGCCAGGAGGACAGGATGCCAGGACAACAATAAACGCCACAGAGTGTCACACAGTGGACGAAGCACATCTGACGTTGGCTCAAGACTCTATTGGTCCATGATTATAGGACTTGCGCGAGGTCCTTTATTGCGCCTTACTGCTAATTTTTCGGCCTCAGCTCTCGATTCTCGAGTGCTTTAAAATAACATTGCCGCTCGGCAGCTGCACCTGCTGCTCCCCAGGTCGCCCATAGGCCGGTTGAGCCCATCATAAGGCTGGGGCCACTCAATCTGTGTGACTCATTGTGTCAAATTATTTTGAGGATTTATGCGTTGGCAGCCATTTTTTATGCCTCGCCTTGGCGCTTACTTTAATGGCAGTCAATTTATTGCCAATAAATTTGTAGCCAAAAAGTTTAGAGCAAGGCCAGCAGCAGAAATTTCAAACATTTTTATTTGCCCCAGTGATAAACTTGCAACATATGTGCGCGCCGGGTTGAGGGAGCCAGCCGTAGATCCAGACTTGGGAGCCGCTTTTTGGCAGCTGCTCAACATGGCCAAGCTGCTGGCCAAGGGCTGCGCTGTGGCAAAGCCAAAACTGCACTTAAATTCAATTTGTGCCGCGCTGCCTGCGACTGACAGCCGCAGTGCGAGAGAGGACTGACTCGAACTGACGCTGTGGCAACAGCAATAGCTACAGCTACAACTGAAGCTGATGCCGATGCTGAAGCTGAAGCAGAAGCATAAAGTGCCATTTTAAATGGCAGCCAAAAATTGTCGTCTTCATTGCAGCATAATTTTCGCTGCTGCATTGTTGGCGCGATAAAAAAGTTGCTCCAGCCGGGGCTGCCCCGCGCTGCTCTGCTGGCGAGCCTTTATTCGGGTTTTTCTGTTGATTTAATTTTAAATGGTGACGGCGGCCATCGTCAGGCTCTTCATTGCGCGCCGAAGCAATTTTATTTATATATTCCAGCCGCTGCAGGAGGCTGCCGAGCGGGCGATGCCTTGCAAATTGTTTGGCTTGCCAACTGAGAGCCGTTTAGTTGGCCCTCGGCGCAGGACAATGCCAGTGTCCCATCTCCATTCAGCGCAGGTCTGTGGCAGACAGCCAGTCAGTCAGTCAGTCAGTCAGTCAGGGTGACTGACGGTCGCTCGGTTGACGTCTGATCGGTCTGTCGGTCTGTCGGTCACTCAGTTAGTTGTTCGTTGAGTGCAGAAGTTGGCACAGTGCTTGTCAAAAGGCAGCCAACCATGTTTGGCACTCGTGTTTTGCCTTTTTGTCAATTTTAATGAATTAATGCGTATTTTATGTGAAAAGTTGTTGCCATAAAGCTGCTGCCGCACGAAGGCAAAGTAAATGAAATAAATTTATGTTGCACACGGAGGCCTCGCATCTAAGCGGATTTGTTGTCTATTATCTGAACATTAGGGGCTCTCTCTTGGCTTGCTCTGTTATTGATACAAAATCTGTACAAATTGAAAATTGGGATGGAAATTGTTAGCAATTTAATGATTTGGCTGGCTGGATCGGGCTCGGTCTCGGCCTCAGGCCCAAAGTTTTCAACGAGCGGCCATTAAAATTATATTAAAAAGTTTACACGGCAGCCGTTTGGCCTATTTCAATTTAAATGCTGACAGTTTTGGGCCTCGGCGCGGGCCGGGAGGCAATACTTTTAATTTGCGTTTAATGAAGTGGCATTTTAAAGCCAGAAGTTTGGCAGCCTCCTGCTAACCATATATTGTTATAAATATATGGCTCAAGCGCGCGGACGCTCGCTCTCGATGTGCAGCTTCTTCGCATAGAACAACTTTTGACACTTGCCAACAAATATAAATTGTTGCAGGCAGCGTGAAAAAGTGTCAGGCTTTTGCGGTTGCTGCAGTCGCTGCTGCTACACAAGTCCCAAGACTCATTTTTCACACCCAGCAAAGATCTGGGCGGTAGCAGGAGCCAAGTGCCAGCCCACCAGGCTGACTGACTGACTGACTGACTGATTGTGCGGGCTCTGGGGCAAAAGTTTTTCGCATTAACTTCCGCTGCACGCCGCGTCGCGTTTGAATGCGATTTTGATTTGTCATTCGTTGCGTCGTGACAAAAGCCGACGCCTACTTAGTGCGACGCGCACAACTTTTTTACCCATTCCCCTTTCCATTCCCATCTCGCTTGCCATTTCCATTTCCGCAGCAGCATTCAGAAAGCAGAAATGGAAGCAGCTCCATCAGACGGCAGGCGCCCACTTGTCGCCGATCATTGGTTTCCGTTTCCAGCCAGCTCAGCTGCAAGTCGAACTCCGCGACGTGCACAAGCGCATTTTGAAGTTTATGAAACAGCAGCAGCAGGCAGCAGGCAGCGGCGACAAATCCAACTTTCTGAATAGATTAAGTTGAAAGTTTTGCTCATTTTCAGCATCGACTCAATTGAGAGCTGTTGCCTAAGCGTTGACGAACTGCATCACCTATGTAAGTCCGTTGGCCCAAGCAAAAAAAAAAACTTAAAAATAAAATAAAAGAAATAAGAAGAAATCAACGTAATGATGTCAACGGATTGGGATGGGGCACGATGGGGGTACGATGCACACATCCAAAATCAAAACTTTCTCAAGTATCATTAAGACTAACCGAAAAATGGAGGAGCGCGAGAGAGCGAGTTTTCTTTCTATTTTCTATTTGCCGCTGCCTTCATTCAGCTATTATCTTGTTGATTTGCTTTCTGTGGCGCGATGGCACGTACTTGGCCCACCTTGAAGCAGCAGCGGCAGCAAAAGGTCAGGTTTTCTTTGTGAGCGAATCTGTTGCCGCTGCAACTGGCGCTCTTAAAATATGTTTTGCAAAGTTTCTCCAGAAGCCAGCCGAGTTAAGCCTTTTGTTGCGAACAATAGCAAAAAGGCCAACAGCAGCCGCAAAATTGCCAGTCGACAGTTGAGACGATTGCCAATTATGTTGCGCACAAAAGTATGCTACAGAAAATGTTATTCAATTATTTCGCAGACGAAACGAGAGCATGTCGATGGAATTGAATGAAATCCGACTAATAAGGCCGCTCACAGCTTAGACAATGTGTGCAGGCCTCGCTTATTTATGACGGGCACATTTATGAGAGCCCCACTCCACGCTCCACGCCATAAATATATTGCATGTAATTAATTAATCAGCCGAATGTACCGGCGTGAGCCTGGTCGGTCGTTAAGTGCGCCTGCTTAATTGCATCAATCTTAATCGCAGGGAACGTAATTCGACCAAGGATCGCCTCGGGCTCATAGATAATAGAAATTCAATATGAAGCCCCAGCCCCAGCTCTAGCCCCAGCCCCAGCCCCAACCCCAGTCTCAACACCAACCTCAGCTCCAGCCCCTGCTCCAGCGATGAGTGGCGAATGCTTGAATGGCTGCTGTGGACTGATTTCATCTAATTGTTGGGCTGGTCTTTGTTTCGTGCGGCTATTGGTCCACTCGAGTTTCATTCAATAGCCAAATTATTTATTGGCCATATAATTCGACTCCAGTTGTGTGCTGTGTCTGGCTTTTGGGCAAGAGTTAGGTCATGTGTTTGACGCTCTCTTGTTACTTTATCACGGCAGACATTTAGTCAGCAAACTATGAACTTGTTGCAGTTCAATTATGGGCTTGATTAAATGCGCTCTAATGCGAAATTGCAACAGCTTCGATTTGCATAGAAAACTATATCTGAAGCCGTAATGAATACGTGCTTGAACTAAGAGTTTGGGAAATTAAAATTAAGCCAACTTCCCAAGGCATCTTCAAATGAGTTTCATGGCAACCCCAACCCGCAAAAACTTTAAGGCATTATAAATTTACGCAAGAACTTGTGCTGTCATTATTTAAAACCACGCCATCACACACACATACAGAGAGAGAGAGAGATAGATAGAGAGAGAGAGAGAGAGAGAGAGAGAGAGAGAGAGAGAGAGAGAGAGAGAGAGAGAGAGAGAGAGAGAGAGAGAGGAGGGAGAAGAAGCGAGCTATGCACGTATGCAAAAACACATATCTATATTTATCAAAGCTTTTGTTTTTGGCTAGGGTACAAAGTGTATGCCAAGAAACTTTTAGTTAATTAAAAAAAATAAAGAAGCAGAAGCAGCAACAGCAACAGCGGCAGAGGCAGAGGCAGAGGCAGAGGCAGAAATGGGGCAAAATTGTTGTATAAATTTTGCTCCTTATGCGCGACTAAATGAAAAATCTACCCAGGAGTGTTGTTAACCTGATGAAAAGTAGGTAAGACCTTAAGCGAAACAGGCAACGGCGACTGAAAGTGAGACTTTGGCTACGACTACGACTACGACTACGATGGCAACTGCGACGCTAGCAGAGGCAGCACAATTGCGATTATTTCCCACGCGGGCACTCAAAACATAAAGAGCAATAAATTAAAAGCTAAGGCCACAGACTACGGCTAAGTGCGACAACTACCATGACAACGACGACGACAGCGTTGAGGACGAGGATGAGGACGGGGATGAGGATGAGAATGGGGATGAGATGGTAGACAGCCAGGACATCAGCGACATCAAGGATTCTGATGAAGCCGCTCGCGAGCGTCCTTCAAGACGCTAAAAATCAAATAAAGGAGCACCGAGCATTCGCCCCCGGGCAGCCACTTTAGGTGCAAATGAAAAATGTAATTATTTCGTAGATTTGCGTTCACAAAAATAAACACGCGGAAAATGTTACTATTTGACGGCCTCGGGCTACACTTGAGCGAGTGGGGCGAACGTCGAATGCCGCTGCTGTTGCTGCTGTTGCTGAGAGCCTAATGAGCAAGAGGCAAACGGGAAAAACTTAAAAAGGCAAAAAGGCCCACAAAATGTTAAATAAATAAATAGTGGCTGACAGAGCATTGGCCCAAATGAGAGCAACTTTTGTAGCTAGCGTTTGCAAAATCTCAAAGAAATTAGCGCATACAACTTGTGGGCTTGGCTCAGGTGCCGAGGGGGCGTGGCGCCGTCCGGCTGCTGCTGCTGCTGCTCATTAATTAAGAAAGTGGCAAATGAAAAGCCAGCAAAACACGCTTCAAATTAAGGGGCTTCCTAGTGCAACGTCGACGACTCATTTGCCGTTGACCTGTGGGTGGTGGGCGGTGGGTGGTGGGCGGTGGGCGGTTGTCGGTGGGTGGTGTGTGTTGGTTTGTCGAAGGCGACTGTAGGAGTCCGTTCGTCCGTCGTCCGTTCGTACTGCGAATAAATCAGGTTTATTTGCTTTCACTTGTTCTCTGCTCTGATATTATGCTTCCCCTATTTTCATTGGGCTTGAAGGGCGCTTTGTTTGCTGCCGCGTCGCCGCTTGCGGTTTTCCAGCATTGGGGCCGTTGCATTTTGTTGTTGTTGTTGGCTCAAACAAAAAAGTCGAAAATTAAATTATTAATTTATTGCTCGTTGCTCGAAGCCCCGGCACAGCTCCACTTTCTATGGCCCGGTCTTCCTTTCAGCAAAAAGCAAAAAAAAAAAAAAAAAAAGAACGAAAAAGCAAATAGAGAATGAACCAAAATAACCTGCCCGTTACTGTGGCGCCACATTCTGTGGCTTTCCTCAGCTCAGCTCGGGGCCCCTGGCTTGCTAATTATTCATAAATAAAGCGTACATAGGCCGCTACCGATGCTGCTGCCGGTGCTGGGGAATAGCAGCGCCCACTGGGCACAGCATTCGACGTTTGTTTATTTATTTAATAATTTGCACAAGTGCCGCAAAATGTTCTTTGATTGAAGTTAATGCGCCAGCCAAAAAGCAATTCGACGTCGACGCCACAAAACCAAACGGCCAAACCGGGCTGTTGGCCTACTAATGTAGGTCCACCGATCGCAGTCGCAATGAAAAAGCAATTAACAGCCTTAAATGCTCATAGATATATCAAATTAATTTTCATGTTTACCAAATAATCAGAGCATGCAAACAGACCATTTGCCCAGCTTCTATTTGCTTTGTGTCCCTTTTCGCTTGTGGCTTGCTTTGAAATATCTTGAAATTTCTGTTATCAATGTTTTTCTGAATGCTTTTGTTCTTTCAATGATTGATTACATAAGTAAAATTAAAAGACTGTAAAGTGTTTGTTCTCTTCTCTTGAAACAAACACTAAAGGCAAACTAATGTCAGTAAATTTATAAAATTAAAATTTTATATTTAAGAGTTGAATAATAATATATATATTTATTTAATAATATATAATATTACCAATTATATATATACATATTATTTTAATAATAATAATTATAATACTTTTAAGGTTGTTGTTGTTTTTCATGAAACTAATGTCAATAAATTTGTTTGAAAATTGTTTAGAAAATAGTTAGAGAATAAATACAAAAATATATATAATATAAAATAATATTCTCAAGGTAAACGAAAATATATTTATTGCATTTTTTTTTATTTATTTCTGGTATGCATATATATTTTTAAATATTATTTTCATATATCAGTTCACTCCCTACACTTGGACATAATTATAAAACATTTCTTTAATAAAATTGTTTTATTCAACTTACGATATTTCTCCAAATGGTGTGAATGCATCTTTCAGCTGCTGCGTCTCTATTTCAGCACTCAGATCGCCCACAAAGATGTGAAACTGTTCTGCAATGACAAAAGAGAAGAAAACACAAAGGCAATTACAAAATGAGGAACGCTCACAAGCTCAACTAAAACTAATTAAACGCCTGGCAACCAAAACTCATCAGCTCTCAAGCCCGAGGGCAAAGCACTTGACGTACACTTGAGACCCACACGAGAATCGTTGGCAACACTTGCCGCTTGCCGGCTGCTGAAATCGCAACGTGCAATTGTGGAGGTATTCGGATCTCCACTCGTGGCTGAATTTGGGCTTGACATTATCAAATGCCGCTTGTCGGGCAGCCTCTCCGCTGCCTCACGTCCGGCTTAGTTGCGTTGTCGACTTGTTTGGCAAGCGGCGCTTCCAGTCAGACACTTCAGGGCAGCTGGCGCTCTGGCTGCAGCTGGTAGCAGCAGATACTGCTGCAGAGAGTCGTATGTCCAACAGGAGCTGTCGCCTTGGCCACAGCAGGTGGTGGCCACGAGTGCCGCCGCCCAAGTGCTGTGACGTGTCATGTGTGAGTGGGTGGGTGTCTCTATGCAGAGAGATGCCAGACGCTTGCAGATGTAACAATTTTCTCTACTATCTCTCAGTTGGCCAACTCATCTCAGTAGCCGTTGTTGTTGCTGGTACTGGTACTGTTGGTGCTTCCGGTTTTTTGGCCCGTGTCCGTGCCGAAAGGACATAGTTTCGTATTGCAAGGAAATTGCACTTGAATACGTCAGTCAGCGGCCAAGGCAAATGTATGAATGGCACAGTGGGCGTGGCACTCATTTGCTCTGCGAACATGAGCACTGAAAACAGCGTTGACAAATATGCCAAAAAACGTACTTCCCACCATTTGCACACATCGTGAGTTTAGCAGCTCCGGCGCGTCGGCAATGATTCCCTTCAACCATTTCCTCTGCTCTGGCCTCTGCTTGGCCATTTGGTTTATCGTGTCTGCAGCTGGCTTTGGCCACGTTTAAGCTGCGCGTCGTCCCGTAGCTTGGCACGCGCTCCTCCATTTGTCCGGCTAAACGGCAGGAAGTTGTGCTAAGCGTCATTTCCGTTGTTTTGAGTGATTGCAATTGAGATACGGTTTTTGCGGTTTCTTCTTTTTTTTTTTTTTTTGGGTTTGGATTGAAGCTCTGGCACTTTGCACAAGTGGTTCGAGTTGCACTAAACTGATGTCTGATGTCATGTTCCCGAGTCTGTCATGCTTAGCGCTTAATATATTTTAAAGAGTGAACAAACGTGCTTTACTGTAGATTTCCCCAATATAGTGAATGGAATTTATTGAAATTTTTTAAATGCATTCTCTACTCCAAGTACCCCACATCAATCGTTGTTCAATTCATCTCAACGAATCACAGAGTCAAACATTCTTTCTCTGTGTGTGTGCAACTAAATCTGTTTCAACCAACAATTTATGGCCCCGAGACTGGCCAAGTGCAGTTGGGAAACTCGTTACACAGCCCCACAACAACAGGCTCGACCGTAAACAACAGGCCATAAACTTCAAAACGTATTCACACAAGAACCTTTTTTTGCTTCCGAATCTGGTCAATTGGTCAGCCGAAAACAATTAAATCAGCGCATTTCATTTAACAACAACGGATAGAGAACACAGAAAGGATTTACACATTGGGTCAGCTTTGGTCTGGTCTGAATTGGTCTGGTATGTTGGCCAATAAAGTTCCAGTAGATAAAATGGCGGTTACTGACCTATGCTCTCGCCTATAATGATGTCGAGATATCTGCAAAGACTTTGTAGGAACAACAATTAATCGCCTGCAATCTGGCCAAAGCATTGCGAACAATTAAGGATGGGCCACATAAAAAAGTCCAGCCAAACTTCAAAGCGGGGCATAAAGCTAGACAAAGCCGGGCGAAATGAATTCGCAGCCAAACGCCAGCAAACGAAAATGAGCTAACATCAGGCTGCAGACGAGGAGACAGAGACTGAGGCTGAGACTGAGGCGGAGACGGAAATGTAATTCAACATAAAAAATATCGTAAATCTTAAATTAGAAATTTCGCACATTAAAAACTTGGAAATTGCATTTAGCTGCTGTTGGCACGGTGTTTGCACGGCCCATTCATGGAACTCAAATCCCACAACAGAAATGCCCCAAAGCTAGGGCAGCATTGGGGGCGTGGCCGCAGCGGGACAGCATAAAGTCCATTGGCGCACATTTTTAATGAGTTGGATATAAAAAAAGTTTGAGCTTTTTGAAAAGCTGGCGTTGAAATACCAGCAGAGCACACACACACTTACATATATATATATATGTATATATAGATACAGAGAGAGAGAGAGAGAGAGGGAGAGAGAGAGAGAGAGAGAGAGGGAGAGTGTGTAAGACACGAGCATTGTCTCAACTCTCAGCTGCTATCAGTGGTGCTGCTGTTGTCCTCGTCTGTTGTTTTATTGCATAATCGTGAGTCAATCAGCGAGCTGGTAGCGACGCAGCACGGAAGAGAACACGACCTTCATCAATGCAAGTCAGCTAATAAATACGTGCAGCTGCCAGTCCCCTGGGAACAGTGAGCTAAGCAACGGGAAGCAAGAGCTTTGGCCATACCTATTAAATTACATTTCATTGCAGCTGCCCTTTAATTTGGCCTCTCACATTTTGTCATTTATAATTGAATTGAGAGCCGATCAAATTGTGCATTGACCCCATTTGCGAAAAGCGGAATCGAATTGTGATTGTAATTCGCTTCAATTTAGCTGCGCCATTATCGCACTTTACTCGCGGCGCATCAATTAGAATTTCGTTTTGGCCATGTCCCAAATGCACGCAACTGCAACTGCAATCGTAATCAAATTATAATTTAAATACTTGTTGGCCATGTGTGACGTTACAATTGGCCAGCAAGTAACCGAGCTCAAGTGTTGCCTTTATTATTAATGTGTGAGCGGCATTAATTTTTGTTTATTTATGAAAGAAAATATCGATATATGCATCTTGCTTTTCTTTTGTTAATATTATATATTACTGTTTCATTAGAAAGCTAAGAAAACGTCAGTTCGAAAAACCTTCTCTCCCCTGCCAGTAATTAATCTACATTAATATTAGATTTTTTTTTTCAACTTCAAACTAATAAAATTAATTAAAATAAATAAAAAATGTGAAAATGGTATGTTATCGATGGAAACATTACTTTTTCAGAGAGGTATATAGTATAAAATTATATTAAATTTAACATAACTATAAATAATTATATATAAACCAAAAACACACAACATTTTACGTTACATTAATATAATATATTTAAGTTTAAATTAGAATATAATCTAAGCATGTAAACAATTCTCAAGGAACAGAATGGAGTTGTTGGAGTGGAGGCCCGATGATAAATACAAAATCGTGATTGTAATTCCCCGACTTCATTTTGTGTAAAAGCTGTTTCTTTTCTTAGTCGTATATTAAGGTGTAGTAGTATTGTGTATTATTGTGATTAAATTATGTATTTATATCTTCATCTATTATTTATGAAGTTTTTTATGGTTTTTGGGTCTACCGCCAACTTTTAACCTATCATCGATTATCGATGACATTATCATAATTCTCTTCAACTATTGTTACCGCCGTCTAAGATTAGTTTTCTCGCACCCATTGCCATTTGCCTGGTACATGATAAAGATAATGTTTATAGCTAATACATAATAAGATTTGCTGTAGCTGCTTTCATACTGCATATGCCCCAATAAGGCACAGAGTTCGTCTGTCAACTGAATCGTAGGGCTACAGGCAGCTCTTATAGTATGCACACATTTTCAGCAAGTGTTTACCTTCATTTGCGTGCAGTCAGTATGGAGTGAACTCAAGTGAAGCTTGTGGTAATGGAATGTTGTGGCTGCCAGCATTGCTTGCTCGATCCACCACTGTGATGGGGCATACATTTTGGCATATGTCCAATGCGCGAACTAAAACCGGACTGACTACAAATGTGGTTGAAATGTACGCGAAAAGCGGCAAACCGCAAAAGTAGCTGAACAAACACAAATGTGCCATGCCAAATCGTTGGTAACTACTACATAAAAAAAGCCCAGACACATATACATACAAGGGTGGCAAAAGGTGATGGATATATGCATATGTGTGTGTGTGTGTTGGGTTGGGTTGTTCAGCCCATAATATCTATGTATTGGTATGAGTAGAGCCTCAAATGCAAACACAAATACAAATATAAACACAGATGCTAACTAACCACAGCAATTGTTTGTGTGTGTGTGTGTGTGTGTATACACTCATATATAGCTGTGTGTGGCACTCACAAAATACACACACACACACATGCAAATCTCGATTACAACATTGGCGAATTTTGATGTATTTTTAACGGAAATAATGTTATACTCGCACTTGTACCTCTTTAGTGCAACACCCGCAAGACACACCGTACCGACAACAACAACAACAACAACAACAACAATGGTAATAGCAATAACAACAACAATAAATACAGCGAGCATCAGCATCCATTGTTGGTTCGAGTGCCCCATGCATGGCTCAAACTACATTCACTGCATCAACTCATCCAAAACAACAATGGCACTGATAAAAAGGATAAAAGCGTAAGTGGGCAGAAGTCCTGACACGAATTGCTGTACATTTTTCATATGAACACTCGACTGTAAAATGCATTGCCTCTTGAATTAAATCAACAACAACTCAAACCGAATCACACTCCATGCACGACAACAACAACAACAACAAGCAGAATATTGCGGAAGTGTTCCGAAAATATATTCAACATTAGGGCACTACGCAGCCACAGCCAGAGCTCTGACCATTGCTATCGATGTGGCCCTATGATACGATTTACCCAATTCAGCTTTCAGCATGCATTCACACAGTGTCTACCATGCAACAGGCTTACCATTGTGGTAAATACTCCTGAACATTGAATAGAAGCCAAAAGGATGCGAAATTCGGCTTGCCCACCTCACAGCAGCATGCTCAGTTTTGCTCCTCATTTTTGAATAGAACAAGAGATTCAACCTGGAGCTGCACAGCTCTTCAACAACTAAGCTGATTATGATATTTATTCACAACTTCTTTAGCTTCAATCTTTATGAAATATGAGCTCTCTCTCTATCTCTCTCTCTATCGGCATCAGCATAAATAGAGAAAAAATTAAACTGCCCCAAAGCCATTATGGGTTTGGCCACATAAAACCAACAATTCATTCAACAGAAATTTATAAAAAGATGTTGCGTACAAGATTCAAGAACGCGCCAGGCTGGCAATAAATTCACTTTATTGATAACGAAACGACATTCTTAAACATCGACTATATATATATATTCATAAAGTTGACTAAATATGTATGAAATGTTATGAAATATTTTTCCCTTTTACCCACTGGAAATCTTTAATATGTTGTATCCTCATAAAAAGCAAAAGGTACGACACTTTGTTATCACAGAAGCTATTAAAACTAAAGAAGAAGAAGAATTTCTTAAAAATAATAATGTACATACAAAATTTAGCCAAAATAAACCAAGAAACCAAATTTTCTTTTTATACAATATCAATAATTATTTGCAACTTGAAGTAGAATTAATTTCGTTTTTTTTGCTATATATGAATATATATTTCCACCTATGAAGCATATTCCTTTCTGTGTTATGGAGAACTGTCTCAATTCCATTATCATAAATAAATTTATATTTATTTACTTTTAGTTAAATTTAACTAAAAAGTAATTTATTAACTTCAAAAAAAGTGTTCACGACTTAGATTTAAAAATTCAATAGTAAATGTGATTATATTACATATTTAATATTTTTATAAATTGCAAAAAATTTTATCATATTTTTTTTATAATTCGCCTTAAAAATATTACTTATGACCTAGGGTTTTCTTGTGCCTCAATTAAAAAAAAAAAATTCATAATCATAATATTTATATAATCGTAATCATATATTTCTATATATCTGTACATATATACATAAGTACACACAGAAATATATTTAGATATACACAATGGTAAATGCCCTTAATTTGATGACTCCATCTACGTGTATTGCAAATACCCATAACGTTAAAAGCATGCTGAATGTTGTTAGAGATCTAAAAAGTAAATGCATTGCGAGCTGCAGCTGCCAAAGGCTTAATGCTCACTAAGTTCGCGACCTCAAAGCGCATTATATGCTGTAAAATGTTTTACTTTCCCTTTCACACATACACGTATGCGTATGAATAGGGATTGCAGTAAAAAAAAAATCTAATAAGCTTTTGTGCAATTGCGAGCAGTTGCGGTCTTTTCTCGCCAACCAGCTGAAAGCTAATTCCAACACACGGCACAAAAGGTGGCACAAATAGACGAGATATTCCCATTGTGTGTTAGTGTGGGTGTGTGTGTGTGTGTGTGAAGGGCATATGCAAACGTCGAATGGTGTGCGGAACACAATGCAATAAAAACAACAACAACAACATCCTTGCAACAATAACAGTAACAGCAACAATAAAATCAAAAGGATTTCAGCAGCCGCAAATGCACACGGCGTATAACATTTAGCCCGCGGTATGAATGGCTGTCGGATTGCTGCAAGGACACGGCTGCCTTGTAGGTGTGGCTGCCGACATGGCCTGTGGACTATTTGCTGTGGGCTGTGGGCTGTGATGTGCGCGGTGCATTAACACACGGGCCAATAAGTATGCAATGCGCTGTGACATTTTTAACGCCGTCAACAAAGGCAATGTGAACCAGCTAACCAAAGCACCTCCCACACATAACATCGTTTGGTCTGAAGCAGACGCCGTCTGTTGCGCTGTGAGCTGCATCAACTCCAAGAGGAAGTCATGTGTCTTTGCGCGTAAACGCGTCGTTATTTGCATGGTGACAAAATTAGATTTAAATATGGCACACCCGCCGGCTTTCCGTTGTGGTGACGAAGCTGCTGGCGAAATGTCAGCTCATGTCCTGCTGATCAAAATGAGCTAACGTCCCGGGTGCTGCCATTAGCTCACACATGTACGTATATCGTATGGCTGTTGCAGCTGCTTTCAATTTATTTATTTATTTTTTTTTTTCATCACATTTACGTTGCTTTTAATTGGCGCTAAGAGCTTGTTCTGCATGCCACTTCGATGGGATGCAATTGTTGGACGAGAGCATAGAAATTGTTTTTTATCACTCACTGAACACGGAGTGTTTATTGAAATCGAATACAACACTAAATGTAATTGGAAAAACTCGTTGAATTCAAGCGAGGATTTAGGTGGATTTCAGCTAGAACTCGCCCTCCCTCTCTCTCTCTCTCTCTCTCTCTCACTCTCTCTCTCTGTCTTTTCTATCACAACGAAATCAATTCGATGTCATATTTACGTTTATGTGAAAAGTTTTTCAATGTAACAAAACACATCTGAAAATCAAGGAGCTCAGCATAATGGAATGAATCTAGCGAAACTCATTCAATATTGTTTCTAAATTGAGAAGAGTAGAGCGCGAAATATGGAGAGGAGATATATTATTTTCATTACACACACTTTACACGAATGAAAAGTTTTCACTGAATATCAGAATTCAGAAAAATAAAATGAGCTCACATTCACAGCTACTTAAAACATTTTGTATATATATTTTTGCTGTATTCACCCATTGTACTCGGCAGCAGGGCTTCGGCTGTCTTCATCATTATGAAACGTAAAACGAAAGCGATTTACAGTAATACCAACACTTTGCCACCCAGGCATTTGCTTGGCCCAATCCCATACCCCGCCGGCACAGCCGCCCGCCATTCACTCTACGACATTGTTGTTAAATGAAGAAAGTATTTTTCAAATGCGAATTTCCGTTATGCGCATCGCGTTGAGCATGAAGACATTTTTGACTATTGTCTGCCGCACAGCAATACGAAGAGCAGAGAGCTTCAAGAACACCAACAGCAACAGCAACAAAGTCTGTGCGAAACTATTGCCAATGACAACGACAACGACAACGACAACGACAACGACAGCGACAAGGACAACAACGACGACGACGACGACGACAGCGATGAGGAAGACGTTGATGATGGCAAGCGCTTCCGCTTTTGTTGCTGCTGCTGTTACTGCTGTTGCTGTTGTTGTTGTTGCTGTTGTTAGCGTCCTCGTTGTCGGTGCTCTATGTGCACGACACACAAAACATTGAATGACATTATCCTTTATTGCTTATCCCATGCTTTGCGCTCTTTACGCTCCACGCTGGTGCTTGGTGCTTGGTGCTTGGGTTTCGCCGACAGCTGCGCTCGGCACATTGGCACGCAAATGGCAGAAGCAGGACATGAACTCAGTGCTTCTGGTCTAGCGGCGAAAGTCAAAAGGGCAACGCGGCGTATGCGTTATATTAACTATGACACTGTTCGAGCTCTAGCTAGAGAATCGAATGCAGTGTCCCAGCGGCGCAGTGTGGGTTGGCCGGGTGTAGCGCGGCCAGCCGCATTGTGTCCGCCAGGACAAACTTTTTCATTTCCCCGCGGAAAAATTTTCAAAAATTTCATTTCACAATGTCTAAAGAAAAACTTTGCGCCAAAGACATAGAAACTAGTTAGAACTGATTGCGGAGGGGATGAGGTCAACAAAGCTGAAAGTCGTGTCGTTCGTTTGGCTAGTTGGCTCTTCGCTCGCTCTCTCTCTCTCTCTCTCTCTCTCTCTACATTTTTCTCTCTTACACACTCGAAACTCACCCACACACAGATACTGAATAAGACAGAGGCAAACGCATTTCAGCGAAATAAAGTATTCAAATAAAATATGCTAAAATCTTTGAAGTACTTCAAATAGCAAAAAGTGCAAAAGAAACAAACTGAAACGAAAAGGGAAAATAAAATAAAAATTGAAAATGGAAATGGAAATGGAAATGGCACACAGTCGAAAAGTTTTGCGTTCGGTTAAGTTCGACTTGGAGTAAAATGGCAAACGCGCATAAAGAAATGGCTAGAATGGCTGAGGAAAGCAAAAAATAGAGTCCTCAAACTGAAAAGAAAAGCATAACAAAAGCAAATGCAAAAGGAAAAGGAAAAGCAAAAGCGAACCAAAAAGTAAATATCGTTTATGTTGTCATAACGCGCTATGCCCAGCAGCTACAGCTGCTTCGCCGACTCTGATTCCTTATCATTTGAATTTCTCGACGTGTTTGTCGAGCTGCCGCTGCTGAAGCGATAAAGATGCGATAAAGTGAGAACAAGTTTCCGAGATGAGTGAGGCAAAGTTTTGACCGAATTTCGCAGTTTACGAGTCAGTCCCGTCCGATTCTTGACGGACGTTTGCTCGCCAAGCGAAATTGCCAATTTGTGTAAATTATTAGTTCAAGTGGTTCAGCAACGAGAACTAAATCGGATATCGCATTGTCAGAGTGCGTTGAAGTCGCTTCAGAACTTTTTTTGTGGGAAATGTCCAATTTAATATAAATAATTTAATTTGATTGTTCGCAACGTGACGCATCTGATTGTATGCATATGCACATATGTGTGTGTGTGTGTGGGCTTGCCACGCCCACTTTTAGCATACTTAATTAAGCAGAAATATTGCAGCAAAGTTTCCAATGCGCAAAAGTTGAAGCTGAAGCAGCCAACAAAAATAACATATAGCAATTGTATTAAAAATTCATATTTGCCTAAATTTGTTTTCACAAGCTGTTAAAAGAGAGAGAGCGAGAGAGAGAGGGAAGGGCGCGTAGAACTTGGTCGCACATATGTAAAATGTACAGCTGTTAGGTTTAATTTAACTGCAAATAATATATAAGCTATTCCATCTACGTAACGTTATGCATGATGTGTGTGTATGTGTGTGTTCGAGGGGATGTAAGAGTTTTGTGTGTGTATTTGTCTTGTGTGCTATTGTTAGCTTTCCGCTGCTGGGAAACTCAAACACGCAACACTCATGTGTTGGCCCAGCAAATTGTTAACCAAATTTTTGGCTTGCTCGCCGTGCGACAAAATTCATGCATGCTAAATTGTAAATATATATATATATATATATGGGAGCATTTAACATATGACAGCAGCAGCATCAGCATTGCTTGCATGCTCAAAAAATATTGTCACGCCCACACACACAAATACACTCGCGCCCCCGCATTGCAGCCAACTTTTAGGCGCAAATTGCGCGCTGATTATGACATATGCAGCCCATGCTCATGTGTGTGTGTGTGTGAAGCGTAAAGTGCAAATGATGACTATATATTCGCATTATGCCGCTAGCTGCTTAGCCACTATTACAAGCCTGCCTAAAAGCCGCTGCTATTTTAATTTGTATTGTTATCGCTTCGTTTGCTGTTGTTGTCCATGTCTATTGCTGCCACGGCTTTGGCGTTTGTTTGCAAAGTGAAAAGTGAAGTTTTCCACGGTTATTTGATGGAAGAAAAATAAGCTTAAAAACATAGAGGAAAATAAAAAAAAAGAAAAAGGAAAAGATTTAATATTAAGTAGATTACAAGAGTAGGGATAATGCTTTAATGGTAGATTAGGCATTTTCAGAATGCCAATCATTGATTAGCGAAACTAAAGCGACTAAGTGAATATTAAATACTTAATGATCTTCAAAGGCGCTTATTATGATGCTGTAATAAACAATCTGAAGCGCTTTGTAGCTCTGCCGTACGACTGCATACTCCAAGCACAATGATATAATTTATACATTAATTTCATTTTCCTACATCCATCCTCCAATTTGCACTTTTTGAATCATCTTCATTTCCTCACACTAATACTGTATGTATAGAGACGAGGTCCACAAAGGCGAGACGAGGTCCAAAACGAAAACTTAAATATTTATTTATTGCTTGAACAATAATCATTTGGAGAAGACTAAAGAATACAAATTAATATATGTCGGGACGGAATTAGTGGACGACACTGTAGCAAAACACATTTGACAATTGGTGAAAGCGCTTTGCTCCGTTATTCGCCAGATGGTCAGCGTAGTTTGATGCAGATGCGAGAGAAAAAGGTTTGCAGAAAGAGTTCCACAGGAGATAATTGTTGTGCTGGCAATCTTGAGTCACTGAGAGAGTGAGAGATCGATGTAGATTCTATTGCAATAGAATATGTGTGAGTGATGTGGCATTGATGCTGAAGGCATTAAGGTTTGGACAGTGAAAGTGAACGGTGAAAATGGAATAATATTAACATTAACCCTGACATACATTTGTAAATATAAATATAAATATTATGGCTTCTTCGGAATTCCAACTACTTTTACAATGATAAAATGAATTCGAAAATTCCTTTTGTCCATTTTGTTTTGTCTGCTGTTTATTAAACCAAGTGACGGCGTCACAGGATTCCTCACAGCAGCTGCTTGGCTCGCCTCTCTCTCATTTAATTAATCGAATTTTGTTGGTATTTTCAAATGGTTTTGGTTGCTGTCTGTGAACAGGCATAACAAAGACGAACAACAGTGCCAGCATGGAGCTCTTTAATGCTCCTGGTGTTATATTAAAATTATTTGACATGGTACACACATCAGGCATTTAGTTGTGCATTCAAATGCAGTTGCTGCTGCTGTGTGTGTGTGTGTGTGACTATGTCTATATGCCGTAAAGGGAAAACCAAACAAAAGTCGCAGCGAGCTCTGTTTGTGTTGGCATTTTGTGCATTGATTGTTGACATCATAAATATTTTTTTTTTCGCGCTCTGCGTGCGCTCTGGAGTCGACTTTTTTGTCGGCTGGCCTGTTGGCCGTGCCGCTGCTGTCTTTATGGTCAGGGCCGTGTGCACTCGTCATTTCAACATTGACTCTCTAAAAGGGCGCGTTGATTTGACCTGCACTGTGCATACAGACTGTCGCTGCAATAACGTTCAATTTGTTTGCACGAAACGAAAGCAAAGGACGGACAGAGCACATATGAAGGAAGGCAAATGCAAATTGACTTTTTACCTTCAGGCGACTGCTGAATGATGATGAGAGCAAGACTGTGCTAACTACATAACTTTAACGACTAAAAGTAGTTTTGGTCAATTAGTGCCGTGCAACGGGTCGTATACGCAATATTCGCATCTATTCAGCATAGTCAATTCCTCTCTCTCTCTCTCTCTCTCTCTCTCTCTTTGCTTGTCTTTATTGGCCTCTTCATGTGTATCGCCCCTTGAACTTTTGCAGTGCACACACAGTGAATGGAGCCAAGGCAACCAGCATTTATTGATGTCTCAATTTCCTCTTGGCAAATCACCTATTAGGAATCGACAGGCAGCTTCTTGCTGTTCACTGATGTTGTTGTTGTTGTTGTATTTGTATTTGTAGCAACTGCTGGTTGTGATGGCTTTGTTGGCTCTTACAACTGCTGCTGCAATTCGTACAAATTTGGCTGGCAAATAAAGCGCCTGGTAAGAGCTGCAAAGTAAAAATTACCCTTCACTTGGTAATGGCTAACAATTTGTTTGGCTGCTGCCGTAGCCATTTTCGAATTGCAAAACTGCATGAAACGTGTGTATGCTAAGAGTTCTTCTCTTTTTTTTTTTTTGTGGTGCTGCATCAGATTTTAAGCCTCATTTGAGCTCAGCTAGTTGAGCTTCCTCGCTGATAGCTGATAGCTGATAGCTGTTTAAGCATGGTATTATGTCAGGTGAGGGCGGAGCAGGCAATATGCCACAAATTTCAATCAAACGTGCTAGCCAAAAGTTGGCACACAAGTTTCAAGCCAGGTAAACTCCCCTCAGTGCCGTTAACAAACTTTTGCATTAAGACATTAGCGCAAAGTTTTTTCCTGTTGCTACTTTTCCTTCTACCTCTTATGGCTGCAGCTGCAACAATTTCTCAACAACTAATTTCTTATTTGTTTGGCTCTAGCGCAACAACAACAAAATATAATATTACCCACACACACATAGAGAAAGAGACAGAGAGGAAGAGAGCGAGAGAGACAGGCTAAGTGGCTCGCTGGTCAGCAAATGGGATTTTCCATTTTCATTTCATTGCCAGCGGTTTTTATAGCTGCCAGCGTGTTGCACATGAAAAGTTTTTGGCATTTTCCATTCATTGTGATTCGTCGTAGCTTCTTCATTTGCTGATGCTCTCAAATGAACTCTTTACCAATGTGCGATCCAAGTGACCGATTCCTTGGCCCATTACTACTTAGTGGAATCCAACCCCCAATAATGCACAACACCGTATTTTGCCATTATACGGACATTAACTGCCAGCGACGAACGCTATAACCTTGACATTTTCAAACAGGTTATAAAACACTTGCGCCATTCCTGCGCGCTGCCCCTTTTGTGGCACTTGTTATGTTGTTGCTGCAATTTCGTTGTGTGTGTATATATTTTTTTTCTGCGGCTGCTGCTGCTGCTGCTGCTGCTGCGTTTGACACGACTGCAGGTAGTAAATTTCCATTAAATGTGCATTTTTGTACAAGTTTTTGAATTAAACTTTTTGACTTGGCCATAGCTCAGCTGCTTTGGGCTGTTGGCTGTTCGCTGTTGGCGTCGCTTGCATCCTGCGCTGCTGTTTGCCATTTACCGCTGCCGCTTTGGCTTCTAATTTTGCAATCTTGTCCAATAACTTAAGAGCGAAATGGCAACAGAGATCGAGCGAGACAGAGAGGGAGAGCAAGAAAAGTTAGTCTGTGCTCAAAATGAAAGCAAGTTCATTTCTGAAAGCATCATTATTTTGCCAGTTGCAGAATTTTCTCTATACTAGCAGATTTAATCAGCTCCTCCTGCTCCCTCCCTCCCTCTACGTCTCTCACTCTGTCGCTCTTGAGTCCCCTGTGGCACATAAATTGTGTCACTTTTTTCTAATCTATGCAGCAAATTTGTTAAGCTTTTGCTTTCAGTTGCAGCCAAGCGACATTATTTTACCAAATGTTATAATTTCACACACCCAACCCGCTGGCGGCGCCTGTCTCTGGCATAGAGTCATAAAAGCCGAGTCCTAGCCGAGACCGGGTCAGTTTAGTGGGTCGCTTGACCAGACTCAGCTATGCAAATATATACACATACATATACATGTATAGTATGTATTTATATACATATATAGAGCTGCTGCTATTATTTTTAGAATATGACCGAAACATGCAAAGATTTCTGCTTCTTCACGGCTGCCGGCAGCTGCACAATGCAATGCAGCGCCACACAGTTTGACATTGAAAAATGTGAAAATTATGCAGCAAACATTAAAGAAACTATGTAAATTGGATGCTGCTGTGGCTCCCATTGTTTAATGGGCTTCAGAGCGTACGGACAACCCAGACAGACTGGCTGACTAGCTGACTGGCTGACTGGCTGGGGCCATTCAATTTTATTCGGCCAACAAGTTTGGGCCACGTCTAATGGTTTTAATTAAGCGACTCGTCGCGAGCATTGCATGTCATGCATGAAATTCATTAGGTTCTGCCGAGTCTGTTTAGTGCCAGCCCGCCCGCACTCCGGCAGCAGCAGCTGCCCGCAGCCATGCCCTATTTGATATACTTATATATATACTTGCTGGCATTTTCTTAAGCAAAACTTTGCTGGCAACTAAAACCAAACTTGACATAGTTCTGGCCAAAAATTGCAGCTACAAACTTACTTAATTTCTGCCAACTGCACTTACCCGGCGCGCCAAGTGTCGTCCCGGCTCCCCTATAAAGGGGCGTGGCACACATGTCGCACTTATTTGCATAGTTAGTCAAGTTTTGCCTGGGCCACGTCGGGCCGTAGCTCTGGGCGTAGAGTATGTGAAGAGCCACTCAGTTTGACACTTTTTCTACAGGCAAATAAATACTTTGGCCTAAAAAACTGAATACGACAGAAAGTTTTGTGCCTAGATTGAAGGAAGCGTCAGTTATTTATCTTTGACACTTGCTAATTTTTCATCGTCTTCACATCTACCTGATGAGCATATATATATATTTTTTTTTTTTGCATCGGTGTCAACTTGCTAAGTTGTTTGGCAACCAAACACTAAGAGAGCTAAAAACATCTGCTATATTTACTTATAATTAATTTGTATTATTTCAAGGAAGAAAACTTGATACTTATAATCATCGTATAATTATTTTATCATTATTGTATTATTATAATTTTTTTTTGCTATAAAATTATTTGTCATCTATAAAAACTATTATTCGTCATTTATTTAATAATAAAAAAAATTTTTTTTAATTAAATAATTTGTATTTTTATGAATATTAAATATGCAGAAATCTATTTTTGATGTATTATAATAATAAATATTATTTATAATAATAAATATATATTGCACATACATTTCTTTTTGTAAGCTTTTTGATTTATTGTAAATATTATAAAAAAAATGCCTTAATGCATCATATATTTATACTTTTGTATTATTATTTATTTTATTTTTGTAATATATTTATATGTATATATTTTTTAGATTTTACTGCATTTAATTAGAATTTATTTTTCTTGCTCATATTAATTTCTGTTGATCGCCTTAAACCTTGTTTTTTTTTCCATTAAATAAGTTAGCCAATAACAGAATTCGATTTTCTCTCTATTTCGGTTGCATAATCCTTTGCAGTACATTAAGTAAGTCACGATATTGTAACCGACAATTTGGAAAACTAGTCTTGTTTAATATTTCGATTAATTTTCAATTCATGGCCTCCTGTGCTGATTCATTAGCTCAATTTATTTCGTTGGCTGCACACAGCTTGTCGGCAGCGTGTCTGGCCAATTATTTGCCGCATATGAATTTGTACATGGATGAAATGGTGTTGAAATCTGTGCTGAGCCCTAATGATTGTTCATGTCAACAATTTGCAAAACTAAATGAACACATTTTGCAATCATAAATTATGCAAGCGCTTCGAGTGAGTTCACAGCCAGCAGGAGAGCAGCTTAAACTAGCTGCCGGCTGGACCAGCAGCAGCAGCAACAGCAGCAGCAGCAAGTTAAGCATTCCCTCCACATGTGTGTGTGGGTGTTGAGGGATGCCAGACAGGCGGCAGGAATACAGGTGTCAGGCGGCAACTGCGGCTTGTTAGCTAAACTGCCAACGCAACTATTACGGTGAGAGTAGCTCATAAAGCAGAAAACAGCAGCGACGGCAGCACAGCGTCGACATCTGCATGAGGCGTAGCAATAGGGGAAGGTGTGTGCCGGGGTTGAGGGGGGCGTGACTTGGCATTCCACTGACAACATGTGTTTTGAGGTGAAGCTTATAAATAAATTATTGATAAGCATCTGGCATGAAGAGAGAACGTCAAAAGTTCCATGTTAAAATAAGCACAAAATAACAAGCTTTCCAGCAGACAGTTCCGCAAGGGGGCCAACACAGTGGGCTCTGAGCTCTGGGCTGGGTAAAAGTTGTGCGAGAGAGTTGTTGGTTATGTTAATTTGTTGTTGTTGTTGTTGTTTGGCTTTTGCATTTTTTAAATGCATAGAAATTACGTGCAAAACGAAAAATGCGAATTGCATAGCAACAACTGGCACAAAGTTGTTGCAAGCGTGTTGATTAATTTTCGCGCAATGTCTTCCCCTGCTGTCACTATATATGTACATATATATATATATATATATATATACATACATATGTACCTCTTCCGGCATGGCTGTTGTCTGTGCACATGTGTGCCAGCTTTTAGGCAGCGTCAATACGAAATGAAAATGTCGGGCGCGCGCGCGCTGTTGCAATTAAAATGTTAAGACAAATTAAAAATGCCAGCTGCATATGTGGAACCAATAGCGCATTATGTGAAAAGCTTTGCACTTGGCTGCTGATTGCAGTGCAGTGCCTCGCTGCAGTTGCTGTTGCCCATCTCTCTGAAATGAGTCGCCTGCCCAACTTGTGTCCTCAATTTGATATTTGTGCCGGCGCAGTCAGGCGGGAAGGCAGCCAAACAGGCAGAGCGAGGCGTTGTTCTGGCCCTGACAATTGTGCACGTCTATGTGTGTGTGTGTGTGTGTGTGTGTGCTTGTCTTTGTTAAAGGCGACTGCCTGGCGTCGCAGCTAACATCGACAAACATCGCGCATACGCCGCATTGGCCAAGCAAAAAGTTTGATAGAGCCACGCTCTCAAACTTTTAATTAATTTATTTCTGCTCAACATGCGTCTCTCTGCCTCTCTCACTTGTTCTGTCCTCTTTTTCTCGCTGTGCATTCGAGCTGGCAACTCAATAAATATTTTCGCTGTGGTCATAAATGATTTATTTGTTATATATGCGTACATCTCACCACAGCGCATCGACATCGTCCAGCCTGCGACGCAGGGACTCGGCCCTGGGTTGTGTTGCAAATTAAAAACGCAGCTCGGCCAAACAACTTAATTTAATGTCAAAGTAAACACGCAGCGCAATGCAACTGTCGTCGTTCTTCTTCTGCACACACACAGAGCCGAGCCGAGCAGAGTGCAGAGTGCAATGCATTTCAGTGCAGCAGAGACACGCCTCCGGGCACACAGCTGCGTTTTTAATTTGTATGCTGTGGTCAGCGACTGGGCGAATCGCTAATGAGAGAGAGAGAGAGATGCAGGAGAGCTGCCTGGAGTTGGGCACTTAAACGATTTTCGGTTAATTATACGCAGTTACATAATGACATTTGCACAGCGCCACGCCTAGTTGGGAGGCGGGAATGCGGTGCGATTGACTGAGCAGTCGATTCGATCGATTATATTGATGTTGCATGCCTCGCGGTCGCTGCTTCTTACCGCGACATTTGCTGATTACAACACAATTGCCACATTAAGTGTGTGCGACAGAATCGTTTGTGTTGCCAATCCAAAGTGAATCAAGGCGAGCCACAATATCGGCATGTAAAGTTATATATGAATAATAGGCAGACATAAAGCTAGCTTCAACGATGTTGCGAGGTGCGAAGAGATTATCTCTAGGCTAAAAGTCAATAAATCTGCTGTTCACTAATTCGATCTGGAAACTATAAAAACCAGAAACACTTGAGCTCAAATTTATTATCCACTTTTTCCTATCATTTATATATATATTGCAAATGAAATACGAACTGATTTTGTGAGTGGCTGTTTAGGCATTGCTTAAGGACCTATAAGCTAAAGATAGAGATAATTTGAGCCTGAGTCAGCTCAAGAAGTCTTTGCAGAAACTTAAAATGCTTCACAACATCATGACATCAATACTTGATATATTCAAATAATACTTTTCAATATTCTATAACTTTGCAAATTAAAATCTGCGAAAAGAATGTTATAGCTATATATATAGTAAGCAAGCTTTAAAGAATCTAAATCATTCATTCATTCATTAGCCATACTTTCGATCAAAATCTTACATATTTAGTTTCAATTGAGTTTCATTATCCAACTTAAATCAGCTTGAAAACATCTTAGCTCTCATCTTTGAACTTCGCATCATTATTGTAGCTGTAGCTTGATGAAAGCCCTCGCAATTGATTGGCCATATGCAGCCACAAAGGCCAAACAAGCAATTATAATTCAAGTTAACAATAAAACAGAATAAATAAGGAAAAAAAAAAACTTTAATAAACCAAACATGGTTGTGCCATAATTTAAAATTATAAATATTTAAATAATAAATGAAAAGTGAAAAAATAAAAAAAAAAATGGCACTGCGAAAAGGACAAAATAACAAAGGGATATACATTATATACATTTTTACATAAAAGAACATATTTACAGTTATGAAAGTGAATATCTGTGTGTGTATATTAATGTGTGGCTTAATGTGAGTGTATGTGTGTGCGTTATCACCAGGTTCTGCTGCAATTTGTGCCGTGTATTTATGTATTTAAATTCAATTAATAATTAAGGTGTAAATGCATTTCCATGCCGGGTAATTAAATTTGTGCGGCTTTATTAAAGGAAATTGAGTATTTTTTATGCGCTGGCCTTGCCACAACCGGCCGCAGCAACAACCGCTGCATTTATAACAACAATAACAACAACAGCAACAGCAACAAAGGTAGACACAATATCAATATTTGAGCCAGCAGCGCTCACAATGCATCATAATTACAAGTGATCATTATGTCTTCAATGCATATATATATTCACAAATTTCAATGATGTACGCTAAACTGAACCTTTGCAATGAGAGCTCTGCCCTCTTTCGCCTGGGCTGTTGTGTGTGTGGGCCTGAACTAGAGCTGGGGCTGACTGAGTCGTATCCATTCACATCTATAAATATTTCATGCGTTGCATTGCAGTCATTATGGCATTCATTAAATATAAAGTGCAGTGCAAGCCAGGCCCAGCCAGGCCAGCCAGGCCCAACCGGCACAAATGCAGATAAGCACCAGCGCTCTGTCGAGGGAGACGAGCGTCAACTAAAAACCGTTGCCGTTCATAAATCTCTTATATATACATATAGATGCGAGTGTGTGTGTGTGTGTGTGCTTTGTGGTCTGCAAGTGGGGGGCTGGCAGCATGCTCACGGCCATGTTGCCACGCTTGACAGTAGTTATTCATATAAGTAAAGATACACGCACCCACACACACACACACACACACACTCACACACATACACGACAGTCAGCAATTGCGGGACTTGGGGACAGATGTCATGGTGTTAGTGTATTTCTGATTTGTGGTCTGACAGTTTAACCAAAATGCGTGCATGTAAATTTATTTGTGCTCATTTTTGTAGTCCTCTCGCCGTTGCAGCCTTCATTGTTGTTATTTCTGCTGCCTCTGCCTCTGCCGCTGCTGCTGCTGCTGCTGCTGCTGCTGCTGCGCTTACATATGTCAAAATATTAAATTTATGCAGCGGCAAAAACAAAATGAGCGCAAAGACGATGACTACACAGCCATTACACACACAGCGCGGCGAGGACGCAGCTGAGTGGACAAAACGTTGCAGGTGGACAGATGAGCACAGAATGTCAGCTTTACTGTCAGCTGCAACACAATGACAACCATGGGCGTCACGATTTTGTCACGCAGTTTGAATAAATATATACATATATACATATGCATTTGGATCGAGGCAAATAATATATATATTAAAGAGAGAGCTGAACGAGAACGAGTAATGCGAATATTTGAGATTAACTTAACTTAACTTAACCTTAGTAATGTAAAGATTTCTTATTTATTATATTATACTTATTCATATAAAATGTTTATTTATATTACATATGAAATATATGTTTGTTTATTAAATTATACAAAATTTTTATATATATATATATTTTATTAAATTAAATAAAATATTTTTATTTGCCCATTTTTATATAAATATATAGTAAAAAGTTAAATATAAACGACAGAAATATAAAATTATTATTAATATTAAAAATAACAAACAAAAAAAGAAATATATTTGCTATTTTAATTTAACATTTCTTAAGTGAATAAAATATTGTATTATACTATTTACTATTTATTTTATATTAATATGAAATGTGTTTATCTAATTATAAAAAATGGCTTGAAAATGATTGTAAAATAATTAATATGATAATTTACTGGTATACACCTTTTTGATTTACTTTTATTATATAAATATTTGTATATTAAATCTAAATGCCAAAAATAATTAAATTTAAAAAATAATCATAAAGCAAAAAAAGTATTTGCTAGGTAAATAATCTGCAATTATTTATTAATTTAACATATCTTATCTTGCTGTTTGTTGAATAAAAGCTTTAATTATATTTTTTGGTGCTATTTATTACATTTTTATTTAAATTAAATTGCAAAATAATAATTATTTATTTATAAAGTCTCAAGAAATTTAGACTTAAAAATTAAGTTTGAATAAAATATTTGATTTACTTATATTTTACTATTTAATTTATTCAAAACAGAATTAGTTAAAACTTAAACTTATTTATATCATTTTTTTATTGCGAGATATAGATATTAATAATAACAATACTAATAATAATAATAATAATAATAATAAAATATATTAAAATAATAGAAATTATCAAAAAAGTTCTTTATTTGACATAAGCTAGTTTTCCTTTAAAGTGAAACACCTGAATTCCTGATTCCATGAAAGCTGCCAACTATTTGCAGCTGCAGTTGCACAAACTGCACTTGAACTGTTTGTGCAGCCATCACTGGCCATGCACTCCACTGTGTTGCTCATTTCAATAGTATTTATTCTGCAAGTGTGACATTTATTTTTGCACAGAGCCCACCACTGGCAAAGGTCAAATGTCAGTCGACTGGCCCAACTATCAATTGTAGTTGTCGTCGTTGTTAAGCTTAGGGTCGACTAGGTTGACCGCTCAGCGTTTTGTGTTGGCGGCTTGGCACTTCTGACATTTGCAACATTTATGGATCGGATCACTGCAATTTCGCTGCCAGCGCCGTCAATTGATGACAGCCTTTGGCAAACGCTGAGTAAATGCAATATAATTTGCAGTTTTTGTGGCAATTTGCTGAGCTGTCATTCGATAATTTCGTGGAACAGCTTCGCGTGGCTCAAGGACATTTGGCCAGCCTCTGGCTCAGCTAATGCGGCGTGTCAGCTGTTGCATTCAAATGCAGTCAAACACTGTTGCACGTTGACGGAACACAATGTTTGTTCCCTTATATTTGGTTAATTTTCCAGCTCGTTGTTGTCGTTGCCACATTTTTATGAAGCTCATATCTTTTTATGGGTACTTATTTTATTAAGCCTTTAAGGCAGCGCAGCAGCCAGCGGCTAAAGCAAACTAAGAGCCTTACATTCTACTTTATTTCAACTTATTTACTTGCCAGCCATTGCCTTGGCCTCACGGACTACAGCTGGATCTCTAGCCGTAGCTGTAGCTGTAGCTGATGCTGCAACTGCAGCTGCGGCTTCATAGATTCTATGTAGATGCAGTTATTATTTGAAATTTCATAATACTTTTATAACTTTTTGTGCAACTGTTTCGCCTGCTGGCGCTGCCTTAACGCGGATTTCATTCTTTGGCGGGGCAACCCAACCAAACCAAGCCAAACCGCCTGGCGACTGCCAACTGCCAACAGCCAAGTGAAAACCTCTGTTCCGGGACCTTCTGAGCACTACCTAGTTATTTACTTTTGCAATTTTCAACGCTCCAACTACATGCCATTTGTTCCAAGCTCTCTTTGTTGATTTTTTGCTTGGCTTGTGTAGCTGTAGCTGTTGCTGTTGCTGTGGGCTCCTTGTTTTTTCTTTTTTTTTTATTTCATCTCTTTTTTTTTCGTTGCTTTCGAAAGTTTATGTAAAACATATTTTTCTTAAATAATTTATTTTTTGGTTTTTGTTTTCTTTGCACTTCTGCTGCTGCTGGTTTTCTGCTGCTTGAACAACCCGAAATGAAGCTTTTATTGAGTTCAGGTGCGCTGCCTTGCCCTCGACTCCAAACTCTTTCCCACTTTCCACTTTATCCCTTCAGATTTTTCATTCTTGTACTGTTCTTTTTCAATTTGTGGCCACATTAACGTTACGAAAATATGAAAGCACACGAAAAGTGCAAAGAAATGGCCTGCCATGCTCTCCAACTGCATTGCCCCCAGCTCGACTCACCCCCTCCTCCCCACCCAGTGAAGCCCTGCTATCTTGCTGGGCAAAATGCAAAGCAGCCTGGACTAAGCAGAGTCAGAGCCGTAGTCCTGCGATTTTTTTTTTCGCGTGCACGGAAACGTTTAGCTGCCGCATATTGGGCAGAAGCGTGCCACATCGAGCTGCAGGCAAGCAACTAGCGTCTGTTCCTTTATTTTTAGAAAATATTGGCACAATTCACTGTGGCCCTTGCTCGAGCTTGTGCTTGAGAATAACCGTGCATTATATGCTACTTTAGCCAGAGCTCCCAGCTCGGCTGTGGTGTAACGTTTAGCCTGGCAGCAGGAGGAAATGTGACTAGGGCAGGGTTCATAGCTCATCGCCTGATATGTATACCATAAATGTAGACTCTCTCACCTTGAGAGCTCGGCCAGAGCTAATGGGCTCAAAGTTGTTCTTGAATGTTGCGTGTGTTGCTTACCTGGGGAAATAGAAAAGAGATGGATAATTAATTAGAGAGTTTATCTTATACGTACATATATCTGTTTTGTTTTCGATTAATAGAACACATTATGATGGATATTTATACATGTCTGAGAAATCATTTCTAATCCTTGCCCTGCTACATACTATTTTCTTTTCTTTTCATCTTCTTCTTTTTTTTTTTTTTTTTTTTTGTGTGTGACATATAGCAGGGAGTTGGCTTGGACTGGGCACAGAAAACTTAATTTATTATTTTCGTCTAATGCAAACACATCAATTTGTCGCAAGTAAACACTTCAAGTGGCTTTCGTTATCTCTACCAAAACACTGCCAACACTGCCAACAGCGCAGACTGAGTGGGCGGTCGGGACGGGGCGTGGTGGGACTGGCTGAAATTCATTAGAAATCTAACAGCAAATAGGAAAATATATTTCGGCCATTTGGCGTAACGGACAAATTGTTTATTTAGGATGTATCCGCACAGAAATATCTTGCAGGCCCGGCCCACGTTACGTCTGGGCTTCCCGCCCAGCTTTTCCAGCCACCTGACCTGTGTGGCCATTGACGACGTGTCCTTTTCATAATTTTTCAATAAATTCAAGAGCCATTAGGAGACACGTTCTAAGACATTTATGTCGATAACGGGTCTTCGTATTCAATAATGTGCGCATTACGTTCAAGAGCAGCTCCCAGACTAGTTTTCTCTTCTTCTTTTTCTTCTTTTTTACTCTGTGTGGGGACTGGCACTTTGGCACTTTGCTGCTCTTCTACTTGGTTGCTGTTTAACCGCAATTGAAATTACGCGCTCTCTTCCGTTTCGGGGCTCGTTGTGGCTGCCTCAAATTTATGCAAATTGCGTCACGTGCCCCAATGATTTCTTTGTCGTTGCACGAACTCAACTGACAACCGGGTAGCAGCTTTATGCTGATGATGACGGCGACCTCCTCGTCGCGGCCACCTTTTGCCACTCTTTCGTGACGCGCTGCTCTCGAAAGTGTATCATTATTTAATTTAATGTAAAATAATTAGCCTGCGCCGAGCGCTTGAGCCCTGCTCAGAGTCTGACACGGCCTGGCAGGCCTGGCCTCTGGCGCTGACATTGACGTATTCCTGCTGCTGGCAAAACGTGCCACCATATCCAATTGACTTTGAGCCAGCACATTTGCTGTCTTACGTTCCATTTGCGGTCACTCGATGATATATTACGCACACACACACACCCACACAGAGACAGACTGTTGCGATTACAATTGTATATAGAGCGCCTCACATGCCCACATTTGTCCTGTAAAAAGGCAAAAGAAAAACTTTTCCTGCTGTTAACATAATTTCCGCAGTTGATTGATTCAGTTCGAATCGGCAGGAGCCACATATCGACAGGGCGTGCTAGCACTTAAGTCTCTTGAAGTCTCTCTCTTTCTCTCTCTCTCTCTCTCTCTCTCTTTTGCGCTTAGACAAATTGTTCTTTAATGTAATTTTATTGCAAAAGTTTTCAATTTGCATTTAGCACGACGCAGCTCAATATGGGCAACAATAATTTTGTAAACGCTCCAAAGGCGCAGCTTCCTCCCTTCAGCCACGTGTCTGAAATCGAAATATATCTGAGGCTCCTCGATGCTCCTGTGGAGGGGGCAAATGTGTTCGGTGTTGCTTAACTTTGTTTGAACTGTTTTAACAATATTTCAATGAGGCTTATAGCAATGAATCGTGTTGCACGCGCTTCATCTTTTGCCAATTAAAGGTAATTCTGCATGTAACTTGGCTAAGTCGATTTTTATGCCTGCTTGGCATTCACATAGTAAAGTTCTTCACACACACACACGCACACACGCACAGATGCTGATCCCTCAAAATGGATGCAAAGAAGTCAACCTTTGGGTCATCGATGTGATTGCTTAACAAAGCGACAGCCGTGCTGAACTTTGGTATTAGCTCAAATTGGCAAAGGAAGGACACGAGTTGTCGGCAAAGGGTATTCATTTTTTATTCGTAAATATTCATGTTGTGTCGAGCAGCAGCTGCAGCCAATATTGGGCCCTGTTGTCCCATTCACTGAGCTGCCTTTATGACCATAATTTCTGTTGATTGATAAGCCATAAGTTTATGGCTACGACTCGATACATTTGTGTACATGTGTGTGAGGCTGTGGGTGGGCTACTGAATGGAGTATTTTGTGTACACAAATTGAGAATAAGTTGTTAAGTTGTTTTGTAAAATTTCCGACCAATCGATTAGCTGTTGTTAAAGACAGGCACAGGTTTTACTAATGAAATGCATGTGTAGTTGAGCGTATTAAGTATAGCCTTTATAGCTTGACGGGCATTCATTAAGCCAGCAGCTTGTATACTAAGCGGACAGCTGGAATAATTGCAATTGGAATCGCGAGTGCATGAAGGTTCCAGTTCGCTGACATAAATTGTTAACAATTAGAGACGCAATGAATATGGCCAGCTGCGCCCATTCTTTGTGTTTAGATGGTAAAGTCTGAGCTTAACTCAATTAAATTCACAATTCATGCGACTGCACTCTGTTATTATATGTATTCAGCTTCAATTGGCTTCAGTACGCAATGGCTAAGCCTAATTACAGAGCTCGACGCTAATTGATGTTGCTGGCTGCATATGCTTGAAATAGTTCTGAAAGCGAAATGGAATCGATTCGACTTTAAACGAAAGTCAAGTTGTGCGTTTAGGCCATATGTGCTTCACTTGACAGAAAGACTTCAATTACAATTATCGTGATTTGCAGCATTGCCGTTCGACAAATAACAATGGAAAGTTGTGAAAGCAACAACAACTCACAACTAATGGTCAAACATTAGTAAGAACAGCATTTACATTTTGCCTTTCCACAACAACAATGGCAGCAGCATTAGCAGCAACGACATTTACATTACCAACAACAATAGCAGCAACAACAGCTGCAGCTGTCGACTGCAATGTTGGCTGCGCATAATTGCATTTGCGTTAAAACGCAAGCAAACAATTCACTTAAAGTGTAAATAAGTGCAGAAAGCAGCCAACTGAAGCAGCTGCCTCAAACAATGCATCTCTTTCGCTCTGCCACACTAGACTGCAAGTGCGCTGTTTCACTCTTGCTTTCATGTTGGCTGTGGCTCTTCCTGCCTGCCTGCCTGCCTGCCTCTGTCTGTCCGTTTGTCCGTTTGTCTGTCTGCCTAGCAGTCGAGCAGGTCGAGTCAAAACCAAAATGGCCAAACTGACAAACGTAGACAACGGAAGTCAATCAGACAAGCAGACAGACTTTGATACGCAAGCGCACCGGATGTGCTGCTGCATTGAGCCGGCGACGTACTGCTCGACGTCGTCTCGTCCAGCTGGCAAGAGAGAGCGTAGACAGCAGCTGGCGATTAGTTGCACAGTGCAGTGCTATAGTCTGGCCAGGGCACTGCGGGGGGGCGCGTCCACTGTGGACAACTGTGGACAAGTGTGGGGCAACTGTCAACCACGACAAACGTTGTTTAACTAAATTCAATAATCGTTGGCAATTGCAATTTACGGGCTGGCAACGCCGGCGACATTTGTGCAAATACAGAAATTATAATAATGACGTGCAGCCCCGACCAGGCATCAGCCTCTGGGGGTGGCCCTGTGACGCCTGGGCTCAGCCTGACCGACATATGCAGCGGGTCGTAACGGAGGGACGTCAATGTCCTTTGCTTGTCGCCAGCCGCAATTGGATGCAAATAGCATTAAGTGGCTCAAAGTCATGCAAAGGCGATTTGATGACGCATTTAACAGAGCCATCGCCCTACTATTGCCACGCTATATATATGTGTGTGTGGGTGTGTGTGGGTTTTTGTGGTTTAGTTTGGCAATTACCAGACACTTCATGACATGCACTGACCTGACACTGACAAGTGATTGAAGATACCGACAGTTGTCAAAGACGAAGAATACGTGACAATTTCACCAAAACCGAAACTTTGCTTATTACGATTTTGGCTTGACGGTCGAACGTATATATTATGTAACAATTTAAGTTATTTTCAAATTAATTCCAAGGCATCCAAGTGCAGAATGCCAATATACAAAGTTCATTATATCATTTCTCAAGTGTGATCAAATGGGACAAGCAAATTACTATAGAGGCTTGTGTGAACAGTTTGGACGGAAATTAAATTTTAATTACAATTAAGGTCAACAGAATACAGATTTTAATCATAATGCTCATTGTTCAAATATTTACTATTAGTTATATCTGCTTTAGGCACTCTTATTGAAATATTTGCTATATAAATATAAATATAAATTTAATAATGTATATATATTAATTCATAATCCTATCTACAGTCACATAGATTATTTTCTGATTGTGATTGGGGGTCATAAGTGGTTCGGTTGACCAGGTGGTGGGGGTTGGGGGGTTTTTACTAGCTGAATGTGTGTGTTTGTGGCTGATTAGGCCCTGTCTGTGATTCGGTACACTGCGTTAGTGGAGTAAGGATTGGCAAGCCACAGAAAGGGGGAACACACACACACAGGGGGGGGTACATCACACAGATAGAGCGTGTACAGGCGAGGTCGGTTATTAACAGGGTAGGCTGCAAGAAATGTGGACGGGCCAAAGGCAGTGCGAAGGGGACGCAGCCGTCTTCTGAAAAGGCACTATTGTGTGTTGGGCGTACCCGCAAGATTAGTGTGTGGCTGGGAGAAGTGACGGCCACTAAATCGTGGGGTTCAGATTCCCGTAGGGTCTCTAGTTGGCCGAAAAAAGAAAAGAATGATAATGTGGCTACGTGTGGGATAAGAGATTGTTGTGATATAGGTCTTTCTTTGGATATGGGTGGGGTGGTGTGGGGGGGTCGCTGGAAGGGCCCAAGTAGATGGACCATTATGGGTAGCCGAGCTGGCTGGGTTCTCTACCCGTGGGGGGGTGGGCCGCGCGTGAGCAAAAGCGGTGGGGGTAGACAGGCTACAGGATGAATAAATGGGACAAGGTGTGTGGTTTTGACTAAAAAGCTCTGGCAACACCAGAAAGGGGCACGTTTATGCCTGGAAGTGTGGGAGATCGGGGGGTGGCTGGCGCTGGGTGCCAACGCAAGGAGGAAGGAACGGGGGTGGGGGGGGGGGGGGGTGGTGTTGATTGGTCTGGTGGGTGTCTGGAGAATTCACCTATCACGGGGGGGCCGATTGGGTGTACAAAAATGCGAGTTAAGAACAAAAGCGGGACAACGGGCAGCTGCTTGTCAGTAGAAAAAAGAGGATTCACAGCAAATAGGGACACCCGCAAAAGTCGATAAATGGGCGACCAGAATATCGGGAGCGAGGCAAGGCTCGAGACAGGCTGGTCAACGATGTGGGGCGCAGAACAGGGGAGACACACAAAACACCAAAGAAGGAACCACAGGTAAAGACCATCTAAACACAAAAGAGCAAGTAGAAGGAAGAGTTGGCCAGTAAAAGACTCTCCAGGGAAACGAAAGAGAAGGGAAGAGGGGCCGGCAGAAGTGAGGGGGGGGAGGGGGAAAGAGACGACGGGAGTCGGGGCGAAGGACTAAGAAATATAGGGAGAAAATGAAAAGACAAAAGGAAGAGGGGGACGGCGTGTAGGGAACGAAAACAACGGGTCGAAGCCGGGGTAAAACGGGAAAATAAACGGTACACAAAGTAGAGCTAGGGGGACAAGTCCACAATTGCAAGACCGCAGCAGAGAGAGAGAAGGAACGAGGGGGCCGAAGGGAAGCCGGAAGTAAAGGACGAAGCGAGCAGCACAGGCGTAGCGGGGAAGCCGAGAATCGAAAAAAAAAATTTGTCTCCAAAAAGGCGTTGAGAGGTGGTATGCGGTGTGTGGTCGGCGTCCATAAATTATCGCTTAGTACTATGCAAAAGCGGTTTTTGATTATAATAAAAGAATTACCTACGTTACGTTAAAAACAACTTTGCGTAATGTTTAAAACAAGGACTTTAAAAAAAGGAAGCATTTATATCCCCGGTTTCGGCGGGAAATAAAATACGTGAAGATAGAGATAGGAAAGGTAAAGTATGTATTGTAACCATACTAAGTTAGTTTTTAATACTGAAAACCAGGCTCAAAAAGAATATATTAAATTTTTATTGACGCCACTGTTATAGTAAAACATGGAAAGCAGAGGGAAGGGCCAATGATTGACTTTAAGTTTATCGCCCAGATCAAAGCAATTACAAAATGTTGAAGCTTTTGTTTGCTTTCCCTCTGCTGCTCTTGCTGAGAAATGTTTCTTAATTATGCGACATTATGTATTAAAGCTTTAAAAACAAGTGGAGAAATATGTTTTCTTTTCAAATTAGAACATAACTATAAGCACAGAAGATGAACAAAATATTATGGGACTCTTTGTGGACAGTGGAAACATAAGCTCCAAAAGGGCATATTTTTGTGACGGCTGCTTTGGCTACTTTGGCAATAAATTTATGAGCCATTTTTAATGATTCAAAAATGAAAATCTCGGCGTGTAGAAAAAACGTGTGGACTATTTGGCCAAGGCGCAATAAAACTGCGTCATTTTGCTGGCGTAAAAAATCGTTTTGTCCCTTGACAGTGAACATCAGCATCACAGAGAACATGATGAAAGCGAATGATAGACAGAGAGAGAGCGAGAGAGACAGAGGGAGGGGGCAGAGCAAAAACTAAGCTGGAGCGAAAGAGAAGGAAAAGCAAAAAAAGAAAAAAAAAATCATGTCATGTCATTGTCGGCATCGTAAAAATGTTATCAGCCATAATAACGAGCCACGATTTTCGGGCCACAGCGCTGTGGATTGGGCAGAAGTTTGAAGACGGCTCGGGGGAGGGTTCGGTCGACTGTCGCCGGCACTAATGGTGCGCAGCTAATGACTGGAGAGCAGAGAGCCGTTTGTATTTCATGAAGTGCGAGTACAGCGAGTGTACAGCGAGCTTTAAATTTCAGCGCTCGATATTTTGCTCAGTGAGCGGGAGTGGGAGAGGGACTGAGGGACTGAGGGACGAAGGGACTGATGCCTGCTTGGGCGGGTCTTTCCATTAAATCGGCGCTGTGGCGGCATTTTGTCAACTTATACTTAATGGTAATAAAAAGTATATCAAATCAGTATCCTAAATCCCAGAATTGATGTTGGGCTTCCTCGTTTTGTGGCGCAGACCTTGCTTGTGCTGCTTTCGCTTTGTCGTCGTTGCCTTTGCTGCTGGCTTCTCGACTGTCGACTGCCGTCTGAGCGGGTCATAGTTTATGTTTTTTATTTGTTATCGCATTTATGCGACGGCATTTCTAGCCTTACTTACAATTCAATTTCAGAGCAGACATTGACTGCGGCCAGAGCGCTGTTTGGCTGCCCCTGCGCTTCCTTTGAGGCATTGTTATTGAATTGAAATACACAGCAACGAGGAGAAGGACCACAAACGAGTCTCGAACGGCTTTAAATCTTTAAGCGAGTGCATTGGAGCTGATTTGCCTATCTTCAAGTGTAATGGCAAGCCAACAGAGTAAATATAAAAGTCTTGACTACCATTCACACTCTTCAATATCGCTGTGCATACTGTTGAGCATTTATTTAGTTTCATGGGAAATGCCAGTTGCCATCATTTGAGTTGCCTGCAATCGATGATGTCGTCATTGCAAGATGCGCCCGATAGAGCCAATCCGGCGTATGCGCAACATTCGCAACAACGGTCGCTACATCCGCTTAAGCCACACTGAGTGAGCCAAAAATGAACTGCCAACGCGTTGTGCACTCATTAATCAAATGTTAAGGAAGCGCAGACACAGAAAAAAGAAGGAAATAAAAACATAAAAAAGAACTGCCAATGCGAACCCTTTTGCCAAGATTTTTTGTTGGCCCAAAAGTATGCATCGTTCTCTGGTATGTGCCCAGTGAGTGTGCATGCAGTATGAGTGGCTCTGTATGTGTGTGTTTGTCGAAAATGCATTTAAAATATACAAAAATCCACAGCGAGGAGTTAAGTGAAAAAAGGGCTTGAACTGGAGAGGGACAGCGGCAGCGATGAGAGGAGCTTGAGCAGGCACTTCAGCATTGTATTTTATGCTATTTGCATTTTCTCCCCTACTTTTTGATTTTTTTCTTTTTGGCTAGGCTAGTAGTAGCCAGTACATAAAAAAGGGAAGTTGAGAGGCCCTGTGCACATGCACATTCCAAAGCACACATTTACACAGAGGCACTTGCAGATAGATATATACAAATAATATGTCTGTGTGTGTGCACAGTTGGCGTAAAAAATGGGCGTGCCGCGCAGCGAAACAGGAACAAAATAAAGCTGAAAAAATGCATTTTGTATGCAGATGCATGGCGTAAATTGCAGTTACGTACTAAATAAGTAAAATCGCGCTGAGTATTTTTCACTTAAAAACTCACACCCCGACCTTCATCTGCTCAGGCGGAGAACGGAGAACAACAAGCAGAAAGAAAACGTACAAGGAGTGCATCGGGCATGGAGGAGGTCGTGGCAGAGGGGCCAACCTCTTAATTGGATGCATGCAGGCAAAATAACATGCGAGCCTGTGCTGGGAATGGAAATGGAATGGAATTCACATGGCTGCACGTCGAGAGGGATCGGAGGTGGCCTGAAGTGGGGACCGAGTTAACTAGCCGTCAGCTAATTAAACCTGAAAAGTTGGTCACACAGACAGACAGACAGACAGACAGACAGAGAGAGAAGAAAGACACACATACACGTACATGCACGTACATGCACACTTGTCGCTGAATGGAATTTACATTAGATTGGCAATTGGGCTAAGACAAGAGCCAAGCAAGGACAACAGTTAAAAGCTAAGAGCCATCGCCATGCCAGAGCAGCTAATTGGCCTAATCTCTGAGATTGCCCCAGTTAGGAGGAGCACTCGCACAAAAGCTGCACACCTACTTGGCTTATGAGTTAACATATGCTCAATGGAAATTACGTTTTTCTTTAATTTTCCGCACAGCGTTGCCTTGCGTAAGTGTTTTGTCCGCAGCGCGAGCGACAAGGCCTACAAATTAAGCACAATCAGAGCAGAAACTCATTTAAGGCGCTAAGCACTCACAACAATTTCGACAACAGCTCAACAAGAGCAACGGCAACAACAATGCCTTCTTTTTTAAGCCTTTTACCACAAAAATTGTCCCGAGCCTAAATTGCAAACTTCCGGTTTGCTGCTAACAAAAGAATTGTGGCAGATTTTTCGAAATTGGCTGAGCTGTCAGCGTAATGAGCATGTTGCCTGCTTCTTGGCAACAATTCGCAAAATTCGAAAGCAAAGGAAAGAGTTAAGCCAAAGGTGAAACGTCTGATTGGCAAAAAGGTCTGAGAACACCGAGCACCCAAGCCGCACACGCCTTTCATGAGATTTTTCGAACTGGGCCAGCCAGCCACAGCAACCTGGATCACTTGTAAAGCCTTTTTTGCGTTCCCAGTGAAATGTGAAAATGTGAAATGTGGCAGTGCAGTAAGTCCTTTTGCTTAAATGAGACTTCGTGAAAGACTATCTATTTAATTCTTGTTTCGCTTTTTATATGTTTTATGACAAAAAATAAAGTGGGTGGGTGCGTGGCTGGTGGAGTTAGGGGGCCTGCTGGACGGCCGACCGAATGGGTGGTCAGCAAGCAAAGATGTCTGCGCCTCCTGCTCTGCTCATTTTGTCAAGTTAATGGAGAATAATAAAGCGCAAAAGTAAATAAGTAAACAGAGACAATAGCAGAGACGCGGCTGGGGGAAACTACAAACAATAAAAGGCGCTGGAAAAGCTGAGACGGCAAACGGTCGGAAAATAAAAGAAGTGGCATTCGGCCCAAGGCTGAGCAAACGAGCAGCCAAAAGCTGCCCAGCAGGCGGCAGGAAGGCAGTTCAAGGGGCGAGCAGGAGCAGCAGATGTTGGAGGAGGAGGAGGAGGAAGAGGAAGAGGAGGGGGCAGCCCTGCGAGGCATCTTTTTGTTTTATGCGAAATGCACTAAAAATATATTTAAATTTATTTCATTTTTGCACAAATGAACTGCGCAATGCGCGCAGCGGGACGAGTCCTGCCAGGCCAGGACATGCTCAAAGCGCAGCCTTGCAAAGGCTTGAGGGGGGTCCAATTTTGGCGCCGCTTGGGCGACGACTGCGAGTACGTAATAAACTTGATTGCGCATCTCTTCTGTACATACACACACACACTACACATACACATATATATGTATGTGTATTAAATTCATTTTTCTCTTGTTCTTGTTGCTGTTTGTTCGCTTTGGCTTTTTGCGCTGTTGGCTTGTTGTTGCTTTTTAAATAAAATTTTTATGAAATTTTTGGCAATTGAACTCAAGTTTTAATGGAGCGCCATAAATTAGTTCGGCCCGGCATGCCTCGTCCCTGCCCGCCTCCTGCCAGCCATTGTCCACTTTGGCCACTTGAGCTCCGTTTCGAAATTAGATACATGCGCTTAATAAAACACTCGAGAGGCTGGCTTTCCCCGAATAGGGCCTTCAGCGTCTGTCGTCTGCGTGGATGTCTGCTTTCTGTTTCCGAATTTCACATTTCCCAATACCCACACCCATTTCCATTCCCATTCCCATTCCCATTTCCATTTCCATTTCCATTACCACTGCCATTGTCATCCATTCATTTTCGCTTGGCAACGACATCAATTCATTTTGTGCGCAATTAGATTTTTGTTGTTTCACATTCGGACTTGCAGCTGAAGTTTTCAACTTTGTTTTTATTTTTTATTTATTTTTTCAAATTGCTGTCCAACTTTTTGCGATTGCACTGCCCAATGACCATTCGTTGTTTCGGGGCTCAACACTGGCCGTTTCGCCTTTGGGAGAATATTCAGAACGAGTTTTGCACTCGCAACTTTTCAGATTCAACATTTAACGCAGCGCAATATAAATGGTCCAATGCAGTGCTCAATATAAAATCAAAATCGTTGTCATGGGAACAACAATTGAAAACCGAATATAGAGTTCTTAACAACTCTTCTTGGAATGTTCAATATTTTAGTAATCTTAATTTGACAATTTTCAATTAATATTTTTTTTACATCTCAGTTGGCTTGAATATGTGTTAGACATTTATATGTATTTATTTTTATTTTTTCCTTACATTTATTAGTGTCTATGACAGCAACACTGATTTACACTAAATGTTAGCATATCAGATTGGGAAATGTATTAAGCTGCATTATGTAATAAAATATCAAGCCAAAGGCCCCTGCAGCTATAAATATGTAGTTCTTCTACTATAAATAATATAATGAATCAAAGCAGACATTGAAAACGACACACCCTCGAGAGCTATATAGTATTGTAAATGAGATGCATAGAACGAGGTCTGACAGTGAGGGAGTCGACTGGCGAGGGACAAGAAATTTACTCGGCATTTGAAACGAGAAAAGACAACATCATAATGTAATCAGCTGTGCTCTGAGTTATCCACTTTTCAGTGGAATTTTAATAAGCTCTGAGAAGAAAAGGTAAAGAAGTTCACAGAGAGACCTCTGCGATAGAAGGGCATCAAAGGCAGAGACTAACTCAGACAACGAATTACTAACATAATAAAGAATTTGAGTTTGAATAATAAAGAATTTCAATTAGCCTATATATAAAACTTGAATTCTTAAAAAAAGATATTTATTTATTTAATTTTAGTTTTTATATAATGCTGAACACATTTTCTACCACAGAAACTTTAGCTGCTTTATTTAATTAACAATTTTACATATTAAATATATACGAAAATTACTTTATACACGATTCAAGGTGTATTAAAAGTTTTTGGATAACATAAAAAAAAATAAAAAAAAATAAAAAAAAAAACTTCTGAAACTTGAGAACAGGAAAATGAAAGGAATGGAATGGGACACAGGAGGCGAGTGATGTGGGATATGGGAGAGGAAATTAGCTCAGGGACTGGAATGGGTGAGGTATAAATCGCTGAGTTATGTATTAATAAAAAGCATGCGATAGGGAAGACAAAGACTGAAAAGAAAGAGCGAAGAAATTGTTGGGGAAAGGCGTCGAAAAAGTTGAGCTGAGGCCAGATTACGAAATCCTTCTTGCATTATCCTGTTTGTAGATTAAAATGAACTATTGCAAGGCAACAATAACAGCAATTCTGGCAGCAACAAACACATCGACAACGACACTGAACAATGGCAACGGCAATCATAATACAAGCAAACGATAAGCAACACGAACGTGCGCAGCCAGAGACAAGCGCCAAAGAACGAGCGAATGAATGAAAGAAGCTACAAAAAAAAAAAAAAAAAAAAAATAAGGAAATGTATATATAGTACAAATATACTATATATAAACATGTATATATATATGTATATCTATTTGAGTAGAAAGCTAAAAGAAATTCAGTGAAAGACGACAGCAACAGTAGCTAGCAGCAACAACAGCAATGGCAACGGCAACGGCAACGGCAACGGCAACAATAATAATAATAATGCCTGGGATAATAATAAGAATTAAGCAAGAAAACACATCACAGACACGGGTAGACAGGCCTTTCCATTGAATTTGGGTTTGAGTTGGGATTGGACTCGTGTTGCCAGTAGCTCTGGCAAAAAAAGCAGAACAGACCAGAGCAGAGCTGAGCACAACACACGGCTTCCGTTTCCGCAGCCATTTTCGTGGGGATTTATTAGTTTTTGCTCGTTAGAACTGCGCACATCTGCCGTGCCTCAAGTGTTTAAGCGAGAGGGGCCCATAGTCCAGCAACAGCAGCAACAACAAATGGCAATGGCAACGGCAACGGCAACGGCAACGGCATCGAGTCGACTTCATAAACCAACAAAAATTAACACCCTGTGCAAAGATGGAGCAACATCGACCGAATGACGTTGAGAACGAACGAGCGAGCGAGCGTCTAAAACACATAAGCTGCTTGTTTATAGTTACAGCTTATGCTACCAGGCAGTCCAGCCCCCCCACTGCACACGCACACACACACACACACACACACAGAGAGAGAGAGAGAGAGGGAGAAAGTATTTTCTTTTGATAAAACTGCAGCAGCAGTTAAGGCAGCTTCTGTTGCTGATGTGCATCAAAGTGAGAATGATTGATTCAATTTTAAAGTTGTGTAAGAGTGTGCGACTGCATGTGTGTGTGTGTGTGTGTGTGAATGAGTGTGCTATTTTTAAGCAGCAGTTGACTGCTATGTGCTTTAACAAATAATCCCGAGCAGCGTCCATTCATTTTAGTGGATCTTTAGGGGCTGCTGATGGGGTAGTGTGTGTGGGTCCATGATGGAGCACGGTCAGCTCACATTTGCTGACTGACTTTTCCGTGCGCCACCTCAGCAACTAATGCGAGAAATAATTACAAAAGTGAATTTATGTTCTTGCAGCGATAACAAATGCTTTTAGCACCAATTCCCCAACCTTCCCAATCCAGAACCCATAACTTTTCGCTGCTCGCTAAAACACTATTTATTTATTATTTTTCTTTTCATTTTCGTTGCGGGTTTGGCAAGGGGAAATCAAAACTCGCGAACGACTGTGAATAGAGTGTGCAACTGAAGAGCATAGTTCTTCGATTGAGTGTGTGTGAGTGTGTGAGTGTGGGTGTGTTTGCATTCACATCAGCATGTGGCGCACTCCAAATGGTTCGTTTCGCCCAAGCTCAAGTTTCTTGATCAACTTTTGCCACATCACAGATTAAAATTTAACTTTTTGGCATAGCTCCGACTTAACTCCGACATCTCTGGCTTTGCTCAATGTTTGCGCGTATGTCTGTGTTTTCTGGATTAAGCTGAGTGACTTTCAAATTAGTGCATGCGCTTTGAAGTTCATTAGCAAGGGAAAAAGTTATCAGTCTGCTGCACTGATGCCTCCCTCGTTCACATGCCTGATATGCTTGTTTCCTTTCAGCTGCATAATATGAGCCAACGCTTGTGCAATTCATTAGACACTTTTCAGATGCTTAACTATGCATTGGCATTGGTATTGCCATGAAATTCCATTGAACTGATTGCAACTGAAATGTAGATAAAGCCCCACATGATGAAATGAATTGAGTAAGAGACTCCAGATGGAACCCAGCTGTATTGAATTGAGGACTCTGTCTCTCTCTCTTTCTGCTCCTGTTCAAGCAATTCATTAATTCATTTTAGCACCAGCTAGATTCACTCGAATATAACCTAAAGGAGTAACAACAATCGCACCTGTGATTAAACATTTTTCATTTCCTTCTGCTTCAGATTATCAACTTCAAGTGGTTTTTCCTCTTTCTATTTTCTTTTGCCATAGCAATCACTTAAGCCGCGCAAGGACTAAAAAAAAAAAAAAATAGAAATGAAATATTTTCAAGTGGGCTAAGACAATCGATGCTCCCATCGCAGTCGTTTAATTGCCTTCTATTGATACTTGAGCGCCACATAATCGTCCTAATTACTTTGCAAACTAACTTTAATTGGGCAACGGTGAGCGAGATAAAGGCGCCAATTATAGAGCGCCCGGCGAAGATTCGAAAGCCACTTGCATGTCTGGCCGCCATTAGGGGCCGGATGTGGATGAGGCGGGGGATGTGGCAAATGCAGTTATCCACGACGTTTTTTTTTGTGCCGGAGTCTGGCAGCAGCCGCCGCTTAGCGCGGCGTCTCAATAAATAATAAAATAATAATAATCCAATCATATCGTTACATCCGCGAACGGCGCTCAGTCATCAACTGCAGATGCTCGTTGTCCGGGCTTCCTGCTGGCGTCGTCTGGAATGGTTCTCACGCCACGGCGGAAATTGCATCACAAGAGAAGAAGTGTTGGAGGGCTGGCAGGGTTGCGGCTAAGCAGCTTTAAGCCGCATCATCGAGTGCAGCGCACTGCCAGCACAGCAACAAGAACATTAGACGAGGAGATTTATTGTCCTGTGCAGGTCAGGCGTTGCCTTTGTTTTGGCCATTTAGCTCAGCCATGAACGATGCACTTAAGCACCTGCCAGGTCGCGCATAAGCCGTGTTGTCTGCTTTCAATTTGCAGGCAGCCACTCGAGTGAGCTGGCTCCGCTGCCACGGCACAACTTTTCGACTGCATGTCAAAATATTTGAGCACATGTTGTCAAGGATCAACTGAAGCGCTCAAGCAACAGGCAGCAGCTCCTCTCCTCTGTGCAGCGCAATGACTTGCACTTCAGCTAATTGACAAGCGAGCCACAATGGCTTTTGCCACTCGAACGCTGCTTGATTGAATATTGATTCATTTGCTCCATTTACATGTGAGTGGCCCCAGGCCCATTTTAGCCTCGGCCATTTTAGATAGCGATCGATGCCATCACTTATTCATTCAAGCCATGGGGAAATATCAGATTTACGATTGTCGTTGCAAGCTCTAGCCAAATTGCTAGCCTGGGCGTTAGCCAAGTCTTAGCAGCCAATACCCAGGGCGCTGTTCGCTAGCTTAAATCTCATTTGGAAGGCGCTGCTGATTTGTCAACCCTCGGTGCGCCGCCTCTGATAATGGCCTAGCTTTCGACAATTTCCTTCCGCCGAATGTTTTTATTTTATTCTATTTTTTTTTTCTGCTCCGCGGAAAGGTGAAAATTGCAAATTACATCAAAGTAAATAAACAACGAATGACATAGACCTACGTCTGCCACGTACTTAATGCTCAAAGCGGCAAGCTAAGGCCAAATTGAATTCGGCAATGTAGCTGTGCCACGCCTACTTTCGCCCGCCGCCTGCCGCCTGTCACCAGAGACGGTGCTTTCATTTCAAAGAAATTGTCATGACAAATTGAAACAATTTCTTTGGCTTTTGTGGCTTGCCAGCAACGAAACCCCAACATTTTATGCAATAAATTAAAAAATTTGCTTACAAACCTCGAGCTGCCAACATTTGTGGATAGCATTTGTGGAGGGCGGGGACGTGGGCGAGGGCGTGGGCGGGGGCGTGGGCGGGCTGACTTGCTTTTTGGCATTTGTTTGCCATTTAATGGAGCGTGTGGTTTTGCTGCGGTGCAAGAATGGTAAATTGAGTGATTCCTGATACGCATGTACATAGGCAGGCAGTCAGCAGACTGATGTGTTTAATTGAATTCCTTGGTTCCATTTGACAAATTCGAAACTTTTCCAGCATATACAGAATATGTGGTCTGCACAGCAGCTGGATGAAAACAGCACGTCTCGTTTCATTTGGATAATGCAATTAGAAGTGCTGCTCAGAACTGAAGTAACAATGTGGACTATGCTGCCGTAGTCTTGATTGCAATGCAAGGCAGAATAAAATAAAAATTCATATAGTCAAATGGAAGCAATTAAAAAGAAGTAATATCATATTTGTTGCAGGACTCGGAAATTTTGCAATAAATATGAGTAATTCGAACTATTCTTAAATCGTATTTAATGCACATCTGTTCTCAATTTGAAAAGTTTCGGGGAAATATAGACTAAAGATAGAGAGGAGACTGAAACACTTGTCAACGCAAATGTCTCAACTTGAGTGCCAGGCTCCCCCGACAACGGACACAATATCTCTGGCTTCTATTGCCAAGGCAATGCGCACAATTTCAAGAATGTCGCCGTGGACAGGCGAGGGCGGCAGAGCAAGCAGAAATGGCAGAGGAAGAGGCAAAGAAATGGCAAAACATTTAATGTAAACGTTTTGTCGACAAATGTCAAATGACCATTCGTTGGACACCAACGGATCGGTCCGGGGTTCCAGGACTGCGCTCTGCTCGTGGTCCTGGACTCGCCCCAAAACAAAACACACAAAAGGCGCGTCGAGGCTGCGAGGGTCAGCAAAGTCGGAGACAAAAGCCAAAATAAGATGTGGCCAAAGAACACCTCAAATTAATTCGATTTTATGCTCCACTCCACTCCGAAGGTAAACAACTAGTCGACGGGCCAACTGGCCAACTGGCCAACTGGCCGACTGCCGTAAGGTTTGGCTAAGCAGATTAAGCGGCAAAATCAATGACAATTTGCTTGACCGACTCGAGCACACTGGAGCTGAACAAAGGCAGTCGCTGGCAGCTAACAAGTTCATTTCATTACCATTACGAAAATGGTCTAATTAAATGTTAATGAGATTCGCAATGTCGCCAAAGAGAAGCTCTGCAAACTAAAGCTGATGTGATTACAACTTCTACAAGCTTTATGAAGAAAAAAAAAAAAAATAAATATATATATATATATCTATATATACAGAATATATAAAGAATATATTCATGGCCCCAAGGCCACGGGACTTACCTGTAAATAAAGTGTGCAGAAATGTTATAAAATGTTATTTAAAAATAGCTGCGCACAGCGAGCGAGGCACACGAGCTTTCATTAACCGCATTCAGGAGGCATTAAAAGTGACGACGGGATATCAATTTGCGCCTGCTTCTTGCTCTCTTTTTTTTAGCCCATAAACACAGACAGTGAAAGGGAGAGAGAGGGAGAGTGTGGGAAAGTGGACGCTCAGTAAATAGAAAAATATGAAGCACGAAAATTAAAAAGTCTGCCAGCGCCAGGTCATTAAAATGAAAATCTTGCGACGGCATCGAAAGTACAGAAATTCCCCAGTGGACGCCGCACTCGCTGCCTTCTTGCAACATTATGATCAACATTACATGGTGTGTGTGCATGTGTGTGTGTGTGTGTGTGTGCTTAGTATGTGACCATGTGTGTGTGCTGAAATAATTTTTATGATTATTTCTTCCTTCCGCTGGCTTTCATGTCGCTCCTGCAGCGTCTAAAAGTATGTGTGCGCATTTGGCAGCCGCGTTTCTGTTGAGCTTTTCTATTTTCTCGGGCGCAATTTAAGTGCGCCGTAGCCACAGCCAGCACCAGCACCAGCACCAGCACCAGAGTCAAAGCCAGACCCAGAGCCAAACTGCTGCTGCTGCTGCTGTCCCAATGCGCTGGCAGACCAGATAAGCACAGTGGAAATAAGCATTATGTTCTTTGAGCAGCGCCCATTGCAATGATCTTTTCCAAGCATTAGCTATGAGCTCTAAGCTGAGCACGGCTACAGTGGGCGAATGTGACTTGTTATTTGGGTAGTTCGAAAGGGAACATAGGGAACATAGGTTATTCAGATCTACTCAGCTTGATAGTAATTTAGCATTCTTAATTAACCAACAAATAATACTATTGATTTTTTAAAGTCATATTTATTCAGACCAATCCACAGCTACTAAACCAAATAATTCTGTTGATAGCGCATTTATATTTGAATCAAATTTATTTTTATTAAAATCTAAATATAAAAATTTAACAAACTTTTTTTTTCTTTATTAATATATATATTTGTGTATTTTATACCACTGTGCCTGTTTTTTTTCTTAGTTGCGTCGTTGTGAGCTTTCTTTTTTTTATTTTTTGCTAGCAACTGGCAACGATATGGAATTTCTTGGATTAAATGTTATGTTGGCATTATATTTCTTTCTCTTTACGCCCACCAATGTCTGGCGTGGCCATGTCCATGTACATTAATATATGTGCATGTGTGTGTGTGTGCGTGTCTTTTGGATGCTGTAAGTAACGCATGCTGTGTCTTAATGTCTTCTTCATGGTCTCTAGCTCTGCTTTCAATGTTGTTGTTCTTTCCGGCTGCTCGCCTCGATTGCTGCTGCACTAATAGTAGCTGCCAGAGCCGCACAAACGTAGACTTTGACTTTTTGGAGCGGCAAAAATAGAGCAGAGAGTTAAGTAAATAATGCCAACACATGTAATACATCAAGCCGTTGGATGGGGTAGCGGGGTAGGCGGAAGCAATGTGCGTGTGCCTCATGGGTGTTGCCATTTGTGCTGCTGATTATTTATGATTCTTGTGGGTAGGCAGTCATTGTAGTCAATTTGTATTGCCCGCTCGGAGCAGAGCGCGGCTGCTTCTATCTTATTTCGACAGTTGAGCAGATATCTCATTTAATTTAATTTTATTCAGCTGGCAAAAGCACAAGCAGCTAAGTTGGGCTAGTCCCACCAGGGTGCAGGGTGCAGGGTGCACATGCATGTAGCATGATTCCAAGTGCATAGAAAAGAAAATATAATAATATTAAAGCGTTTTTTTGCGACATAGAACTAAGCACTTGTAAATCCCCTCAGAGGATGTGCCGTCAAGTTAGTCTCAAACGCAAACACACGCACACACTTACACACAGGGCGAGTGAGTGCGAGAGAGAGAGAGAGAGAGAAGAGGGAGATGAGTGTGTATGTGTGTGCTCGTTGCACTTATCCGCAAGCAAACACTAGCATGAGCTCCCGCCTGGATCTCGTCTGCGCGCGTGTGTGTGTGTGTGTGTGTGGGGGGAAACTCATAGGAACTTATGCATAAGTGACATTAAGAAAAAGCTCTTCAAATGCAAGAAGAAAAACACTTTGGCAGGACGCTGGCTGGGCTGCCGCTGAGGAAAATGGGAAAAACCGAGCAAAGTAAAAGTTTAGCCAGCTGAAAGCCAAAAAAGAACGATGAACAAAAATAAGGCAAGCCAACCAAATGAACGCAAAGTTTCGGCACCCATCCTCGTGAACGGAATTAGGGATATGGCTGCGTCCCCATTTCCACGCAGCCAAGGATATGCAATCATCATGCGGATTTCCATAAGCAGCCGACAGGCGGGAGGCGACAGGCAACAGTGAACGAAACCAAATGCAATATCCAACCAGAGCAGCAGCAGCCGCTCATACAAAGAAAGCGTAAAGAAGCCAAGCCAGGAAATGCATGTGGTACGCGCCGAGCACGAGAGAGAAAACTAGAGAACGTGAACGTGAGACGCCAGCTGGCAAGCCCTCTGGTAAGCTGCTGTGCGCAACTGGCTTAGCTCAATTTCCCTTTTCAACTATTTTCAATGGCGTTTCCGGCATCGTTTTGACTTTGGCCCCGTTTTCCGCTTGCCAAATGTTTGTGTATTTCACCTTCTTCTCCTTCCTCTGTGCCCAGTTCAAAAGAAAAAAATGATTGGTTCGATTGACACAAGCGCAAATCTAACTTCCCATCACAAACTCAGCACCTTAGACCATCGAGTATTGTGTAAAGTTGTCGCTTTGAATAGAATCGAGCTGTTAGAAAAGTTGCAGAAAAGGTTTTCGCCCCTGAGGCTGGAGCAAAATGTTTGAAATTAGCTATGCCAAGAGATCATCATGCAGCCTGAGCTAAGATTGAACTGATGCAAGAGTTGAATTCTAAACTGAAGGCTGAGTTGCAGACTGAACTGAAATCGAGCTGAAATCTGAGCTGAAGCTTGAACTGAAGGCTGAACTGTAGACTGAGCTGACGTCTGGGTCGAAGACTGAGCTTAAGCCTGACCTGAAGCTTGAGCTTAAAGGCTGAGCTGAAAACTTAGCTGTAGACTGAGCTGAAGCCAGTGTAGAAGCCAGAGCTAAAGTATGAATCGAACATGACCCGAAGTCTGATCTGAACTCCGAGCTTTAGGCTGAGCTGGAAACTGAGTTATATCTTGCTAATATTAAATATATAAACTGAAAAGCTTTCATAATTATTTCAGCAACTTAAATGTATTTTTTTTTTTTTTTTTTTTTTTTTGTAATTCAATTTAATTCAATTTAATATGTTTGATATTTGACCGGACACGTATTCTGCACGCTTAGTCCTTCAGTGGTTAATTAATGCAACTATAAACTGATAAGACTCTAGACTATTAATCATATGTAAGCATAATAATTTGTAATATTTTTATTAAATATTTACATTTGTTAAATTATGATTAGCTAATAAGCACTGAAGCATTTTGCATGCTGTTCAGCTTCTGCCACAAAATGATTGCTCATTTCGTAGGCCAGCACTTGACCATTGCCAGCAGCTATAGCTCAATCACACACACACACACACACAACACTCACACACACACTAACACAACACTCACACACACAATGCTCTGGCACTTGTCACTGTATATTGATTCAATGATTGGGATTTGTGTGATCCTTTTTAAAGCATCGAAATTTGCTGGCGCTTGCTTCTAGTTTTCGCAACTGCCTCACGCCCACAACACTGTCTGAGCCGCCGCCCACAGTGCCTGTTGACCCGTGGGTCGTTGTATTTTTTTTCTGCTTTGTTTTTACTTTTTTTTTTTCTTGTTCTGAGTTGCCTTTTTGCTGTGTTTGTTATTTGTTTGTTTGCTTTTTGTCGAGCTTTTGACTGTTTGCTTTGCGCTGCTTTAACGCTATTTTTGCTTTGTTTTGTTACGCTTTGCTTCGTTCTTTTTTTTTTTTTTTTACATTTGGCTTCTCTTGTTTTGCCTGGCTTTGGCAGCTTCGGACTCAGTCTCAGTGGGCAACTACCCCCGCAACGAGCTGTGCTCTGGTTTGTTGGAGTTTTTTTTTTTTTCTTTGGGCCGTAAATTTATGCTAACAGTTCTCCATTGAAAATGCATAAATTTATGTGTTTACACTATGTGCAGGCATTCGTTTGGCCAAGTCCAGGGGCCAGGGGTAGTGGCACATGTGTTTACTTAGCACTTTTTATGGCCTGCGTCCATATCCTCGACTGGACACTCTATAGTCCATAGTACATAGTCTATAGTTCATACTCCATACTCCATTCACGATGGTCCATAGTCCGTAGTCTATCGTCCATGCTGCTTGTTTTATTTACCTAGATTTTGCTTTTATTTTGAAGTATATTTATTTATATTTATTTTCCGTTGGCTAGTGTTTAAGCATGAGCTGGCTGCTGCCTCCCGAAACTACATATTTGGATATTCATAAATTATTATTTGCATAAAATTGTTGTATGCATTGTTGCCGTTTGCCGTTTGCTGTTTGCTGTGCGTTTTGTTGATGCTGTAAAATGTAGCAACAGCCCATTAAACTCGGCTTACGTTCAGGCACTGTGTTTCTTTATTTTTTTATTTTATTTATTTATTTATTTTTGTTGCTTTTTATCACTGGCAATCGGTCGAGCTCACATGGCCATTGCTCAAAGAGCACTCTAAAATTCCATCAGCGAAAGCCAAATGACTTTATGGTAAAGCCAAGAAAGGCATAAAACCCCAAATGAGAAAAAAAGGTGAGCAATGTGCCTGTATGGGGTTAAGTAAAAAACTGCACACGTAGCCGGAAAGTCGCTGCCTCAGCCGCAGCCTCAGCCTCAGCCTCTGCCTCACCCTCAGCTTCCGCCACTGTCAGTGTCGATGCATTTAAACGTGCCAAAGTTAACAGCGAAAACATTCTGGCTGAGGGGTATGCGAGAGAGAGAGAGAGAGAGGGAATAGTCTACACCGCACATAAATACGAAATAAAAGCCAGCTGAATGGCAGGCGACACTCAAAATCGATACAAACAGTCCGAAGAGCGGGCTGACCGGAGCAATGCGAGAGCACAAAATGTAAATGGAATCGGGCTCTCAAATGTTGTGTTTGTCATATGGGCAGCAGTAAAAGAGATGGCCGTTGAAGATGCCCTGCCTGCCTGCCTGCCTTTCCGAACACGTCGTCGTATCGCTGCTGTGCCATGAAATGGATGCCCCACTCAAGTGGTCACCCTTTTTTGGCGTTAATGAAAAATGCATGAAATTTAAATTGTGCCAAAGTGTGGATCAGGCACACACACAGCCACGCACAAGCAGGCTGCACGCCCCAGCAGCTAGGTAGGCTCTCAACCAGAGGGCGGACAGGTAGAGCAGATAAAGGGTGAAGCGACAGACTGGGGACTGGGGGCGAGAAGTGCAGCGATGCCTATGTCTGAATTTTGAAAATTGACCTCCTCCCGCTAGTGTTGTTGACTGTGAAAAAACATTTTGGAGGCAGCCAAATATCGATGGCGCGAATTCGAGCCTCATTTTCTATGCGAGTGCGAATGCGAGTGCCAAATGTCAATTGAAGTGAACAATAAAATGTTAAATTTTCATTTGCCATTTGGTAGACTGAAATAACCCAAAAACTCAAATTGAAGCAACAAAAATTCTAAATCAAGCGCTTACCATATATATTTTATATCGCTTTCTAAAATTCATGAAGTGATCTAAACTTGTAGAAATTAAATTGAATTATTTTGTAAAAGAAAAAACAAAAAAACGAAAGACAATCTAATTTTTGTTTATTTATTATTTAAAAATGATATTTAAAATCATAATTTTAATTATGGGGAGGGGGTCAGTGGCTATTACGAAGTCTAGGCACTCAATAATTTAAGTGATTCGACGCCTTTGGCTTCGAATTTGACTTTGCTAAATTTATCATTTATGCTTCATTTATTCTCGTTCATTTAACTGACGCCAGTAAAATGGGAGACAAATTCGCACTCTAACTAAAACTCACTCAATATACTCATTCGCTCAACTGACTTTGCCTCGAATGCATTATATTTGACGCACGTTCTGTGTGAAGTCATCCAGACCTCTAATACACATACGAAACTTTCAGATAATAATGCATATATTTTTTGTTTTAAATTATTATCATATTTCTCACTTTTTATACCGTGAACCCGTTGAAAATGGGAATTCTGGGTAAAATGGTTTTGTTAAAATGTATGTAGCAGGCAGAAGGAGACGTCGCAGACCCCACAAAGTATATATATATTCTTTTTCAGCACAAAAAAAAAAAAATGTTGATTGAGCTCTGAGTATATATATATTCTTTTTCAGCACAAAAAAAAAATGTTGATTGAGCTCTGTCCTGTCCTTCTGTCTGTCTATCCGCCCGGCCGGCAGTCGAAAAAAAACAACTGCGCATCAACGTCCAGCGTGCGGAACCTACAAAAAGCTAGAGAGCTGCAATTTCACCTGAATACTGAGGACGTTAGTTTACGCAGTACGAGTTATTGTCATTTTGTTTTTTCGATTATTCATCCCATTTCCAAATCATCGATAACAAATCGGGAATTCATATACTTTTATTACGTTTTTTTTTAGTATAACTTCTACAGCGTTTTAGCTAGAGACTTCTAATTTATATATTTAGAAAGATATTATAATTTTCAGATTTCGGATGCCACGCCCCCTTTGCCACCAATTTGAAAAATACTAGAAATATTCAAATACTTGAAATTTGGCAAATAGACACATTTAGATGCTATTCATATATTGTGAAAATTTCATGAAGATCGCCCATGCTGAAATGGAGTTATAAGCGTCCAAATTATAGCCCAACCAACGCACCAACAAGTGACGGCATCAAGCACTTGGAGCAGAGCGCGCTTATGCGTTCGTAAAGAAGAAGAGTATTAGTTTTTATGCAGGGTTCAGGGTATCTCGAAGTCGAGCAGTCACGACTAGAGCCTTCTTACTTGTTTAAGGCTGGAAACAATGAAATTGTTTAAGGATCATTTTTTAATAAATATTTCCTAGACGGTTGAAATTATATAATTGAATTCAATTGGGTTTCATAATCTATAAAAAATTGTTCTAACTTTGTACATTTCATCTCAAGCGAACATATTCAATTGAATTTAATGAGGTTCGTCAGAATTGCGAAATATTGTTGAGCTGTTCATTGGAAAACCATGCAATGGTGTAGTAATGTTGGGTAAGTCTCTTATTTAACATTTACGCAACTCTATTTTCCCATTTCTATGCTGTGCATCAAGTGCTTAACTTGGCAAGAATTGATTGTGCTCCTTTAAGCAGAGCTGGTCGAAGAGAACAGCTTAAAGAGCCCGCAGACTCACACACAACACGCTCAATTGGAATGTAAGGCAAGCCAAGGCTGTTGCCACGCCCACAGCAATGGTGTATAGCGTTCAACGCCCACCACCACCACCAACAGCGGCGGCGGCAGCACCTTTTTTATGCGTTTTCATTTGGCCAACGTAGAAAATATCTTGCCCACGGGGCGTATTAAAATCAATTCATTTAATTTTGATCAAAGCGAAATAAATCTTTGCGCTTTTTGCTTAATTTCCTTCTCGTCGTTTGCTGTTTGTTGTTGCTGTTGCTGTTGTTGTCGAGCAAAACGAACAAAATGAGGAAAATCCACAACAACGGCAGTGAGTAATTTGGCCTCTGTTCCAGAGCTTACAAGGCACCCGCCCGTACGGCTGGCGGATGGCGGGTGGCTCGTTGGCTCGATGGTTGCTGTAAAACGCGGAGTAAGACAAAAAGCGCAAATAACACAGAAATACCGTAAGCGAAATGAGAAATCATTAGTAAGTAAAAAGCTCTCACTCACACACACAGACACAGTCACTCAAATACACACAAAGTTTAAGACACATGAACTGAGCGGCAGCGTGTAAAGTTTTCCGTTTCTTCTACTTATCGACGCCAGCAACGGCAACTGAATTAATTTTTCAATTCTCCAAACGAATTCATTGACTTTTTGTGTTCGTCTGCCTGTCCTTATTTCTCACATACATTTTCCCACACCCACACACCCACACACCCGCACACACACACACACTCATACACAAACACACCCATCGCCCTTTCGACATTCACACACTGGCAGCACGTTCGCCAGGGTATTAAAATCCCTTAAACAGATTTCATTTCGAACGCTTTGCGGTCGATAAATGCATTTCACTTTAGTGGCTTTTACACCCACTCGCACTCGCACTCGCACTCGCAGTCGTAGTCGCAATCACACATGCCCGTACTTACATACACATGCATATGTGTGTCTGTATTTATGTATCACATTTACCAATGCATACTTTTCGGCGGCTGTTGCCATTTCGCTTTAGCTCTTGCTGTTCTCAACGCTTTTCCAATGATTTGCTGGCAAATTACGTTTAGTTGCTGCTCGCTGTGTGCCTCGCCTCGCCTCGATTGGCTTTGGCTTTTCTGCTGCTTTTTCGCTCGCTTTTCGCGCAGAGCCGGGCACAACATTTTCCAAATTCATTTCCAAAACAAACATGCATCTGTATGAAGCGACTGTCATTGCACCAATATGCGTGTGAGTGTGGGTGTGTGAGTGTGGCAAGTGTTGCCAACCAATTTAAAAGTTTTGCTAGCGCCGTCTCCAGCGGCAAAGCGAAAGTGAAGCACCAGCCCTCCTTCTCCTCAGTTGCTCACGCCGCGCCGTTTCGCATGCTGTCAAAGAAACACAACCAAGTGCAGTGCGCAGCATAAGAGACTAATGCGGAATACAGTAAAGAATGCCTTTAAAAGATGGCATTTGCTGCATCTTAAATGTGGCTCGCTTGATATCATTAAAAGTTATTTTTGTATAGTTGTTAGATATGTATATCTGAATAAATTTTTTAAAATTGAAATTTAGCAAATTTTTTTTACATTTTTGTTTATTTGTTATTATATTTAATAAATGTCTAGAATGTTTACAAATTACATTTTCCATTATAAACATTTATATAAAAATAATAATAGAATTTCTAATAAAATGTCCTAAATTTCATTATAATGATTGCTCAGTCAACGATTCTCAAAAAGATTTTTAGCTCTTTATAGATACAAATACAAGTAGATAAACTCATAGACATATAAATAGTATTTTTTATATAGTTAAATATTTTCTATCATTTAAAAGCTTTGTTTAATAATTTAAAATCTTTCACTTTCTTGTCTATAATATCTTAATATTTATTTGCAAAGTAGATATTAAGAGAAGAGAACTTTTAATTCAGATGCTGTTCAGGGCAAGACAAGACAGGGCAGACAAGCTAGCAATATTCTCCAGCTTAAGATTTTCATTTTTATAAAGTTTCTCCTCAAATAATATTCAATTAGTTTAACAAAATAATGTTTACCAAGTTTCTTTTTTTTAATAAAAAATTCTTCAATATAGTTATATAGCTGTTTTTCATAAAAATAAACTAAAATTTAATCAAGCATAATTATAATAAAATTATTAATAAAATTCTTTAAGTTCAAATTAGTTGAACAGGCTTATATAACTATTTTTAATTAAAATAAAATATTGTTTGATAAACTTTTTTAATAAAAAAATTCTTGAATTTCAAATAAATTTAGCAGGTTTTTAAACTATATTCCATGAAAATAAAATATTGTTTAAAACATTTTGTTGTATTTTTTCTTGAAATTCAAAACTAATTGAACAGTTTTTATAACTATTTTCCACATAGCGCAAATTCCAATCAATGCATAGCAAAAGTTTGGTGCTTATAGCTGTATTCACTGTAGCTGTGTAGTTATATTGTAAGTGTTGTTGTTGTTGTTGTTGTTCTTGTTGGTGTTGTCGGTTAGTGTCTCTTTCTTTACACAGCAACGTTGGCACTTGTTGGCAACGCTTGCCTCCTGCTGCCTCCTGCTGCCTTCTGGCACCTGCCACAGCGCGCTGCTGCAACACTTCAAATCTTGGAGTTTGTTTTTGGAGCGTCGCCTAGGTGTAACTGCTGTCTGCCACTGTGTGAGTGAGTCTGTGCGTGTGTGTGTCTGTGTGTGTGTTTGCAAGTGCTGCTCGAAAGTTCATGGACCGTACACTGCGGTTCACATATGTATGTGAATGTATGCGGCGTGTACATGTGTTTGTATACATTTAAATGCATTCGTCTGTTTGGCTGTTTCCCTATTTGCTGGCAGCGCCACCAGTTGGCCGCAGATTCAGTTTCGTAGCTGCTTTGCTTGGCTGCTGTGACCTGAGCTTGTGCTTTCGCTTTGGCTTTGGCTTTGGCTTTGGCTTGTGGTAGACTCAAATATATTTGAATTGGTAATGTGCAGCGTGTTTAATTTTCAATTTGCAATCATTTGGAGCCAACGCTCGTCGAGCTCTGCCCGCTCTGCTAATTAACACTGAAGTGTGGCTCAATGCACAGTCAATTGTCATCAGAGAGAGTGGCGAGTGCGCTATGCCCTATGTGAGGTCATTTGAGTCAACAAACAATTGGAGATTCTTTTCCAGTACAACGCCAACTTCTGCCATAATATCCAGACGGACACTTAACTTTACTGGAGTGCTTTTTGCTGTTGTTGCTGCTCTTGGGTTTCCCAGTTATGCTGTTTCGTGTTGTCTAGCAATTTACTCACACTTTTCGGGCTCATCAACAACGCCTCAGCTGCCTCAGCTACCTCGCTGGCAAAGGCAAACTTGCCAGACTCGAGTGTGCGAATTTTCACTTTTTCTGTCATAATTAAATTCGTTTTCACGTTCGCCCTTTGTCTGAGCGAGACGGGCTTAATAATATACCTAGACACACTTCTAACTAGTATATATTTTCCATTTTCTATTTTCTATTTTTCATTTTCATTACAGTTTTAAGTCGGCACACCAAGCGTCCATGGGCAGGCGCTGCCAACGTTTCATTTTCCTGCAGCTTCCTGAGTTGATGTTTCCGGATTAGGCCAGGGGCTGTGTGGGGCATGGACTTTTTGTGTACTCCCACAGTTTGCGCCATTAGCAACGGTGGTGCGGAGCAACAGTGGGTCTGCTGTGCTCTTTGTTATCAAGTTTTGGCCTAAGTTGTTTTTAAGTTGTAAATCTCCTCGTTTTGTGCAATTTCTCCGGCCCGCCTGTCGCTCGACACCAAAAATAATTCAGCTCTAGGCTGCTCACAGTCTGTATCAAATTTTGTATTTGTGGTTGCAAATATGGGAATTGTAACTGATATTTATGCTTGTAATGCCAACGTTTGACATTTAGGCCCACTCGCCATGCCATCGCTTCCGTATTCCGGACTCTGGCCTGCCAACAATAATTCATTTCAGAATGCGTGTGCAATTCTTGTTATTTCCATGGCATGCGAATTTACGAATGTACAAATGTACGATTTTGGCCATTCAGGTTACGTTCACACAAAAATATAGAACAATAAGAGCCGAAAGTGTCTGTTAAAATTATGACTTATTGGAATTCTCTCAGCTCAGACTCTCAGCCAGTGGCGCTGCCAGAGGCTCTGGCATGAAGTGTAATTGAATGTGTTGCTTGGCTGCCTCGCATTTTAAATCATTGCTCGCTGGTTGCCCTGGTTGCATACAAATTTTCTATAAATTACTTTTTATTCCTGTCTGCCTGCAGTCGTTTTCTTATTGTCTCAGTGGAAAAGTTACAAATCTGGGAAGTTGACACTTTTGATTGCTGCAGACAAAGTCTTCAGCTGCCTATACTTTGATGCTCAGTTTTCAAATCTGTTACACAATATTCATAAAAAATATTTTACTTTTGACAGTTGCAAGTTACAGATGATTGTAGATATTTTGTGTCGTTAATAAATTTTATATTGAAAAAAAAAAAAAAAAAAAAAAAAATAAAATAATAAAAATAAAAATAAATTAGTTTTTCATTTTCCCAAGTATATTTGATTTTAATTTTTAGGAATTCAAATTTATATTTATTTAATGCATATCAATTGCAAATAAAAATTTCTGTTTATATAAAAAGTTTATTCAAAAAGTTTCGAAAGTTTCGAAAACTCTGTTTTTTGTTTGTTTTTTCATAAATTTGCTTTTTCATATATTATTATTACTGTAAAAAAATGCATTCGTATTGTAACGAATTTCATAAATTTTTTAATTTCTTATTAAAGCATTTAATTTATTTATTTTTTTTTTTAATTTTAAATTTATTATTTAATATATAAAAGTAAAATGAAAATCAATTGAAATAGCTTACCTGGCTTGGAGTTGCTGCCTAGGATCTGCTGTTGATGCTGCTGCTGTGGATTTGACGATTGCTGCTGCAGCTGCTGTTGCTGCTGTTGGACATGTTGCTGCTGTCCATTGTGCTGCAGATGTGCAGCTGTCACGGACTGCTGTTGCTGAGCGGCAGCGGCTGCTGCTGCAGCTGGATGTATGGCAAGCAGCTTCGTTTCGGGTGGCTTGTGGGGGCCCATCGTGATCTGCGGGGCCCCCATGGCTATGGTTGGGGCGGGCATCATTAGAGTCGACATGGCCAGCATAATTTGTGAATGAATTTTGGTGTTTCTACTCTAGCTGCTGTTGATATTGTTTTTCTTCTTTTCCTTTGGCTTTTTTTTTTCTCTGTGTGCTTGTGGCCAATTGCTCGCTCACACTGCGCTTTGTTTCTATTGATTTGTTGACCTCGCCGCTGTGTCCTGTGCGCTGTGTGTCCGTGTCCTCTGCTGCAGTTGCTGAACTCTGTGCCAAAGGTCGTGCGTTAGCCTTTGTGTCCCTCGTATCCGTTTCCGTCTCTCGCAAGGAACTTGGACTCGCTCTAACTGACTTCGGGCTATGTTTTATGTGGCCCTATATATGTGTATGTGTATGGGTGTCTGTATCTGTATCTGTGTCTGTGTCCGTGGGTGTGTGCAAGTGTGTGTAAACTTATGAAATATGTTTGCCGCTCTGTGCAACTTTTCTCCGTATATTTTCACTTTTCCTACTGTGGCTTCGCCTCTGCCACTAGCTGGCTCTTCGCCTATGTACTCGATGCTGTGTCTTAGTGTGTGTGTTGCTGTTGTTGTTGTTGTTTGTATTATTTTTATAATTTTTGCTCGCTTTTCTTTTGCTTTTCGCTCATGTGTTTGTTCAACCGAAAATTCACGAACACGAGCGCACTTGGCTTGTAATATTTTTTTTTTTTTTTTTGTTTTTTTTTTTTTTTTTTTTGTTTTTGTTTTTTGTTGTCTTTTCCACCGACTTCTTGGCTTTCGTTACGTTACATTCGACTGTGGGAATGGGATATGGGTTTATGTATTTGCCTGCCAGCCAGTAATCGCAAATAATTTTGCCTGCTGCTTATCGTTTTGCAATTTTTGTTGTTGTGTCTGCAGCAGCAGCAGCAGCAATAGCAACAGCAGCAGCGGAAATTATAAATATTGCTGTCATATGTGTGCCAGACAACGCCAGAGACGAGACGAGAGTTCTACTTCAACTCAATCTTTTAAGCAAGAAAAAAAAAGTGAGAATTCCTATTCAGCTGAGGAGTGGGTCTCAGCTCAATGTCGTTTCGAAAGTTTTTAGCAGCAACAAAAACTGCGCACAGTTTGCAAATTATTTTCCTAGCTGCTGGCAGCGGCTGGCTCTGATGAGTTCGCAGTGAACTTCAGAAGTCACTGAATGTCAGTGACTGCAAGCAAAATAATGTAAAGAGCCAGCAAATAAAATCAACAAACATAGCTCAAGTTTAATGAATGTCGCCAAAGTTTGCGGCTTGAAAATGGCGAGAAATTGTTTACAGTCTGGCTAAAAACTAGGAATCTCTCAGACATTGCTCAAGCAGCTGAATGCACTGGGATCAAGGGACAGGGATCATGGGGAACATAAATTGCCTTGCACAACAAATTAAATATTGTAAATTAAATATTTAAAGAAAATTATAAGATTCACAAAATTGCAGAATAAATTATAAAAAGCAATTATCATTACTTATTTATGCTGTCTGATCAGTTTCGAGTAACGCACGAATCAAGAGACGAGCGCAACGCACACACACTCTAAACGACTATGCGACTTTACGACTATATCGTCGCAGGATACCCAAAGAACAGAAAGAACTCAAAGCGTACGGTACGATTTCGTACTAGACCGTTGGGCGACGCTTTTCTTACTGAACGCCAGCAGCGCACGCATTGGCCAAAAATTGAAAAGCGCCGCTGCCGCTGCGATGATGACGACGACGACGGCGGCGGCGGCGCTATCCTGGCCAGAACATGCCAGGCGGACAGCCGCTGCCGCTGCCAGCGAGCGATCCGCGTAAGCAGTGGGCTTCACCGATGGCACCGATGAGGACGACGCCGGCGACGAGGACGAACACGACAGCAGCGAGCACGTCGGGATGCGTTTCCCTACATTTCTCTCCGACGACATGCGACGAGCTGCAGCGAGTAGCATATCGACGAGGACTAGGACGAGGACGAAGGCGAGGCTGAGAAGCCGACGCTGCCAATTGCCACAGTCCCGTTATTTGTGTCGCCTAAGCGAACAAGCCCCCAGTAACGCGCTCGTTCATAAAATATTCACGAATTGCTCGCTCTCATTCTCGCCAGTGCCACTGCGAGCTGTGCTGCTCTTCTCTCCTCATCGTGCATTCTTATCGTCGACGTCGTCGTTGTCGTCATCGTTTTCGCACTCGTTCTCTGCTTCGTGGCTGTCGTCGCGCTCCCTTCGCCATTTACAATATTCCATACCTATCCGTGCGTGTCTCTCTGTGTGTGAGTGTCGCTTGTGTGTGTGTGACTTCGGCTCGTTCTGTTTCGCCACTCAAATTCTACTGTGCACCACCGACTCGGGCCACTGCGCCGAATCGCCCATGAGTTGAGCGCAAATACTAATGAAACGCTGCTACAAATTTGAAATTTCATAAGAATGTCTGATATAAAACATTATTAAATTATATTTTTTTATATTTTTATAAAGAGAATTGTAATATTTACTTCAATTTAAGTTCATATTAATTTATTACAATTTAAAATAAATCAGTGAACTCATGAATTCCGTTGGCATTTGCCTTTTCAGATATCTTCGAAAGTTTTGGTTGGCCCAGCCGTTATAGTAAATTCCCATTATTTTTTGTACCCGAATGTTACTAACTGTTATACTCCTTCAAAGTCTGCTATCTAGTTCAAAGCGTATAGAAAATAAATGTATGTAAATAAAAATTGCGACGAAAAATGAATTAAAAAAAAAAAAAAAAAACAATTTTATAATAATAATTATAAAAAAATAAATAATATTTTAGGCATGCTCATTAATATTTTCTGTAAATTTCTAATAAATCAGAAAGATTAAAAAATATAAGAATTAATAATAATATATTTTAATATAAATAATAAAAATTAATCAAATATTTCATATATTTGATTACAAACTTCTCTTTGAGAGAATATTAAAAAAAAAAAAAAAAAAAAAAAAAAAAAATAATAATAATAATGAAAAATATAAAATATACGTTTTTAAAAACATATAAAACGTTGTGCTACAACATGGAACATGAAACATGCTCATGAAATCAGCTCTGCTATGTAAAAAAATTAGTTGACTCTATAAGTATTTTGAAAACTAAAATTCAAATAAAGCTTCAATCTTTCAGAGGTTTAAAAATAAATAAAAATAAAATAAAAATTAAATATATAAATATTTAAAATAAAATAATAATTTAAATTATTTAGGTATTATCTAAAATAAATGTTACTAAAAACATTAAATTACAGCAAGCAATAATTTATTTTAAAAGTTTTATGCAAATCAGAATAAATATATTTATATTTAAATAAATATTTTGAGACCATCATATAACAATATTTTTTTTAAATTTATTTTTAGAAAAGATAATTTCAGAAAAATTTAATTTATAGATGTGCCATATGCAAATGTATATCGTAAACTCACAGCTTGTAAGAAAGCTCAAATTTCATTTTACGTAATAATAATTTATTAAATTTTTTTTCTTTTGGCTTTATATTAGTCTGCATTGAAAGCAAAGTCCGAATATCTTATCAAAGTAAATGAAATCCCCGGAACATAAATGTGAATGAAACGAACTTCAATTTAGTCAAAGCAAAAGTGGAGGCAGAAGACGACAACTGTGCTTGCGACTATGCTAATCAGAACGGAGTGCAATGGTAATAATGTGGCAGCCACACTCAGGCATACACTCACATACGTACCTACGCTGGTGTTATACTCGTCGAAAAGTGAGCACTCATTATCAACATTTGAAGTCATAATTACTGAGAAACGTAAATAGTACGTGGAGTGTAAAAGTGAACAGAAACAATACAAACAACAGAAGGACGGCTCATGTTATTGTGTGTGTGTGTGTGTGTTTACTTTTGGCGTTGGGGGCAGCGGCAGTGGAAACAGTAATGAGCGCTAAGTGAGAAGAATGCAGACCAGAGACCAATGGTCGTCATGCAGGGGAGCGAGAAAAAGGTAGCAAAAACAAGAAAATTACATAATTGCATGCAATTTAGCATGCGACATTATCATTGTCCTGGTTAGCATAAGAGTCACAGTCATTACAACAAGGCACACACACATACATACATATATACATATATATATATATACATATGTATGTATACATATATATGTATATGCACTCGCGCGTGCTTAAAGAATGTGAAAAAAGGCAACGAATTGCAGGAGCTGCCACTGTGAAGAGCTGCTGTAAGAGGGGAGAGCGTATTTGGTTTCTCTCAGACTGAAGTCGTGTTGCATATGTTTTAATGCAACAACAACAATAACAATAACAGCAACAACAACAACAAGTGTGCATAATAACAAAAGTGACGTAAACAATGAGAGCCATGCAAGCGCTCGCGAGGCAAAGGCGAGCTAAGGGCCATTTTGTCTTTGCTGCCCATAAGGACAGCTCCTTTCACTGTGTGTGTGTGTGTGTGTGCGGATGTGTGTAAGCGTCAAGACAATTGCGCTTTAAATTTTTAAAATCACTTTAAATGAAAACAAAAAGTGTATACCCTGTTACCCGCTGCTCTGCCCTTTGTCTTTTGTTTTGTGCTGTGGCGCTTGTTAGGTAAATCAGCGTCAAATTGGACTCTGCAGCGCTCGCATCACAAGCAGCAGAAGCAACGCCAGCAACAGCAGCAACAGCAGCAACAGCAGCAACAACAATAGCGACAACAACAACAATAACAATAGCTGAGCAGATAACAATGGACGAGTTGGCTGGGGTGAAGGGTAAAGTTATAACGTGCTTAAGCCTCTTTAACCGAAATGAGTCTAAAAATATCTCCTCATCATGAAGTGCAAGTGTGTATCTGTGTGTGTGTGTGTGTGTGTGTGTGTGTGTGCGTGGGCATGACTTCTGTTTGTGTATGTAAAGACAATACGTATTGTTTGCTATGCTTGTTGTTCTTGTGGCTGAGTCTCTCGCTACCCGCGACTGAGCAGAAAATTAGAGCATTGTTTAAGCCAATTAGATATTTCGCGTATGAGTGAGAAAGCGAGACGCGCTATGAGAAATGGCAGTCGTGTATGGGGTCAAGTGTATGAGTTGAGCATGTATTTTAATGCGCTCAGAGTAACAAAGAGGCCAACATCTAGAGCGAGCCAGTTAGAGTTGTGAAGCGAAAGGCTTGGTCGACAAGCTGCCTTCACTTTGTTGGCAAGTGGCAGACAATGGGACGCACTTCGTCCAGGCAGACTCAGACGAAGGGTCAATAAATAAAGACGCTCCCAAAATCCTTGCTCAATCAAGGACACGCAGGCCCGAGCACAAGCTCTTGCCGAAACGAGTCAAGTGACTGAAGGACGGTCGCAGTCAGGTCCCAGAATTATGAGAACACAACGTAGACCGAGTCTTAATGAGGATGCTTTAAACAAAAACACCTTTCGGGTGGCAGTTTTAAGTGCCAGCCCAGACAATTTCATCCATCGATGCGCCAGTTATATGTACATATATCCGGAGTGTGCAAATTCGGTTGCTTTGGAGTCGCACTAAATAAATTGATGTCCACATGCTCAAGACGACCCAAAAAGCACAGCCAACAACAGCACACACACACACACACATACTCACGTATGTATATTTGTTGAGAGTGTGCAGTAAAAACGAAATAAGTGAAATATTTATGCACATTTTGGGGCGAGTGGGTCTTTGGTAAGGTAAGGTGCCGCCTAATGGGGGTCACACTCGGCGCTTTAAATGTTTAAATAGGTGTGTCAGATAATGGAAATACATAAGTGCCCAACCAGGGAGTTCAGTTGCTTGATGAGCTCCAGCGGCAGTATATATACACACACACACACACACACACACACACAAATATATATATTCGTATAAACAGGAGCAGCATGTGACCGCTAAATCCATTTCCCAGCTCTCTGTTTCGCTCTCGCTCTCGCTTGCTCTCACATTCCTGGCTCGTTGAAAATTGTGTGGATAAACACTTTGGGCTGCGGCCTGTTTTAGTGTTTTCTGTGCTGTGCTGTTTTTTTTTTTTGTTTTTGTGAGTTGTTTTCCTTGGGCTGCAGTGCGACAATTTCATTCGGTGTTGTTGTTCGGCGACCGCCACAATTTGGCTTTTAACTTGGCTAACGATAATTTGTTTGGCAACTGCCGCCAACGTAATGAATTTTTATGCGCCTTTAATGTATATTACTGAGATATGAGCAAAGCCCACAATGGCAAGCTCCAGTCCAGGCTTGGGTCCAGCTTAGGGTTTTAGGTTTTTGCTATGCTAATTATTAATATTTTTAATTAAAATATGCTCGGACCGCACAAAAAACGAGAAATTAATAAAACATAAACAAAAATGCATAAACTAACCTACTCCGTAGGCAAATATAAATCCAACACAAATAAACACTAAAAAAGGTTTTCCGGCCAGTCAGGCAAATCACATGGAAAACTCACTCCTTGGCACGCCAGCTACGCAATACTCTTGGAGTCATTAAGTTAATTGCTTTCACGACAATTTAATCTTTTTCCAACATGAATGTGTTGGGCACTGAGCTTCTTGTAACCAATTGTAGGAGGAGCTAAAAAAATATTGTTTGTTTGCCCAGAAATATGCTCTCTTAAGTTGATTGCCCTCTAAACTCTTCATATTACGCTGCACACTTGCTGAGTAATTCAGAATACCCTAAATGAGAGTAAAAAGAGCTGAAATAATAAAGAACGCAAAAAGCCAAAGTAAATAGCTGATTAACATTTCAAATTTAATTTCGCACTACAGATGTGAAAAAAACAAACATTTTTGGTTTCGACTGTCAACAGGACGTATGCTCATTATTTGCTCACGCCCGAATCCTAGCTGTGAGTTATGATGAATGTCAAATCGAAGCTACTTCTGTATGACCATGCCAATGCTTTGTATGAGTTATGGCCAATTTAAATATGAGCGTGCTCTGGCTGTGGGCTAATGTACCGCGAAATAACTTGAATAAGCGAAATCTCATCAAATCCACTCGATTTATATGCCTCATAGCCAATATTATAAAATAAAGTTTGAACATTTGCATTTAAAGTTAGATTATCATGACATCTACACTAATAACTAGTATTTAGATAAATATTCGATTGACGTGATATGTATTGCATTTAAATATTAAATAAGAACCGTGAGTAAAGTATTTCAAAAGCATTATTATTTTTTATTTTTATTTATTTTATTTTTTTCATTTCGCTGTGTTACAAAACTAATAAATTCACAGTAAAATCACATAAAAATATTATTTAAAGGACTCGACTGTGATGTTATCTAAGTAAAGATAACATATTACTCACGGCGATAGCCAATATAAGTCATAATTTGAAAGCCCTTAAGTCCATGAGTACACTAAGAGAAAAAGAGTCTGACATATAGAAAGGTTTAAGAGATTATATTATTTTTGGTAAGGCAATATATCATTTATCTATTTATTTATTTATTTATTTTTTTTAATTTTTCTTCATGCTATTGAGACTATTGCCAATACATGGCTGCGATGTAGCTCATTTAATACTACAAGTAAACAAAGCACATGTAGATTTTCACAGTAATAAGCTCTTTATTAAATACAACTTTTTTGCATTAAACGAAAAAAGTATATGTGTCAGGTCAAGTTTGTTGGATTTCTTTGAAAATGGAAAGTCGACTTTCAGCATTTCGCAAGCTACACTCCATTTGCCTTCTCAATTTATGTGCAAAACAAATTATTTTTTCAGCTTTTAAACAACTTCGCCATTTCAGCTACTTTCATGATGTTCAAGGGAAACGAATACATATAAGAAAAACATAAAAATGAATTCGATATTAAAAGTTAACACCTCTGACTCTAGTTTTATTATTCTATTTTATTACTATTTATAAATAATTTTTTTGTACACTTTAAGAAAGCTTCCACTCTATTTGTATTTGCTGCATGTGACGTTAATTGATCTCTTACTTTCGGTGATTCAAAAATGCTATCATATTTATGGCGCTAGAAGTATTTTTGTGGGTCTGCTGGCAGGGGAGGGACATAACGAACTGCAGCGACATAGGCAATAGACAGTGTCACAGTAACTGCACATAACTGTATAATTTATATTGGCCATTTCGCTTTGACTCAGACTCTCTCTCTCTCTCTCCCTCTCTCCCTCAACACACACACGCACATACACAGTGCCAAAGTGCTTTTGCGACCAAGTAAATTGTAAAATGTCACCCATAAAGCGTAAATTGTAACAAAAAGCACTCGAGGCCACGCAGTGATTTAAATTTTTGTACTCTGTAGGCTCCGGCTGTAAAATTATGTGTCCCTCGTTCGGGTTACCCTGGCCAAGCGCGCAGCTGGCGCGGCGGTTTGGCCTACACGCCACTTGGCAACACTTACGGATCCAGTGCTCCGAAAGCACAGACAAGCAGCTCAATATATCCTATCGCATGGGCATGACTGTGTTTGTGACTGTGTGTGCGTGCGTGTGCTCACAATTTACACAATTCATAATTCATGCAAAAATATTGTAGAATATACTTGCAATAGCCACACATAGAGCCATATATACAGATACATATATATGTATATATACATATATATATGCATTTATATCTATAATGTATATGCACGGACATTGCTGATGCCGAAACGCATAAATCTGTGCATTTACAGTCGCGATGGTCGCAGCTGCCGGTGGAAGGTGGCGAGCGGCGAGCGGCGAGCGGCAAACTCTAAATGCAACTGTAAATGTAAATTTTAATGTAACTGCATGTGTATGGGCATATAACTACATTTGTGCGTGTGTGCCCCATTTAATTGAGTTTTGGTATGCAAAACACTGGGTCGAAGTGACAAATTGATTATCAGTTGCTGCATAAAGCATGAGTCCTTTAAATTGAATCGAAATTACTTGTCAAATGTTCAGCTTTAAGTGAAAACGCTCTCAGTTATTCCCCCTCTCTCTCTCTCTCTTTCACTCGCTCTGTGGCACTGTTTCGCTCTGGCATATTAAAAACGGAAACAATTTATTTTACGCACTATTGAACTTTAGAATGAACGATTTTTCTTTGCCGCAATTTGAACAAATATTAAGTTTTTTTTGCTTTCTCTTTTTTTTTTTTTTAGGGTTGCAATAGCGGCAGCCGCTTGTCGTCCTTCGATGTTGGTCTAGGACTTGCCTTATTCATGAATCTACTCGGCAATGTCTGGGATTTTCTTTTATTTTACAATTGCGGCGGTGTTCTTCTTTTGTATTACTTTTTTCTTGTTCTACCACTCGACGACAATCAATTTTTCTTCATCACAGAATTGCATTCTGCAAACAGAGAAAGACAGAGAAAGAGAGAGACGGATAGAGCGAGAGATTGAGAGACACAAGCCAGAATGAGATTGCAGTGAAAACACAAAAATTCACACTTTATTCATTTCCGCCGACTCGCTGGTCAGCTCGGACTCGATGTTGTAAGCAAACGATGCTTGTTCCTTGCCTCTGTCTGCAGCCTTTCTCAATGTTTTTGTGTTCATTAATCAACTTTCAAATCTTGCCGCAACAAATGAAACACGTTGCCGCTGCGTCTAAAGCAGTCTGTGTTGAGCCAAAGAAAATCCACACTGGATCACAGCTTACCATAGGGGGCACTTAGCGCTAATTTGCGGTCGCTCTGCTGCTGCTGCTGCTGCTGCTCCTGCTCCTCCTGCTGCTTCTGCTGCTGGCGATAGTAGCCAAACAGTTGCAACAGCCAGTGACAACCTGCAAATTCCAATCAGCCAGGCAGTCCCACATGAGCAATACCATCACTCATGGCCGACAGTTGGTGGCTTCGTCAGATTTCATTTGTCTCAGTGTCGTGCAATGCGTGAGAATCGCTTTGCAGCTGGTTAAAGCCTGAAGAGTCTGCTTGGGGGACTGAGAGGTTCGGGTGTCCTTATTTGTGGTGCTTAAAGCTCTTGCTCTCTCGTACTCAGCGAGTCATTAACAACCGGAGATGAGATTGGTTTAATACGGTTGCCGTTTATAAATGGAATTTTATAGTGACCCCGGCTGTGGTCCATCCAGCCCAAGTCAGTATCCCAGCAACCCAAGCAATAACAACCTTTGTATTTGGACAACGGAAGTCTCTTAATGTGTTTTTGTGAGTGCTTTCGAGTCAAGTGCGTCTATGCGAAAGATTCTTGTATGTCAGCTCTGCATTTCCTATATATCCTAAAAGAAAAAAAAAAAAAAAAAAAAAAAAAACAATCTTTTCAATCAGTTTAGCATCGTCATCAGCACATCTTTTATACAAATATCTACGCAAACTTTACCAACTGTTACTATTTATTATAAATGATATATGAAGTATGTAATATGGGTTAATAGTTTATTTTTTGTGTCATAGTTTTTATCTGTTTCTGTTACCATATCTATTATAATAGAAAACAAAATAATAAATATAAAAAAAAAGTTAAATTCTATTATAATTAAAAAGTTACATGAGCTCATCCATTTAAATTTCCAGTAAAATATTATTTTATCATTATTATTATTTTTTTTATAAAATAAAATATAAAATACTTGTATAATTTTAATTAATTGGCTATAAGTGTTACCTGATTGAAGCAAGGTAGGGGATATTTGCTAGTCATGCACATCCGACAGCTCGAGCTGATTATTTGTCAAATTTGAGCCGATTTCTGTAAGTAGATTTTGATGTGGAGTGCAGCTGGAAAGGAGCAGCCATCGAATGAAGCATCTTCGCCTGCTTAAGACACAATTTTGATCAACCATTTAGGCAATGCATGACCCTGATGATGATGTACCAGGCCCACTGGCAAAGTGGCCTTTAGGTGCAGTGAGTGGGTGGGTGGTGCCAGTGCTCAAGTATTTATGCGACGCTGCCGAGCGTAGCCGAATGCAATGAAATATTCTAAAATGCTTACGACAACGTGCAAAGTGCACTTGCACCACTCATAAGTGGTGTGCATTGCTCCACCCCGTCGAACCGCATGCAGTCGACTTCCGACTCAAGGTAAACAAGCGAATGGGCGGCCTATGGTTGGGGGGTGGATATGGGCGTGGCATGTTATACATTTTGACTTAAGTTAGTTGGCTTTTACCGTAAGTTTTAGCCGATTTCACAAACTGGCAAACAGACAGGCAGCAAGCCAACATATTTTTCTTAACTGAGCTGCAACCACTTGGGCGACTCTTGTGGTGCCGGTCCATGGGCACGGGCATGGGCATGGGCAAAGTCCAAGTGCTTGGCTGAGTGGTTGAGTCGTGTATGTGCATACATTCTGTGCAAAGTGGTGCGTCGTGTTTGAGCAAGTGCGTTTAGCTAGAGTCCAGCAGCGTCTGGGTTGGAAGTTTTCAACTTTTAGCAAGACTTTCTAGCTAAAGCCAACGGTCAATTTGTTAGAAATTTGAACTATTTTGTTGCCTCTGGGACAGTGCCTAATTAAAATGGCATTAAAGCTGCAGCTTTTGTTCCAAACAATTCGACCAAAAATCCAAAAGTGAAATAAGAAAACTAAGACACTGCTCAGCCAGTAGCAGCAGCATCAGTTGGCCTTCGCCTGAGACTGTGCCCAGGTTAACCAAGCGAAACAAGGACTGTGAGGTCTGTATTCCATACAAATTGCAGTCAACATGGCGAGCAAGTGAAGCGGAACTGGCAAAGACAAAATGAAATACACATGAGCGGTAACAGGACACAGAAGGCAAACAGCAATCGGCAGGCGACGCATTAGGCCCGGCAGTGACAAATAAACAGCTGTAGAGCGGCAGCGGCAGCAGCAGTGGCAGCCCCAAAGCGGATGGCGGCAGGACGAGGACAATTCGTCGTCATCAGCAGCTCCATTTTGGATTTAATGTAATACGCAGCGACGCGCTGAGCGAGCAGGCAAACGGACAGTGAAAGCAAAAAGAGACCTTCGAAATCATTGCAGACATATGAAATATTAAATATGTATGGCCGCATAACACAAACACACACACACAAATAAAAAGAGAGAAAGAGAGAGAGAGAGAGAGAGAGAGAGAGAGAGAAGAGCAGTCGCACATAAACAATCATTTGGCCCCGAATAGCTGAGGCTGTGTGTAGTGAAGCAGCGCGCAAGGAAATGGCAGGCTGATGATCCCATTTCCGAGCGGTAAGTGATGCCAAAAGTCAGTCACTCACAACAGGACCAGCCACATCAACAACAATAACAACAGCAATAATAACAACAACAACAACAACAACAACGACATCAATAACAACAACAGCTGCAAGAGTTGTCCGGCAGCAAAGGCAAAGTGTGTCTAGTCACACACTGGCAGCCTTCAATGAGATGGAATCGACTTGTGCATTCGCTCTGCACGGCCCCAGCATCTCCTGGGTAAAATAAGGCTACAGAAACCTCGCCATGTGTGTGCATATATGTGTGTATGTGTATGTGTAATGTTACTTAAAGACACGAAGACTGGCAGCAGCAGCACCAGCAGGGCGCATCCATGAGCAGCTAGCTTCAGTCCTTTTCATTATAATTTAAGCATGGCAACATGACAACGTGGTTAACTTTTGCTTTTTTCTCTCTCATTTCGTTTTCTTTTCCTTATTTTTCTTTTTTTCATCTTTCTTTTCCAATTTTTGCTACATTGTTGCTGTGATCAGTGACTGCGGGGAGTTGGTGTCTGTTGTTTTGGTTGGTAAAATAAAATGGCCTCAGAATGTTTGCTACTTTAGCTGTCGCCACTGCTGCTGCTGCTGCTGCTGCTGCTGTTTGTTGCTCTTCTTCATATTTTTCGCCTATTTTTCCTGCCCTTTGACATGTTTGCGTGTGCGGCAAAGGTTGTAGCATTTAATGAGCTTAAATTTCGAGCATGTTTCTCTGAACAGCAAAAATCTGTTCGGGCCCTGAAATTATGCCAATATGTGTGAGGGAGGAGAGAGCATCAGAAATACTTTCACATTTTAATAATGCTCCCAAAAATACTGGAATTTCCGAATAAAAACCCAAGCAACAAATAATATTTTCATGTCACCATCTGCAAAGCTATTTTTCCGTTCAATTGAATGTCTTTTAAAAAAGCAGCCTTGACTTGACTTGAATATGCAAAAATATCATTGTTTAAGGGTCTTTAATAATCAATTGCTTTGCAGCTTGACTGAACGTAGGTCTACAAAGAAATTTGGTTTGTTTTGATTTAATTTTACTGAATACAAAGACAAATAAAATAAGATTAAAAATTTTTTGATTAATTTTTTAGTAAATATTTTTTAATTTGCAATAAAATTAAAATATATAATCTACATTTATGTTTAAACTCTGCTTCAGTTTCCAGGGTTATTACCTCGTGGCGCTACAATTTTTCCCACTGAGCATTCTCTTGGAGTCTGAGGAGGGGAAAAAGGAAAGATGATGTCATATGTATGACAGCGTAATCTATGCACATTGAGCACACAGAACTCAGCTAAAATTTTAATTAAAAATGCTCGGGCAGCTTATGAAAATAAATAATTGCCTTTATTTATGTAGCCCCTCAGCCAAGGTATAGGTAAATATTGATATGCGAAATCAATTATACAATTATTAAGAAGGGAAAAAGCTGAATTATATTTGCATAACTTCAAATTTAAGAACCCTGAGCCAACATGCCTCTGCAGAGCCTCATGAGTTTCTCTCTGTCTCTCTCTCTCTCTCTCTCCTCTCTCTCCTGTCTCTCTCTTTTAAATGAGCTACATGTCCTTACAATTTGTATGCGTAAAACACACAGTGCGTGCGTATGTGTGTTTGTTCGCTTTATTATTTATTTTTATTCTTTACAATATTTATGCTTTTTGTCAGCGCTTCGCATACGAAGCAGCGGGAGCAACCATTGCGATGGGCAATGCATTTAATTAATGAAGAAACCGCTGGGGCAGTAGGACAGACACATTCTTTTAATAACGCTGGGCAAATAGGATGTCGGGCTACAGCTGGAGGTCGGATGGCTATGGGAGTGGGATGGGGATGGGGATGGTGATGGTGATGGTGATGGTGATGGTGCCACGCATTAAGCCTTTGACATGCGCCAATCGTAAATCTTGACCAACATATCTGAGCAATGTTTGCGCAATGGCCTCCCCTCCCAAACAGCCGAAGGGGAATCGGTTGAAAAAATGGCCGACGGCGTCGCTTTGTCCCTTAACACCAGCACTGACAAGGCCTATGCAAATATTTAGTAAATGAATCAGCGCTTTGCGACTGTTATCATTTATGCCCCGGCCGCATGGCTCCCGCCTGGCTACTCTGTACGTTGCTTATATTGTATTGCAGATTGTCCAGTTTGCTGGTCGTTTCGCCTACCAAGGATTTTCCGCATGGTTTCGCTCTGCTCTTTCTGTCTCTCTTGCACATACTGTTTCTGTCTCTGTCTTTTCTGACAGGCAACAGCGAATTTGTCAATTTGCAGCAATGACTGTAAACAGACCAAATGGCAGTGAACGCTTCAGCTATGGCTTCGGTCCGATTGGGACTCGGGCTGAGTGGCCCGGGTCTCACATGCTGGACCCAACAAAATTTATGGGCCACCTCGCAGCTCACAGCTCGTGACGCACTTGTCCAGCCATTGCCGGAGCTGCCAGCGGCTATGCATACAAAACGCTGCGGCAATTATCTCAAATGCAAATGCTCTGTTCCTCTGATTCTCCGATGCTCTGATGCTACGATGCTCAGCACAAGGGGCTGGCCAAATGGGCGTGGTCATGGCTAAGCACGTAATGAATTGTCTTTTTGGCCATTCGATAAATTTGCGACTCTATGATGCTGTTGCAGCTGTAGCTGAAGCTGAAGCTGACGCTGAAGCTGTAGTTGTAGCTGTAGCTGCAGCTTTCGCTTGCGTTTCGTGCGCTATCCAATTCGCAAAGCTCGCCCCCGGCGGGCGCTGTAAAGTATGCTACGTTTTATGGCGCGCGTGAAATACGAAGCGCCAGCGTAATTAAAAATCATAAGAAATGAAACACAAACAGAAATAAACATGTCATAGCCGGAGAGCATAAAATTGCAAATCCCCGGGCATTGCAAATCTTTATAGTTGTATATTTTTTTTTTTTTTTTCATTTTTCTTTTTTATCTGTGCCTTTGCTCGCTTCGCCTCTGTGTGTGTGTGTGTGTGTGTGCGAGTGTGCCATAAAAATATGCCAAAAGAAAGCGGGTCGAAAGAGGAAATAAAAATAAAAGCGCTGAAATAAAATAAATTGCACTCAAAAATCCTTTTCCGTGCCTGCAACTCATTACAAATTTTATTACAGATACTTGCCGGCACACAGATGCACACAAACACACACACACACATATATATATACACACACACTCTGCCATCTACACAGAGGGATAGGGACAGATACAGATACTCGCACTCACTGCCAGATAGCTGCATATAAACATAGACTGACATTTAATACAACACTTGATGTCGCTCATTAAGAAGAATTCAGCGCACGAACGCCATTGCTGACACGCCCACTGGCCACACAGCCCGAACGCCCCGAAACTGAGCTGCACTCGAGCTCGAGCCCTCGACGGGTGGAGGACAGGCGAGCAGAAGAAAAAATAATAATAAGAAACTGCGAATTTTCCAAGCAAAGCTGGAACTTGTTGCCGAATAAACAGCAGCTATTACATACACACACACACACGCACACAGATACAGAGGGAAGAGGCTGGCCATAATGAGCATACATAGCCAGAGACAAGGCTAGAAGTGAAAGCCTGTGGACTCCAAAGGGTGTCTGTGTGCGTTACTCAAACAGCAGCCAAGTGTATGATGGGTTGTTATTGTCGTAGTCTTAGCAGCTGTTCTTGTTGTTGTTATTGTTGTTGCTTGTTGCTCGTTGCTCGTTGCTCGTTGCGCACGGAGTTGTCACCTGCAGTAGGCGACGGAAAGCGGCAAACTGCAAATGGCAACATGACTACAACTTGTCGACATTTCGTCTTGTGTCTACCCATCCATCCCCTTGTCTTCTCATCATCTAGTGTTCTCGTCTGCAGCTGCAGTCATACAGTCATGTGTGTGTTCCAACTGAGCATCTGTCTGTCTCTTTTCAACTCGCAAGCCTCTTACAAACACTTTTTTCACTTACTTAACGCATTAGATGCGACACCAGCTAAACATACGAAAGCTGTATCTTGGCGAACAATTTGAACGCATCTTCAAGAGCATATACTAGTATACATATGTAGCAGGCAAATAGAAATTAGAGGAATTAGAAATTAGATATTTAAAAATATAAGGGAGAATAAAGAAAAAAAAAAAAAAAACAAAAAACGATGAGATAGAAACTCTTTATATTTTCTATGAAAATTTTATTTTTTTTTATTTTTATTTTTTTTATTTATATTTATTATTTAATATTTATTATTTTTTTTTTTTTAAATTTATATTTACTATTTTATATTTATTATTTTTTAGTGTGGAAACGGTACAATCAAATTTAGTACTTTAACAACACATTTATGTATATTAGATTATAACCAAACCTCACTCAAATTATGGGGACTTAGAATATAGTATTAGTATATATATTATAAATATATTATATTATTTGTATTTATATTATTAGTATATATTTACTATATGCCCATTGTTTTGGCAAAGCCTTGCCGTTTAAGACGTCTTAGGGGTCTGGCAGGAGTTAGACCTCTTGCTAGTAGGCTTCGATGTCGTAGCAATCTTTCTGCGTATCTGCTTGTATGTCTGTTAATCTGTTCTTCGACGGTAGGCAGCTTGAGGTCTCTATGTAGTGTTAAGCCGCGTATGCACCAGGGAGAGTTTGTTATCTGCCGTAACACTCTGTTCTGCAGAACCTGCACCCTTTTATGATTTGATTTGCAGCGATCCCCCAGATTTGCACTCCATAGAGCAATATCGGGAGGATACACTGCACATAGACAGCTCTTTTGCATCTCAGGTAAGGTGCTCTTTTTATTGTTGAGCCATCTTAATTGTTGCAGTCTGCGAGGACATTTTTGGCTTTGAGGTGTGGTCCAAAGGTGAGACGCTTGTCCAGTGTGATGCCAAGATATTTCACCTGTGCAGGTTGCTGAAGATTTACTCCCGACATCTGGATTGGGGGTACTGTATTGCCAACCTTTTTAGGGTGAAGCAGGGGCTCTATGAAAATTAAAATAAATTATATTATAAATGAATAAAATAATGCTTAAAAATAGGCAAAAAATATGAATAAATTATGAATTAAATTGAATTCCTTACATTGAAATGTCTTCCTTACTTTGAATTTTATTTATTTATTTATTTATTATTATTTTTTTTTTTTTTGCAATCGCCTTAGAGTAAACAATAAGCAAATTTATTAACAGTAACTGACTAAGCTCTAAGTAGCTTTATTCATATTTTTACTATCTCTTCTCTATTTGGTAAATACAGAACTTGAAATCTTTTTAAGGTCCTTCGGCTGTTATTTGTGTTGATGAAGAGTTCTATAGCTACAACATTTCAGTGGGTATGTAGCCCATTTAGATATCTTTCTGTTTTTTTTGTAGATCTTTATGTATGTCAAAGCATTTAATATTCAGAGGACAATTATTGTTCTAAGGGTTTTAGCTGAAGTAATATCCACTGCATCCATTTTTGGTTAACCTTTTGGCAGAAATATTTTGTTTCTTGTAAAAGTACAAAAAATAATATCGTTTGACCTTTTCGACGAATAATTGTAGGGTTTCGTTTGTAGTTGGACATTTTTTTATTTAGCTAATAAATCAAAATGATTATGGTCTTTTGATATGTGCTTTATGGGCAGCTTTGGGCTGTCAAACTTATATCATTATGATTGTGCTGTGCACTACAAAAAGTTTTTATTCAGATTTTATACATTCCCATAAAGGCCAATCAAGGCCTATGCTGTCAAGTCAAGCGGTACGCAGCATCAACAACGGCAACGGCAACAAAAAGAAACCCAAGTATGTCAAATTAACAATGTCATCAAAGAGATTTAGCATGTTGGCGCTCCATGTCCTGGCCGCCTGGCCGCCTGTTCGCCTTTCCTGCTGTCCCTGCCAAACCGTGTCCTTCTTCTGCATACGATTACAAGGCAAATCTTTTCAAAGCTTTTAACAAACACGCTCAACCATATACAAAATGGCGCTCACACACAGTTAGCGTGAGAGTGAGAGAGAGAGAGAGAGAGAGAGAGAGTGTGTGTGTGTGTTTGAGTGAGCGAGAGATACTGTATGAGGAGATGCCAAAAACTTTGAATTAAAATGCGTTTATTTGGGCTTTTAGCACGATTCGCATGGAATGAGACCGACTGTGGCAATTGAATGGGGGGCTGAAACTGGAGAAGCGAAAAAATCTTAACCCAAATAACTTTGGAAACTATTCAAAACGTTTGCTTAATATTCGCCTGGTGGGCTGCGTCCTAGTCGAGGATACCGAGTCGCGACTCGGCGGCCCACCAGACTGGGCGCCCACACGAGCCAAATGAAAGCATTTGGTAATCCCATGTTATCTTGATCTCTGCTCGGTCATACACACACACACACACACACACAACACACACACTGAGAGTCACTTACAGACTTGTAGTGATGTTTAATATTAAATCATATTAAAATATTCAAAAGGCAGACTCGCAGTCGGGAGGCTAAGCTTGCTAAGCATTTATAAACATTAGCACGCAAACATGGACGCGACCAAAAACGCGTTGGCAAACATAAGCGGCATCCTCCCAGCTCCCTCAACTTCCCGACGTCTTCCCGCCTCCTCCTCTCACCCAATGCGCCGAACGTGAGCTCTCCAAATGTATGCAATGACAAACCCCAAAAAGCGTCGCACAGCTAGTCAGCAAGTCGGCAAACACAAGCAAGCCCTTTACACGCGCACACACACACACACAGAGAGAGTGTGAGGAGAGAGAGAGAGAGAGAGAGAGAGAGAGAGAGATAGAGAGAGGGAGAGAGTAAGAGAGAGAGTCATACAGTCATATGCATTGCTCAGCAGTTGCCACGCCTCTTACCACAGGCCCCTTTTCCTGGCTAAATTGTTTGCCAGCATTTCTGAATAATTTTTTCTCTAGCTCCTCTTTCACTGGCGTGTGTGTGCGTGTGTCCTTTGAGGCGTAAGCTGTACGGGTTGTGCTTAGAGAGTGTTTAGAGCTTGCTTAAAAATGTATCAATGACATGACAAGTGTGACCGCAGGGCGTCAGCGTCAGCTTCGTCGATGTCATCGTGGCTGTTAGTCAGCGCCAACACTGGCGCCTGGAGGAGAAAATAATTTGGCGCCCGCAACATTTTTCAAGCATTTTTACGATTATCGATTCCCAAGTCATCCAAAGACAAATAGTTTTGTTTGTCAAAGCATTATCCGCCGCATGCTTCACGCTCAGCTCAAAGAGTTATGTATACGCCGCGTAGGCCCAGCCAGCCCTATCCACCTGACGGCCCGGGGTAAGCAACAGCCCGAGCCACAGACCGAGCCACAGCTCGAGCCACAGCCACAGCGTGTGGCGTTAAGTTGTTGTGCCAAATGACGTGGAAAGATTGCAAAAATGCCACAGAAGCATTCGAGTCGCTAAAGAGGGCCGGCGAGGCAGTGAGTCGAGAGGAAGGCTTAAGTTCCAGTTGTAGCAGCGATTATGTTTCAAAGATAAGTATCAGCTCTAAAGTTGCAAAGCTAAAACAAAATGAACGTGGCGTTTCTTTAAAATATTCAATATTTAAGAAAATTTCTTGCAACAAGCTAACGGGATGTAACACAGAGCCTGATGGCGACGTGTATTAAGTGTGAGTTTTATTTGCTCTGAGGCAACTCTTTTTATCTTGCACGGCGCAGAATGAACTGCGGCAATTAGCTGGGAAATTCATTCGCTGCAAACGAAGCAACTTTATCTTGGCGCCAGCAAATAATTTCAGGCACTTACAGCACCAGAGCGGCAGCAGTTGAATCTACGAAATCCAAAGCACATTTAACACTTTCCAAATGAAAACAAGCAACATAAATTTGGGGCCCGGCAACATAGTTGGCAACTGCAGTACAAAAATTGCAGTCACACGACGCGGCCAAGATGCCAGCTATAGCAATAGCAACATTAACAGCAACAGCAACAGCAACAACAGCAACAGCAACAGCATCGGCAACGGCATCAGGTGCGCCAAGATTATCAACAACAGTGGGTAAGCGGCGTAATGAAGGCAGCGCACGCTGGCGAGAGTTGCATTTAATTAAACTTAAACATTTTCATTGTCAAGCGAAAAATAATTAGTTGTGTGTGGCAGGCGGCGGCATGTGAAGCGGATGCAAGCTGAGCGCGGCACACGCGGCGTATACGTAACGTGCAGCGGAAGTAATATAGCGTAGACACAAATTGAGCCCATATCAGCGTGAGTATGTGTGTGTGTGTGTGCTTGTGTAAGGGAAGCTGGTTGGTACAAGTTTCAAAATTAAAATGAATGCACGGCTGTCGAGGCGAGCGGAGCTGAGCTGAGCTGAGCTGAGCTAAAAAGGATACAAGACTTTTGCACCAACAGACATTTACAAGCGCCAGCGCACACACTTTAGCACAGCCACGATCATACAGATACAGTGAGACACCGGATGGCAGTTATAAACGACAAAGTCACATGCATGAGCTTGTCAAAAAACGTAGTTAGTCCTGCAGGCGAGCAGGCAGCAGCAACAGCAGCAGCAGCTCGACAGAGAGAACGGAGTAAGCCAAGGAAAAGTGCCAAACAAACAAGCGAAAAAACCAAGGCGTTTGTACCTACTGCAGTAGTTGTTGCTCTCGCTGCTGTTGTTTTGCTGTGTGTGTGTGTGTGTGTGTGTGTGTGTGTGTGTGCCTGCTGTCGAAATAATGTGCAACATTAACTAACTGCGCCTGCAAGCGACAACAGGACAGCGAGGACAAGCTGCCGAGCAGTGCCAGAAAAACTTCATACAAGTTCGCCCGGTCTCTGGGCTGCAGCAGACGGCTGCAGCATTATATATTTAGTTAAGGTAATACCAAGAGCAAAACAAACCAAACTGTCATTCAGAGTACCATGAAAATGCAAATTGTATAATTGATGACAATACATTGTCGGAAAAATTTGATGCGTTATTGACACTTTATAATAAATATAAAAATATATTCTTATGAAAGTTACTTCGTTTATATTGTAAAGAGTGGAATTTGAGAAAATTCTATTATAGACTAGAATTGGCGCTTTGACTGATCCGACATCGATTTCTCAAGTAAGTTTACAATGGTTTCTTTCCTCTGAGATACGAGTGCAATTTGCAGCGTCTTTGCTCTGAACTGCCTCAGAAGAATAAAACAACGAATCACTGCAGTGCACTGTGAGCTTATATTTGTCTATCAATCAAGTTTGTCGCGTAAAAGTTACTTTTCCAGTGTAAATCATTCAAGAAATAATTCTTCGCGCATATAATTAACTGTTTTAGTAAATATATTTATTAACTATCGATCAGCGAATTGTAAATAATATAAGGTATATAGTAGCTCGCAAATAACTGTTGACCGTTTCTCAATGTGTGCAAATAAATGTCCCTTACTAATACCTTGCTAAAATAACAGCAGAGAGTTTCATCTATTTCTGAAGGAGTTCGTTAGCAATATTTCGCGCTGGTTTTTCCTCGATCATTTGACTGGCTAAACAGTCTTTTGAGTCTGTATTGGTATGTGTATTTCTTCGCTAAACACATCAATATTGTGTATATGTATATTGAGTATGTGCATGTGATTGTGAAATTGAAGAGTGCTTGCAGAGATTCATTGAGATATTTTCTTACTTACTGAGTGTCATTGCACGAACGTCAATCGTCGCACTCCCTAATGATCATTAACAGAAGCAAGACAAGGCAAAGCTCTTAGCTGAAAATCAAGACGTGAAGAACCCAACAGTTTTGCTCAGAGTGGGAGGGTGTGAATAATGATTAGCTTTCAGTTGATCACGCGAACAGAGTTGATATAATAAATATATGCATTTGTATCTATGTGGGCATCTCTGCTTGTCTTTTGGAGTTCTCATATTGGATATTCTACGATTACTGTTAGAGAGTTAAAGAAAAACAACTCCACATTTGCCGAACTCAAAAATTGAACTGTTTTTTTTTTAAATCCTGGTGCATATATACCTTAAAAATACTTCCAGTAACTGGAAGAGTCAAATTAATTCCATGCACACAAGTGCACAGATGTTTTGTCAAGTATTCCTTTCGATCACTAAGCCTTTGCCTAGGCTCACGTTTCATTTTCATTGTTATTATTTTATTCATTTTTTTGTCGCTGCAACTAATGGATGACATATTCATTACTTGGCTTCAGATAACGCGCAGGTTATCGACTATCGCCTATTTCTAATGCTTCTATTTATGTGGCATGTTCATGCTTGAACAATTACTCTTTTACCTTAAATATTAAATATTTAAAAAAATATAGATAATTTATATATTTAAAAAAAATGTTTTTTTCTAATATCTTTTAGCATCAATTTCTTTTAGTTATTTATTATTTTTGTTTTGCAAACTATTCAGCATAACTTTCCGTGTCAAATTGTTCCTTTATTTCCCAGAAACTCTCTAGTTATTAGCAACACATATACACGATGAGAGAGAAAGGGAGAGAGGGAGAGAGGGCTTTGGCAACTGTGTGCATGGATTAATTAAATTAGAGGCATGTCAAGCGGCGCAGCTATTGACGAATTTTGCTGGCGCAAATATCGAAGCTTTGGCAGTTTTTGGGCTGTGCGGGGCACCGCTTCAAAGGGCTGTTGGGCGGCTACAATGGCTGGCTAATAAATTCGGGCTAATTATGTTTTCAATTACGCAGCAAAGGCCAATTTAATATTTTACAATGGCACTCGACGCGTCAGGGTCTCTGATTGATGTGTGTCGCAGTTTTTCGCACGATTGCCAATTGCAAAAACATGACACGAACCTGCCCGGGGCGCGCTAAGGGTGTGTGTATGGTCAGGGATCGTGGTTGAGCTCATTGTCTGCCATCTAATGGCAAATGCCTGTAGATATATTTTTTTTTTCATCCTGTACTTTTTGTGCTCTCCACTTGCCGCGCGAATTTAATGGAAATTCTCGGCATAGCAGGACATCAAATCAATATGTCATGAGAGGGCTGCCGCTGCTGTGGCAACAACAACAGCAGCAACAGTGATGTGTTGACGGTATGCGAGCTTCGTCACAAAGTGTTCACGAAAATGGCGCGTTATTGCGTATACGCATTTCCATTCATTTTCCAAATATTGCTTAAAATGTATATAAGCTGCGATACGATAAAGTCGAAATATCTAGCCGAAATGCTGTTAATTTTGCAACAATGAATAAAATTTCTAAAGTAACTTTGAATAATCTACAATATTAATAAAAGATTCAATTATGTTAGAGTTGAGATTAAATAGATTATTTGCTAAGTAATAAAGTGTTGTATCTATTCTATAGGGTATTATTAGATTCTATGTAGCTTTGTGCCACTTCCCTTTGCAACTGAAAATGTCAAATGGCAGTCGAGATGAACCAAAAAAATGAAATGAAATACTAAAAGAAAAAAATCGAAAAAAACGGCTTGTTCGCTGCATGCGCCTAAATCGTTGATTTACGATTCACGCCACACTGACGAGCTGCCGAGTTCGTATGCCAACAACAACAACAAATGGCATTATAGCAACAACAACACCAACAACAACAACAACAACAACAATGACAATTGCGACGAGTATGTGGCGATGCACGCATGACAGACACGCAGGCAGCCGTGCAAACCACTTTGGCGGCAATGCGTCGTTGCCCCACTCCTGCGACCCACCGACCGTCACTTCGCATCCAGCTAACGTTAGCAGCGGCTCTGCTTTTAGTCTCCCTATGCGAGTCCCATTCTCTCTTTTGACAATTTCTGCATTTTTGCTTTTGTTGAGCGCTTTTTTGGCATGTTGCTGCTGGACTTAAAAAATTCTTTTTTTAAATTTATTACGTGTCTCCAGCCAATATTTCACTTTGACATGCAATGTCGCGAAATGAAGCTGTCCAGTTGCGGCGGCAGCCCCAGCCCCGTCCCCAGCCCTAGCTCCTGCTGCTGCTCAACTCTTTCAGCTGCCTCGCGGCAGCGTGGCTCGTTTGATCAGGTCCGCGAAGTCCATTTGCTTGGCCTTTGAAATGAAGTGCTGCTCCTGCTGCTCCTGCTAGGACTGTCAATTAAAATTACGTATACGCGACGTTGGGTGGGCCAACAGCTAGCACTGGGTCTTCGGCGTTGCGGCATGGCATCTTCAATCAATATTGCAGTTCGTCCATTTAATTAATTTAAAATACGAGTATATAACGCTTCCATGTTTCGAATATGCAAAATGCCATCGCACAGACACCCAAAGATACCCCAACTTGGCCGCTCGCAGGCTGCTCTGCTCTATAGTGTTAGTCCGTCTGGCTGACTGCGTCGATGCTATGCTCGACGAATCGCAGGGCATTTTATGCGTGCTCAAATGAAAAGGAAATGTTTTCGTTTAATTTTATTTTTGCCACTGGCGCCGTCGAGTAATAACAGCAACAGAAACAGAATGCCAGCAGCCGGGGGTATTCACTTCCCCAGGGAATATCAGGGATCTGAACATCTTGCTATATGTCTCTGCGTGTGTGCGTGTGTGTATGATTGTATGTGTGTGTGCGTGCGCATAAGTAGGTTCTGTGAAATGCAAAAATGGCAAGGCTACCAAACATAATTAAAGACAAACAATTGTTGTTGCTGTCGCCTGCCCAACGATGCATGAAGGAGAGAAAATAAAGCATTGACCACAGCCGATTACAAACATACACACACACACACACACACACACACACACATGCAGTCGACCACAATTGCAGGCTGGCAAATGGCTGTGCGTTCGGTTTGCTGCAAAAAGTTAATATTAAATAAAAGGTAAGAAATATGAAGCATAAATTTTTGAGGCATATTTTTGTGCAATTAATTTGGCAACAACAGAAAGGAGAGAGAGAAGAGAGAGAGAGAGAGAGTGAGAGAGAGAGTCCTGAAGAGGAACGCAGCGAGCAATGTTATCGCAATTATCCTGGCCATAAAATCATCTGCTGTGTGGAACAGACACACACACACACACACACACAGCATATTCACCAGCGTGCGAAGACCGTAGAAAATTGCATTTCCATAAGGCTTCAGCAGAGGGGTGCAGCACTGTTGTGGCCCTGTTTGTGCCGTTGCTGTCGCCGTTTATTGTTGGCCAAAAGCGGCAACCATTTTGTTCATCATTTTACTTTCATTATGGTTACCTTTGCAGTTTGATAGCACCAGCAGTTGCAGTCGCTCCCATTCCCTTCCTGTTGCTGGTGATGTTTGTATGCAGGCGGCGAAACGAACATATTGCGTAGGTTGAGGCTCGGGCTGAGGCTGGGGCTGGGGCTGGGGCTGCCAGAGGATCGCTGCAGCTTCCGCTCGCTCGGGCAGCAAAGCGAGCAGAAGTTGTTGTTCAATTTCCCATTTTGAGTGTACGGCAAAGAGGTAAAAAAAAGACATACACACACACACACACACACACACACACATTTGAATGGTGTCAGCGAGAGCTGTATTGCGTGTAAGATAATGGCAGCTATCATCGCATCTGTGTGTGTGTGTGTGTGTGTTGGTGTGTGTGTGTGTAATGGCATAGTGAAAGCTATGCAAAAACTGTAAGCAAACAGTTTGCTGCTGAACGCAAACACCTTTGAAGGATGCACACGCGTACGCCTGCAAGAGAGTGAGAGAGAGAGAGAGAGAGACTGCGACTGTGAGTACGTGCGTGTGCGTGTGTGAGTGTTTATTAAAGTCAGGCGCAGGCACACACAAAACACTTTGCGCGCCCTGAATACAGAGACTTGAGCAGCGGCGGGTTCTGCCTACCTGCCTGCCGCAGTCATGCTGGGGCTGCACTCACACACATATAAACACACACTCACACTCACACACTCACACTCACACACACTCTCTCATACAGTTGCGTTCAAAGTAAAAATTACAATCCTGCATCATCCCCATCTCACTTGTTCTCTTTATCTCGCTCTCTCTCTCTCTCTCCCTCTCTCTGGCGCTCTTGCTCTCACATGTAACTATGCCAGTAAAACATAATTAATATGCAATTTTTTGTTCCGTTATTTTTTATTTCTTTACCTTTAGCTTGAGCTTTGCAAACGCTTTGTCGGCCACTTTGTTTGTGTTGAGCATTGTGTGCTCTACATTCAGCCTGCATGTGTGTGTGTGTGTGTGTGTGTGTGTGTGTGTATGTGTGTGTCTATATTTATGCAACACTGCATTTTGCAGAACTCAAACCTGCTTAAAAGTTTAAGTGCTTGGATTGATTTTCAATCAATTCGTTGCCTGAGAGAAACACAGCAAAGAAACGTCTATGTGTGTGTGTGTGTGTGTGTGCAATAGTGGGCGTGGGCGCTGACAGCAAAAGCCGTTAAATTATAGGCATCGAATGAATTTCATTCCGGCATGCCGTTAATTAAGCCCATTGGTGAGAACTGAGATTGAGTAGAAATCGCTGGCCTCCAGGCCATATTTCCATTCAATGAATGCGTCTGCTTAAGCGTACTTAAATGCAGTTTCTGTTTTTTTTTTTTTGTTTGTGAGTTAAATCGGACTTGGGGTTTTCAATATTTGCATGCAGAGAGAGAGAGAGAGAGAGAGAAAGGTAGTCGTTAGAGATAGCTAGTTTGTTTTATTGAAAATAACTTATTAATCACAATATTTTCTCACTCTCTTGCACTCTCGTTAAACCCAAAAGAATATGATATATATAATATCATATATACATTGAAGATATTGTATTTTCTTTTGCACAATTGTCAACTTCACCTATTAGCGGCCCAGTGGAATCGGTTCAGTTCACTTAAAAGCACAGCTCAGTTATATAAACATGAGTTGTGCTGCGATGCTGGACGTTTATATACCCACCTTGTGCCTTCGACATTGGCATAGAGCAAACAGTGGTGGCCATAAAAACGTTGTATGCGCCAAGGCGGGGAATGCAAATGAAAGGCAAACAGAAGGCGCGCAATCTGAACGGACGTCCAGCTTCGACGCTGGCGCTGGCGCTGCGTAAGCGATGCAAACATACACAAAGTCAACAATGCGGCCAGCGCCAGCAACAAAGAAGTTGAAAAAAAAAAGAAGCAGCAACAACAGCAAACAGAGGACGCATGTGTGACCAGTGCGGAGGGCGGGAGGTGTGTGGGGGAGAAAGTGAAGTGCATGCGAAACATACGCAAACAAAGTTGAGGGCACGGTGTTGAAACGCTAACGTCGGCAGCAAACGCCAAAAAAAAAAGTCATGGAGTAACAACAGCAACAACAACAACAACAACAACGACAATGCAGCATTTTGTAGTTAAAAAAATAAAAGAAGAAGAGCCGCAACAGCTACCAGTGGCATATACTAGCTGACTGCTAGTGACCTTTGCACGTAGCCAACGTAAATTGTCCTGTGTAATTTTCAATGCTTGCCTCAGACAGCGACAGCGACAGCGACAGAGTTAGAGACAGAGCCAGAAATAAAGAGTCGCAGCTGTTGAGCAGCAACAAAAATAATATTTTAGAATTTTTATTGACGCTGCAATGGTAAAGGATCATAAATAACGCTGCAGGGCAGCAGCAGCAGCAGCAGCAAACGCTGCAAACGTCGACGTCGGCGTCGGCCACTCAAATAAGCTTACATATGCGTATGTCATACATAATCAAGAGATTATACACTAAAATATCCCACACACACACACATGCACACACACACGCACACGTATGCAGGCCATAAAAAGAGAGAGCAACAACAGCGTTTGAGTTGCCTTTGGCTGAAGTAGCGCAAGTAACGCTCCACTTGGACGGGCATCAAGAAAAATGCAAAAGGAGCCAGCGCCAGATCTGTTTTCGTATGTATGTATGTGTGTGTGTGTGTGTGTGTGTGTCGATGTGTGTGCCACAGAATGATGCAGCAATAAAATTTGAAACAATAAAAGATGCAACCGGCAAAAGAGAGGCACTCTAAGGCAGCCAAAACCCAGACCGAAGAAACACAAGAAGTGGTAAGCCAAAGAGTGGAAATTGCTGAGCGAAGAGAGTGTCGGCTGGCAGCGCGTTGCAAGTGCGACAACAGCAGGGTGCCAGCCCGTCAGCAATCGTAGCAGCAGCAGCAGCAGCAGCAGCAGGAACAATTCCTGTGCATATAAGCTAAAGCAAGACATTATCACAAACACACACATACATACACACACACATACACTCACTCACACATATATACACACAGCCATAGCTTTACGTAAGCACAGCAGCCACTTTTCCGTTTGCTTAGAAATGTGCTGCCAAATGTTGCATTTATTTTGTGAGTTTCCGCTTGCCTGACTGTCGGTTCGGCTAACTGCAGCTTCCCCTCCCCCCAAGTCCTACAGTCGCCTGCCGGAAAAGGGCATCACAACAATTTACTCAGCATCATGCAGGCCACAGAAACAGGGTGTGATATAGCAATATGTATATAAGAAATAATAAAAGGAAGAGAGGGAGATAGGGTGGGCTGAAAAGAAAGCGCTAGGGTCGCTTCATAAATTTACCAAATAAAAACATAGACTCAAATATAGTTGATTATAAATAAGTATTGAAAATAAAAGTATTGTGGAAATTATAAATGGGAAAAAACAGAATATTATATGAAACTTGAATTATCATGTCCACATTCATCAATAAGCTGGCGTAAGAAAAGTCTTCTAAAGGTAAATAACCCCTTAAGTAGCACCATATATAAGTTTAAATTTTGTAAATTGTAAAACTGTGAGTTTAATAATAGAGCAAAATAGATAGATAATAATAGAGCAAAAAAAAAAAAAAAACTGTGTTCATGTGACGCGATCTATATATGCAAAATAGTTTTCATTCATATGGACAGTCATATATTATATAGAACTAATATGACTTTACTCTTTGTGAGCTAGAATAAAATGTTTTATATTCATATATTTTTTAAAATAAAAATACTGAAATTATATATATTTGTAAAGAAATTTGTAGCTTCCTTATACATTAGAATAGAACAAATTGTACATGTTTTAAATAAATAAATATATTTAGAATTCATATTCTTACTTGACAAATAACAACTGTATATGGTGGCCATCTCCCGCTTATCAACTTCAACTTTCAATTTTTGGGTTTCAAAGGGCAACAGTCGAGGAAGACCGAAGAACAATGAAAAATTTTCCATTAGCTAACGAAAAACTTGGCGAGCAGCAAATTGACGGCAAAAATTGTGGCTCAAGCAGTGGGGAAATTTATAGCATGGTGGAAGAAACTTTAAAAGAGTTGACCTCATCTACGAGACGGCGCTGAAGAGAGTCCAAGTGCTGTGTGTGCGAGCATAGACGCAGTCTGCCAAAATAAATGTTCGCGTCCCCGACGGAAGCGGAAAGCATGAGCAAACAGCTGCAATTGTTGCCTCGAGTAGCATGCGACACGTGTCCAAATAGATACACTCCAACTGGCGTTCAGATAAAGTGCCACCAATAAAACTGTAAATTTACGGCGCATATTTTGCCAAACTTATGTTGATAGCGGAGCGAGAGACTCGTCAGAGTCTGCACACTTCCCGCACCCCGAGTTCATCAAACGGAACGCCTTGACCCTGCGACACTTCTATTTAAGACTTTTGCCTGGCTGCTTGATCTAATCGCTTTCTGCACTTAATTTGAGCTACCCCAAAAACTTATCGCTGAAGCAGAGACAATTACAGTAAGTGACCAAATGCGAGGTGGCACACAGAAATTGGCCCAATTGCCGGGCAACTGGCTAACTTGAGAGCCCAAACTGAAACTGGCCCCATTCCAAGTGCGTCTAGTAAGTAGCACATTTTGCCTAAATTTAACGCCCCTCTCTGGTCCGTTAGTCTGTTGGTCTCGTTTCCTTGGCACCTTAACCCTTCGTAGGCGGGCAGACGCCTTAACCACATGTGTTTTTCCTCGTCTGAGTACGTGCTCTCAACTAACAGTGTCTGTTTGTCGGCCAGGAGTTGATGCTGGCAGGAGTCGCCTTTCCATTGCTCACTAACTTAACTGGCAGCATCTGGACCAAATGACTTTGTTAAGAGTTTTCGAAACGCAATTTTCTTCATTTCAGCTTCTTTCTGCCCAAAACTTGACACATTCCATCTCCCTCACTGCTTGCTGAGTGTCTCCAGCTCTCTGTCTCTGTCTCTGCTGCTGTCTCTGCTGCTATCTCTTTCTATCTGACTAAAGGGACAATGGCAGCAGGACGACGAATAAAAGTGTCACTTTCTATGGCAATTTCATAATTGCATAAGTGCAAGTGGTCAAGTGCTTTGCAATAGTTGCCTGAGTCTATCTGTGTGTGTGGGAGAGACTAGAATATGGCTCTCTGTGTGCCTGTGTGTGTCGGTGTGAGTATGTATATATAGAGTAGGAAAGTTGCCAAGGCATAAATTTTTATTTAGTAGCATACTCGCCAGACTTCTGCTACAAGTTACTTACAAAGTGAAGATGTGGATGGAGTGCCGACCCATTCTTGGAAATTCAAATGAATGAGCCGTCTCCTTCTACATTTCACATCAGTTTACTGCCTTAGGCAAGCTACATCACATAGGCATACTTATATTTAATGTTGCTGCCTTCACAATTAATTTATATTGTTGGCATTATATGGGGAACTTTTAAGCCTAGATTTTGTAATGCTTTTGTTTAGGGAGTAAAAGAAATTTAATGAGAAATATGAATAAAATATAATGATGAAATTAAGTTGGAGTTGCTAGATTTATTTATATATTTCTTGAAAGGAATAACTATTAACTGAACAAAAACGATCTGCGATGCTGCAAATAAAATCTTGAAGCAATATGCAAATTAATAATATAAATTGACAATTTAATTAAATTTTATAAATATGTAATAAGAAATAAAGTATAAAATATTATAATTTCAATATTTTGTTGCTTAAGATGAAATCTCTGTGAAATTAATGTATATTATTCAGATGCATATTATTTTACATAATTTAATTTTTCATTTATTCTCAATTTGTTCAGCTGCAGCAAGCGCAAGCGAGAGAGAGAGAGAGAGAGATCCAACTAAAAGTGCCTCTCTTATTGCTTATAATTATTTGCATTGCAATATAATGATTTCAGAGCATGTGTATTCGTTCCCACAGCGCATTGTCTAGATCGTACAGAGTCGGTGCTCTCAGCAGGAGCATAATGAGAAACCAAATAATGCACGACTCGTATCGACGCTCGGATGGGGTGTCGCGCTCTTACAAAATTATTTATTACTATATAATAATTGAGTAGTGATTTAGCTCATCTATTTCGACCTTAAATTAGTTCAACCAATTAAACATATTAAATGACCTTCGTCGATTTGTTGCTACTATACAAATTTATTTCTTTTGTTATCCAGTGTTCATAATACATGTTAAATTGATCTGTAAGTGAACTCTTGTCTGTTCATAATTAATTCTAAATGCTAGTAAGTGTCTTTGCTGTCCAGTATTATATTTCTATATGTTTTATAGTCAATTTACAGCCTTTGGTATTTGTTGATGCTCAAACTGCTGCAGTATTCAAACAATTCATTTAATTCTATTAATTATATTCTCACAAAGCCAGAGCTAACAGTAATTATAATGCTGTTCACTCCTGTTATGGAATTTGCTTAACTGTCGACTTATGAATTTCTGCACCAATCAAACGTTGCTTAGTCTCTCCTCGATCTACCAGCGTCGACTTAGCCTGATGAAGTCCAAGTGATGTGAGATTAAATTCGCATGTAAGGAATAAAGAGAATATTAAACGAATGACTGATTTCTCTTTGTATATACATATATGTAAATCTCATTATCATTGAAGTGATAAATTCACTTTTTCATTAGAATGGAAAAGGTGAATGAATTATGAAGACCTGTAGGCCGACAATTTAAAAATGCATCTTTGCCTCTATTATCTGCTTTCAATGTGCAAAATTGTTCTGCTCTAAGCTGCCCATCAATGTTCTATGCATTATGATTGCTGGCTTTGCAATCTTTTGTATTAGTAAACGTATCAGGGATGGAGAATGTGTCCATCAGCTTTGCACAAGTTCTCCAGTTTCACTCGTCAATATGTGTCAGCGGACAGTCGAGTATCTGGTGCCTTGGGCCAGCGAACAGAACTCAGCTGGGACTGAATGCTCATATCGTGCCGTGGGCGTGGCTAGCAACACGCATTGATTTCCATCAGTTGAGCGATAGTCTCTGGCAACGCGCTGTGTAATTTGATGGCAAACTGTGCGCCAATTTTGCCTAATTGCCAATCTAACCTGCAATCAATGACAGCGCTGTGACGTTCTCGATCTGCGAGTGCGAGTGTCCATGAGGGGTCGCCGCCTGCTGCGGTTGCGCTGGCACACTTGATTGCTTGCTTTTGCTTTGCTTTGGCCAACTTTTATGAAATATTTCGACGTGTTATCATCAGCAGTGAGGCAAAAAGCCATTTGCATGTGCAAATATCACCTTTGATGGCGCTTGGACCGGGACCGGGACCCAAACTCAGACCCGAACCGAAACGAACCTGAAACCCAAATTGCAATTGGCGGGCGTGTGAGTTGGTGTTTTGGTGTTGGCGTTTGTGTGTGGCTACGATTGCGTATTTTTTTCTATCTTCCATTTTGTGTGTGTGTCTGTGTGTGTGTGTGTGTGTGTGTGTGTGTGTGGCAACTGCCAAAAGTGTACACTCATCATCAAAGTCAAAGGACTTTGACTCCTCGATCACGCCTGAACGCTTGTCAGCGCTGAAAGCGATAAGGCAATTAGAAAATCGCCAACGTTGGCCAATGCAGGTGCCACGAAATAGCCAGCAAAATGACAACAAAGACTGAAAAAAAAAACAACCGTGTGTTTGTTTTGTTGTTGCTGTTGCTGTTGCTGTTGCTGTTGCTGTTGCTGTTGCTATCTCTGTTGCTGTCTCTGCTGTTGGTGATGTCAATTATTTAGATTTTTTGTCAATATGCCGCAGCTTGGCATGACGACGCGAACGTCACGAAGCTAATGGCCAACTTGCATTGAAGATGACTTGCTGCCACGCCTGCAGCTCACTGCACCACAGTGCAGCACCACCAGAAACGCCTACCACTGCCGCACCACCTCTGGTCACGGTCATTTTGGCCATTAGACTTTTGCTGCCGCTCATCGTTCGTCGCGAATTTCTTTTAAAATGTTTTCCTTTTATTTTCTGTTTTGAATTCTTTTATTTCTGTTTTTATTTTTTATTTTTTTGCAGTTTGCCATTTGTCTGCCGCTGCTGCGGGAAGTTGGTGTTTTGTTTAGATGAATATGCAAATATTTTCGGTGAAAGAGAAAAAAATGTGGTGGCAGGGCATGGCCATTTTGTGGACAGGATGTGCTGCCGCAGGACGCGCATCATTTCCGCTTAAAATGCAGCACAATTTGCCGTAAAAAGGATTTCGCCGGCACCCTCTATCTCTCTCTCTCTCTCTCTCTCGCCTTAATGTGATTCCTGCAAATTGAAAAACTTAGCAGGCGTCCATAATGACAACTGCAATATATACGCCGATCCGTCGAAGCCGTGGCTAGCTGCAACGGCAGCTGCAGCTTTGCTTGGTGCATTGTCCATTTAATATGCAGCGCATCAGTAAACCGAAAATCAATAAAAGTGCAAAATATTTCAAATGGCATCGAAGTCCACGCCATGCCACACGACTCGCGGCCCGTTCGCTTTTATGACTCCTCGAGGAGCTCAAGTGCTGCTGCTGACCAAGCAGCGAAGCGGCCGCCCTCTGTGTTGCGGCACCTTCTGTTGCAGCCAAAAACAAATGAAGTTTTCGTCTGTTGCTGCTGCTGGCGCTGCCGCTGTTGTCGGGTGAATTAAATGGACGCTTTGAATTTTTTACGATGCGCACTAAAAATCCAATTTAATGAACATTTAAGAGACACACACTCGCTCGCTGGCAAATGTCGTGTGCGCGGCACGTAAGCGAGCATTGCGATTACGTATACGTAATGTGAGCCTTGAAAAAAGGGCTGTCGCTGCCATATCCTTTTTAATGTAATTGCTTTTTTAAGAAATGCCGCTGCTGCTACTGCTGCTGCTGCTTATGATGCTGTCTAAGAAAACACCCAAACACCCATACTCGAGCTCAAATCACATACATAGAGAAGAATCATCATGGCATAGAAACAAGCAGAAAAGTAGAAAAGTTTTTGATAATGATAATGGAAATGAATTGCCAAGCGAAATGGGTGTCGGGTCAGCTACAGCAACAGCAGCAGCTACAGCTGTGGAGCGCAGTTAGCAGCTGTTTCGACCTCAGAAATCCATTTGAGAGGGTAGCACAAATTGATGCTTTGCACCCGCATGTGAAATCGCAATGAGAGCTGCCCTGCATTCAAAAGCCGCTTCTCCTTAATGGCCAATAATTATTATAAGCAGCAGCAGCAGGAGCAGGAGCAGCAGCAGGAGCAGGAAGCAGCAGCAATCACCGCCACGTTATCAGCACTGAGCATTTGCCAATTAGTTGGCATCACTTTCAATGCGTTGCCTTCACCAAAACTTTGCACTCGCCATTTGCAACTTAAAGTGCATCGAATTAAGGCGAGAATGGCAAATTGCAACCGCAAATTGTATTTGCTCAGTGGCACTGAGCATACTGCGTGGTAGAGGCTTTGCCACTCAACTCTGGTCTCTGGTCTCTGGTCTCTGGTCGCCCTGCTAAGCCAAAAGTCTTGACATAGGCCAGTCAATTATCAGCTGCCTTTCTATTTGCATGCACTGTAACTAGAAGCCAGCCGTTGACCCTGCAGCCCGCCTGCCGTTGCCTTCAAAATGTGATAAAATAAAACGAAAATTGCAACTTAGTCATGTACAACTAGTACACAATTAGCCCTGGCTGGGGGACGGGCCCATTGCCAGCTCTTGCCATGTGCATGCAAATATGCAAAGCCTACGCTCCGGATGGAGTCAAATGGCAAAAGTATTTACCTTTCACAGTTCTTGTCAATATACTCAAAGCTGAGAGCCCACACAGTCGGGCGGCAGCTGACCTTTTAGGCTGTGCCTCAAATGAGCCAAAGTTCAGTTGAGCGAAAGATCAATTTAATCAGAGTTATTTATTAAAGGAATATTTAGGGTTAAAGCCACCACTAGTATTGATGAACAATCTTTTTGACATAGATCGTTGGATTCTGTTCAACTCTGATGTGTCGGCTCACTTAGCGCACATTTGAAGATCGGATAGTGTAATGGATCCTAATTTTTGTGATATATGAATTTCGCTAATATACTAATAAACATAATTTATTTGCTTCTGTTTCTCAGTTCTGCAAATAAATATAAACTTTGTATAATAGGGAAAAAAATAAAGAGTAATGGCAAGCGATTATAGATGACAAAAAAATACTACATTGAAAAAATTAAATACCAACCAAATTAAATACTAGATTGATTTTCTTAAATCAATGACAATGCCGAGCTCATGTTAGCTTATGGTTTAATTTATAAATGAACATGAATAATATTATTTGTAGCGTATTTAGTTTAGTTATATAGTTTTGTTTATTGCAATATTTGCAAATCGAAGCAAATTTCCATTAAATTTTTATATCTATTCAGGTTTCAGGAAATGCAAATTGTTCAGGCATGAACACACCAAATATACAATATATATAAGATAATCGTATACATATATTTTCATGCATGAACATACATATATAAGCATATCCTACGCACTCAACTAGCAGGTAGTGCAGCATATAACCAAAAGGGCCACATGTGTGGACTATAAATAAACATAACACTGACCCTATCACTTAGCGATAAGATATACGAACGCTGAGCCTTACAAACTCAGCTGTAGACTAAGATAAGCAATAGACCAATGCTGAGACTTACAAACTCAGCACTATGTACACTAGATTTAAGGGTTGAAATTACGCATGAGTCTAGGTATAAAAAACCCGGACTCAGAAGAATAAAAGTTAATACTGAACTGAACACCAACGCAGTCACGTGTATTCGCACATGGTCCTTCGATCCGAACCACAAGCCTACCAAACACACTGAAGTAAAAAAAAAAAAATATTTTTGTGATTTTAGAGACTTATTAACTTTGACTTACCAATTCAAGCTGTGAGTAGAGGCACAGCAAGATCAACCAGGCGATCAAAACAAAAATACCTCCAACGGGTAAAGTCAAAGTGTAAGTCTAAACCCAAGCCTCCAATACATCAAATGAAAACACATTCCTATGCGAAGGGAGTTGGGCGTGGGAAGACGCAGATGACGAAAGCTGCGAAATATCGCCTCTAAAACCAAGCAACAAACAACCATGCAAAATGATTGACTACGAAGAAGATACCTTTGTCCAAAAATTGAACGGAAAAAACCGGTGGCTCTTCAAAGTATTTGAGACGGAGACAGCCCACATTATATGCGGAGACTACGAGGAAATATCCATACTTCCTAGCCAAGGCATAATAGAACTGTCCGCCGGATGCTCAGCCAGGATTGGTAAAATGAACATCATCACGCCACAGGAATTAGCAACTACAGATAGTGCGAGGTATTCCCCAGTTCTACTCAAAGTCGTCGATCACAACATCACATGGTTTCCGACACCACTTGATCATATCTACCTAAACAATTCACTGGAGCTACAAAAAGTACAGGAAGCATAAGGGACTTGCACCGCCAAAAGGTACACATTGATGATCTGGTCCTCCACACGATGAGTGGACACATCTCGATAGGGTTCACAACAATCATAATAATTGTAGTCGCCCTCTACATAATCAAGAAAAGAAACCAGCGACAACAGTGGCTGGCTGTCTCTTTCTCTGGCCCCCCGCAGAATGTTCAGGCATGAACACACCAAATATACAATATATATAAGATAATCGTATACATATATTTTCATGCATGAACATACATATATAAGCATATCCTACGCACTCAACTAGCAGGTAGTGCAGCATATAACCAAAAGGGCCACATGTGTGGACTATAAATAAACATAACACTGACCCTATCACTTAGCGATAAGATATACGAACGCTGAGCCTTACAAACTCAGCTGTAGACTAAGATAAGCAATAGACCAATGCTGAGACTTACAACTCAGCACTATGTACACTAGATTTAAGGGTTGAAATTACGCATGAGTCTAGGTATAAAAAACCCGGACTCAGAAGAATAAAAGTTAATACTGAACTGAACACCAACGCAGTCACGTGTATTCGCACACAAATAAAAGCAAGAACAATAAATAAAAAATTAAAAAAAAAAATAAAACTTTGGAAGCATCGTAAAAATACAAACAATACAAAGCTCAACTCTAATGCCAACACTAAATTCAACCAGGGTTCGCAAATAAGAATAAATAATTGAGACAATAAAAAATAGCAGCTAGTTCATATACAGTTGTGATATGTGTAATCTACGTATTACTACTTTTCAGATTATATATGTATGTATATATAACAGGTATGTAAATATGTATACAGTCGAGTCTCGATAATTCGTAATGGCAAGGGAACCGAATTTTTTACGAATTACAGAGGTTTTCGATTTACCGAGGTTTCCATTTAACGGCGAGTACAAAATCAAAATACGAAATGAAGGTGTTTTTATATTTCACGTCGTTTCAACAATTTTAACTTATTAAAAATGATTTTATTAATTCAAATTCAATTCAATATTATGTATTGAATAAAACATAAATAAAATCATATTTACGAAAAATTAAGATCTTAAAAAGCTTGTCATTTTGTATTGTTTTATGTTCTTCATAATTATTTTTTTTATTATGTTTACCAAGCTTATTAAATGATCAATTGCATTATTCGGAACGCTATGAGAACGTTTGCTTGACATTTTTATGAATCGTCTTCACGCTTCAAATAAAATGAGCAAACTAATGCAAATCCTATGAGAGAACGAAATTTCGCACATAAAGCAACAAAAAGGCGTCATGCGTCTGCGATACCTAACGGTAGTTTAACTTCCAGCAAAATCGAGAATTACAGAACTATGAAACGAAATTACGATTTATAAGAGGTTTCGTAACGAATTATAAGAGACAAGATCATGACCAAGTAGGCAGAAAAATTACGAATTAACGAGGGGACCAAAATGTATGGAATTTTTACGAATTAACGAAGTTTTTTCAAGGGACCAGCAGTTTCTTACTAAATATTGAGGTTTTCGATTTAGCGGGGTGCGAATTATCGAGACTCGACTGTATATAATTATCTGACTAGGCACTTGCCTAGATCTCCTATTCAGCCAGCGTGTAATGTGTAGGAGCAAAAGAGTGAAAGAGACTTTTATAAGCCTAATACTAATGCCGTTTCATTTCTGACTATCTCAAATTCCTCTTCGAATGTGTCACATCAGACTTGTAATCGCTTAGTGTTCAAATGATTTCGTGTAAATTATTTCCATTAACTAATAACTAAAGATTTGTGTCCATTTGATAATGAATTGTGAGCTGACTATCTCAAATTAGATATTTCAATTACTTAATCAATTCAAATGGAATTGCGGATTTTCTAGCAGCAATCACAACTATTTTGCTCAGTTCTAAGCTGCTCAAAATTTCTTAACTATAATTAAGATGCAGTGCACACACACACACACACACACACACACACACACACTCAGAGAGAGCGAAACAATGAAGCACACCCACACATGGGCACTTCACGTATGAGTAATCCGTAGTAATTGCATTAATAATTACTACTAATTTAACGTGTGTGTGTGTGTGTGTGTGTGTGGGTTAAGCTCTCATCACAATTTCTATGGACTTCGATTCGAGAGTTTCGTTTGCCGCTTAAATGTATGCCTTATTGAATACCGAGCTGCAGGCATCGATCGTGTGCCGCCCAAGTTTGGCAATTCCCTAGCCTCGTTCGTGGTGATGGTGATGGGGCAACAATGGTAAAATTAGCATGAGTTACTTTGTATATCCCTTGCGCAAATTTTGACACGTGCAGCTGGCTACGTCTTCAACGTCTTTGTTGTCGCCCCAAACGCTCGCGTTGCCATTGATACAATAAAGGACTACATATTGTGCCCACAAATGTTGCCGTAGAGGCTTGGCCCATTCCTATCCCAGTCCCTCTCGCTCTCCCTGTCGCTATCGCGGTTGCTGTCGCTGTCCCTCTCCCTGTCCCTGTTGCCTCCTGCCGTGTTCAGTTCTATTCGGTAAGTAGAATCAACAACACACAAGACGACATGAGAACGTTAAGCTTGAGCGTTCTACAGCGTGGCTTCTGTCATGTAGACATGCATGAGACCCCATGTGTGTGTGTGTGTGTGTGTGTGTTTCTGTGGGTGTGCGCGTATTTTCGCGTAATTTAAAACCTCGTAATGCACACTTTTGCCCCAGGCATTTAACTGACAATACCCTCACCACACACACACACACACACACACACACACGCCTGTCCGACTGCCATGGGCATAGGCAGGTGAGCTGCTTCGCTTACTCTGTGCCGTTGCTTTTCGTTATGTACACAAGGTGTCAGGCAACGGTTAAGCTTTACTTACCACGCCGAATTAAAATGGCAGCAGGGCTCAAGGCTCAGGGCACAGGACTCAGGGTTGCGGCGCCTGACCCAACTCCTTAAAGTGCTGAGATTTCCAGCTGTATTTCCATGACTCATTCTCTGTAATGGGAAGCACTTTGAAAGCATTGCCAATTTTTCATTTATTCTCATTTGGAATTTTCCTGTTCAGCTGAAAACTGCTTATTTGATGCAGCCGAATCCATGCGGCTGTCATGTAGAACAAATTGTTTTTAGTTTAACGCCAAGTTTCAGTTTCTGGCAGTCGTTGTAGTATATCATTTCTTCATGTGCAGCCTTGGATTACTTTCAAGAATTTCGCTTAGGCAAACACTGGCAGCGACATTGACACCGCGACTTGCCAGTTGCCACTTGCCACTTGCCACTTGCCTTAACAATCGCTAAAAGCAAAGTGACGGCAAATATTCAAATATGTTTTTGATCTGATTTGTGCTCGCCCACCCGCTCACCCCATTCACTGCGGCGCTCCTGGGCTGCTTTATAATCTGTCCGTGTTGTTGTCAACAGCAACACTTCAACCGCTGCCATTAGCGGCTGCAGCAACGGCAAAGGCAACACAAAAATAACATCAAACACTTTGAAATCGAAGACTTTTTGCTAGCCCCTGCGACTCGTGCTGAGTGTTGCTTTTCACTTTTCCAACCGTAAATTGCCAGCAGCTAAATTTGCGGTTTGCTTTTGTTTTTTTATTATTGTTTTTTTATTTGCTCGTTTTTCCCCCTTCGATTTTCGTTTTCTATATACCAGGTTGAGTGTACATGTTTTTTTATTTTCTGGTTTCTATTGATGCTTTCCAAAGTTCCAGCTGCTGCTCCTGTCACTGTTTACATGGCTGTTGTTGTTGCTATTGCTTTCCTTTTTTTTTTTTTCTTGCTTTTGTTTTGGTTTCGGTTTATTTCTGAGCACACTCGCAAAATGTTTTGGTTTTGTTTGTCTTTTGCAACTTTTTCCACACGCTTTCTTTCTTTCCTTGCTTGCTGGCTTGCTGGCTTTTAATTTGCACGCCACAATTACCATGGCCACCCCGAAATGCAGCGGCCACAATTAATTACAGTCCTGATATCATGCCACTGCCACTGCCGCAGTCTCAGTCGCAGTCGCAGTTACAGCCGCTACCGCCGCAGCTGCGATAAAACTTTGCCAAATGTAATTTTAACAAAACCGCATCGCCGCCTGCTCAAGACAGTCAACTCTGCCGGCGACCGCCAGCCAAAAGCCAGGGCCAGATCTTGGCTGAAATCAGCGTTGGTTAGTTTTAATTACAGCAATTGAGCCCATGCCGTTTGGGCCAAACTCTGTTCCATTCAATGGCCCAATCAGATCAGCAGAGTTTTCCTCCTTCCACACATCGTTTATGCTGCGTGTGGCGCTTGTACACATCATAAATAAGTTATTGATTAGTTAAACGAATCAATTTCAATATTGAAGCATTAAGGGACTATTACTTGTTATTGATTTCTCCTTCTCTATTTATTTTTCGCTCTCTCGCTAATTAAACTCTTAGTTGCTTAAGTTAATTTTTTAAGTATATTATTTTATGTAAAATTTAGAAATCATTTATATATATTATTTATTACAAATTGCTTTCAGACAAGCTATTTAAATCAGTTTTTAAATTATATGCTCGAATAGTTCAGCTGATGTCACACTTAGAATTTGTATTATATTTTTTCTCACATATTTTCACCCTCTATTAATATTTATACATAATTTAAAGTTGAACGAATGGGTTGTTTCTGTAATATGAATTTGTTTGATTTATTGGCAATCATTCGTTTTAATTCAATTTAATTAAAGTTACATTAAATGATCTTTTATTCAAGGAATTTTTAATTTGTTTCTTCTTTTTTTCAATTTTGCTACTTTCTTTTATCGAACTTACTTAGCTTACATTAAAATATATTTATTTTAGTGAATTTTTTATTTTTAAAATATTTTTCAAAAATATTTCAAGGCTCTAAAAGAACTTTAAATTAAATCAGCATTTATTGTAATTTATTTTTATTTAATTGAAATAGGTCTCTATGTTTTCTCAAATTCAACAATACTTTTGTAAATGTTTTTCTAGATTGCCACTGCTGTTATGTCATTAATAAAAGATAATACGTAATTATAAATAAAAAGCGCAAATTTAGATTTAGATTACGAGCTGGATTTGATGGAATCTCCGCTCTTCTTATGCCGTGTAGCTTTTGGCGCACGAGCAACGATGGTTAGTTTTTCCTCGTGCTCGCAGTACAAACCGAACCACAAAACATGATCAAGCTGAGGTGCTGTGAGCATGAACAAATGTATTGAAGAATATTAAGTTTTTATAATTACTAAGAACGGCACTTAAAGTTGGATAGTGAGAGTGACATTTGCAGCGGGAATATTGATCTTGAAGTTCTGCTTCTATTTGTGCTCGCTATCACTGAGCGACTAATCTAAAGTGTTTACTTTATATTGGTGATCCAATCCGCTAGTTTCAAATAGAATATTTTGTATATAATAATAGGTCAGTTGCTCAGTTGCTAGTTTGACTAAAACATTGGATGATAAGATGTGAAAGTAAACTGGTCAATTTGGGGATTTATTTTAAAGTTGATAAAATTCAATGAATAAATAAATCAATAATAAAATAATAAAAGAGATAATAATAAATATACACTAATATATAAACTAATCAAATCTTTAGTATCTTCTTCAACGTCTTCTTGCAAAAACGTTCTAGTGGCTGTAGAGTTTGTAAAGTGATTATTATTATATTGAGTCTCTTGTCTATAAGTATTTTGTTCTTCACTCAAAGTTTTATGTGCATCAAATATGGATCTTTCACTCTTTCATATACATATGTATATGTATGTTGATATATTTCATTGTCTCATTTGATACTTTCGATATAAATTTAGTCCAATAAAATAAAAATAAATCACATTGAGAAATTTTTGAGCATATAAAGAAATTTCTATTACGACTTTCCCCTAAGGGCCAACACTTTGAAATCATAGTGAGGAATAACATTTAGCTTGCTCGCCCTTCAAATCTCTTACAACGACTTGCATTTTCCATCTTTCAGATAGACAGATACTTACATACTTTGGTCCATCAGTTTGTCAGCATTTGAAATTGCGGTCAGCTCTTGGCCGAGTTATTAGGCAGCAGCGCAAGCCAGCTAGCTAAAAGCTGAGCTGAGCATCTTAATGCACCTTTTTGCGATATTTTATGGATGGCTGTGTTGGAGAGCTATCCGATAATGTGTCAGCTGTCGAAACGGTTCAAGCAGAGCGTAAAGTCAGCTTGTCAGCTTAAAGTTTATAGACGTTCGTAGGGCTATCGCTTTAAAGAATTATTTATAATGAAATAGCTCAGGTATAAAGAGTGGAATAAATAATGGTCATAATAATGAAAACACGTTTAGCTTTAAACTTGTTATTAGCTACGTTTTGCTATTGCAGGCGAAAGGCAACGACCTGCCACTCACAGCAACTAGCTCAAGCGGAGCCACGCAGTCAGCCAACCAGCAACGAACCACCCAACCACCCAACCACCCAACCACCACCAGCTGCCCCGCTTTGTCGCACCTGATGTAGGTGTGCTTGCTGTTTGTTTGTTGTTTGCTGTGTGCGGACCACGCCCACTTTTTACTGCATTTAATTCTCCAGTGAAGTATTTAATTTTATGACACGTTGTGTATTTGTATGCGTATCCTTAACAGCAGCAACAACAACATTCAGCGAGCGCAGTCCGTTGAGTACAACAAATATGAAATGACTGTCATTTCTTGCATTTAGGGGCACTTTGGGGACTACTTTGCAGCATGTAACACCCAATACTTGCACACACACACACACACACACACAGCTGGCACACACACCTTTGCGATGCTATTGTAGTTGTGCCTGGTGCCTCCGGTTCTGCTGGCATCATTAGCGTTAACGTTATGTATCATTATATTATGATGTTCAACTACGCTCTTTTCAGGCAGGCGACAAGGCAGGCGAGTGAGAGAGGGAGGCGAATGTGGCTAGTGAGGAGCGCAGAGTGAAAAGTGAAGCCAAAGTGTGGGGAGCACCACATGCCATGCTTATCGCATAATTATGCAGCATATTAATGCTTTCTTTATACCTCACCTCTCACGTCCTCTGCGCCGCTAACTCTTTTGATATTCATTCATATGCAAAGTTTTATGGCAACGTCTATCTACCTACCCCTTTGCCACTGTTTCATAACTTCTTCATTTCATTAAGACCTGTCTGCCTTGCTCATTAGTGGCTCACATTGGGCATTAGGCAACGGGCAGGGAATAATTTCACACCTTCTGGCTGTTTTAATATCTCTGCTCGAATTTGTAGAATTTTATTTCAACAAATGCCTGGCATCTGGCATTTGGCATCTGGCGCAAATAAACATTCAAGCTGAAGATCAAGTAAAAGAAGTTTACAATGCAGATCTATTGTTGCATAATTTATTTATAATTTTATTAAGCTGCCATTTGTTGAGCATTGCCTCTGCTCCGCTCCATTTAGCGCTGTGTAATTCCACATTGGCTGCCTTCCATTGTGAGCAGATAAATTAACACTTTTATAATTTGCACTTAATTAAAACTTTAAGCTGGATGGAAGCTGGCAGAAAAAAAAAAAAAAAAAAAAAACATCGACGCGCCAAATGAACCTCAATGCGGAGCTGAAAAAGTGAAACGGGCGCATTGCGAATGCTCAAATAGAATTTCATTGCATTTGGCTGGCATCCAAAATAGAGCAAAAGTTGAGCTCGTCGACTGCCAGGGCATGCCAGAGAGCATGCCAGACTTACCGGCCGCCACTTAGCAGCACGTCCCGCGGCCTCTGCGCTCGTCATAAATATTTATGCGCCGGCGTTGCGCGGCCTTTGCCAAATGCAATGAGGATGGCGAAAATGAACAGCAGGAAACGTAAATGAAACTAAAATCAATTTGGGGCCTGCTGATAGCAATCGTTGAGATTGAGATTAACGGGGAGCACACAGCACACAGCACACAGTAGCCAAAGCGTATGAAATTTCATAAGGTAAATATTTGGCAAGAAACACGGAAGCGAAGCGAATTACCATTCCATGTATCTTAATTTGGCAGAGCGCGAAAATGAATGCCAACACGCAGAATATTACGGACGGGCCCTGCTCTATGCCAGGCTCTCAAGGGGTCCGCAGCTGGGGGAGCTGGAGGGATGGAGCGAATGGCTGCTGCCTTTTTTGGACCAGCCGTTGGGGATAATGCATAAAATTATGTAAATATTCCAAAATTATCATTTAATTTCTAAAATTGTTTATGTTTATGTACGGTAATAAGCAACCGGCAGCAGTCATAACCATCGAGCCCCCTCTCATCCCCCTCTCTTTCTAGCAATATATAAAAAACCCATCAGCCGTGCCACTTCAGCGCACTTCAACTTAATTAAAAATTACTTTACAGACGCCAAATACTTTTAATTATTTTGGGTTCGGCGGTCGAATGCTAAGAAGCCATTGTGTACATTTCCAGCCCCACCTCGCTAAATTTCACCCTCCACACGGCCCCCCACACCACACACCCCACACCCTCGTCTGGCTACACTGCATCACGCTCGATATGAATACCAGTGCGAGCTAATTGTTGTTGTAGCTGACATTGAGCGGAGGCTGAATGTTATTTTTGCATTAAGTTGCCAAAAACGGACAGAAATCAATATCATATGTATGTATATATGTCTATATTTTTAATAAAATTGCCCCCAAGCCGGGCCAGAGCAACTCTTTTGTGTTGTTTAGGCAATAAAGCAATTTATACAAACCGCGGGCGATGCCATCGACGCAGTTGATGGCTGGCTCCATTGATTTTCCATTTGATTTTATACATTTGTTTTTATGATTTGCCTGCAAATCGAAACACTCAACTTGAATCGCGTTCGGTAATGGTTGATTGCGCGATGGGGGGCACTGCTACATGCACCTTGCTTTCATTCTGCCCCCACCCAACCGCATCCCTAGCAACCTCTCATTTATGATTGTACTTGCTCTTGTTGCTGTTGTTGTTGTTGCTGTTGTTGGCTGGCTTCTGCTGAAAGGGGTCACAGCGCCACGTGATTCGCATTATTTGCAATTTTGGCTTTTTACTTGTTTTTGCTGTTTTTGCTCGTTTCTTTGACGTTTTACGCGTCTGAATTCAGAGGATTGACATGCGGCAAATGCGGGTATGCAATTTCATAAAATACAAAAGTCTGTAAAAACAAAATAAACAGCAGCATAGCTAAAAATAATATTTGTATGAATATTTCAAAAATGTACAGACTCAACTAAATGCAATACAAAGCCCTAAGGGGAAAGGGACTGTCTGTCATATAAGACTTTTTCCCTAACGAAAAGTCAAAGATTGTAAAATATTCCGTAGATGTAGATGTGGGATATAGTGAATTTTTAAAATGTAATCTGCTCAAATATCAATCAATTGCCTTTCTCAAATTCTCCAGAGTTTCCCACGTGGAAAGAAAATATCCTGAATTTGAGAATGTGTCTGCATTATTATGGATTAATAAAGATTTTTAGGCAAGCAAATCATAAGCAAATTAATTTTTTATTATTCTATTATTCATTTAACTGTCAAATTGTTAATAAATATACAAATAATTAATAAATATAAAAATTTCAAAATATCAGCTTAAATTTTCCAGCTTTTATACCCTGAGCCCCAGTGAAAATGGAAATCAGGGTCTAATGGTTTTGTTAAATGTATGTAACAGGCAGAAGGAGGGCCGTGGCCAGACCCCGATAGAGTATAATATTATGATCAGCATAAAAAAAAATAAGTGATCTAGCCCTGTCCGTCTGTCCGTCGTCCCGTCCGTCCGTTCGTCCGTCGTCCGTCCGTCCGTATGTATGAACGCCGTTCGATTGCCGAGATACAAAGATAGAGAGTTCATTCTTTTTGTGTTAGGTTCGTATATTGCAAGCGAGTACGAGTTTGTTTCAGAATTCGAGACTTGTATATTGCCCAAAGTACGATAAACGAACTTATGGAAACATGTTATAAAATTCTAGCTAATCATCTTTAGAGTTAGAGTCTCAAGTTTCTGCAAAGATATAGTAACAATTAGTACATTTCGTGTGTTTTGTCAGATTTTGGTATTCGTCCCCACTTGCCCCACCAACCCCCCAAATGTGAAAAAAATGCATTTCCAATACTAGAGGACAGCAGTTGGTTTAGCATATAATTGAATATTCGAATCAAATCTGAAGAAATCAATACGATGGCCATCTAGAAACAGAATTATAATCATCAAAAGGTTTCTCTCAAACCACCATTGCGACGCAGCAGCAAAAGCAGATGAGACAGCAAGACGCTGCAATGATTACACATGCATACACACATACGACATGCCTCAAGCGTAGATCAGGCGTTCTATGTGCGCAGAACGATCGAATAATTCTGGATATTATTCGTTTCGAGAAGGGCTTCAGGGTATTTCGTAGTAGAGCAGTCTCGACTAAAGCTTTCTTACTTGTTTTTACAATCTTCTTGACTAATTCTGCATTTAATGAACCAGAAGTTATGCTACATCATAATTATTTAATACCAATCAATGGAATGCTGTGACACACTCTTTGGGGGGGGAAACACGAGTAATTAAATTCTACAAATTTGCAACTTGAATATTTTTTTTTTTTTTTTTTTTTTTTCTTTTAGTCTAAAATGTATTTTATACAACTCGAAATGTCATTGTTTGCAGTTTAATAAAGCAAAGCAAACATTTCAGAATGTGATTGGGACTCGGCGTTGTCTGCTTTCAGAGAAATATCCTTTCAATAATCTTGATGACTTTATATAATAGATATAATTACTTTGAAGATCTAGAGAGCTAGACAACAAAATAGTAGCAACAATGATGAAGTTGGTCAGTCCGGCAAAACAATCAATTTAATATGGCGCAGAGTCTGAAATAGAATAGAAATTCAACTGAGAGCTGTTTCCAATTGTTTGAGAGCAATTGTTTGCTTTGTTCCACATCAGTTTTGGGTTGAATTTTCGTTGTCAGGTGTGGAATTGAATTGCTTGTAATTTCCTTCGCCTGACCATTAGATTTGATGCAACTGACAAGCGTATGTGCGCGCCTCAATGTGAGAACTTTATGACTTGGCAGCTTGGCTAAGTGCGTGGCTCAAGCCTTTGTTCACAGCTGGCAAATGTTGGAGGAAACCTTTTGCACCTGCCAAAAATAACCAAAAGCACAAAAAGTGAAAATATAAACGGAAAAAAGACACACAATACACAATGTTAGCCTGGCACTCAAGTTGCCGGCCAAATGTCGAGCACTTTTAATTAAAAGTAATGTCATACAATTCCATTACACTCGGCCCCGAAATGTGTGCGAAACGCATTTACATATCAAGCTGGCAGCTCTAGCTGTGTGAGTTGAGTAGCACAGGATGTCTCCTGTCGCCTGTCCAACGGCCACGCTCTCTCTCTCTCTCTCTCTCTCTCTCGCTCTCTCTCCATCTCTTTCTCTATGTCTCTCTCTTTTACCGCACACTCTGTCATTGCCTTTGCATTGTCATTTGTATTTGTTTTATATCCCTGCCGGCAGCGCACTTCAAATGTGGCCCACTGGCAAAGTGACAACAAAAGTAAATTAATGTGCGTGCATATACATGTGCCCAGCCGCAGACCTAGTCAAAGCCAGCCCAGGCCCCAGGACTCAGGCAGCAAGCGCAAACCCCAAACTCATGCCCAATTGCTCGTACCCAAGCCCTCCCTCCCTCTCACTGTGTGTGTGTGTGTGTGTGTGTGTGGTTTTTGTCGTTGCTTTTACAGGTAATTTATTGCATTCTAACATAATGGAAAACATTTCTGGTAGCCTTCTATTAGACGCAGAGTCAACGACGCGTCGTCGACGCCGACAAGGACAAGACATTAACATTAAGTTTATATTCACACACATCAGCTGTCGTCGGGTTGATCACCTGACCCAGTTAGTGGGGGGCCAGCATTGAGGATTGGCTTCATTTCGAGCATATTAGATAGTGACATCAAATATAAACAAATTGCCGGCTCATACGTTTTCATTTCATTTGATGCGTTTTGTCACATGCTTCAGCTGCTTCAGCTGCCACCTGCTGCCTCTCACCAAGCTCCCATGGCCAGCTCCGTGCAATCGCTGCCAAGTTGCCATCGATAGCTTACTTAAAAACAAATTGACATTAATTGAAGGCATGCCGACGGCAAACACAACGAAATAAATACGACTAACGACAACTGGCCATGGAATGTGGGCCATCAGGCACGGCGACTTCTGGCTCCTGGTCAGGGCCAGCACAATACGTTTGCTCAGTTCTTCGGAATGGCCAACGGGCGCTGGGTTGGGGCCAATGGCAAAGCCAAAAGCAACAAGCCATCTGTCGATATTGGGGCGGCTGTCCATGTTCTCAACATGGCAAATTCAATTGTCGTTTGATGCGGCAACACAGCCAGCCGCAGTCAGCCGCAGCCAGCCGCAGCAAGGTGCAGGATTTGTATGGAGGCGTGCTGCTAGTAGTCAGGCAGTCGGTCGCATATTTGCGCAATGCTTTGGCATTCACCTGATGAATTTATCACAACGTGTGCTCCAGTCGAAGAGACACAAGACTCGAAGAAACCACCAAGCCAACTTGTCAGGCCCTGGCTCGGCTTGCCTTGGCTGTTGCTGTTGCTGTTGCTGCCTGCTAAATTGGTTTTCTTTTTGTCAATTGGGGATTTCGATTGTTGCAAAGAGGCCACAGCGACGACATCGGCATCGAAGGTGGCCGGAAAGGAAAAATGCCAACATAAGTATTAAGTTAAATAAAATAAGAAGAATAACGGCTACAGGCAAACCATTTGCCCTGCCCCCGCCCCTGCCACTGCTTGTGCCACAGCGATATCAAGGCCCGTCGAGACAAACTGCCTGCGCAAAGTTAAGCTTAAGGGCACAAACATCAATGGGGTCAGCTAATGCTGCTGCCCCATGACCAAACTCCAGTGTCAAAGCCATCTCAATTGAGTATTGATAAAGTTGAAAGCAAAGAAAATTTTCGCTGGCTTCTGTTGTGGTCCACCGTCTGGTGTCCTTCGTCCGTCGTCCGGCGTTGGTTGTTCCACCCCCAGGGCAATGAGTAAACAATGACATAATGACAAGTGGCGGAGAGTTTAAGTGATAAATAATTAATTGATTTCTGTTGCAACAATAGCGAAGAGCGAAAAGCGAGAAACGAGACGGACGAGAAACGAGAGACGCCAAGTCGCAAAAAGCGCGCGCACAAAGCACTCGAGTGGCTGAGAATCAGGCTAAAGAAAGCAAAAGAAGTTCAAATCCAACAACGAGATAAGTTAAAAGGTAGATTAAGATAAATGGTGACTCGTTCCAGCGCCAAACGACTCTTTGCCCACTGTCGCAGCTGCCCAGCCCAGCCCAGCCCAGCCCAGTCCTGCTCAACAGCACCAAATACATCCTTTCCATCTTAGTTATTGTTGCTGTTGCTGTTGCTGTTGTTGCTGGTGTTATTCTTAAGCAGAAATTCGTTGGCATGCCTGTTTGCTGTGTTGTTCGTTCGCTTGTTTCGCATAATAAAGCAGCAGTTGTCGAATGAGAAAAGTGAGAATTGAGAAGCAGCTTCCAGCCAGCTCGGGCCAGCGCCTGGCGGCTCTCTGGGGTCCGGTTGGCCAGTTGTGTCCTTTTTTTTTATTTTTATTGCCTCACCGGCAGTTGGCCCGTTTATTTCTGCTAGCATTTGATTTTGGAATTGCTATTTTTATGCGTCTGAGCCGCGCCAATAGATAAAACATAAATGAGTTGAGCCTAATTCCCCAGCGAGCCTGTAATGACGTCCTCTAATTATGTCCTTTAGCCGCCTCCCCAAAGGCAAGCGAAGGCAACTGCGTAAAACTGAAACATTTGAAATATTCATTTGTCTGAAATAAAAGCTGTAAATGGAAAAAAAATATAATATAATAAATAAATAAAACATAAAATAAAATATAAAAATAAAAATAGTTTTTTCTTCTATACATAATAATCTTAGATTTAGTGAGTGATGGCAGAATATAAAAGGTTTTATTTTATAATAAATGCAACAGAAAGATGAAGTGGTTCTAGATATTATTTAAGGTATATACTATAAGGTGTATTTTTTTAGGTTTTATTTTGAATATATTCCTGCAGCATTGATTGTTCAAGAATAAGCATGAGTATGGCTTAAAATTGATATAGATATTATATCCTGGAAAATCGATTCCAGAACTTGAAGGCAAAGAAAAGAATTTTTGATGATAGGGAAGTTCTGCATTTTGGGAAAAATATTCAAGATTTTATTGACGGTCATCTCACGACTGCGGGAGAGTAACTTTCGATCATCCCCAACATTACACATTCCAGTATAGAGATAAAGAAAAGTTTTGTGAATTTTTCAAATAACAAATAATACATGATTAGTCTAAATCAGTCAATCAAACAGAATAATACTTTGTAGCCCATGCATCGATACTCTGGCTAAGTTTTTACAAAATTACTAGAAGATCGAAATAGACAACGACATATGTATATGACATGTAATCGTTTAAGATACCAATTCATATACCCACTTACCCAGAGATAATATCATAATTCTTGTCAATTATCAGTTACATAGATATACTAAGCAGAGATTTGTTCAGCAGATATGTGAGCAAAATACTCGATATAATTTCAGCTCAATATTTATAGATATAATTAAATATAATTTGGACTCAAGGCATTAATTGGTAGAGCATTTTCGGTAATCGATGCATCGATTTCATAGCACGCTCAGTGTTCGGTGTTCAGTTGACCTTTTGTACAAAAGACCCGAAATACTTGTGTTTGCCGGTGGAGTCCGCGGCGTATGCGTAATATTGCTGTGTGTAATGTCAGTGGCTGTTTAGCGATTGTAATCTTGGATAATAAAGCATATAAAAAAAGAAGAAAGTGCAGGTGACACAGCAAATAGGCAAAAAGTCGGCTGCTTTATACTGCGGCGTCGGCGGCTATTCATTAATTTTGGACACGCGAGCCCAAGACCCCAAAACGGATATAGACTATGGGGCGTGAGCGCGTGCACACACACAGAGACACAGACACACAAACAAATAAACACTGTTACGTCTAATGCTTTCATGTAAGCCACACATACACATATACAGGCGTAAGTTGTGCTTGTGCTTGGGATTGGGATTGGGCTTGTGCTTGGGTTTGTTGTATTGGTTGAAGCCCGCTCCCAAGTGAATAATTTGTTATCAGCGCATAATCAACGAGACAACAAACCAGCTTAGCCTGCCGTTGTTACGCAGCGCAGAAAAGGTAAACAGAGACACCGAAAGCCACCAATAAACATACACATACACATTCACATACATATATATCTATATAACACACATTCAGGCCGTAACAAGAAAAAAAAAAGGTGAGGTCCTCGCAATTTTACTTAACACTGCCACGCATTTGGGCACCCAACACACACGCACACACACACACACACACATGTATTTATGCATGCACGAATGTATGTATATATATATGTGTGTGTGTGTTTGTTGTGTAGAAAAAGGCTGCCGCCATCAAAATAATTACGATACACGTCGACATGCATGCACATGTACTGTGTTCGAGTACCATTGTTGTTGTTTGTGTTGTTGTTGTTGCCGCACTGAGTGCGTTTATGTGTAGCAATGCGTGTGCACAACAACAAAAAGTCATTTAGTTAAAAACCTGACTTTTTATTTGCGCTGCGGGCAGCCCCCAAAGTTCAGCTGTGGCACCCAGTCAGCTCAGTCAGCTCAGTCAGCTCAGTCAGCTTAGTTAGCTCAGTCAGGGTTCCTCGGGTTCTGGGCACTGGGTTCGGTTGCTCGCGGTGCTCTTCTGGCCAACCAGGCGTTGAACACTTCATCAACTCATCAGAGCGCGCCCTTTTTTGCATGTCCTTAACCGTTTAACATTGCCCCGCCACGGTCATGAGCTGCCATTTGTTGTTGCCACTGTGGTTGTGGCTGGCTTTTCTTCTTCGTCATCATCTTTTTTCTCTTTTTTTTTTTTTTCAAGCTTATATTTACGTTTCTACCAACAACTCCAAGCAACAGCAACACTCGGCCACAAACCAAACATAAAATACACAAAATTACTCTTATGAAAATTAATAAGTTAACTTTTTTTTCTGAGCTCAGGTTTCCTCCAGAGCGTGCGTGTAATATATACATATATATATATGTATATATAAATATGAATATATATACTCCTTGGCGTTACAGTTCGTATACACATATGCCTGTCTATAAGCTTTTTTTTTTTTGCTTCATTTGAACGCATTTGCTGAGTATAATAAAAGTAATTGAAATTAAATGTAAAGAAACGTGTTGCATGTGTGTATGTAAATGAGTGGATATAGCAGGTGTGAGTGTGTGTGCGCGCACTTCGTTTGCTTCTTTAAATTAATCCCTAAAGTAATTAGAAAAAAAAAAAACAAACCAACCGAAAATTCCAAGTTCCAGACGAACAGCCAGCGCAGACATCGATATTAGAGATGGGCACGTGCCGTGTGCAAATTCGTGAAATACAAATATGGCACTTAGCTTTAGCGACAAATAAATCTGACACGCTCTCATCTCTAGATGTAAGCGAAAGGGCTCAAATGGCCAAAAGGTTCGTGTTAAGTGCATATTTTGTACGCGGTTGCGAAACTTAAGCTGCGAGTCGAACGATAGCAAACGCAGCTCAGGCTTAGAGGGCAGCCCAAACTCCCTGAAACTGGGCGTCGCGTCGTTTCTCCTCTGACTTTGTATGGAATAAAGCTTTTTTGAAGTGTATGTCGAGCCGAGTGGCTTAAATGTCCAAGTAAGATTCCTGACATGCTTTGAAAAGGATATTGGAAACAAAATTGAATAAATTAAAATTTGTTTCTTATGTTTGTCTACAAAATTAGACGGGTTACTGTGCAAGGTAGACGGCACTTTGTGAAATTTTACGAAAAATTCTAATATAAATTTAGGAATAACCCCATTTAATTTCGTTTATTGTTTGCCTTTTGATTTAAATACCTTTAATGGTACTTAGATGAGTTTGCTTTTTTCTACAGATTTCTGCAAAGTTAGAAGAATTGTAAATATCTAAAAGTATTAAGCGTTGCATAATAAATATGTGAAATTCAAATGGAATGGATAAGCTCACATACACTTGAATATTTGAATATTTTATGTTTAACATTTTGATGGAAACGGTCTCAAGAGATTCCCGCAGTCGCCGAACTCATTGGGTGCCACAGCTCCAGCAACGCGAATAGACTGACAGCTCATTTAATCCAGCATTTCTAATCTGATCTAATATCAATAAGAGTCTACGACTGAAAAAGATTTCGTTATCTAGCACATATTGTAGAAGAGATTAGAATAAGTCTTGATTCAATTTAATATAGATAAGCTGACTTAAAGGTAAAGTGACTAAATCAAGATTAAAGCTGAATGCGCCAGACAGTCGAAAACAATGAACTGCAATAAATTAAACTGAAAAGATAAAAATAAAAAAAGATAAAATAATAATAATAAATGAAATTTAAAAAATTTTCTAATAATTATACAAATAAAATGAAAACTATGTGACAGCTAACTTAAAAAATTATATATGTTTAAATAAAATATTGTAAATAGTTTTATTTTACGAAACTGATACTTATGTTAGTTTATTACAGATTAATGAAATACGTTCTTTGTAATTGAAAAAAAAAAAAAATATTTCTTGAGTTGCCTCTTCAGTGATGCTTATATTCTAATATTATATATTGCGCTTCATTTTATGTATTAATTAATTGACGCATTTTCTTTAATAAGAACTCTAAATAAGTAAATAAAGTATATTTTGTTATATTATAGTTTAATTTAATTTAAACTGATATAATGCTGATCTGGGCCAAGTAAAGAGAAATGATCTTTATTGTCATATCAAACACTTTCATTTATTTTCCTTTTACAGCTAATTTAAGTTAATTTATTATTATTTTATTTTAATTTAATGTATTACAAAAAGTAATATATTCAATGTTTGATGTGCTTGCATTGCAATTGGTTGGTTAATTGGTAAGAAAGTAATTTCGATCTTTTTATACCCTGAACCCATGGAAAGTGGGAATTCAGGGTATAATGGTTTTGTTAAATGTATGTAACAGGCTGAAGGAGGCGTGGCAGACCCCATAAAATATATATATTCTTGATCAGGGTGACGAGAAAAGTTGATACAGCCATGTCCGTCTGTCCGTCCGTATGAACGAACGCGTCGATTTCCGAAGATACAAAAGCTAGAGAGTTAATTCTTTTTGTGTAAGGTCCGTATATTGCACGTGCAGCACGAGTTTGTTCCAAAAAGGCGATAACTTGTATATTTCCAAAGTTATCGATAAAACACTTTATCGACAATCAGTTATACAATTATATCTCGTTCATCTTTAGAACTAGAGTATCCAAGTCTTCTGCATATATATAGACACTAATTTATTACAATTTCGATTTTTGTCAGACTTGGGATTCCGGTCGGACTATTTTTGTGCATATATAATTTTTTAAATGATAAGATAAGATTATATACATGGGTAAACTGTTGCAGTAGCATCACTGAGTTTTGCAGTTTCCACAGCAGCAATTAAACCTATGTCAAATTCTACATATGCAAGTGCCACAGCAGAGGGGAGGCAATGCTGGTAGTTGCACACGTTGCTGTTGCGCCGCATTTCCGGCTTGTTTATTTTAACTCTTGGCCGAGATGCAGTGCTGCCTGCAAATGCAGCGAAAGTTGCATTCGCTGAAGCACGGAAATTTCTTTACCCTTCTCACATTAAGTGTCACAGTTTTTGGCTTGCTCGTAACTTTCCAAAAAAAAAAAAAGGAAGAGTTTATATGTTTTATGAAAAACAACAAATACGTAGAGGAAGAGGCATAAAGTTATGATTGCCTGCGGAAGCGGAAACGTTTTGGCAGCGTGTGAAATGCCAAGCCACCAAAAACTAAAATTGTCGCGCTAAAAAAGTTACGACTGTCGTTAATTTCAGGCCGACCTCGCCCATGAGAGCTGAGATGACAAAATGAAACACAAAAAAAAAAAAAAAAGAAAAGAATGAATGGAACTTTGACTCCGGTTTTATAACTTCAGCTTTGTTTCGTCATTCGGCATGAAAATCTAAATATTACCCATACGCAACATGCAGCTGAAGTTACTTCACAAATAAACATACGCATTCGCCTCGTATATGACAAATTGCCCAGGACTTCAAAGGCATTTGTCGACGTTTATCGTCTGCATTACAAAACAGCCGACACAAAGGCTGGATAATACTCCGAATACCTAAACACACACAAACACATACACCCAGACACACTCGAGGAGTTCAGCCAGCCGCATGCAATGCACAATGCAATTGGCCACCCCAAAGAGCTATGCACCGACTGCTGCTCGCAGTGCCAATGCCAATGCCAATGCTTATGTCTATGGGAATTTCGATGGCGCGCATATTCGCAAATTGACGGCCTTTTGCGCACCTTGTTGTGGTTGCCTGGGGAGGGAGGTCGGGCCGTGCGGCAGGAGGCGTGGCACAGTGTCAGTCGCCAACTTCCACACAACATTTATCATATTTTGGCTGGGCGCAGAGTCGCTCGCAAGTTCAAAGTCCAACATTAAGTTCCAGGTATTTGCAACTTTTCGACAAAGGATTTTTGGCTGCAATCGCGCCCATAAATTATCCGCTTGCCACTGCGTCCTGCTATTGTTGTTGTTGTTGTTCTCATTGTTGTTGTGTGCACCGTGTCTACTTAGCGCATAATTAGCTGCATGAAGTTTGATAACCAACGCACCAACCTGCCGCAGGCTGCCTTGTCAAAGGGGCGGGGCTGCAAATGTGGGAAAGACGCCTAAGCGCCTCGCGCTCAAGCGAAAAATGCTCGAATGATGAATGTGGAAATAATGAACCAGCAGGCAAATGTAACGAAATTTTTATGGCAAGGGTCGAATTGATTAAGCGAGAGAGAGAGAGAGAGAGAGGGAGTGAATCGATTGCTTGACTAGAATAGAAATTTCCTTTTGCCTAGCTAAAGCATAAATTAATTTTTCCTTTTAGTTAATAAATGAAAGTTATGAAGCTTGAAATCTAATTCCACAAAACACAACTCGACAAATCGAATACCGTATTTGCCAAAGCGCCTGCCAGTTGCCCGAATTTTAAACAATCACATATCCATTACAAGCCAAATAAATCGATACACATTGAGAGAATAAATAAAACATCGCATCAACAAATATATGCCGACAAGCTAAAGTTAAATGGAGAAACGACAGACAAACATCAGTGAATGAATGAGTCAAGAATTTTTATTTGCCAAAGTTGAATATCACAGACATCAGCTGAAGTGTGTGTGGCAGTGCGTGTGAGTGTGTCAAGTGTAAAGTGTAAAGGCAGAAAAAGTTGTTTCCTTTGAATAAATACGAAATCAGTCACATGAACTGAATTGGGAAGAAGGCATCAATACAAGTGCAAGCATGCGTGCAGGCAATATATACATGTATATATATAAATATATATATATATTAACACGCAAGTAGGTGTAATATTAAGAGGCGATAATCATAATCCGATTTCCGCTTCACATAGAGCTCACATCAGTTTATGAGGCCTTGAATGCAACATCAGAATGTCGAGTCAAATAAATAAAAGTAAAAGCCACGCAGTGCAAATGAGAAATGTGCGAGGGAGCGTGTGAGGGAGTCCTAGTCAGAGTCAGAGTGTGGAAGATGCAGTGCGACACAAATATTGTAATCATAAATTTTCATAAACAATTTCGCTTTTGCTCGCAGGCAGAGAACGTTTTGTGCGCCTTTTGTGTACCCATTCGCGTTTGCATTCGCATTCGCATTCGCATCCGTATCTGCATCCGCATCCGTTTCTGTCCCTGACTCCATATCCGTGTCCGTATCCGTGTCCGTGTTCGTGTCCGGGTGGAGACCACGACATTTATAATAATTAATTGTGCGCAAATATATGCCTTCAGTGGTCAGCAGTGGCCCTTTTTAATAAAACGCGCTTGGCCATGCAGACGCTGAGTTATTTGTGTCTCGTGTCGCACATGGAGTCGCATGCATTGCATTAGAATTTATAGCACTGCCAGCTACACTTCCAGCTCTAACTACAGCTACAACTGCGGTTTGTGGACAACGAAGGTGCGCGCCGGCGCTTTGAATGCGAGCTGGAAATTGCACGCAAAACGTAGCATACTTTTGTGCGCAGCGGAAGCTGATGTCGACTATCTTGGGCGCCATCTTTCGCAGTGGGTTCGCGAGCAACCGAAAACGTAAAGCCAACAAATTGCAACATTTATTCAGCAAGACGAATGGTCGCTTGACAATTTATATGTATGGCCATAATTTTGGGCCGGACTGCAAATGGTCAACAAGCCCAAGCTCCTTTCTAGCGGTCTTGGACTTGGTGGACGACTCATAATAGCCTGAAATTAAAAACAGTCGCTAGATACACAGCACCAGCCAGGCACATAGGCACAGTCAACTGCCAAGTGGGGCCATGCCTTTGCGGCAACGTGTGAAATAAATTGCTAAATAAAATAAACGAGCAAACACACACGGCGACAAATGAGCCAGCCACAAAAAAGACAACAACACGCAAGGCGGAATAGACGAAAAAAAAGCAATTAAAAACGATAAAAATAAACGGAAGCGACTTTAATGGCGGCAGGCAGCATTTAATGGTCGTTAAGGAAAGATTGCCTCTTGGCTGCCTGAGGGGAACTGCTTATGCATGGCAGAAAAGTCCTAGACATTTGATACCAAATAGCTTTACAAGTGATCCAAATGGCCATACCTACCCCACGTAGACTATTTTCATTGATAAGTTATTTGCCAGAGCTGATGAAATAGTTGATACGAGATATTTCCATTCCGAATGGACATTCTAGTGTTAATGTCAATCAACAACTCATGGTGGTGGCACAGTATTATTTAATTAATTAAGGAACGCTATTAATTTAGCATAACTTTTCTGTAGCTTAGCAGCTCATAGGGAAAGCATTACATTAGATCTTTCATAATTGATTCCTATTGCGAAAGTCTTTGGTTGAATATGCTGACTTAATAAAACATTTCAATAATTATGTTAATAAGTTAATGATTCCTGATCTTGTTAGGCTTAATACTTTCATTAATCAATGATCACTGATTAAGTCTCTTGATCAATTTGATTTTATTGCAATTAGTTATTGTTAAAGACTTTACTTATAGTTTATATTGTATGTCCCCGTATCTCTTTGGCAAAGCTGTAAACATAGAACTTTATATATTTGTAAAGAGATTACCGTTGCTTTTTCCATTTTTTTCTTTTCTATTCTTGACTTTATCGTATTCAGCCGACGCTCGTAGCTGGAGCTGAAGGAAAAGAAATCATCGTTCTATTACTGCAGATTCTCATACATTTATCGACAGCAAATGCCTAGATGGACTTTATTAAAACGCAATTATTAAGGAACATAAAACCAACAAAAAACAACTAAGCAAGCTCGAGTCGAGACTGCTCGACTACGCGATCGCCTGAACCCTCCGAAGAACCAATAATATTCCAAGAATTATTCCATTCGTTTCTGCACGCGTATGAAACTATACATGCACAAACACGCACGCACAGACACGCTTGCTTCCATGTATGTGTGTAGTACACACACACATTGTGTACGCGTTGCAGGCGTCTTGCTGTCTTGCTTGCTCTGCCACGTGGGTTTTGCTGCGAGAACTTATTTGAATAATAATTATGTTTCTAGATGGACAATCGTAATAAAACTTTCAGATTATGATCATGACATTAATATCTATATGCCAAACAAAACTCTAGGTCTCTAGTATTTGAAATACATTTTTTACATATTTGAGGGTGGGGGTGGGGGATTGGGAATTAGTAATTAAATTAATATCTATAGCAGAAGACTTGGAGACTCTAACTGTAAAGATGAACGAAATATAATTCTAAATCTGGATCTTGAAAAAAAATTTATCAATAGCTCTGGAAATATACAAGTTATCGAATTTCTGAATCAAAGAAAGATGTGAAGTTTATTTTATTTTAAAGATGTGAAGTTTATTTATTTTATTTTATCAGATTAATTTTCATATTGTATTCATATTATCAATCATGTGTGCTATAAAAAGTAATAGGGCTTTAATAAAGTTTATTGCATTGGCTAGTTAGTCGGTATATTTTTCATTACAGGAAAAAATCGAAAGCTTTTTCATTATTATTTAAGCCTCTGTGCATGTGCAGAGCCGCAAGTCTTAACATATGCTGTTGCTTCTGATATAGGGATTAACAAACACAACAGCATCTACATTTAAAAGTTTACAATGTTTGTATTCAGTAAGTAAGTGAGCGGTACGTGTATATAGGAAGAGCAGGCAGAGCACAAGGAGCGTGAATTTCACACCCTTTCAACTCCAAGTTTAAGTCCAGCAGTTACGAAAGCGATTACAAATTATATTGTTCATCATTGTAATCTGAAGTAAAACTGAACTCGGGTAAGTCTTAAAAATCTTTTTGATAGTATATATAAAATGAGCAATATAAATTCAAATATCGTAATGTATTATTCCATAAAAGTATGGAATATCACGTGGTTGAGCTTACAAACACCTTCACTTGCTCTCTATTGGCTATGTGAGGTATTTTATTATGCGTTACATTTGCTACCGCGCTGGTCAATTGGGCAGTTAATTTTGAATTGTCAGCGAGCACGTTAGGCATTGACCCGGCAGGGTGGGCGTTTGAGTTCGTTTGCGACTGCCCAGCTGGACCGGGTCTGGCTGTCCAATATTATCGCCGTGGCAAGCACATTCCTCGACAATTAACACGCGAGCCACTTAACCAAACTGCGACAACAAAGGCAATGGCAAAGGCAAAGGCGACGACGAATTGGCTGCGTAAATGGTGGCCACTTCGATAAAACTGTTCGATATGCAATGTCCTGGGGCGATTCAAGTATTTTGTGGGAGTGAGTGGGGTTTTTTTTTCTTCTGGTTGTTATGCTTCGTTTGTCTGGCCACGATTTGATTTATTTAGTTTTATTTTGTTCTCACCATTTTCTTTTTATCGTGCCAACCCTGTAAGCCTGAACACCTGTTGTTGGACGTTGGCAATCCCCAACGACTTGCGTGCGCCAGAGCCTTTATTTTGGCCAGAAATTTAATTGGCCTTTGTTTTCGTCAGCGCTGCGCCAACATCGTTTGTACGCGACATTTATTTACATTTTGTTAACATAAACAATGCGTAAAAGTTCGATGGCTTTGGCCAGGGCTATGCACAGAAGGCGGCTAATGTTGATTGCCCGCGCCTGTTACGGCTCTCGCGTGCTGACCTCCTGCCCACTAATAAGCTGCTCAATTTGACTATTTCGCCCATGGCATATTCGTGGAACTTGGCCCAGGAAATTGGCCATTGTTCTACCTAATGCCACAACTTGAATATATATATATATATATGAATCCTGTATATATGTATTTTATATTCTTTTTCGTATATATTTAATTAATGAGTCGCAAGTAAATATTGACAATTCCGCGCAGATACCACAAAGTTCTCGGTTTTTGTAATATTCATTTAAAATGAAAATTAGTTTGCATTCGGGCAGAGAATGCCCAGCGGCATATTTACTTTAAAGGTGCAAATATTATCAAAAGGACATGTCCACTGAGGCGTGAAACGGACTAAAAAATAAAGAGGAAGCTCAATTCAATTCATTTCAAGTCTTTGGCACTGTGTAAGCATCTAGAAAATTGCGCCATTTCCGGTGCCAGCAGCAACAAATAATGCACATTGCTCCACAAATACCCAGCCGTAGCTGGCTGCAGTGAGGAGCAACAACAAGAGAAAAGATCTGAACATTCGTGAAACGAAATTAATATGAAGTAATGAATCCTCAAAGCAACATACTTGTAAGTTTATTTTTGATAAGGCTATATTTGAGCGAAATATTCTTAATTAACGTAAAGCCAAAGCTGCGAGGGAATACGCTTATAAATATTTTCACTTTGCAAGCAAAGAAATTCTCTGTAGATGTTAATTAAAAATATTCAAAACAATTTTCCGTTTTAATTAAAGATTCCAGTATTTCTGCAACGAAGATGTCAAGTAAATATGGAATGAAACTGCGCTTTGCAAGCGGTTTATTCTGTCTTCGTGCAGGAAAAGACAGCAGCAGGAGGCGATGGCCTCTTATTTAAATCAAACAACGTTAGCAATACGATCATTCCATGTTGATTGTTTCGAGTTAATACTTGATGGCATTTGATAATTAAATTGCAGTCATTGACATATTTTCAATTTAGCTTTGATATGCTTTTGCTGCAAGTTCGTTTTGAGCATTGAGAAAAGGCGAATGCAAATTAATTCACTAACAAGAGACGAACGAATACAAACTGTAAGCGGACGCGTCGCGGCGTCGCCTGTAGAAACAACCGCAACAGCAGCAACAACAACGCCAACAAGAACAAAACTGCTAGCTAACGAACTAAGAACTGATGTTGTCGTTGGCCTTGCTGTTGTCGCTGTCCTCGTCGTCGTCAATAAGTCAAAAGTTGGAATTTCATTATGCCAGCCTAAAAGTAGGCAACGCATTTGGCAGATATACAGCCACAGCTACAGCTACAGCCGCAGCCGCAGCGTCGCGCTTGTCGTATAGCGGATGGAACTGAAACTTCAACCAAACGCTATGCCATTGCAATGGCTACCCATCAGTGAACGGAGAAAGCGGCGTCAGAGCCAGCGCCCGGTCGGCGTCCAGCCCCGCCCACAGCTCCGTTTCGAGCGACAGCGTTGCTCGGCAAATTTGTCATTTTGCCAAATGTCGAGCGGTGTTAGTTGCAATACGATGACATCGACACTGAAACAGACTGCATAACAGTTAGCAAAAGCAACAAGAAATCAACGGCTCGCTGCGAAGTAAATAAACTCGAATAGTCGACTGCACTAACCAAAAGATATTTCTTAAAAAAAAAAAGAAAAAGACTCAAGAGTCTTTAAGTCTTAAGTCAAACTATAAACATCATCAAAAGCATACTTTTCTCTTATATATATACATATACTCTTTTTTTATTATTAAATATTTTATTATATTAGCTATATTTCAATAAACTAATATTACCATTTTTCTTTCAGTGTAGTAATGACATTGGTTGCCATTTTCGCAGAGGCAATTGAAAGTGAATTTCATGCTGCGAACATGAATAGAAAATTAAATTCTTCAATCGCACGACATTTAAATTTTAAATTGTCAATTTGTACATGATAGACCCCAGTGTGTGTGTGTGTGTGTGTATGTGTGTATGTGTGTGTGTGAGGAGTGCAACTGCAGAATGGCTAATTAGATTGAGATCGGACTAGAGAGAGCAAAAGCACGAAAAACACTTTTATTTTATATACTTATTTAAATAGATTGCTGAAACGAGTGTCAACGATAAGCGGAAACTAAAGCATTGAAATTAAATAAATTCAAAGAAAATTTAACTTAATCAGCGATGCTTTAATTGTAAGCCAAATATAATCACTTATATTAGTAAACCACGATAAAACAAGTAAGAATGCTCTAGTCGAGACGGCTCGACTACGAGATACCCTGAGCCCATCTTCGAACGAATCATATTCCAAGAATGCTTCGTTTCGATTCTCCACGCGTAAGAACTAACTATACATGCAAAAGCACGAGCACACACACGCTGATCTATGCTTGTACGCCTGTATGTGTGTAAGCAAAGCAGGCGGCTTGCTGTCTCGCTGTCTTTGTTGCTGCGCCACATGGGTTTTTATTGATTAATAACTCTGTTTCTAGACGGACAATCGTATTCATCTCTTCAGATTATGAATATGGTGTTCATATCTATATGCCAAACCAAACTGCATTTCTCTAGTATTTGAAATGCATTTTTTACACATTTGGGGATGTGGTGGAAAATTGGGGACCGGATTCCAAAATCTGACAAAAACCAAAATTGTAATAATTTAGTATCTATATATATGCAGAAAACTTGGAGACTCTAACTCTAAAGATGAATTCGATATAATCTTATAACTGATTCCCGATAAAGTGGTTTATCGATAACTTTGGAAATATACAAGTTATCGAATTTCTGAAACAAACTCGTACTCCGCGCGCAATATGCGGACCTAACACAAAAAGAATGAACTCGCTAGCACTTAGATCTTCTGAAATCGGCACTTTGATACATACGGTAGGACGGACGGACTCAGATCGTTACCCAGATCAAGAATATTTATACTTTATGGGGTCTGCCACGCCTCCTTCTGCCTGTTACATACTTTTAACAAAACCATTATACCCTGATTTCCCACTTTCCATGGGCTCTGGGTATAATTATAGGAATATGAAAAGACAATTTGCTTTTTTTTTTAAATAAATAATCTGTATAAAATACAAAATGGTAAATAATCGAAATCAAATACTTCATACTTCATACTTTAATTATAAATATTTTAAAATTAAATTGAAATTCAGTTTATAATGACAAGAAAATAATCCCCATGGACTATGTGGCATTTACGTATTTTTTATTGGGATATATTTTCATTTTATTTTGTCAGTGTCCTGTTGTCTGTCTGTCTATCCACCCAAATGTATTTATGCAAGCATGCATCTGGAATCCAACGCGGGCTTAGCGACTTTAAATTTTACATTAAGCGCGTCAAATAATCTTGTGCACTTTTATGATTGCGCATATTCTCTTATGCTTTACATGCGTTCTTCTTTGTCAATTGCCAATTCGTAAATAATAAAGAGTATTTTAAGCCAAACTTATAGTTTGTATATTGTCAGAGTCTCAGCTAACTCCATTAAGAGAAAGATCTTTGGCGAATTGCTAATATGTAAATGCAATATTAAGTATCTTTTTCTTGATGTTGTTTTGAAGCATTTCAATTGATTTGTATATATATATATATATGATATATATATATATATATATATATATATATATATATATATATATATATATATATATATATATATATATATATATATATATATATATATATATAGTTATATATATAAGAGGGATATTGACAGCAGCGCATAATGTTTGATGCTAACTGAAAGCATTACTGTCGCAGTTGGTGACACAGCGAACGACGACAGCAGCAGCAGCAGCAGCAGCAACATCGAGCATGAAAATTATATGCACGAGGTTGTGGTGTGCCTTTGACTTGCTTTGGAATTGGGCTTGGTCACTGGCAATGGAGTCGTCAAGTCGTAAAAATTATTTTGTGACAAATCGTCCGCGTACGTGCGCCTCATTTAAATGCGTATACACCCAAAATGTTATTAACAATTCAACAAGCAATGCGTAGGGTCGAAATTTGCCTGGGATGATGCAGTGGGTGCGGCGGTTGACTCTTTCCACATGTAGCCAGTGCTCGGAGCTTGCGACTGAAGGGCTCACAGGCCAAGCCCCCAGTCAGAGTCGCTGAAAAGTGCGCATCAAACTATTTCAACTATTTGGCCACGCACATATTGTGCGTCCCATGTCCTGAGCATATCCCCGTCGCCCCGCCCACTTAGAGAATGCTAACAACAACGTGACATGGCTGGAAAGAGAGCGCGTCGCGCCACACTGCGAGTGATGTAATATGCGACTGGGAAGCAGCAGCGTGGGCAAGACTTGAACTTGCTTAGCGTTAGCTAAGCTGTCGCCTGCATGCCGTTCTGCATGTGTTATGAGCCGGTTGTGGTTGCTGCCGGGCAAAGGGTCAGGACGTCGGTTGAGGGGGAGGAGGTGGCTTTTAAATTGGCGCGCCAGGCAGCGCCAAGGCAGTGGCAATGGCAAAGGCAAAGGCAATGCTGTATTTGTGCGTTAAGCGCTAAATTGCGTGCAGTGGAAAATGGAAAATTGTGCGTGAAATGTAAAATACACTTAGCCAACCCACTGACAGCGCCGTTCACATTTGCATTGCGTGTCCATGTCTATGCTATGCCCAGTTCAATTGCTCCAGCTCCTGCTCCTACTCCTGCTCCTGCTCCAAGTGCGCCTACTTTTAACAGTTTGGCGCGCCCGTTAAACTGCGTGTGCGTGAGTGCGTGTCCCTGTTCATGTGTGTGTGTGTGTGTGTGTGTGTGTGTGTGCGTGTGTGCAGTAGTGCAGTTTGTTACTATAGTGCAGCACCCTTTTAAGCAAATTAAGCATAAGAACACAAAGTGGACGCCATTATGTCGCAGTGCGTTGCTCCCTCTGGCTCGCCTCGCGCCTCGCGGCTCTCGCAGCGCATTCAGCGCTTTTCGCTTTTGCAACTTTCTAATTTATTTATCGTCCACTCAAAAATGCGAACACACACGCTCATATACACACGCTCACAATCGCTCTTTATTAGGCACACACACACACAAACACACACACACACACGCACAGGCATACGAAATACATTTACATATAGTCGTCGCGGCGAGTGCTTTATTTGTATTTGAAGTGCGTGTAAAAGTACTTTTGGTTTTTATTGTTATTGCCACTTATGTATGTTGCTCTTGTTTTCGTAGTAAGCTCGTCTCTTAGCTTACATATATCTATGTCAGTTTTAGTTTT